>CM077092.1:5634631-6267131 GCA_039513925.1 Platanthera zijinensis
CCCCAAACTTTTACCACAATCCACGTCCCTTGTATCTTCAATTTATTTCCACCTTTGATTCATACAACATTGCATGTTCTAGCTTATAGGGGGCGTGGAAATTTATTGTGGACATAATTTTATTTTCATCTTTTAGCCCTATTTTAAGGACCTTCCTTATGTATAAATATGGTCATTTACATCACCAAAATAATTTCATTCAATAAAATTCATTTCTTCTTAAAAATGCTACATTGAATTATTTTCACACATATATAGGGAATGTATAGTAAATACAATAGAGACTCATAGCCCATAGTCGATGTAGGACTAAAGATTAAAAAAATATAAAATAGTAAATTTATCTTAATATCTAACTGTCCCCCTCAAAATAGAGCATATATATCAATCATGTTCAGCTTGTTGCATAGATTAAAGAAAATAGTAGAAATGTACTTTGTAAGGATATCTACAAGCTCCTTATTTGAGGTGACATAAGAAGTGCATATTTGCTTGTTAAGAGCCTCTTTATGAATGAAATGACAACCATCCTCTCTATGTTTGATCCTTTCATGAAAGATCATATTTCTGCCAATATGATTAGTGGCCTAGTTGTCACAATGCATTGGTAGAATAGTGCAGATATCCCTCGGGTCTTTTAATAAAGTCCTGAGCCACTTGAGTTCAAATGCAGCTTGTGCCACCTCAATATTCAGGTCAACGTCAACGTTGAACCTGGGGGGAACACTACTTTTTTTGCTTCTCCATGTAACAAGATTTACTCCTACAAATGTGTAATAACTTGATGTCGGTTTTTTGTCATGCTTATTTTCAGCATAACTTGTATCTGAGTAAGTCTCTATATGAAGGTGATTGTGTTTCTTAAAGAGTAAACCTTCACTAGGAGATCCTAACGTATTCTAGAATTTGTATAGCGGCAACCATATAACATTCACTTTGTTAGTGCATAAATTAACTAGCCATTCCTACTATAAATGTAATGTCGGGTCTTGTCACAATGAAATATGTAAGCTTTCCTACCAGACCTCGGTAGTTAGCACCGTCTCCCATAAGAGAAGATCCTTCATCCTAGAGATCAATGACTATATGCATATAAATTTGAGCTGGATTTGTTCCACGTAACCTACTCTCTTCGAGAAGATTTAAAGCATAATTTCATTAACTTAAAATCACACCTTTTTTGTTTCTTGTAATTTCAATTTCAAGGAAATAACAAGATTTTTTGAAGTCTTTTGCCACAGTGTCATCATAGATACATGTTGATAGTTTCCATGCTTGATGTATCACTGTCTGTGAGAAAAATATCATCAATATAGATGGTTAGAACAACGAGCCAGTGTCCATCTCTTTTATAAAGACATAGTAGTCTTCGTGACTGCACTGAAAATCAAAGTAGATGATATGGTTGAACTTCTCAAATCACGCACAAGGATTCTGTTTGAGTCCATAAATTACTTTCTTCAGTTTACAGACTTGAGACTCCCTACTAGCAACATAGCCTATCGATTGCTCCATATAAACTATTTCTTGAAAGCCACGGTAAAGGAATATAGTTTTGACATATAGTTGAAACATTACTTAATCTTTGTTGATCGCTACAGATAACAAAACATGAATAAGTTGTTACGCGCCACAGGAGAGAATGTTTCCCTGAAGTCAACATCATAAGTCTGAGTAAATCCATTGACAACAAGCCTAATATTATAGCGGTCAAGTGATAAAGATTTTCGTTGACCAAGGAAGTACATAGTAGACTTAAAGAACATGACATTAGCATATACATATTGTCGCTCGGTTAAGGAATCAGTGAACGATAACCCTTTTGGGTGGGTGAGTAACCCAAGAAAATACACTTAGTTGCACGAGTAGAATGCTTTTCACGACCCTGATAGCGAACATGAACAAATGAAATACATCAAAAAACTCAACTAGTGATAGGGAATTGAGTGGTTTTAGGTTATAAGATCGAAAATGGAGATTTGCCTTTAAGAATGGAGGAAGAAGGCATGCAATTGATTAGGTGACATGAGAGAAGGATAACATGCCCACAATATGATTTGTGTACATTCATTTGACACGACATGGTGCGAGTCACATCCAAAAGCTGACCATTTTTACATTTTGCAACCCCGTTTTATTGTGATGTATGGACACAACTAGTCCGTTGAATCATGCAAAGGGATGTGCGCAAGGAAGTGAAGTTGTGACTCATGCTCTCTTTGGTATTGTCAGTACAAAGTGTTTTAATAGAAGTAGAAATGATTTTTTTTATTTGTAGACAGTTTTTGAAAATATTTGGAATTTCAGAGCGTTCTTTGATACTATAGACCGTAATGCAATAAAAAAAATCACCAATAAATGTAACAAAGTATAAATTTTCAGCACCAATTGATTTGTCAAGGCACAGTCTCATGCATTAGAATGAACTAACTAAAACAAAAGTACATTTTTTCTATCTTGGTAAGGATAAAATAAAGATGCTTACTTATCTGACAAACATGACACTCTAGGGCAGTCAGACTCCGTTTAGAAAGAAAGTTACGATTGACGTAAGTGGGGGTGTTGTTCCATCTAGATCATGAGTGCTAACATGAGCCTGTGGTCAAAGGTGAGAATGTTTGTTAAAACACATTTCAATGATTTGACTTGTTTTGTCACAGTGAGTACATATAGCGTGCGGTTACTATGTCCATCTTTACGACCTCCATGTCCATGGCCGCCAGCTTGACCAACATGCAAAATTATTTGAGGTGACGTGTAATAGTAGTGGCCCGACTGAGAAGATGAGCCACAATGGCCACCTGAGTAACATTGAATTGCTATGTTGGATAGTTCTCTCTACCAAGATTTATTGTCGTGTCAACTCATAGGAATCACAAAGACTAAAGTAAATAAACAACCAATAACTCAAAGTGTTTTTATCATGTGGCAATGTCGGTAGAGAAGACAATTGTTGACGGAGTTTAGATCCCAAAGGTTGGACCCCCTGATATGCTGTGTTGGGAGACATCATAGGGCGTGCAAGTGTGCTTGAATATAAGGAATAGTGTGTTGCTGGATGATCCCAACAACTTTGACCATCTCAGCATGATCATGATAGGAAGACAAGAATCAAATAAGCTCTTCGCTAGCTAAGTGCAAACTAAGGAATAATACACACCCCAATCATTGTATGCAAGATTAAGTAAGAGGGGGCGGAGATCAGGGAGATGTTGATGTTTTTTTGCTTTTTTATTAGGTAGGCGAAGGAGACACTCCAATTGACCTAATTTGGGCCAGTGAGTTTGGAGAGAGTACCAAGTTGTCCTGATGGATGATGAGAGGGAGTAGTTCGAGATGGTGAAGGCTTGCCCCTTTCTTTCCCTTTTCGGATGGCATGGACCTTTTGGGATTAAAGATAGAAAATTATTGAATAGTAAATTAATATCTAATATCTTTCATTTTACTAATGGGATGTGAGGATTAATAGGATTTATTGTGGCGTTCATGTGATTATTGACAAATATAGTAAATTGTTTTGTCTCGGAGAGGATCCCCCCCCCCTCCAGTCACCTTATTGGATTGTTTTGGATCAATATAGTGATATGAGCTTCCGATTGTGAGCGAGAGTGCGGTCGTGCGAGGGAGAAGTCCCCGAGAGGATCCTCTCGGCCCTTTTTTTACTCAACTTTCCACTTGACTTAGAGAGAGAGGAAGAAGGGAACCTTGCTAAAACTTAGCCCTAACTTGAGAGGATGGGAAAAGAGGAGACTATGAGAGAATAAATTTATTTTATGCCCTACAATACTCCCACATATAGTGAGAGGGAAAGATTTATAAAAGATTACATTCACGCTTCTCACCCGGGCTACATACATGAGAAATTATAATAGCATGAAAAATATAGAAAAGACTATGGGAGAGTGATATGAGATTTCGATTGTGAGCGGGAGTGCGGTCGTGCGTTGGAGAAGTCCCGGAGAGGATCCTTTCGACCCTTTTTTGACTCCACTTTCCACTTAGAGAGAGGAAGAAGGGAACCTTGCTGAAGCTTAGCCCTAACTTGAGAGAATGGGAAAAAGAGGCGACTAAGAGAGATTAAATTTATTTCATGCCTTACAATACCCCCACATATATATAGTGAGAGGGAAAGATTCCTAAAAGAATACATTCACGCCTCTCACACGGAATACAAGATACGTGATAAATTATTATAGCATGAAAAATATAGAAAAGACTATGCGAGAGTTAAAGATACAAGCGTTCGTGGCCACGCGTTGTTACCCCCTTCATGGACCCATAACACAGCTTACTGTTTTATGGATTATTGCCAATTGACTTCTCGTGCTTTCTACATATCCCAGTTTTTGAATGTTGATTTCTTACTAGGCTTACGTAGTTGGATATTTGTGATGATTTTATAACATACCGTCTTCCTATTTTTCTTTTTCTTTTTATGTAGGAAATGTTTGTGGCCACATTTAGCCGTGTGTTGTTAGATTTTTGAATTTTACCGTTGTATTTCCTATTTATGTTCTTTTAGTATACTGCCTCAATGAAATTCAAAACTACCTTTTGTTTCTTTTGTTGTTAATTTGGTTTTATACTTTCAAATAATCTAACTAATATCAAAGAAAGTTAATATTTTTTTGTTATTATTTAAGTTTTTTTTATTTTTAATTGTTGCTACTGGATCTAAAGATACTTCTCTTGACCTCATGAATTTGATTATTTACTTCTTGAAAAATCCCAAATGAAAGAGGTAGCTTGAAAAGTGTTTGGCTTGATTGAGAATATTAAGAATATATATGTATGGGAGGAGGGAAGAGAAAACATTTGATAGTGGGAATAAAATGATAATAGGACATCTATTGTTTGGTTTAGGGTGACGGGAGAGAGGAGAGGATGTGACAGAATGAGTGTAAACGGTCTGTTTGTGTCCTAAGGAAAACCTAGTTGAGTGAGATTGGTGAAATGTCGCGAAGGTTTAGGAATGATGTTATAGACATGCAAGTATATTCTGACCATTAATAGCAAATAGTGATGGCGATTATAAAAAGCATCCATTAACAACCCCTTTGAGATTGTAGCAATTGATAAAACTAACAAATTTCTGGTTAGAGAAAAGCAAAAGTGTTTCAATTGAAAATAATTGGTGCAGGGAATAGGTTCGGCGGCGTATTGGGCACAAGACTGTATTATTTTGTGGGTCTTGATGGTGGTTGGCAAGTGGAGATTTGGACAATGGCAATTAGGACTGATTTGGGGTGGCTATGACCCATAAGGAGTGGGTTTGCAGCGGTTAAGAGTAGTTTGGGGTGGTCAGGTGATGGTTATGGGGTAGTTATTGAGTGGTGGAACCGTGGGAGATAGTATGATGGTTTAATGGAGTGCGAAGGACAGTTATGGGTAGTGCGGCGGAGGGAAAATGTAGTTACTTTGGCTTCAACATCAAGTGTGCACAAAATCGGCACTGTGGGATGATTGAGTGTGCCTGAAATCTGTTCAAAATTCTGTAATTCCGAATTCAGCCCCCTAGGGTCCTATGTATAGCCAAAGTTGCCTGGGGCAACCGGTATGGACGGTTTAGATTGTTGACCTAAATGTTGCTATTTTACGAGATAAAATCACAAAAAATGACAACAATACATAAAATTATCCCGGCGTTATTTTGAACATGGCTACGGGCTAGAATCGTCTATATGGCGATCATGTCTTCACCTCTGCCATACGTAAGCTCGTGCGGCCTCTGATAACAGACGGCCCAGCCTCAAAACCCTTGATTCCCATGATGATGTAATGTCTGATTTGAACCACTAGAAATGCTAGGATGGTCATTTGTATGTTTTATTTATCAAATTTGATTGCACTTAGCTCCACTTAAAAAATAATAATTCATCTTATACCCATAACCATCTCCTTGCACATTTTTTGTCATCTGTTTGGAACCCGAATTTTGGCATTAAAGAGAGCATAGTTTCAGAATTTCAATGTTGTTTAACTTGTGTTAACAGTGAAAATTATACTATTCATGCTTTCATTATTTTGCTATGTTTTTATTTCGTTACTGACCTGTACTTTATGGATATTAATGTCTGTGTATGTCTTTGTTTTGTCTATTTTATCAAATTCTATTTTAAGTTAATATTCTGATATTCAGGCACGTGATGGACGTTCATGGGGGGACAAGTTTTTTGCATGCATTCATCAACATTGTAAAGTTACTATTAGCGATGTGCATATCAGCCATGAGGATTCCATCACTGATCCATCCTTCGTACTAGAGGTGTGCAAAAATAATCGAAGAACTGAGAACCAGATCAAAATCGAATCGAGCCAAGCAGTTCAGGTCGGTTCTCATGGGTCTTGGTTCGGTTCCAAATCCACAAAACTTAAAACTGAGTAGTTCGGTTCGGTTCTCAATTCTTATTTTCGGGCACCCGAGAACCGATCAGGGCAATGAATCATTTTGTACTACTTCTGATCCTTTAGGATTCCGGGCAACATCCCTTTATCTCAGTTTTTGGCCATTTAATGCATTGTTATCTTTAGAATCTTTGAATTAATTGTATACATTCATGAATTTGCATAACATTCATATTTGTTTGTGTAGTTCATGCCTCTAGATCGTCCGATTTGGGCTTATATAAAATTGATCGGAACACAGTGAGAATATTATAAATTTTGAGACTAAGGCTCTGATTAGGGGAACTTATTTTCACCGGTCAAGCGGTTGCGACCGCATGAACCAGACCTAAATTTAGGTCCGGTTCATGCGGTCGCAACCGCTTGACCGGTGAAAATAAGTCCCCCCAAATGGAGCCTCTTAAGCTATGAATTGTCTATTCAATCATGAGGTTAAGAGTTCAATCCCAACTTGTTGGCATTATTGGGTTAGTATATTCCTTCCATCCACAATGCCACCTTTGCCAATCTTATTGCATGGAAGGCCCATGCAATAATTGAAAAATCTCAAACAAGAGCCACACGGCCCACACTTGGACCGTAGTGATGCTCGTGGTACGAATCCGTCGAGCGGCACACGATAGGAGCGTAGAAGACCGCAAATAGCAAACTCATGTGCTTCCATGCACTTATTTCTAATGTGAGCTTCCACAAAAGAGCAGTAGTATGTCACTCTTGTCGAAACAATAATGTACTCAAATATTAACCAGTGTATTTTTTGAACCGAGAGACTATCATGATTTTTTTTTCCTTTTCAACTTTCTACATAAAATCATATTGTCAACTTCTCTTTTAGACTGATTATTTATGCGTTCTCAATCTCAAGTTAAGATGATCCGACTGAATGTGTGATTATCTGTGTCCTTGCCCCAGCAAATTTGACAGTGGTTAAAATGGTCCCTAGACTCACCATACTTTATTAAATTGGCTCAAAACTTTTATTGCTTGTTTTGGTCCCTAAAGAGTGTCATGCTTTTTTATTTCGGCCCTGAAAATTAAATATTTAACACTGTTGAAATTATTATACTCCTGCTTCACACTCGTCTCTTTCTCAATTTCTCCTCGCTCAAGACCACCTCTTTCCACTCAGGGTTTATTTAATTTAGCGTTTTTGGGCGGCGTTTGGAGCAAACACCACCGGACAGAAGGTAACTAAACGAAACTCCGTCTCTGTTTGCACCCATAGCAATGAGGAAACTACCCCCCTCCTCCATTTCGACCCCCCCCCCCCCTCCGGTTCAAAGATGTTAGTTTTCACCATTCTTTTTTCCAATCTCTCATGCATTGCAGAGAGGCTGCATGAAAATTTCATTTGGGGGCGGCGGTGGCGGGAGAAACCGGCTGCTGGAAAGGGAGGGTTGGGACTGGAAGGGAGGAGGCGGGGCTGAAAATGGAGCAGATCGGGGGCTTTCTGTCTTGCTGCGGGAGCAAACAGAGCAAACGCCGCCGACGTTCGTTTATTTTTCCGCTTTTCGAAAAATGCATAACCAAATGAAGCAAATGAAAAAAATCAATCGCACTTGATGAGATTAATTTGAGCTTCTTTGGCAATTTGCCACCCTCCCCGCTTGTTGACGCCAAACTGAGTTAACTGGCAATCAACAGTTTTATCACTTCTAATCAGCTCAAGCTAACTATTAATTTGGATAATGATCTCACCGTTGTTAAAATGGACGTTGTTAACAGCAAATTTTGTTTGGCTGTTAGCAATCAAAAAAAAACCCTTCTTTTTTTAAATGTTTTTTTATTTTTATATTTGGTTGTTAGCAAATCCAGTCCTAAAGAAGGTTAGGACATCGCCGTCGCGGCCGGCGGAGAAGACATGGAAGATATGGAGGCGGAAGCGGGAGAAGACAAGGAGAAATCACGCTCGGATTTTGATCCCGCCGACAAGGAAATATCGTCCCGCGGTGTTTTTCGGCCATCGCCGATCGCTCGACCTAGTTGAAGGAAAAGCTTGTCGCCGCTATCTCCTGCGCCGGTGGAGGAGGCCAATCCGCCGCTGCCGTCAGAGATCGGAAAAGTATTCACGTTGCTGCTTCTCGCGAGTTCGGCCGCTGATCGGAATCGAAAAAAAGGAGAAATATTTTGCTGTTTGTGCCGCTTGCGAGTAAGGTCGCCGGAAAGGAGATCCCTGCCTGTCCGTCTCGCCGGATCAACCGTGGTTTTTTTGCCCAGATTGGGAGGCCGGGCAATTACCCAGTCCTTGTTTGATTCATCTCTTGTCTTCTCCCTCTTCCTCCTCCATATCTTCCATGTCTTCTCCGCCGCCGGCCGCCGGCCGCGACGGTGATGCCGTACTTGTCTTTGGGTCTGTTTGGGACAGCTCTGGCGGATTGAAAAGCTGCTGTCCGGATAGAGCTGTTTTAAAATAGATCTCTGAGGAGCAGTTTTGAAAAGCTGCAGACTGTTTGGGTGTTCTGTGCAGAAGTGCGCTCGGAATCGCCGGAGGAAGGACGTCTGGGGCTTGGAATTGCCGGAGGAAAGCCGTCCGGGGCTCGAAATCGCCGGAGGAAGGCCGTCCGGCCTCTGAGCATGTTCCAACTGAAGAAACCATTAGATTTCCAAAACATGTGAGAGAGAAAGCTATTTTGCGGGAGCAGAAGCTGGGGAGGGAGAGATTTCTAAAAAGCTGCAAAACAGCTCCAGATTTTTGAAAAGCTCTTCACAGGGAGCTGTCCCAAACAGACTGAAAGCAGCTCTGGCGGTTAGAATAGAGATTTTCTAACCGCCAGAGCTGCCCCAAACAGACCCTTTGTAACGACTATATAGCCACCACGTGGCAAGTCCTTATTGGCTATTGTATGGTCTATAAAAGGCCAATCCATGTATTAGTTTGAGGAAGAGAAATTAATGAAAGTAATTAGTTTGTTTGTTAGCTTAGGGTGCGTTCGTTTCGCAGGAATTGGTTTTGGCCGAAAACCTATGACACAGAGGAATTGGTTTTTTGCCTGTTCGTTTGCAGGAAGGTTTTCAGTCACAGGAATTGAAGTTTTCATTATTTCTGTTCGTTTGGAGGATGGAATTAGGAGATAGGAATTGACCGTAATGAGCAAATTTCCTCGACTGGTAACAAGAGCCCGTGAGCAAGCCCTGCAAAACGTGTGCCCGCAGGGAATGAACGCTGCCCCCTTCCGATTCACCATGCAAACGCAGCACTAATAACCCCTTTTGCAGAAACAGGGCAGGAGGGAGCTAGATTTTTCGCAATTTCCTCCTCCCCAGCGTCAAAAGAGTCATCAGCGAGACTCTCATGGGCTGCGTCGGTTCCCTCTACGGCGGCGCCCTGGCGCTCGCCGCCTCCTGCTGGATGGCGTCGAGAAGGGTCGTTCGTTGTCCGGAACTTCCGGCGCCGTTTTGTTGCTCCGGTGAGGAGAGCTTGTTGAGAAGTGTTTCTCTGGTCCACCGGCTAACAGCGTCGTTCATCGTCGGATTATGGTCGGGCGATCGACGGAAGGTCGGCGAGCTTCTATCCGAAAACTGCAGAAAACCGAGGGGGGAGGTAGGTTTTGACCGTAGTGTTTTTTTTATTTTTTGAAAACCCATGGGTTTTGGCAGGAATTCCAATTCCTGTCTAAATGTGTCGAAACGAACAGTGGAATTGAAATTGGGACACCGAATTCCAATTCCTTTCCCCAATTCCTGCCAAACGAACACGGCCTAATAGTTTAGTTAGGATTCCTGTTAGTCCGGTAAGGCTTTGCCTTACCGTTACATCCCCATCATCCACCATCGCTCCCCGCCATTCCGTCCATCCTCCGCCGCCTTTAACCGCCTTCCCTTCATTCTACTCCGGCGAAGTCTCTGTAGCAAGTTTTACCTTGTTACAGTCTTACAGTTACAGCTGTAGTCGCTTCGTTAGGGTTTGGCCCGGCGAGCAAATCTCATGCATGTCCCGACTGCCACGATGGTTTCCTCGAAATTATCGCCGATCCTCCGCCGGCCTCCGCCAGCGTTAACGTCAGCCGTCCCATAAATTCCATCGTCGACGACGGATGCAATGCTGGTCCGCCCTCCACGCCGACAAGAGTTGTTGTTAACAACGTACTTGAATATTTAACCTGCTTTAGGACTGGTTTTGGTAACAGTCAAATATGAAAATAAATAAAAAAATATTTGAAAAAGAAGTGGTTTTTTTATTTGCTAACAGACAGATAAGATTTTAGATTTGTTGTTAACAATCTCTTGAATATTTAACTTTTAATATTGAAATAAAAAAATATGGTAAGTTTATTAATTTAGGGACAAAAATAAGTCTAAAATTTTGTTGAGACCAATTTAATAAAATAAGACTGTTTGGCCCAATTTCATTCTAAAGGGCCTGTCAGTCATCTCTGTATTTAAAAACCATCAGAATTGCCCGATTTAATAAAATAAGACTATTTGGCCCAATTTAATAAAATAAGACTGCTTGGCCCAATTTCATTCTAAATTGCTATCATTTAAAACAGATAGTTTAAAATTGGTTTTTTTCCTCCATTTTGAAAAGGCCCCGAGCCCGGCCCGAAAAAACCGACTAGGCCTGACCCTGGCCTAGTCCGGGCTCGGGGCCCTCACAGGCCCCCAATATGGAGCTATTGTCCAGCCCGATATCCAGCCTGGGCCGGTCCGAGCAAAGCTCCAATTTTGGGCCGGCCCTGGCCCGGGCCAAGAGGAAGCCCGACCCAACCACCGACCTAGGCTTGCTCTTATAAAAGTCGTTGGCCAACAGCTTGCCGGCAAAGCTGCTGCTGACAGCAGTTGAACTGTTCAACTGCTGTCAGCCTAGGTCCTAGCCTATTTAAAATTTTTTCTTTTAAATAATAATAAAATTTATAACCCCCCCCCCCTCCCCCGCCCCTCCCCTCCTATCAGCCGTCTCCCTCCCTCTCTCTCTCTCACTCACTCTCTCTCACTCTCCCTCTCTCACTTACTCTCTCTCACTCTCATTTTTAAATTTCGCGCATGGCATCGTCCTCCATCACGCCAGCATCGTCGACTAAAAGCACGGTCGAAGTGGTGGAACATCATCGTAAGGCGCCTGTTTGGGAACATTTTGAGAAGGTTAAATTCGGCACCACCGAATTCAAGGCACGGTGCAAATTATGTTCAAAGTTGCTAACCCTTTCTGACAACTCGACACTGGCAAGTCATCTTAAGTCATGCGTTGCGAAACAAGCTCCCGAGTTCAGTCATGACCAAATTTCAGCATCAGGGCAAATTAGGGTGTATGATCAACTTCGACAACGAGAGCTGCAGGTGAGACGTAATCAGACATGGGTTGGTGTTCAGCCACTCTGACAACGAGGATGCGACAAAATATATACATGAAGGGCTTCAGCCTAAATATCAACTGATAGGTAGATCCTCTATTTGGCGCTACACACTTAAATTATATTTTGAGGAAAAACAATCCCTATTAAAATTTTTTGAAAATTTTGAAGAACGTGTGAGCTTAACGAGTGACGTTTGGAGTAGTAGCATAAATGTAAGATTATCGTATATTTGTATCATATATCATTGGATTGATCTCGTTTTATGAGAACTAAATAAGCGCGTAATATATTTTGAAGGCTTTGAATTTTCGCACACAGGTAAAGCTATATATGAGGTAATTATTAAATGTGTACGAGAATTTAAATTAAAGATAAAATAATGAATATTTCTTTTGAGAGCGCTAGTAATAATAACATCTCAATAGAGTGGTTAAAACGTGATTTAAAACCACTGCAAAAGTGTGTGTTTTTCGCACTCGATGAGTTTGTCACGTTTTAAATTTAGTGGTACAAGATAGTTTAGCTTCTGTACAACCCATATTCGTTGGGTAGGACCCGGGGGCATCAACGGTCAAGGTTGGACCAGCATCGGGCTTACTTGGGCCTGAAGACACGAAGAGCTCTCGCCGAAGGAGCTTCCGCCTAGGAGCAGGCGAGGTCCTGCCCGTGATCAAGCGGGCGAGAAGGCGTCGAATGGCCTCAACGCCGCGCTGAGTGAGCTCCACTCACTCAACGCCGCGGTCAGCAGCAAGGGCGTTGAGTGAGCTCCACTCACTCAACGTCGCGGTCAGCGGCAAGGGCGCTGAGTGAGCTCCACTCACTCAACGCCGCGGTCAGCAGCAAGGGCGCTGAGTGAGCTCCACTCACTCGACGTCGCGGTCAGCGGCAAGGGCGCTGAGTGAGCTCCACTCACTCAACGTCGTGGTCGGCAGTAAGGGCGTTGGGTGAGCTCCACTCACTCAACGTCGCGTCCGGTAGCGACAGCGTCAGGGTCAGAGGAGCTCCCTCCTGGAGAGGGGCAAGAGCGTTCACCATTGGTCAGCCAAGACCCGCTCTCGGCAGAGTCGGCGAGAAGGCGGGGGCTGGCTCAGCTTGAGACTTTTGACACTCCCTTTTAGCTCTCGCCAAATGAAGGCGAGAGGGTTCTCGGCATAGGGCTCTCGCCGAGTGGGGCCCAGGGTTCAGGGCGAGATTACTTAATTGCCTTCGGGTAAAATTACCCTTATACCCCCAGAGGCTGCATTTAACACTTCTCAAGCAGCGGGATTTGGCTATTGGCAGACCATCCAGGGGTATTTCAGTAACTTCAGGTCAGCAAAAGGTTATAAATAGACCCATAAGGGCTCCTTAAAAAGCAGACTCTCATTTTTCTCTGAATCTCTAGTGCTTTCTGAGGAGCTCCTAGCCCAGTTTTGGCTTTGGAGGGGAAGCTCTCAGAGATCTTCCGGGTGTGAGGTGGGACCTCCCTGCTGAGGCTTTGGGTCAGTTCTAGGTCGTTAGCTACCAGTCGAGGGGCAGGGCTTGAGAGAAGTAGGTGTTGGCTGCACCCCTGTTTTGAACATTCGTTGAGGTTAATTTTGGCTCCAACAGTTCTGGTGCGGTGAGCGTGGAAGGCAGCCGGTGCAAGAAAGCCTTGAGTTTGGTCCCATGACTGGAGGTGAAGGTGAAGGATCTGGCTCAGGAGGATCCCCCACCCGGGGAGAAGAAGCGACAAGGAAGATGTTAGAGGATTTTCAGGCGAGAAGTCCTGCAAACAATCAGTCTGGCCTTTTCGGCAAGAAGTGAGTGGGCGACACCTCAAGTTTCAGTGAAGGTGGTCTCGCTACTTGGTGAGAACGCCCCAGGGAAGCGCCCCGGGAAGGAGGTCCCGGTGGAGGTCGGCGAGAGGGACGTGGCCGCGCGGGAGATTTTCCCAGGCCAGCGTCCCGGAAAGGAGATTCTGGCAGACTTGGGCGAGAGGGAGGCGGCGGTGCGGGAGTTGTTCCCTGGGCACGGTCTCGCAGATTGTTCCAGCCAGCCGAGGTTGCGAGACGTGCCCTCTCGCCAGGCAGGAGGCGAGACCCCCTTTAGCGAGCTCATCGTCTCAGCCCCGGTGCCAGAGGGGTTCTGGGAGCCCGACATGTCCTACTACTCGGGGAAGGATGACCCAGTACAGCATGTGCAATGGTTTGAGGATGTGGTGTCGATTATGCAGATGTCTGATGCCTTCAAGTGTCGGCTGTTTGCCATCACATTGAAGAAGAAGGCCAGGGACTGGTTCCACCAGTTGCCGGCAAGCTCAATCTACAGCTTCGAGGATCTATGTCGGGGTTTCTTGTTGAGGTTCTCAACATCGAAGAAGCGGAAGAAGGAAGCGGAGTGCCTGTTCGCGGTGAGGCAGAAGCAAGACGAGACGTTGGGTCACTATGTTGACCGGTTCCAAGAGGAGATTCTCCTGGTCCAAGAGGTCTCGGGGTATGCATTGATGCTTGCCTTTACCCTAGGGTTAAGGCCGGGGTTTTTTAGCATGGAGTTGAAAAGAGTGCCCCCTCTTTTGAGGAGCTCATGGAGAGGGCGGAAAATAAATAGACTTCGAGAGGGCGTACCCGGCGTTTGCCAGGAAGCTGGCCAGGTTGGCAGAGGATGATAAGGAACCGGCAGTAGGAAAGCAGAGGGAGCCAAGAGAGCAGAGGGAGCAAAGGGAAGAAAGAAAGAGAGAAGAACCCCGAGGGCAGGGGCAGCAGCAGGGATGGGGGCTCGGGAGCCAAACAACCGATTGGGTTGGAGGCCTCAGGAGGGTCGCCCCTAGGGCCAAGGAGGAGGTTTTCAGGGAAGAGATAATCTTCGGGAACCGAGAAGGTTTGACCAGCAGACGTGGAGGCAGGGGTCGAGGGGTCACTTCCAACCACCGCAAGAAGTGATGGAGGTCAGTAGAGGAAGAGGAGGAGGAGAAGGAAGAAGAGTCAGGGGAGCTGGGAGAAGAGGGGGAGGAGAAGGAAGGGGGGCAGGGTGGCGTTACCCTTTTGTGACTTCCATCAGGAGGAGGGTCATGCGACGGCCACCTGCCCGAAGTTTTTGGAGGTGAGGGAAGCCAGATGAGTTGGGAGACAGGATCCGTCAGTGAGGATCGTGGAAGTACAGCAGGGAGGGGAGGAAGATAGATGCGAGGACCGGGTAGACGTGGGAACCCGAGGAGGGATCGGAGTGATCCACGGAGGGGTAGGGATTGAGGCAACCCGTAAGGGAAGCTTGCAGACCATGTTCCGCAGAGGGGTCGCCTCGACCTCCCTAGCCCCCCCCCCCCCCCCCCCCGGAAGAAAAAATCATGTTTTTATCCGCGGATATGCCGGACTACGAGGACCCTTTCTGCGATGCTCTGGTGATTCAGGCAGCGGTGGAGAACTTTACGGTTTCCATGATACTGGTAGATGGGAGCTCGGTGAACGTCATCTTCAAGAGAGCCTTCGATGAGATGAAGGTTGAGGGAAAGAGGGTCCTGGCCTCAGATGGACCGTTGTTCGGGTTTTCCGGAGAGAGGAAAGAAGTAGAGGGAGGAGTAGGACTGCATGTAAAGCTGGGGGGTGTGTCACGGAACTGTAGGTTCGTGATAGTGGACGCCCCAAGTAGTTACAACGCCATCTTTAGACGTCCCCTAATCAGCTCCTTTCGTTGCGTCCCCTCCTCGTTTCACCAATGTCTCAAGTTCAATAACGGAGGGGTGCAGGTCAGGATTAGGG
The DNA here is from genome assembly GCA_039513925.1 of Platanthera zijinensis. Classification (NCBI taxonomy): domain Eukaryota; kingdom Viridiplantae; phylum Streptophyta; class Magnoliopsida; order Asparagales; family Orchidaceae; genus Platanthera; species Platanthera zijinensis. Next base: position 5,650,047 of record CM077092.1, read on the forward strand.
GGGATCCAAAGGTGACAAGACAATGCTACGTGACGGCAGTTAACACTGTTTCCTGGATGGCGGAGGCAGAAGAGCTGGAGAGGGAGCTAGCAGAGCAAGAGGAGGTGAGTCCGGAGGTAGAGGAGCAAATGGTAGGAGAAGCTGAGGAGGAGAGCCTGGAGGGGGTGAGGGAGGTAAAAGAGAAGCCCGCAGCTGGAGTCGAACAAGAGGGTTTTGAGGAAGTGATGGATGAAGAGGAGGGTCAAGTTGCGAGAGTTGAGCAGGAGGCCCCGAGGGGTGTGGAGATTCATCAGCTCCAGGAGGAGAAGCCGGAGGAGGCAATGGAGGTTGAAGGAGGGGAGGAGTTGGAGTTTGAGGAAGAAACAAGGGACGGCTGGGAGCAATCGCGGTTGGAGCCGGCCGAAGAAGTGGTAGAGATGGAGGTCTCCACCAAGGCAGGGCAGGTGCAGAGGGTGCGGATCAGCGGGGGCCTGAGTCTCGAGGACCAGGAGCGGATGAGAGATTGCATCCAGAACAACGTCGACATCTTCGCCTGGAGCGCGGCGGACATGTCGGGCATTGACGCGGATGTGGCATGTCATCGCCTGAACCTGGACCCCCGGACTCGCCCCATACGCCAAAAGATGAGGACCATCACCACCAAGCTGGAGGAGCCCATCCGCGAGGAGGTCAAAAAGCTCTTGGAGGCAGGCTTCATCTCGGAGGTCCAGTACCCAGGCTGGATCTCCAACGTGGTAATGGTTAAGAAAGGGGGAGGGAAGTGGCGCATGTGTATTGACTTCTCTTTATTAAATAAATCGTGCCCCAAAGATTGCTACCCTCTGCCTCGAATCGACGCGCTGGTTGACTCAACCGTCGGTTTTTCTGTTATGAGTTTTCTTGATGCTTTTTCAGGTTATCACCAGATTCGCATGCACCCCCCCCCCCCCCCCCGACGTCAAAGACGTCTCCTTCATCACTACGGAAGGATGCTTCAGCTATAAGATGATGCCCTTTGGGCTGAAAAACGCAGGAGCCACATACCAGCGCATGATGGATCGAGTCTTCCAGGGGCAGAGAGGTAGAAACTTAGAAGTCTATGTCGATGACCTGATGGTGAAAAGTAAGTGTGTGAGCTCACACCTGCGGAACCTTGAAGAGACCTTTACCACCCTCCGAAGGTTCAAGATGAGGCTGAATCCCTTGAAGTGTGTCTTTGGGGCCAGACGCGGGAAGTTTCTTGGACATCTCTTGACTCCGGTAGGGGTGGAGCCTAACCCGGATAAGGTAAAGGTCATCCTAGACCTGGAATAACCTCGCAATGCTAATGAGGTCCAACGCTTGGCAGGCAAGCTGGCTGGACTAAGCAGTTTCCTTTCTCGGTCTGGAGACAAATGTTCATCGTTCTTCAAAGTGTTGAGGGATAACCAGAGGTTTGAGTGGACAGCCGAGTGTGAGGAAGCCTTCCAAGGACTGAAGAGACAGCTCTCCCAGGCTCCCCTACTTCAAAGCCCAAAAGAAGGGGAGGACCTAGCCCCGTATCTCGGGGTGGGAGCGGAAGCCGTGAGCTCTATTCTAATCAGGGAAGAGGTGAAGAAGCAGCTACCCATCTACTACGTAATCCGGATCTTGAGGAAGGCGGAGCTCCGTTACCTCATCCTCGAAAAGCTAGCGTAAGCTCTGATCGTTTCGGCAAGAAAGCTTCGGCCAAATTTCCAAGCGCACGCGATTAGGGTGGTAACCGACCATCCTCTTCGTAAGATCTTTGAAGGGGTGGAGCACTCGGGGAGGCTCGCCAAGTGGTCCATTGAGCTGAGCGAGTTCAACATCTCTTTTGTCTCAAGGCTCTCCATTAAGGCGCAAGCAGTGGCGGACTTACTGGCAGACTATGTTGTTGAAGTCGGGGAAGAGGAGCCGCGGCAGCAGGGGGAGTGGAAGGTGATGGTTGATGGGGCCTCGGGAAAGCATTCCATGGGAGTAGGAGTGGTGTTGGTAAGCCCCCAGGGGGTAGCTATAGAACAAGCGGTGGCTTATCACTTTCCGGTGACCAACAATCAGACAGAGTACGAAGCCGTGATAGCCGGTCTCCGTTTGGCAAAGGAGCTTGGGATCCATGATGTGGAGGTCTTCACGGACTCGATGGTGGTGTCATCGCAGATTCGAGGAGAGTTTGAAGCTCGGGAACCTACCCTCATAAAGTACCTATCCAAGGTAAGGACAATCATCGGAGGCTTCCGATCATTCTCAATCCAGCACGTTCCTCGGGAGGAGAGTGTGGATGTCGACCGATTGACAAAGTTCGGACCTCGAGGAGGAGGGACCTTAACCGAACTATTCCGACCAGCGATCGAAGAAGGGGAGCTGATGGAGATAGGCCGGCAACCCTCGTGGGTGGACCCACTAGTAACCTTCCTATCAACCGGCAAACTGACGGAAGAAGTAAAAGATGCAAGGAGTTTCAAGCGTAAGGCAGCTCACTACCTGATGTTGGAAGGGGGGTTACATCGTAAGATGTCGTCGGGATTCCTAGCCAGGTGTGTGACCGAGGAAGAAGTCTCGAAGATACTTGGGGAGATACATTCAGGCGAGTGCGGCAGTCACTCGGGGGGAAGGACTCTAGAGGCAAGGGTGGTCAGGCAGGGGTACTTCTGGCAGACCCTAAGGAAGGATGCAATAGAATTCGCGAGGAGATGTAAAAGTGCCAGCTGTACGCCCCCCTCTTGCTCTTGCCCGCTCAAAGACTAAGGAGTATAACGTCACCATGGCCTTTCGCCATTTGGGGAATGGACTTGGTCGGGCCTTTTCCTCCGGCTAGTGGACAAAGGAGGTTCCTCTTGGTCATGATTGATTACTTCTCAAAGTGGCTGGAGGTTAAGGCCTTGGCTAAAGTCACCTCGCATGTCATACGGAACTTCGTTTGGGGGAGATCATATGTAGGCACGGGCTGCCTCGAGCAATAGTAACAGACAACGGTCCTCAGTTCGCCAGTGAGGATTTCATCAGCTTCTGCGCCCAGCTGGGGATAGACCTCAGATTTGCCTGTCCACCACCCCCGGAGCAACGGCCAGGTGGAAGTAGCAAACAAAATTATCATAAACCTGCTCAAGAAAAAAGTGGAGAACCTGAGGGGAAATTGGGTGGAATAGCTCCCCTCAGTTCTGTGGGCCCTGAGAACGACTCCGAACACGGCCACCGGCGAGACCCCCTTCAAGCTCTCTCACGGGTGCGAGGCTGTCCTGCTAGTGGAGTTCGAAGTTCGGTCCCCTCGGGTTGCAGCGGCAAGGGAAGGAGATGAGGCTTGGAGGTTGGAAAATGAGGAAGGGTTGCACCTCTCGCTGGACATGATGGAAGAAGCGCGGGATGTCGCAACCATCAGGCAAGACGAGATCAAGCGACGCATGGTAAGATACTTCGACAAGCATGTCAGGATCAGGCAGTTCGTCGAAGTGGATCTGGTGTTGAAGAAAGTCGATGTGGCGGGAAGGTCAGCCCCCGTAGGCAAGCTTAACCCGAAATGGGAAGGGCCTTACATAGTAAAGGAGGTCCTTAGAACGGGAAGCTATTACCTTCAGGATGTGGAAGGGAGGACCTTGAGCCACACTTGGAGCGGTGACGATCTAAGGCGCTTCTACCTGTGAGAGGGAGGAGGTGGTTGTAATTTTTTCTCTAAATGTTATCATGTTATCATGTGTTACCATAATACATCCCATTCTTTGATCCGCTGCCAACTCTTTTTAAAGGTTAGGATGAGAACAGGTTTTGATTATGATATCTTCATCGACACCCCGAGCTCGGCTCGGCCCCAGGTAGACCTGCTGCGCAGGCTCTCATCTAGCTGGCAGGTCCGAAGGCTCGCCTGTGGGGGAGAGATCTGGTTTGAAAAATCTTCATCGACACCCCGAGCTCGGCTCGGCCCCAAGTAGACCCGCTGCGCAGGCTCTCATCTAGCTGGCAGGTCCGAAGGCTCGCCTATGGGGGAGAGGTTTTGTTTGAGAAATCCTCATCGACACCCCGAGCTCGGCTCGGCCCCAGGTAGACCCGCTGCACAGGCTCTCATCTAGCTGGTAGGTCCGAAGGCTCGCCTGTGGGGGAGAGGTTTGGTTTGAGAATCTTCATCGACACCCCGAGCTTGGCTCGGCCCCAGGTAGACCCGCTGCGCAGGCTCTCATCTAGCTGGCAGGTCTGAAGGCTCGCCTGTGGGGGAGAGGTTTGGTTTGAGAAATCTTCATCGACACCCCTGTTGGGTATATAGGAAAATGTTTACCTGATTTGAAGAAGCCTCACTTAGCTCAATGATATACATCAAGGTGTATTTGATGTTATTTTGAGTTTATATGTGCAGGTTAAGAATATGCTAAAATACAGGAAAAAAGTTTCTAAGTCTATGTGTCGACACTTAAGAAAGCCTGTGTCGACACTTGGAAAAGCAGTGTCGACACCAGAAGCAACTGTGTCGACACACAGAAGTTTTAGTCGACATCAACTGTGTCGACACCTGGAGGCAGTGTCGACACACAGAATTTTTAGTCGACATCAACTGTGTCGACACCTAGAGGCAGTGTCGACACATAGAATTCTTAGACTATATCTACTGTGTCGACACACCGGACTTGTGTCGACACACAGCAGAGCTTCAACAAAGTTGATTGCTGTGAAGTGAAGAAGTGACTGTGTCGACACAAAGAAGTAGTGTCGACACATTCTACAGATGCAGTGTCAAGAAGCAGTGTCGACACCAAAGGAGCTGTGTCGACATCACCAAAGCTTGTGTCGACACTTAATCTACTTGTGTCGACACATAATGAAGATCAGTCTCGACACTTTGCTGACAAAGACAAAGGTTCAAGAAATGACTGAAGACTTGACAGCTGTGAATTCCAACAAGTTTGCTAAAGCTATCAGAACTGTCAGAAGTTGGTTAGAAACCGGATCAGCCGGTTACCATGGATGAAGTCTATATAAAGACGGATTCTGTCAAATCAAAAACGAACAACTAATGAAGAATTGATCATTGATCAAGAAAGAGCACGTCACACAGAATAAGATTTTCGTGAGAAGATCTAAGAAGACAGTCTGAAGTGGTAATCTAATCAGAATTTGTCTAAGGAGAATTCAAACAAGAATTCAGAAGAAACTTCAGAAGTTTTGGAGAGTGAGAGAGAGCTTCAGCTATTTGAAGTAAAGAAGGAGACATTTACAAGTCTCTTAAGAAGCAGATCCTGAACAAATCTGCTAAGAAGAATTCAGATCTATTTCTAAAATCTAAGAAGGAAGCTGTCAGCCAGTCAACTTCAAAGAAGATCAACCCTACTGAGTTCAGATTCAAGAAGCTTTGAAGAAAGCTAAGAACAGGTTGATCTCAGCAATCAGTTTTATCAAGAGTTGATCAAGAAACCTTTTATCTCTTCTCTCTCAACAAGGGTAAGAGTCAATCTATAAGATTTTTTTCAAATTCTGTAGGATCTTTCAAGATCTGAGTTGTAAGCCTATAATATAAAGGCTGAGTGTAGGAGATATAGATCTCTGAGTTGTAGGCCTTATGACAAAGCTGAGGTTGGGCTGTTAGCCTGAGCTGTAGGAGTGTGGTTACATTCTGAGTTGTAGGCCTTGTGACAAGGCTGAGGTAGGGCTGTTAGCCTAAGCTATAGGAGTGTGGATACACTCTGAGTTGTAGGAATCTTTTAGGGTTCTAAGTTGTAGGAATCTTTCAGGGTTATGAGCTGTAAGATCTATGGATTTGAGAAGAAGGAAGAAGTTAGGCCGAATCTAGCACACTGCTGGATAGGCGAAGGGGGAAAGTGGATGTACCCAGACCTTGGAGAACCACTATAAACCATTGTGCGATCTGTGATGTGTGTGTGATTGTGAATTCTGTACTGTGGTTGTAACGACCCTAGCCGATCCAACGTGGCAGTGCCACGGCTCCGCTCTAGGTGTCGCTACCGGGCTGCAGCCCAAGCACCCCAACCCCTCTCCCTCCACAGGCGGGTTGTTGGTGGCCACAGCATCCCTTTGATGAGCGAACTCGACAGTTAAGTTGGGCCGTACGGGGACTTCCCAGGAGGTCACCCATCCCAGTACTACTCCAGCCCGAGCACGCTTAACTATGGAGTTCTTTCAACCTTCATCACCAATTGAGCTGCAGCTCAATTGGTGATGAAGGTTGAAAGAACTCCATAGTTAAGCGTGCTTGGGCGAGAGTAGTACTGGGATGGGTGACCTCCTGGGAAGTCCCCGTACGGCCCAACTTAACTGTCGAGTTCGCTCATCAAAGGGAGGCTGTGGCCACCAACAACCCGCCTGTGGAGGGAGAGGGGTTGGGGTGCTTGGGCTGCAGCCCGGTAGCGACGCCTAGAGCGGAGCCGTGGCACTGCCACGTTGGATCGGCTAGGGTCGTTACAGTGGTTGCTATGTTAGCTGTAGAATAGTTAGATTCTCTTAAAAGAACTGAATTCTTATTTTGCCTTAAGTAAAAAAAGGAAAGAACCTATTCACCCCCCCCCCCCTCTAGGTGTTTAGGTTATCTTGAAATCGATTCTATCAACCCCGAGCTTGGCTCGACCCCAGGTAGACCCGCTGCACAGGCTCTCATCTAGCTGGCAGGTCCGAAGGCTTGCCTGTGGGGGAGAGGTTTGATTTGAGAATCTTCATCGACACCCCGAGCTCGGCTCGGCCCCAGGTAGACCCGCTGCGCAGGCTCCCATCTAGCTGGCAGGTCTGAAGGCTCGCCTGTGGGGGAGAGGTTTGGTTTGAGAATCTTCATCGGCACCCCGATCTTGGCTTGGCCCCAGGTAGACTCGCTGCGCAGGCTCTCATCTAGCTGGCAGGTCCGAAGGCTCGCATGTGGAGGAGAGGTTTGGTTTGAGAAATCTTCATCGACACCCCGAGCTTGGCTCGACCCTAGGTAGACCCGTTGCGCAGGCTCTCATCTAGCTGGCAGGTCCAAAGGCTCGCCTGTGGGGGAGAGGTTTGGTTTGAGAATCTTCATCGACACCCCGAGCATGGCTCGGCCCCAGGTAGACCCACTGCGTAGGCTCTCATCTAGCTGGCAGGTCTGAAGGCTCGCCTGTGGGGGAGAGGTTTGGTTTGAGAATCTTCATCGACACCCCGACCTTGGCTCGGCCCCAGGTAGACCCGCTGCGCAGGCTCCCATCTAACTGGCAGGTCCGAAGGCTCGCCTGTGGGGGAGAGGTTTGGTTTGAGAATCTTCATCGACACCCCGAGCTTGGCTCGGCCCCAGGTAGACCAGCTGCGCAGGCTCTCATCTAGCTGGCAGGTCCGAAGGCTCGCCTGTGGGGGAGAGGTTTGGTTTGAGAATCTTCATTGATACCCCGAGCTTGGCTCGGCCCCAGGTAGACCCGCTGCGCAGGCTCTCATCTAGCTGGAAGGTCCGAAGGCTCGCCTGTGGGGGAGAGGTTTGGTTTGAGAATCTTCATCGACACCCCAAGCTCGGCTCGGCCCCAAGTAGACCCGCTGCGCAGGCTCCCATCTAGCTGGCAGGTCCGAAGGCTCGCCTGTGGGGGAGAGGTTTGGTTTGAGAATCTTCATCGACACCCCGAGCTTGGCTCGGCCCCAGGTAGACCCGCTGCGCAGGCTCCCATCTAGCTGGCAGGTCCGAAGGCTCGCCTGTGGGGGAGAGGTTTGGTTTGAGAATCTTCATCGACACCTTGAGCTTGGCTCAGCCCCATGTAGACCCGCTGCGCAAGCTCTCATCTAGCTGGCAGGTCCGAAGGCTCGCCTGTGGGGGAGAGGTTTGGTTTGAGAATCTTCATCGACACCCCGAGCTTGGCTCGTCCCCAGGTAGACCCGCTGCGCAGGCTCTCATCTAACTGGCAGGTCCGAAGGCTCGCCTGTAGGGGAGAGGTTTGGTTTGAGAATCTTCATAGACACCCCGAGCTCGGCTCGGCCCCAGGTAGACCCGCTGCGCAGGCTCCCATCTAGCTGGCAGGTCCGAAGGCTCGCCTGTGGGGGAGAGGTTTGGTTTGAGAAATCTTCATCGACACCCCGAGCTTGGCTCGGCCCCAGGTATACCCGCTGCGCAGGCTCTCATCTAGCTTGCAGGTCCGAAGGCTCGCCTGTGAGGGAGAGGTTTGGTTTGAGAATCTTCATCGACACCCCGAGCTTGGCTCGGCCCCAGGTAGACCCGTTGCGCAGGCTCTCATCTAGCTGGCAGGTCCGAAGGCTCGCCTGTGAGGGAGAGGTTTGGTTTGAGAATCTTCATCGACACCCCGAGCTTGGATCGGTCCCAGGTAGACTCGCTGTGCAAGCTTACATCTAGCTGGAAGTTCTGAAGGCTCGCCTGTGGGGGAGAAGTTTGGTTTGAGAATCTTCATCGACACCCCGAGCTTGGCTCGGCCCAAGGTAGACCCGCTGTGCAGGCTCTCATCTAGCTGGCAGGTCTGAAGGCTCGCCTGTGGGGGAGAGGTTTGGTTTGAGAATCTTCATCGACACCCCGAGCTTGGCTCGGCCCCAGGTAGACCCGCTGCGCAGGCTCTCATCTAGCTGGCAGGTCCGAAGGCTCGCCTGTGGGGAAGAGGTTTGGTTTGAGAAATCTTCATCGACACCCCGAGCTTGGCTCGGCCCCAGGTAGACCCGCTGCGCAGACTCTCATCTAGCTGGCAAGTCCGAAGGCTCGCCTGTGGGGGAGAGGTTTGGTTTGAGAATCTTCATCGACACCCCGAGCTCGGCTCGGCCCCAGGTAGACCCGATGCGCATGCACCCATCTAGCTGGCAGGTCCGAAGGCTCGCCTGTGGGGGAGAGGTTTGGTTTGAGAATCTTCATCGGCACCTCAAGCTTGGCTCGGCCTCAGGTAGACCCGCTGCGCAGGCTCTCATCTAGCTGACAGGTCCGAAGGCTCGCTTGTGGGGGAGAGGTTTGGTTTGAGAAATCTTCATCGACACCCCGAGCTTGGCTCGGCCCCAAGTAGACCTGCTGCGCAGGCTCTCATCTAGCTGGCAGGTCCGAAGGCTCGTCTGTGGGGGAGAGGTTTGGTTTGAGAATCTTCATCGGCACCCCGAGCATGGCTCGGCCCCAGGTAGACCCGCTGTGCAGGCTCTCATCTAGCTTGCAGGTCCGAAGGCTCGCCTATGTGGGAGAGGTCTTATGTTGTGAAATCTTCATCAACACCCCGAGCTCGGCTCGGCCCCAGGTTGACCCGCTGCGCAGGCTCTCATCTAGCTGGCAGGTCCGAAGGCTCGCCTGTGGGGGAGAGGCTTGGTTCTTGGTCCTTGGTTCTTGGTCCTTGGTTTTTTTGTTCTTGGGTCTTGATCTTTGGTTACTTTCGCACTACTTCGAGCTCGGCTCGGCCCCAGGTAGACCCGCTGCTCAGGCTCTCATCTAGCTGGCAGGTCCGAAGGCTCGCCTGTGGGGGATAAGTTTAGTATTTAGAAAAGTTTCAACACAGATGTTCTAGGCTAGACAAAAGGCACCCTGAAGACAGACTAAAAGGGTCTCGGCCAGGAGAGGTCTCGGCCAGGAGATCCTTGCTGGGGGATCTTGCCAGACGATGTTCCCGGCGGGTCTAGGCAAGGAGACCCGATTGATCATGCAAGGAAAGGAGGGGCGGTCTTCCCTTAGCCTATGAACGACACTGATCACAAATGGTTCTCAGCAGAATGCGGGAGCGACGTGTTTAAGCCCTGAGCTCTCGGCAGGTTCTCACCTATCGACCGCTAAGGGAGACTATCCTAGAGGGGGTCAGGGGCCCCGGGCGGAAACATTCTTGAACAGCATTCGTTTTTAACAAGTTAGAAAAAAGGGGGAGCAAAGTTCCAACGTTTACATTATATATTGTTTACAATATTACAAAAAGGGGGAGCCTCTCGTCCATTACAAATCAAAGAAAAGGAAAGAGGAAAAGGACTTTAAGGAGACGCACTGTAGCTGCTCGAGCTCCAGCTTGAGCTATTGCGGGAGCTCTCGCGCGAATCCTCCCCGGACGTCTCGCTGACAGCCTCGCCGGCAGCAGCGTGAGGTCGCGAGACCTCCAGGGGTGGAAAGTCGGGCGCACCTGGGGGCTTCGGGATAGGCTCGAAGAGCCAGGGAACGAGCTGGGGAGCGGTCAGGGTCTCGCCACCCTCGTCCAGGCATCCCACGTCCCGCAGTGTCTCGATCATCAATCGGGTCGTCGCCTGGGCGTTGACCTGCAAGAGCTTGTCAATATCATACTCGGAGTAATTCCATCTCTTCAGCCTTTCATCGAGCGGAGGAGGGGGCAAGACCGCTGCTGCCGCCGTCTCCAGGCGCTTGACTTGGTCCTTTAGTAGGGCATTCTCACACTCCACCCCGGCCAGCCGCGCACGAAGCACCATGACCTGCGGGGAGTCGTGCATAAAATGCATGCGATCAGCAGCGAGAACGAGGGTATGGATCTCAGGGGCGAGAACTAATGTCAGAAAGGGTCTCGCTTACCTCCTCCGCCGGGCGCAGGGACAGCAGGCGTTGGGCGTCCTCTAGCTCGGTCTTCAGGGCCACCGCTTCTTCTCTCGCTTTATACATATCGAGGAAGTTCCGGTCGATGGTGATGCTTCGGCGAGCACACATGTGCACAAGCTCGAGCCCACGCATCAGAGCCCGGGTGGAGTCGAAGGCGAGGAGGCGAGTGGGTAGTTGGTCGTATAGGCCCGCAAACTCCCGGCTGTAGAGGCTATAGCCCGGCGCGAAGGCCTCGCCGGTGACCTCGTCACGCTCTGCCCAGCTCGGGAGCAACGTCGAGAGGGATACTCGGTTGGCCTTTGGTTCCCATTGCAGCAAGGGTTTCCCTTCCGCATCCAGGCTCTTCACGCCTAAGCCAATGTTTCTGTGCCCCTTCGGCACAGGCTTAGACGGAGGCTGGGCAGAGCTCTCGGCAGCCACTACCTCAGTGCCCACCTCACCACCCGCCTCGATCGCGGTCGGGGGGTTCACGGCAGGGGCCCTAGCACTTATCCTGGGGACGTCCCTCATCTCGCTGACTGCCGCTAAAATCTCGGCGAAAGACCTGCCCGGCGGGAGAGGTCGGGCGGGTGAAGGCATCTTGGACTTCCCCTTCTCGGTGGCGGATGGTTTCGGCCTCTTCATCCGCTGAGACGAAAATCCACTGGGTTTCCGCTTCCCGGCACCAGACGGCGGAGGCGGAGCTAGCTAGTCCCGGCAAGTGCGGGTCGCAGACTTCGCGAGAGCCAACGGATCTCCCGCAGTCTGGCCTTTGGTAATTGCCGTCTCGGGGAAGGGCTGGCGCAAGGGGATCTCCCGCTCTCCTACAAAGGCAACAGATAACACTTAGCATCGAGGAGGGACGCGCAAACACCGAACAAAAGAAAGAAGAGACGAGATCTCGCCTTCGCCAGGAGGAACGGGGGGAAGAGAGTCGACGTCCCGCCTAAGGAAGGGGACGTCAAACTCCTTGGTCCCAAAGAATTCGAGGAGCGTGCCCTCGCGGGACCCCAGGTATGGAGGCTTGTAAGCGGCATCCTCATACTGGACCGGCGCAAGCAGGACGTTCCCGAAGTCGTCGGAGCCGAAAATAAATTTCTCGCCCCAGTGATGATGCTTGTTGGCGATACCGGTTGTTTTAAGCAGCTGCCCGGAGAAGAAGACGACTCCTCCCTTCGCGCGGAAGGTAAACAGCTTCCGGAAGATCGAAAGGTTGAACTATATCCTTTCGGATCGCATGTAGCAGATGAACGCTACAAGGATGGCGACCGAATTTGGATTAAGCTGCGCGGGAATGACTCCGTAATAGCGGAGGGCGAGGCGCATCTCTGGCCAAAGAGGGAGGCGAAAGCCCACCTCGAAGTGTTCGAGGGGGATCGCGAGCTCCCCCTCTCGCGCAGTGTTCACCCTATCGTTATTGCCTGGGTTCCTCGCGGCGAAGCTGGCGGGAACGTACCGGGATGTAATCAGCTGATACTCATCCAAGGTCAGACGACACGACGGAAATCGGTGCCTCCAGAAAGCTTCTACGCAATGAGAACTTCCCTCGTTCTCGCCAGGCATTATGTCAAAGGTATTCAAAGGCGAAATCACAAGAAAGGAGGCGAGATGGAGAGACCAGCCGAGAAGCAAGGGAAGGGAGGCGAGAGCAAGACATTCTCGGCAGAGCGCGAATGCGAAAAGAAGAGAGGTGGAGGTTCCGTATCAGGGAAATAAATGTGGTGGGTGAATCCACCTATTTATAGGAAGCCGGGGTAAATGATGATTTTCCCAGAAAGGGCGGCAGAGGTACAGCTGTCACTCCCTAGGTCAACGGCGCCTCGGTCCCCCGCCCAAATTGACAGTGACTGATCGACAGCCCTATTTCGTGCAAGAGTCGCACGGTATGACAGACGCGAAAGCAAAGAACGTTCTCGCTAGGCAAGACCTAAGATAATAGCAATAACAACAGTTAACCAATGAAAGCAGTTCACAAGATTGCAAGCAGTCCACGGTTCAAAACAAAACTAAAAAACATGATTAAAATACATGGTACATGGCGGGAAGGGAAGGCCAGAGGTAAGAAGGGGCAAGAAGGGGCGAGATATCGGGAATCAATAAGGCTCCCAGCGCCAGCGTCCTCTCTCTCGCTGTCGGGTCCTCGGAGGCGCCAACGGGTTGAAGTAGGAGGAGAGCACGGTGCACCCTAGATTGATCCGGCGAGCTTGGTATCGTATCCGCGCAAGGCACCTCCCGGGAGAAGATCCCGCAGTGGGGCAGCCCGGTCGCTCTGCCTCGCTTAGAAAGTAATCTCGCTCCAGGGCCTCCAGCCTTTGCTCCACCGACCTGCGAAACTCTCTCGCCGCGTAGGCTTGGGCCCGCTCCCGCCGCGCGAGTTTGGAGAGGATGGTCGTGACCCTTTTACCACGCCTCGCGCTTCCCGCGCCAATCAGGATTTCTTCCATTTCGTCAGAAGAGGGGAAGTGGGAGTTGTCGCCGTCCTCCTCCCGATCCCCTCATCGTCCTCATCCTCGTCAGCTCCCGATCGCTGGTCCGGATCTCCTGAGAAGAAAATCTGGCGGTCAGTACGAGAACAGGGTAAGAGCAGCAGCAGTATGTGGCATACCAGCAGCGTGGCGAGAGCCGTCGGTCGGTGGAAGGCGAGAAGGCTCGGGCTCTCCCTCGGCATCCCTCCCAAACAAGAGATGGAGTGGCTTTCCACGGCCCGGACGGAAGATCTCGCGCGCCGTAATCTCCGCAGGGCCCGAAGTCTGGGGAGGGTCGCGCTCCCTCTCGGAACGGTCAGCCTCCGGTGTCAAGGATGGGTCGGCAGGCGCCTCACCTACGGAAGGGTGGGGATTGGCTGTTGGATCGTCGCGGGGGGCAACCTCTGCGACAGTTACCTACGAGGTAAGACCCGGGTGGGCGGAAGCAAGCGTTGCGAGAGTCCCACCCAAGGGTTAGAAGGACCAAAAGAAAAATGGGCAAGAAGGGAGGGGCTACCTGGAGGTCCCGAACCATCGGCAGGAGCTCCTTCCGTATCCTATGGCTGATCCTCAAGTGGGCGAGACGTCGATGGGTCCTGGGGCACCGGCGGAATCCCGACACCACCTTCTGGGACAACCTGCCAAGAAAGGTTCAGTGACCAATTCTCAAGTACAGCAGTCCGCTAGTCGGCGAGACGTGCCCTCTGCAGCAGAAGAGGATCGGTCGCACGGCTTGGGGATGGAGTTGGGGAGGCTCGTTGTTCTCGCGAGGGGTCCCGACGGGCCTTCTTCGTCTTCTTCTTCTTCCTCCTCTCTTTCGACGGCGGCGGAGGCTCCACAGTGGGTGCCTCTCTCGCCAGCCAAGGAGCCACTAGGGCGCTATTGGCGAGGGCTTGCGCTTGCGCCGCCTTAATGCGGTCCTGAAGGTTCTGCGAGAGATGCTTGCCGGCTTGTTTGGGGCGCATCGCGAGGTCGTGCGAAATCCCAAGAGAGCAGCAACGGCCAGGGGCGGATTTACGACCGTCTATCAGCGCGTATATATAGCCGCGGCAGGGCCCACTAATAGATTCTCTTTGCAGGAAGTGACACGTGCCCAGCGAATATTTAGGGGTTGGACGTGTCTTTTCGAGCGCAGAGCTAGCTCCAAAAGAGCGGGGATTATGTACAACCCATATTCGCTGGGTAGGACCCGGAGGCATCAACAGTCAGGGTTGGACCAGCCTCGGGCTTACTTTAGCCTGAAGACCCAGAGAGCTCTCGCCGGAGGAGCTTCCGCCTAGGAGCAGGCGAGGTCCTGCCCGTGATCAAGCAGGCGAAAAGGCGTCGAAAGGCCTCAATGCCGCGCTGAGTGAGCTCCACTCACTCAACGCCGCGGTCAGGGGCAAGGGCGCTGAGTGAGCTCCACTCACTCAACGTCGCGGTCAGCGACAAGGGCGCTGAGTGAGCTCCACTCACTCAACGCCGCGGTCAGCGGCAAGGGCGCTGAGTGAGCTCCACTCACACAACGCCGCGGTCAGCGGCAAGGGCGATGAGTGAGCTCCACTCACTCAACGTCGTGGTCGGCAGCAAGGGCGTTGGGCGAGCTCCACTCACTCAACGTCGCGTCTGGTAGCGACAGCGTCAGGGTCAGAGGAGCTCCCGTCTGGAGAGGGGCGGGAGCGTTCACCATTGGTTAGCCAAGACCCGCTCTCGGCAGAGTCGACGAGAAGGCGGGGGATGGCTCAGCTTGAGACTTTTGACACTCCCTTTTAGCTCTCGCCAAATGAAGGCGAGAGGGTTCTCGGCATAGGGCTCTCGCCGAGTGGGGCCCAGGGTTCAGGGCGAGATTACTTAATTGCCCTCGGGTAAAATTACCCTTATACCCCCAGAGGCTGCATTTAACACTTCTCAAGCAGCGGGATTTGGCTATTGGCAGACCAGCCAGAGGTATTTCAGTAGCTTCAGGTCAGCAAAAGGTTATAAATAGACCCATAAGGGCTCCTTAGAAAGCAGACTCTCATTTTTCTCTGAATGTCCAGTGCTTTCTGAGGAGCTCCTAGCCCAGCTTTTGGCTTTGGAGGGGAAGCTCTCAGAGATCTTCCGGGTGTGAGGTGGGACCTCCCTGCTGAGGCTTTGGGTCAGTCCTTGGTCGTTAGCTACCAGTCGAGGGGCAGGGCTTGAGAGAAGTAGGTGTTTGTTGCACCCATGTTTTGAACATTCGTTGAGGTCAATTTTGGCTCCAACAGCTTCAATGGAACCCTATATTAGTAAAATTCGGAATATGCTAAAAGTTATTTATTGTACTAAACAACGAAGTCAAAATTTTAGAAAATTTGTATATGTACAAGGTCAAAAATATTTGAAACATCAATTTGATATGTCTGTAAAATGAAACTCAATATATATAATATTAAAAATAACGTTTCAACAAAAAACACTTCTTATGAAATATTATACTTTGCTAAATTCTCATGATTTTACTGATGCTGATTGTAGGGCTGATATCGAGTCGAGTTCGAGCGATTTTGGTTCGGCTCGGAATCGAATTTTTCGACTCGAACTCGGCTCGAAATCGAAATTGATTTCGAGTTGAGTGGGCTTGACTCGAAATGACTCGATTCCGAGTCGGCTCGAAATTGAATCGGGTCAGCTCAAAATCAAATCAAGTCGGCTCGAAATTGAGCAATTTTTTTGTTTTATTCCTAGTTTGCTCAAAATTAAATTGTGCAACCAATAAATTTAGCAAATAAAACACTTAAAGCCTCCATTCTTTTTATTTAGGTTTAAATTTTGTTATTTTTAATCTTAAAATAGGAATATATTAATAAATGCATAAATTTTTTTAATTAATTCGAGTTGATTCGAATCATATTTCGAGCAATTCAGGGCTGGCTCTAAATCAACTCAAAATCAAATTCGTGTCAAATTGAATCGACTCAAATTGAGTTGAATCAATTTTAACTGATTCTGATTCAGCTCAATTTTTGAACGATTTTCGAGCAACTTTCGAGTTTCGAATAATATGCTCAGCCCTAATTTATTGTGGCGTACTATCAAATTTTATGAATTTATTAAAATATTTTTATCGGATGATTGTTTGTTTATCTGGTGTGCATTATCCGACTAGTTTACTAGTAATTGAAAATTTTATAGATATCTCACAAAAATTTAACTATTATAAGCAACACTACGGGTGACTTCCTTTAATTGAAATAATGAAAGAATTTTTAAAAAAAATATTATAAATAATGTTAGTCACGTTTTCATGCGTCGTCGCTTTAAATCCGTTATGCGGCGTAGACATCGTAGAAAATTTGATAGACGAAATAAATATTAATTTAGTCTTAAATTTAAGTTTCGATGCTAACGACGACTTTAGTATTTTAAAATTTAATTCTCTTTTTTCTGAATGTTATAATTATTACGATAACTTATACGGCTCGCGACTCCGAGAAGAAATATCGCAACTCATAACAAAGGAATCATTTAAAATAAAATTTTAGAATTAGCTTCTAGGAAAAAACACTCACATCTAGTAGTTTAAATGAATTAGGATTGTATACCAAAACATAATTCCGCAATTTTATGAGTTCGGAGGAGATTGAAAACTTTGATCTCTTAAAATGGTGAAAAAGTAAAGCTAATATCTATACTATTTTAGCTTATATGATCCGTGATTTACTAACAATTCAAGCTAGTACTGTAGCTTTGGAGTCCGTTTTTTCTCTTAGTGGCAGGATTTTGAACGACTGGCGGAGTCGGCTATACGAAGAATCACTAGAACTTTACATCTGGTGTAAGGACTATTTGGATGCTACTAGCAAGAATCAGCATATTTCAGCGTTAGTGATGAGCTCGAAGGAGATAGAAGACGATATGAACGCAATGAATATAAGAGCAGATTTAGCGCGTCACACCCGATAAAATACGTAATTTGTTAATTTAATAATTTTGTAATTTTCTTTATTTAAAATTATTAATAATATTTTTTTTCCAATTAATGTAAATTGTAAAACTGTAATTTTTTTGTTCGATATTAATAAAAAAAATTATAATTTTATTGCACATTTTTATTTTATAATTTTATTAAGGAATATGTTTTTTTAATAATTTTCTTTTAAAAAAAGTCGGGCCCGACCCGACCCGGCCTGGCCCGACCCTAGGGTCCAGATCAGTCTCCTTCCCAGGGCTACTGCCCGAGCCCGATATTAAGAAAGTCCGGGCTTGGCCCGGTTGACTAAAGCCTGGGCATGTAGGGCCCAGTACCGGGCCGGCCTGATCGGGCTAAATGGAGAGGGCTACCCGGAGATCTCCTTTCTCCCTTTCAAGACTATTCGTTGACATATTTTTATTTTTTTAAAAAAAATTAATACAATTTAAATTCTATACAAAATAAAATTATATCCATAAATATATAAAAAATTATATATATAATAGTTATTTTATTTAAAAAAAATTCAGAAAAATTGGCCCGAAATAAATAAAATTCATATAAGAATGATTTTGAAAGTCATTTAAACCGCCACCAAAACGGAGATTACCCAAACATTGACTTCGTTTAGCACGGTGACGGCGGTCGTGAACGCGGTGGTCATGAACCATCATTCGTGAACGCACCTCACCTAAAACAATTTTTGCATTGTATGTTCAAAATTAGTTTATTTTCTGGCTAGCGGTCATAACTTTTGTCTTGTCAAACATATATTTTATAATAATGACGTTTTTGATCAAACTCACAGGAGCAAATAAGCCTCGCGAAACGAAGTCACAGTCTCAATTTTGAACTACAATTTTAAAATTATAGTTTAGCATCTTTTCTAAGCTTCTCCCAAACAAAGCCAAGTAGTGTATTAAGGGGTGCAAATAAAGCCCTGCGGGCCCAGGCTGGGCCTGAGCTTTTTTGCTGCCAGACCCAGGTCGGGCCCTCTCAAACCGAGCACAGACCAGGCCCAGACCATAGTAAAAAAATGGGAGCCTGTTGAGCCTTTTAGATCGGGCCCAACCAGGCCCCCAAGCATTGCCAGCATTAAATGATGGCTGTCTTGCCAGCATTAAATGCTGGTAAACTGAGGCTTTATGCGGGCTTTAATGCCCGGTCGGGCCTGGGCCTAGCCCGGGTCGGGCATCAGGCCAGGTCCTGATCATATTTGGGGGCCTGGTGAGCCTCTTTGGGCCTGGCCCGAAGATATCCATAAGACAGCGTTAATGAACACTATATTTAGACAGCCTTCCGTTCCCATCAAGGGCTTTACAAATTTTTAGTAATGTCATTTTGCCTTACTAACGCCCCAACCACTTTCCAAGCGTTAATGAACACTATATTTAGACCATTCCTCCGCAAATTCGTCGTCATATTTTTTGACAACATTCTTATTTATAGTCCCTCAGAAAACTCACCCTTAGAGCACCTTCACAAAGTATTTCGAGTGTTACAATTAAATCAGTTTTTCTTAAAGTATTTCAAATGTGTATTCAATGTTAAGTCTACTGAATTCCTAGGTCATGTTATTTCAGCCACAGGGGAACAACCGACTCCAACATATCAGCTATTCAGCAATGGCCAGAGCCAAAAACTATTAAACAACTAAGGGCATTCTTAGGACTAACTGGCTTCTATAGACGTTTTATCAAACAATATGCTACCATTACTGCCCCATTAACTGACTTGTTAGTTAATGATAAGTTTTGTTGGACACCCGTATGCGCTGACACATTTGCACATCTTAAGACCTTATTAATTTCACCTCTAGTTTTGACTCCTCCAGAATTTTCCCTGCCTTTTACAATAGAATGCGACGCTTCAGGCATTGCTACCGGAGATGTGCTATCACAAAACGCACATCTGATTGCTTATTCAGTAAAAAGCTTACTCCTAGGAAGCAGACAAAATCCACGTATTTTAGAGAAATGCTGGCAGTAACATCAGTAGTTAGCAAATTGAGGCAGTACTTAATAGGATCATTTTTTACAATTTAACCGATCACAAAACCTTACACAATTTATCAAATCAGACCCTTACCATGCCTGAACAACAACGTTTCCTTTCTAAATTATTAGGTTTTAATTACACTATTAAATACAAACCTGGAAAGGAAAATTGTGCCGCTGACACACTTTCTTGTCTACATGAGGAAGCAAATGAAGGAAGTCTGAATAGTTTTCAAGGAACATTTTTTTCATATTCAAATATATTTGATGATCTAGAATTATTATATAAAAAGGATCCTAAAGCTCTGGAAATTACTAAATTGTTAAATGATAGCCCATCAT
Source organism: Platanthera zijinensis (assembly GCA_039513925.1). Classification (NCBI taxonomy): domain Eukaryota; kingdom Viridiplantae; phylum Streptophyta; class Magnoliopsida; order Asparagales; family Orchidaceae; genus Platanthera; species Platanthera zijinensis. The sequence goes on from CM077092.1 coordinate 5,669,154, forward strand.
GTTGCGGAATGGACTACACATGGGCCACGACTGTATTTTAAATGTAAATTGTATATTCCGGATTCTTGGATCATACAAATATTATTATATGAAGCTCATGAAATTAAAATGGGAGGCCATTCGGGTATCACAACAACCATTAAGGTCCCAAGGAGGTATCCTGCAGGGTGTGTGAGGGGAGGGATTCTTGAGTCTTCAAAGCCTCTTCAATATGTTGATTAACTGATTAAACCTGTAGCTTAGAAGATCTGATCCCTTTTGTGCTTACAGTAGTCTGATGCACAAGATTTTGTAATTCGGTTCGAAAATCTCTGAATTCCTGATAAAACTATTGATGTGATGCCTGTAATTGATCATGACATTGTTGGGATGATACTAATGTTGCCCGAACCTATGCTAGATCATTTACAAATCTTTCTTGCTTGGTATGAACCAGATCTGAAAGAGTGGTATGTTGATCCAAATAAACTTGATGTCGTTTATCCAGATCTTGCCAGGTGACCGTGGTGGTTGATGCCGAACTACAGGAGGAAGATGGTGGCACGTCCATGACGTGCCTCTCAACGAGAGCACCAAGTTGTTAGGTATTCCGGAGAACTCGTCGGACAAAGCAATTGGGGAGAGAGACAGAGTTAGGAGAGAAAAACAACAATAATTATTTATTAACAACTTAATCTGTTTTACAAGTGTATTTTAAACGGTCATAATCCCCCTCCCCAACGATATATGGCCTGGCACATGTCGCCAGCTCATAATTCCTAAACTTATTATTATAGCCTGCTGGTGTAACCTATCCTGGCGGTACACCAATCGTTACATGTAACAACTATATACATCATCAAATTACACTTCAGTGGAGGATTTTTTGGAGAATAAAATTGAATGGAAAAAAAAGAATGGAGAATAAAAATGAATCGGGAAAATTTAATAAATTAAAAATATGACTTTCAAGCGATTTGCTATGACTCTAGGTGGAGGAATTTTGGAGATGACATTTTGTATCTTGTTTTCATTAAACAGTTCTTACTAGTAGTGGGCAAAAGGACCGGGCCCAGTGGGTCGGCCCGAGCCCGGCCGGTAAAAGCCCATCTAGGCCCGACCCGGGCCTAGGCCGGGCCCAGGTATAGGGATAGTGCCCGGGCCTATACCCGGCCCAGGCCGATACCCGATCTGGGCCGGCTCGGGCAAAGCCAAATTTTTGGGCTAGCCCGAGCCCAGGCAAAGCCCGACCTAGGAAATTCGCCCGGCTCTTATAAGAGTCGTTTAATTAAAGGCTTTAATAAGAACCGTTTGCTACTAACGGCTCTTAGGAGCACTGTTTAAAGCAGTGCTGCTGTACAGCAGCACTGCTGTACAGCAGCACTGCTGTACAACAGTCCAAGCCTAGGGCCTAGGCTATTCAGCCTAGGCCCTAGGCTCTAAATAAAAAAAAAGTTTTTTTATTTAATCGCCCCCCCCCCCTTCCTTACCCGCCTGGTCGCACCTCTCACTCTCTCACTCTCACTCTCTCTGACTCTCTCTCTCCCACTCACTCTCTCTCTCTCTCTCTCACACACTCTCTCTCCCCACTCACTCTTTCTTTTAAGTTATAATTTAAATTATAAAATTTACTCAACGCGACAACACCTCGTGACCCTCGCCAGCATCCTCCTCAACATTAGCATGGCATCGTTCTCCTCAATGCCAGGATCTTCTGCTCAAAGTACGTCTGTAGTGGTGGAGCACAATCGTAAGGCGGCAGTTTGAGTGCATTTCGATAAGGTTCAAGTTGCCGCCGAATTCAAGACGCGATGTAAATTATGCTCGAAGTTGCTGACCCTTACCGGCAACTCGACACTATCAAGACACCTTAACTCTTGCGTTGCAAAACAAGCTCCCGAGTTCAGTTAGGCCCAAATTTCAGGAGCAGGGCAAATTTGGAGGCACAATCAACTTTGCCAACGAGATCTGCAGATGAAACATGTCATCAAATGTAGATTACAATTCAGCCACTACGACAATGAGGATGCCACAGAATACATACATGCAGGGCTTCAGCCCAAATATCAACAAATAAGTAGAGTTGCTCTTAGGCGCGACGTCATTAAAGCTTATTTAGAATCAGAACAATCGTTAATAAAATTTTTTGAAACTTTCGAAGGGCATGTAAGTTTAACGAGTGAAGTTTGGAGCAATAACATAAAAAATATGATTATTGTATATATGTATCATGTGTCATTGGATCGTTCCCGTTTCATGGGAGCTAAATAAATGCGTAATATATTTTGAAGGTTTCGAATATCCGCACGCAGGTAAAACTATATATAATGTAATTATTAAATATGTGCGAGAATTTAAAATAAAAGATAAAATAATGAGTATTTTTTTGATAACGCCTCTAATAATACTGTAATTATTGAGTGGTTAAAATGCGATTTAAAACCAATGTTAAGCGGTGCATTTTTTCACACTCAGTGTGTTTGTCACGTTTTAAATTTAGTGATACAAGATAGTTTAGCTGGCATAGTATCTTATATTGAAAAAATTCGTCTAATGCTTAGAGTTATTTATAGTTCTAGACAATGATCTCGGGATTTTAAAAATTTTGTGAACGCAAAAGATTAAAAATATTTGAAACCTCAATTTGAAATGTCTATTAGATGCAACTCAACATATAAAATGTTAAAAAGAGTGTCTCAACAAAAATCACTTCTTATAAAATATTATAATATGGTAAATATTCATGATTTGACTAATATCGATTGGAACGTATTAGCAAATTATATGGATTTATTAAAATATTTTTATATGGCGACTGTTTTTTATCCGGCGTGTATTATCCGACTAGCTCACTAGTAATTGAAAATTTTGTAAATATCGTACAAAAATTTAATTATTATAAGCAACATGCTGCATGACTTCCATTAATTGAAATAATGGAAGAAATTTTTTAAAAAAATTGTAGAGAAATATCTGTAATATTTTCATGCGCCGCCGCTTTAAATTCGTTATTCGGCTTAGATGGCGTGAAAAATTTGATAGATGAAATCAATACAAATTTATATAAAAATTTAACTTTCGATGATTATGATGATGTTAGTACTCCAAAATTTATTTTTTTCATTTACCGAGTGTTATAATTATTATGATAACTTATACGGATCATGGCCTCGGGAAGAAATATCGCAGCCAAAAACAAATGATACTTTTAAAAATAAAATTTTAGAATTAGCTGACAGGAAAAAATCGCGCACATCTAGAATTTTAAATGAATTAGGATTGTACACTAAACACAATTCTGTGATTTTATGAGCACGGAGGAGATTGAAAACTTCGATCTCTTAAAATGGTGAGAAGGTAAAGTTAATATATATCTTATTTTGACATATATGACTCGTGATTTACTAACAATCTAAGGTAGTACGGTAGCTACGGAGTCCGTTTTTTCTATTAGTGGCAGGATTTTAAACGAGCGGTGGAGCAGGTTCAACGAAAAATATCTAGAAATGTACATCTGCTACAAGGACTATTTGGATTCTATAAAGAGGAAGCAACGCATTACAGAATTAGAGGATAGGGCGGAGGTAATAGAAGATGGGATGGACGCAATAAATTTAAAAGATGATTAAGTGTGTCCCACATTCATCATATGACTAATAAAAATATTGTAATTTTCTTTATTTTAAATTAATAAAATATTTTGTTAACTTAACGAATATTGTAATTTTCTTTATTTTAAATTAATAATGAAAATAATTTTTTTAATTAATGCAATTTGTAAATGTTATTTATCGCTATTTAATATTAGTAAAATTTCATTTTTCTTGTCCATCTGAGAGATTTTTTTTATTATCATAATAAAATAATAATTATAAATTTTTAATGTATTATTTTTTTAAAATAATTAATAACTTATAATTTTTAAATTTAAATTTTTTTTATTTTAAAGAAGCCCGGCCCGACCCTGAGGGCCGGATCAGGCCCCTTCCCGGGGCAGCGGCCCGAGCCCAGCCCAAGCCCGGTTTAAGGAAAGCCCGAGCTCGGCCCGATTGACTAAAGCTCGGGCCCGGTGCCGGGCCGGCCCGGCCTGATCAGGCTTTATGCCCACCATTAGTTCTTGCACAATTATGTGAGGCAAGAAAGAAAAAAAATAATGTCATCCTGCCGGCTAACAGTAGTGGCATAGAAGTTAATCATATTTTCGAAGAAATGAAAATTTCATTTGAGCAGTTCTTCCACCTCATTTTTGATGAGGAAGAGGAGTTGCTTCGTCAGCAGCGGGGGATTTGATTTGTGGATACTTTGTTTTGGAAGAGGGAGAGCAGTGGCAGCGGCGGGTGCTTCATCTCTTGAATCGCTTGGATGTCGGTTTCAGGCCATCAGATGCAGAGGAGGCACGGGCGAGGTGCGAGGGTTGCCAAAGAAAAGAGTGCCAGCGGTCGAAGAGGAAGAGTAAGTGTAGCGGGAGAGAGTCGAAGGTGAGAGGGTTTCCAATATTTGTCGTCGAAGATGTAGGGGAGATGCACATAGGAGTTGCCATGGGCTTCGTGGAAGCATGGATGCAAAATAAATATTCTCAATTGAATGGAAAAAAAATTCGTCTATCGTGCGAATCCAAAGAAAGGTCCGCTCGGCCAATAAAAATGCCTGAGTAAGTGGGGTCATAGTGCACATATTTACTGTGCACCGTGGACCCCACAAAATTACAGGGTTTTAATGCTTGTGATTGGTGGGACCCTAAAGGAAGGTCCGGTTGGCGGACGGTATTTTTACTCCAATTGAATGGGTTCTTCCCCAACTTTTTGATCGGCTTCAATCAAATCCGCCGAAAGATGCGGAAGCAGCAGAACTCTCCCTATCACGTCTCCTCCCACATCTCTCACACCGGCACGAACCAAGAACACGCCACATTTAGGGTCTGTTTGGGAGGGCTTTTTAGCTCCTTTTCATTTTCTGAAAAACACTACCACACTTAATAGACTGTTTGGATTGTCTATCGGTGGGAAAAGCTACCGCAAAAAACTCTTAAAAAAATCTACAACTTGATTTATAAGACCACACTTAATAGAAAGTGCTTTTCAACCTTTTCGAAAAGCACTTTCTCATCCAAAAAAATTTATCTCTTAAAAAAATCTACAACTTGATTTTTTTTGTCTTTGCGCGATTTTTCTCCCGAGCGTAATTTTTTTGCCCGGCGCGAATTTTTCGCCTGGACGCGAATTTTTGCGAATTTTTCGCCCGAGCGCGAATTTTTCGCCCAAGCGTGGATTTTTCGCCTGAGCTAGCATTTTTCGCCCTGGTTGGCATTTTTCGCCCGGCCTGGAATTTTTTTCCCGGGCGCGCGGTTTTTCGCCCGGGTGAGTTTTTTTCGCCCGAGTGCGGTTTTTTGCCTGTGCATGATTTTTTTTCGCCCGAGCGTGTATTTTTCGCCCGAGCCGGTTTTTCGTCCGGCGTGATTTTTTCGCTCGGGTGCGTTTTTTCATCCGGGTGCCATTTTTTGTCGTTGCACGATTTTTTTTCGTCCAAGCCGATTTTTTTATCCAGGCGCGATTTTTTTGCCCGGACGCGCTTTTTTCGCCCGGGCTTGATTTTTTTGCACCGGCGCGATTTTTTTGCCCGGGCGCGATTTTTTTATACCGGCACGATTTTTAGCCATCGCGTGATTTTTCTCCCCGCGAACGATTTTTGCACCCGCACACGTTTTTTTTTGCCCGGGGGCATTTTTTTTGCCCAGTCGCGATTTCTTCGCCCGATCGCGATTTTTTCGCCCGGTCGCATTTTTTCGCCCGGTCGCGATTTTTTCGCCCGGCCGCGATTTTTTCGCCCGGGCGCGATTTTTTCGCCCGGGCGCGATTTTTTCGCCGTGGCGCAATTTTTCGCCCCGGGTCGAATTTTTCGCCCGGGCGCGAATTTTTCGCCCGGACGCGATTTTTTTGCCCGGGCGCGATTTTTTTGATCGGGTGCGGTTTTTCCCCCGGGCACTATTTCTTTCGCCCGGGAGCGAATTTTTCGCCTCGACGTGATTTTTTTTTCCGGTCGTATATTTTTTTCGCTTGTAAGCTTTTTTTTTTCTTTCGAGCGGAAATATCGCGTCCGTGCGAAAAATTCTCGTCCGTGCAAAAAATTCGTGTCCGGGCGAAATTTTCCCGCCTAGTCGAAAAATTAGTGCCCGTCCGAAAAATTTGCCGTCATCCGAAAAAATTCGTGCTCATCCGGAAAATTTGCGCCCGTTCAAAAAATTTGCGTTCGTCGGAAAAATTTGCACCCGGCCGAATAATTGGGACCCGATCGAAAATATAGGGTTTGGCCGAAAAATTGGCGCCCAGGCGAAAATATCGGGCCCGAGCGAAAAATTCACGTCCGGGCGAAAAATTCACGCCAGGGCGAGAAAAACCGCCACCCGGCGAAAAATTCGCTCTCGGGCGAAAAAACCTTCCCCGACGAAATAATTACGTCTTTTCCCCCGGACGCACGTTTTTAATAAAAAAAGTTACCGCAACGGAGATTTGTCAAACGATTTATAAAGTGTTTCTCCTTTTTGAAATGCTCTGCAAAAGAAGTTCACTCAAACAGTTCTCCTTTTCTAATAGACATTTTCCAAAAGCTCCTTTTCCTACCATCCTTTTGTCACCGCTCCTTCTCCTTTTTTAAAAGCCTTCCCAAACAGGCCCTTAACTCTAACCGGCCTCCCACATTTCCCGAATAGTCACGTCTCCTCCAAGTCTATTTTAATAAATAAATAAATAAAGAATAAACAAATTTGTCTAAAGCTGATGGCGGGACTTGTTTTTGCCGAAGCAGGGGTGGGATTTGATAAATAAAGAATAAAGCATTGAATGAGCTGTCTCTGTCAATAAAATAGTCAAAATCAGGGGTAGGAATAAAAAATAAAGTAGTGAAAGAGTTGTTCTTATGTTTCGTATGAATCAGACATTGGAAATTCTATTCAGCATTTTGATCAATCGGTTCAAATTAAAATATCCGTGTGTTTTCCAAATATCTATATTCATTTATATATATAGTTGACTTTCTGTGATTGCTTCTGCATTGTGTTCTGGTGTGATGTGTTGTGTTACTTGTCTGACAACACGATCATTCTGCGCTTTGAGAGTGAGTTGTTGTCACTTGGGAAGCGTTGGGTCGCCGTCTTGGGCAGTAATACCCTCGTCAGACCCGACCCGGTCTAATGTATGGGAGGATCTTACATAAAGTCACCAGACTTATGCCTATCATCGTCAGGGGTCTGCCCCCTTTCCATTCGGTCCCCGTCAATAGGTAAGGTCGTCAGTCCTACGCCAGCCATCTCCAGGGGTCTGACCCCTTGATGATCGGTCCCCGCTAATAGGTAAGGTCGCCAGTCCTACGTCTGTCATTGTCAGGGGTCTGCCCCCTTGGCAATCAGTCCCCACCAATAGGTAAGGTTGTCAGACCTACGCCTGTCATCGTCAGGGCCCTGCCCCCCTTGGCGTTTGGTCCCGTCAATAGGTAAGGTCGTCAGACGTAGGCCTTCCATCGTCAGGGGCTTTCCCCCTTTGGCTTTCGATCCCCGCCAATAGGTAAGGTCGTCAGACCTACGCTTGTCATCGCTAGGGGACTACCCCCCTTGGAGATCTGTCCATGCCAATAAGTAAGCTCTCCATACCTACGCCTGTCATCACCAGGGGCCTGCCCCACTTGGCGATCAGTCTCCACCAAGTTACAGTAGGTAAGGTTTCCAAACCTATGTCTGTCATTGTCAGGGGCCTGCTCTCTTTGGAAATCAGTCTTTGTCAAGTTACAATAGGTAGGGTCGCCAGACCTATGACTGTCATCGCCAAGGGCCTGCCCCCCTTGGATATCGATCCTTGCCAAGTTATAATAGTAAGGTTGTCAGACCACTGCCTGCCAACGCCAAAGACCAGCCCCTCGGATGTCGGACACTGCAAAATTTTAATAAAAACATCTACCGTCAGGGTAGGAATTCTACAAACAAATATTCAAAATGCGTCTGAGGTGCCACAACGACGCACGATCCAAATAGTGGGTAAAAAGATACCGAATGCAAAATCTACCCCTCAACATTAATGTCAGAGCGTTTGTCCTTCGAGAGAACTCCAATACCACATTCAGCTACACCTTAACAACGCCTCCACACCACCATATGGGGGATCTTCATTGTACCTCGGGTCTTTTTAGTATCCCCTACGGTTCCTCCAAACATCAACATGTTCCACAGTTAGAAGGGAGCAATGTCGTATCGGCCTCCCCTGTGAGCAATGTCTCGTTGCCTGATAAGCAAAATTCGCACAAATCTTTCTGAATATAAATCGACAAATACACAAAATGCACCTTGCACAACCATGCACACAATACATTCATTGTACGCACCACTCTAAGCGCACAATACGCCCTGTGTACATTCCACCCAGCGCACCTTTCACCTCACGCACATTTTCCACACATGCACACCATTACGAGCAAGTTCTTCGCTCAGTAGCTAACCTTTTGCGACCGTGCCGCACCATTCACCTCTGCCATGACATGATCGTCAGAAGTCATCATGCACATAATTCAATAAAAATCCTCGTCCACCTTTCAATCCGGCTATAAACTCTAGGGACTTGGGGGAAAATTGATGGGGTTTCCCAAAATAGGTTCGATCGAACCAAATTGACGCGACCTCGACCGACTCGCCGATACAGTTCCAACATGCCCAATCTCACGATATTCCGAGTCTGTTTGGTCTTATAAATGGACGCCAAGACACTCGTACGTGGATATACGCTAACCGCACCACCCATCATGTGTTGTGGATAGTAAAATATTGTGGATTGTAAAATTCTCCAAAATGGGGGTACAAATATTAAAAACGTTCATTATGAGGTGCAAATAGTAAAATCCTCTAACATGAGGTGCAAGTAGTAAAATCCTCTATCATTGGGTGAAAATAATAAAATCCTTCATCATGAGATACAAATGATAAAATCTTCCAACATGGGGGCGCAAATAGTAAAATCCTCCATCTTGAATGCAAATAAAAAAACCCTCTATCATTGAGTGTAAATAGTAAAATCCTGTAATATGGGGATGCAAATAGTTCAATCATCCATCATGGGATGCAAATATTAAAATCTTCTATCATTGGGTGCAAATATTAAAATCCTTCATCATGGGATGCAAATATTAAACCCAAGACGGTCTGCATATATCAAATAATATGATTATGATATGCGCATAATCATATCCGTCATATGAGTACATATCACCACAAAACTATACAAACGAATGTGCGTATAACACAAATTGATTAGGTGTGGATAATCGCATAACCACTGTAACCACCTTAACCACCATTTATTTACAAAAATGACACCCTCAAAAACAGTACGAGAGCAGGGCCTACTTTATTTCCATCTTTTCTCTCCTCCCTCCTTTCCTCCTACATGCAAGGGAAATCCTCGAGAACTCCTTCAAAGATCTCCTTCGCCTCCTTCGAAGATTTTTGAACGCCTTGAAGATCCTTCGAAAGAGTTCATCCTCCTTCGAGCAAGCATTCCGCTCCAAGCATGTCTTCGTGAACTCCGCTCTCAAGACTGCTCTAAGCGCATCTTCGTGTGCTCCGCTCTCAAGACCGCACCAAGTGTGCCCTTGTGCGCTCCGCTCCCAACACCGCTCCAAGCACGGCTTCGTGCGCTCCGCTCTCAAGATCGCTCCAAGCATGCCTTTGTGCATAAACTGTTACCAAAGCTATTTAATTTACAAAATTAAAAATTAAAAAATCAGTAAATTCAAAGCCAAAAAGGTAAAATGAAACTCCTAGAGTCCTAGCTAAATTAAAAACAAAATAAATAATCAGTCCAAAGAGTACACAATATCCATTTCTCTTTTTCCTAATACAAAATAACATAAAATCTATTTCAATATGCAATAATATACATCCCACTTTGCAAATGCTAGTGTCAAAGTTCCTAATTAATCAAAATACACATCAATTTAAGAGCACAACATACATCCCATTTTTATTAGGAAACAGTAACGTTTTCTAACATCTCCAATGTTTTACAGTCATTTTTATAAACGCTGCAAATGCTTTGCGATATGAATCATCACCAAAGCATTTTGCAACGTCTGTTAGAAAAGCACTCCTAAAGATTATTTGTTTGGGCGTTTTGATACTCCGTTTTGGGCAAACGCCGCCGGAAGGAGGGTAAACAAATGAATCTCCGGCGGCGTTTGCTCCGTTTCCACCCGCCCGCCTTGAGAAACTCCCCAAAAAGCTCCGTTTGGAACAGCCACCTCCCCCCTCCGATTCGAACACTCCGTTTCCACCCGCCGGATCGATCCGCCACCGCCCAACCAAATGAAGCTTAAGGCTCTATTTGACACGGTGGTGGTGGTCATCAACATGAAGGTTAAATTGTCATTCGCTAACGCCCGCCTAAGAAACTTCATCAGCTTTTATGTTCAAACAGATGATGTTTCTTAGGTGATCCTTAACGAATAATGAATCAACCCATGTGTTTACGACCGCCAACACCATCCCAAACAGAGCCTAAATGACTGGCATTGTTTCCTGGCATCTTCACCTTCATCAGTTCTCTTTGCTATCATAATTCTTGAACGGTCTCATGAAATCTGTTGCTGATAGAAACTTTGAAATTCATCTCCTGTAATTTCTGAAGTCCACACTCTAAGGCTCCGTTTGGTGGGACTTATTTTCATCGGTCAAGCACCTACAAACCGCATGAAAATTTGCATTAAAATGAACAGTCAATGAAGTATCATCGAATTATATTAAGATGATAGAAATACATGAAATAGTTTAGAATAATTGATATGGACCATATATGATGCACCCAAAGTTACCATTTCACTCATAACTATTAAACCATGGAGCAAATGGATTTCATGATTTAGTCTTATGGAAAAATTCAAAAAGCACCCTAATCATAGAAAAAAAACAAAAATTGATAATATTTTGCCTCTAAACACCTATTTTGGCAAAGTTTATAGGTAAAGCATCTGCTAATGGACTGAATTATTTTATCTCAAATGAAGTAATAGTGGCGGCTTTAAGAACTACAAAGAAAAAAAAGGCAGGAGGAGGCGATCCTTCAGTTTCTCCAACTGTGCCCATCATGCGGCATTTCAGCTCCTTCAATCCCTCACTCTGCTCACATGGATGGCCCATTATTGGCAAAATCATATAACTCAGGCATACCTCAGTGGAGGTGGAGGCTAAACCTCAGCTGCTTGCACTGGATGAAAAGATGGATGAAACATCAATGGACCACGTCTTGAGGCCATCACGTTTGCCTTCAAATATAAGATGGACTGAATCTCAGTGGACCGTGCCAGAATATTAATACTAAAATGATTCAATACTTTGCCTTCAATTAATAAGGCAGATATTTGTTACGTATTTTATATATTATGTAATATGTCGGGTGTAGCGGGTTATGTAGCTGGCGGGCAGTATCGTCTTTTTCTGTTTTAGGGTTGGGCTTATGTTGCCGGGTGGGGCTGTGAACCGGGTATGAAGATTTTTGCTATGTTCTTGTTGCTGTCTGTCGGGTGGTAGCCACGGGAATCTCCCCTGCTGCTCTTCAATCTGTACAGGGTTTACCCTCCGGATTGCTTATCTAGTTATTTCCTGTGCTGATTGTTGTTGGTGTATTGTGCTTGGTTCGAGTGTGGTTGCTGCAGGAATTGCTGAAGACTGTTGGAAACGTGTATGGGCTCCCGCTCTTAGACAATACTAACTCAAACACACCTCAAATTCCACTTGGCGAGAACTTCACTTAGCCGGCCTACCCGCTCGGTTAGGCGAGTAGCCACTTGCGCCTCCGAAGCAAATTTGCTTAACACCAAAAACCACTAACCGGCGAGTTCGCCTACTCTAGCCGCCTACCCGCGCGAGTTCCCGCCTGCAAGCTTACCAACGCGAGACCGCCACACCAGAGCCTACTCGCCAACCCTTCTGCGAGATCTTGCCTTCACGCGGGATCCACCTCTCTTGGCGAGACCGACTACTCGCCCAGCCAACACTTCAACTGCGCGGTTAGGGACCCGGCGAGTGCTCCAACTCACACTCGCGACCACACCCAACTACTGCCGAGTCCACTTCCCTCTCGCGGCTAGACCTCCACCAGCGAGTCCACCACACGAGAGACCCTTCTCGCGGCGAGAAGATCAAACCGCCCGGCTTCTCCCTTAACCGCTCGGCAAGCTCACCGCCGGCAACCTTCTCTCACTAGAAACCTTGGCGCTGCGGCGCTCTCTCCTCTCTCTAAAATGCAAACAAGGAGTGGGGAATTTTCTTCTATTGCATCAATCTTTACAAATGAAACTACAAGCCTATATATAGGCAACAACAACCAATGACAACGCGCCAAATGGTCAAAGCAATAAAAGCTATTAAATACTAACCTTACACCTACCATCCTCTCATCTCCCCAATTAATTACATTCACTCCCCCCATAAAATGAAACTCCCCAAAACTTGTAACTCCAAAACAAGTGGGGCCCGGTCAACTTGTCAACTCCAGAAAATCCAACAAACTCCCCGTCAAACTTGGCATAGCATGCCGAGTTTGCCTTTGAGCTTTAGGAACGTGTCCACCTTCAACGCCTTGGTAAAGATGTCCGCGACTTGCTCTCCGGTCGGGCAATACTTGACCTCCACGGTCTTCAGCTCCACCTGCTCCCTGAGGAAATGGTACCTCGTTTCAATGTGCTTGCTACGTCCATGTAGCACCGGGTTCTTCGCTAGCTGGATGGCCGACATGTTGTCCACCAACATGGTCGTTGGCCCATCCACTCTATGTTGCAAGCTCTCCAACAGGTTCCTTAGCTAGATGGCTTGGCAGGTGCCAGCTGCAGCTGCTATATACTCTGCCTCGCAAGACGATAAAGCTATCGTAGCTTGCTTCTTCGAACTCCAAGAGAACACTCATGTTCCTATGTTGAAAGCATATCCGGAAGTGCTCTTCCGGTCATTGACATCCCCGCCGTAGTCACTGTCCGAGTAACCTACCAGCGTCAGCTCCTCTCCAGTAGCATACTTCAGCCCATGGCCTCTCGTCCCGTTGATGTACCTTAGGATCCTCTTCGCTGCTGTGAAGTGGTCCTCCTTAGGCTCTTCCATGTGCCTACTCACCACCCCGACCGCATACATGATATCTGGTCGGGTGAAGGTCAAGTAGCGCAGACTACCCACCAAGCTCTTGAATAAGGTGGAGTCCACCGCTCCTTCCTTCGACTCCTTGCTCAGCTTCATTCCTGGGTCGGCAGGAGTGGAGATAGGCTTGCTATCCTCCATCCTGAATTTCTTCAGAATCTCCTCCGCATACTTCTTCTGGGATATGAAGATCCCGTCTTCTCCCTGCTTCACTTCCACCCCTAGGAAAGCTCGCCCAGCAGAGGGGGGCAACCCCTTCAGTAAGTTTGTTTCTTCTGCCCCAGTTCCAGAATGGTTTTGGGAGCCGGAAATGTCCTACTACACCGAGAAGAGCGATCCGGTCCAGCACATCTAGTGGTTCGAGGATGTAGTCTCAATCCGGCAGATGTCGGATGCGTTCAAATACAGACTCTTCGTCATCACCCTCAAGGAGAATGAAAGAGATTGGTTTCACCAACTTCCGGTCGGTTCTATCTACTGCTTCGAGGACCTGCGTCGGGGATCATGCTGAGGTTCACCACTTATAAGAAAAGGAAGGAGTCTGAGTCTCTGTTCTACGTCAAGCAGGGCGAGAAAGAGACCCTGGGGAGCTATGTGGACCGGTTCCAGGAAGAGGTTGCCCCCTCACTCCTATTTAGAGTTGGTGGAGAGTGCAGTGTGGGAGGTCGACGGGGAAATGTCAAACCCGGACTTTGCATAGAAGTTGGACAAGTGGGTCGTAGATGAGGAGAGGGAGCCAGGAGGTGGTCGAGGTCAGGAGGTGAGGAGAGATGAACCCCGGCAACGGGAACAGCAGCAGCAAAAGCAGCCGAGGTGGGGGCACCAGGAGCCAAACAATAGGCTCGGCTGGAGGCTGGAGTGGCAGGACCAAGGCCTGCGGAGAGGTTTTCATGGAGCAGACCGTCGCTAGGGTGGCCAAGGTCATTTCAACCCCCTGGGCTAGAGGCAGGGCTAGAGGCAGGGCAAGAGACCCCCTCTCCCCGATCAGGCTATAACAATATCCCTAGGGGGAAGGAGGAGAGGTTGGCAGAGGAGGCATGAAGCTAGGGTGGAACTGCCCTACTGTGACTTCCACCAGGAAGGGGGGCACGCAACTGCCACGTGCCCGGTGTTCCTCGAGATGAGGAGAACCACAAACAATAGGCTCGGCTGGAGGCTGGAGTGGCAGGACCAATGCCTGCGGAGAGGTTTTCATAAAGTAGACCGTCGCTAGGGTGGCCAAGGTCATTTCAACCCCCCGGGCTAGAGGCAGGGCAAGAGACCCCCTCTCTTCGATCGGGCTATAACAATAGCCCTAGGGGGAAGGAGGAGAGGTTGGCAGAGGAGGCATGAAGCTAGGGTGGAACTGCCCTACTGTGACTTCCACTAGGAAGGGGGGCACGCAACTGCCACGTGCTCGGAGTTCCTCGAGATGAGGAGAAGCAGCATCAGTAAGACCTCCAGGGAGTGCGGATTGAGGAGGTTCTGCCTAGGGCAGTGGAGGCCAGGTGCGAGGATAGGGCCGATGTTAGAGCTCGAGGAGGGATCAGAGTGATCCACGAGAGGGGGGAGTTGAGGCTTCCCGAAAGGCGAGCCTCCACACTATGTACCGTCGGAGCGTTGACTCCACATCCCAAACTCCACCACCGGATGAGAGGATCACCTTCTCAAGGAAGGGCATGTCGGGCCATGAGGATCCTTTCTGCGACGCGTTGGTCATTCAGACTGTGGTCGAAGGTTTTACTGTCTCCCAGTTCCACATCGATAACGGGAGTTCGGTCAACGTCATTTTCAAGATGGCGTTTGACGCGATGAAGGTAGAAGCCAAGAGGGTGTTGGCCTCGGATGGGCCTCTATTCGGATTTTCCGGGGAAAGGAAAGAAGTGTACGCCCACAGCAGCTACAATGTCATCTTCGGGCTGCCTCTCAGCAGTGTCTTCCGTTGCGTCCGGCCCATCAGCAGTGTCTTCCGTTGCGTCCCCTCATCCTTCCATCAGTGCTTAAAGTTCAATACCGAGGGAATCCAGGTTCGGGGAGATCCCAAGGTGGCAAGGGAGTGATTGTGTCACCGCGGTGAATTCCATCTCCTGACAGGAAGGAGTCGACGAGATGGAGGAACTGTCCGGGCAGGTGGTCGAAGAAGAGGTGGAGAAGGAAGTGGAGGAAGAGATCTGCACCCGGTGGAGTTGGCGGGAGAAGGCCTGGAAGGGCATGCCAAGGTGATGGTCGTACATGAAGCTGAGGAGGTCCTTGACCCAGGGGAGAGGGACATCGGTGAATGGGGAGAGCAGTCTCGGCTGGAGGCTGCGGAAGAGGTGGTAGAGATGGAGGTTCTCACCCAAGGAGGCCGGGTGGAGAAGGTGTGCATCAGCGGGGGGCTGACCCCAGAGGAACAAGGGAGGATGCAGGAGTGCATCTAGAAAAATGTGGATATCTTTGCGTGGAGCGCCGCAGAGATGTCAGGGATCAATGTGGACGTCGTCTGCCACCGCCTCAAATTGGATCCAAAGGCCCGCCCTATCCAGCAGAAGAAGAAGTCTGTTGCGGACAAGCTAGCCGAGTCCATCAAGGAGGAAGTGGCCAAGCTCCTCAAGGCCGGGTTTGTATCCGAAATCCAATACCCTGGCTGGGTCTCCAATGTTGTAATGGTAAAAAAAAACGGTCGGTGAAGAATGTGTGTTCATTTTTCCTTCCGAGATAAATCATATCCTAAGGATTGTTATCTCTTGCCTCGGATCGACGTGCTGGTTGACTCAGCCGTCGGTTTCCCTGTGATGAGTTTCTAAGATGCATTTTGAGGTTATCACCAAATTAGGATGCCCCCCCCCCCCGACATAAAAGATGTTTCTTCACATCATTGGTGATGAGTGCTACTGCTACAAGATGATGTCCTTTGGACTGAAAAAAATGCAGGGGCGACATACCAAAAGATGATGGACCAGGTCTTCCGAAAGAAAAAGGGGAGGAACCTCGAGGTGTGCGTAGATGATCTGATGATCAAAAGCCAGGAGGTCGACTCTCACCTCCGGGATTTGGAGGAGACCTTCGGCAGCTTGCGGAAGTACAAGATGGGGTTGAACCCCTTGAAGTGTGTCTTCCGGGCGAGTAGAGGGAAATAACTGGGTCATCTCCTCACCCCCGCTGGGGTGGATCCAAATCCCGACAAGGTCAAGGCGATCATGGAATTAAGGTCGCCTCGAAATGCTAAGGAGGTACAGCAGCTGACGGGTAAGCTGGCAGGGTTGAGCAGGTTCCTCTCCCGGGTAGGGTAGAAGTGATGTCCCTTCTTCAAAGCATTGAGGGGGGGGGCCAGAAGTTCGAGTGGTCCCAAGAATGTGAGGAGGCATTCCAGGCGTTGAAGAAGCAATTGACTCAGGCTCCGCTCCTCTAAGGGAAAAAGGAAGGGGAAGACATGTCCCTGTATCTTGGAGTTGGGGCCGAGGACTTGAGCTCCGTCCTGGTTCAGGAAGAGGAAAGAATCAGTTGTCTATCTACTACGTGAGTCGGGTCCTGAGGAAGGCAGAGATTCGGTATCCCATCTTGGAGAAGCTGGCCTTCGCTCTGTTCATCTCGGCCCGGAGGCTCCGACCCTACTTCCAGGCACACTCCATCCGGGTGGTGACAGACCACCCGCCTCTGCAACACCTTCGAGGGGATGGAACACTCGGGGAGATTGGCAAAGTGGTCGGTGGAGTTGAGTGAGTTCAATATTTTTTCTGTCCCTCTCCTCTCGATCAAGGCCCAGGCAATGACCGACTTTCTTGCAGACTATGTGGTCGAGGTAGCGGAGGCGGAACTCACTCGCCCAATTCCTTGGAAAGTGATGGTGGATGACACTTCAGGCAGGCATTCCTTGGGAGTGGGGGTGATCTTAGAGAGCCCCTAGGGAATAAGGATTGAACAAACAGTGGTGGTGCATTTTCCTATTACCAATAATCAGGCCAAGTATAAGGCAGTGATCGCAGGATTGTGTTTGGCCAGGGAGCTGGGAGTGCATGACGTGGAGATCCTTACTGACTCCATGGTGGTGGCTTCTCAGATCAATGAGGAGTTTGAGGCAAAGGAGCCCACTCTCCAGCAGTACTTAGCAAAGGTGAAGGGAGTCATCGGCATGTTAGAAACTTTCTTCATCCGACATGTGCAGCGGGAGGAGAACGAGCAGGTTGATCAGCTGGCAAAGTATGGTCCCCGAGTGGGGTACCATCACCGACCTGTTCCATCCATCCATCGAAGAGGGAGAGCTGATGGGGGTGGACCAACACCCCTCGTGGATGGACCCTTTCGCGACTTTTTTATCCACAGGGGAGTTCCCGGAGGGGATGGATAAGAAGAGATTCAAGCACAAGTCGGCATACTACCTTTTGCGCGACGGGCAGCTGTATAGGAAGACCCACTGGGGGATGTTGGCACGCTGTGTAGCAGAGAGGGAAGTCCAGAGGATCTTGGAAGAGGTCCATTCCGGTGAGTGCGTGAGTCACTCTGAAAGTCGGACCCTGGAGGGAAGGATTGTCAGGCAGGAGTACTTCTGGCCTACCATGGGCAATGATGTCGCTGAGTTCACAAAGAAGTGCCCAAAGTGCCAGTTGTTTGCCCCTCTACAACTTCTACCGGCTCAGCGGCTCAGGGGTATAACGACACCCTGGCCCTTTGTCATCTGGGGAATGGATCTGCTAGGACCTTTCCCCCAGGCCAGCGTACAGAGAAGGTTCCTGTTGGTGATGATTGATTATTTTTCTAAGTGGTTGGAGGTGAAGGCGCTGACCAAGGTGACCTCACAGGTAATCAGGAACTTTGTATGTGGGGAGATCATCTGTAGGCATGGGATGCCCCAGGCCATCGTCACAGACAATGAGCCTCAGTTTGCCAGCATCGAGTTCATCAGTTTCTGCGGTCAGCTCGGGATCGACCTAAGACTCGCCTCCGTCCACCACCCAAAGAGAAACGGGAAGGTGGAGACAACAAACAAGATCATTGTGAACCTCCTGAAGAAGAAAGTAGAGAACCTGAAGGGGAGCTGGGTGGAGCAGCTTCCTTCAGTCCTCTAGTCCTTGAGGACCACCCCCAACACGATCACGGGCGATACCACCTTCAAGCTCTCTCATGGCTGCGAAGCAGTACTCCCCGTTGAATTTGAAGTCCGGACACCTCGAGTAATCGAGGTTGGGGAGGGTAGAGGAGTGGAGGGCCGAGAACAAGGAGTTACGGCTCTCCCTCGGCATGGCGGAGGAGCTGCGTGATCTCTTTGCCCTTTTGTTCGGGGGTGAGCCGAGTGGAGGAAGCGGCCTCGTGATCTGAAGTGGTTTCCAGCAAGCGGTAGATAGATTCAGCTGCCTTGGGAAGCGGCTTGGCCTTTTTGGCAGGATTGGGTTTTGGTGACTTACACGGTAAGGCGCTGGGGGATACATCGGCCAGGCTGGCGATACCTCCTGAAGAAGAAAGTAGAGAACCTGAAGGGGAGCTGGGTGGAGCAGCTTCCTTCAGTCCTCTGGTCCTTGAGGACCACCCCCAACACGGTCACGGGCGATATCCCCTTCAAGCTCTCTCCTGGCTGCGAAGCAGTACTCCCCGTTGAATTTGAAGTCCGGACACCTCGAGTAATCAAGGCTGGGGAGGGTAGAGAAGAGTGGAGGGCCGAGAACAAGGAGTTACGGCTCTCCCTCGGCATGGAGGAGGAGCTGCGTGATCTCTTTGCCCTTTTGTTCGGGGGTGAGCCGAGTGGAGGAAGCGGCCCTGTGATCTGAAGTGGTTTCCAGCAAGCGGTAGATAGATTCAGCTGCCTTGGGAAGCGGCTTGGCCTTTTTGGCAGGATTGGGTTTTGGTGACTCGCACGGTAAGGCGCTGGGGGATACATCGGCCAGGCTGGCGACGCGAACAGAGTTGAGCTCGCGAGCCAGGATTAGCTTCTCTTGGATCTCTTTGGGGATAGGCATCTCGGCAAGATCGGATTAAGGGGAATGACAAAGGTCACCCAGGTACGCGGGCATATATTTATATAGCCGCTGATGGCCCCCCACCAAGAGATTCTCTATAGCTCCTGCCGCACTCGCCGAATTTTGTGGGGTTGGATGATTCTATCCGAGTTTGTAACAACCTCGCAAAGAGCGGGGATTGTGTACAACCCCATATCCAACGAGTGGGATCAGGAGCCAGTCCAACCAAGTAAGGTGGTCCAAGTCCCGGGCAAGCCGGCAGAGGGGGCGAGAGCTCGGTAGCCTCCTTCAATCGCCCAGGCGGGGTGGAATATCTAAGGGGCGAGAGGAGCAGTCGGGCTCGCACTCGCCCCGGGCTCTCGGCAAGAAGTGGGCGAGTGGGGCAGGCCTGGCCCGCACTCGCACAGGACGAAAGGGATGCGGCGAGTGCCAGCTCCATCGAGCACTCGCCGCCCCAGTGCGAGTGGAGGTTTCAAGGAGTCACTCGGCCGATCTTGTGATGTATTTTTACAATTCCACCCCAGCTGGCCTGCCTATAACCTTTCAGAACAGCAGAGTTACGTTGTTGGCAGGATGACCTGGGTTGTATATAGCTGTTTAGAACAGCGGAGGTTGGCTATTGATAGACCGTTTTCAGAAAACTATAAATAGGCCCAAGGAGTTACCTTAGAAGGCATGCTTACTTGTGTTCCCCAGTCTTCTTGTCCTTTTTGAGGTATCCTTAGCTTCAGCACTTTTTGAGGTATCCTTAGCTTCAGCACTTGGAAGCGCTCTAAAATCTTCCCCTCCCTCGCCTAGCATGCCTAGTGACTAGACTCTCACAATGCCTAACAGGTGCCTCTAATGGTCTCCTTTGTACGTGTCCAAACCATCTTAGACGAGCTTCTCGCATCTTCTCTGAAATTGGTGATAATGATGTCTTATCCCTGATATTTTCATTCCTAATTTTATCCAATCTTATGTGTCAACACATCCACCTAAGGATTCTCATCTGCGCAACTCCCATTTTTGCTCATGTACACAATTCACTGCTAAACACTCAAAACCATAGAGCATCGTGGGTCTAATTGCAGTACGGTAAAAGTTGTCCTTCAGTTTTAGTGATACTTTACGATCACATAAGATCCCTGACACGTCTCTCCACTTCATCCAACCCGCTTGGATTCTATGTCACATCTTTATCAATACCTACATTTTTTGAACTATCGATCCAAGATATTTAAAA
Source organism: Platanthera zijinensis (assembly GCA_039513925.1). NCBI lineage: Eukaryota > Viridiplantae > Streptophyta > Magnoliopsida > Asparagales > Orchidaceae > Platanthera > Platanthera zijinensis. Next base: position 5,689,426 of record CM077092.1, read on the forward strand.
CACTCACTACGGGAAATATATTGATCCCCCAAAATAACGAAGTCATATGTCCTTATTGTACTGCTAAATTTAAGCTTCATATACTACGTCTTTGCCCTGCTCAACCTAAAACCCTTCTTTGCTAAAGTATCTCGCCAAGATTCAAGCTTTGCGTTTACACTCTCGTGCATCTCATCAACCAAAACGATATCATCCGCAAACAATAAACACCAAGGTATTGCTTGTTGGATATGTCGGGTGAGCACATCTAAGAAATGGGTAAAGAGATAAGAGCTTAAAGCTGACCTTGATGTAATCCAACAATAATAGGGAATCCTGTGTTAATCCTCCAGATGTCCTCACCCTTGTAACTGAATTTGTATACATATCTTTGATTATGTCAATATATGATATTATTTGAGTTGCCCTCATAGCCCCTTACATATCTCGAAGCTAGTTTTTTGAGCACGCTCGGTCCAATATTATTGGACGCATAAGCTTTAATATTGAGGTTTTCACTTGCAATGAGTTGACCCCTATAGAAAGGTCAAGATGAATAAGAGTCGGCTTTCCGGTGAGTGAACGAATCAACATTGATGGGAGTGGACTGTTTTTGCCAACGGAGAGTTCTGTTTTGCTCGAAAAATGGAGGGCAAGCACTACCAATGGCGGAAAAAGAAACTCCAATCATGTAACAAAAGTTAAAAAAAGGTGAAGAACACGCACCCATGTTTATGAATAATTGAATATGGTTCTGTTAAAGTTTAAAAGTATTTATTTTATTGGATACAATTATCACAAAATCAACTCGGAATCAGAATTGGAATAGTAATCGGGCACCCGGTTGCTAGTTGTCGGAGAATGAGCGGTCGTGATCCCACGATTGCACAATATTAAGGCTTCGTTTGGCACGACTTACTTGCTCCGATGAATTTGGTTAAAAAAAAAGCCATCATTATAGAATGTATGTTTGGCAAGACAAAGGTTATGACTTATGACCGTTACCAAGAAAATAAACTAGTTTTGAGCATAAAATGCATGAATTTTCTTAGGTGAGGTCGGGCATTCACAAACGACGGTTCATGACCACCGTGTTCATGACCTCCACCACCGCGTCAAATGAAGCCTAAATTATTAATTGTGCGGTTAACTTTTCTACTATTTTGTTTGTGCACAGAAATATAGAATATTTTGTTGCACTGTGGGAATATTCTTTGAAGCATAAACACTTGTCTCAGCAAAGGTACCGTGTGAGCGACAATTGCGGGTTAACTTTTCTACTATTTCGACGGTTCAAGAAGACGGAGGCCGACGGCAAAGTTGATGAACGTCGTACCATTGGGATGCAACTCGTAGTGATGAGAAGTGTTGTTATTTGTTAAAATCATTGTTAATTATGCGTGTTTGCTGACATTATGAGAATTAATTAGGAATTAAATAAATATATTTCATCATGCTAAATTTACGGTATTAAATTTGAAATATTAATTATATAAAATATTAATTTAATTGATTTACATGATGAAAACCTTTTAAAAATAGGTAATTGTTATTCCCAAACCATAAACGCCTATCTCTAAATCAAATTTTTCATATTTATAAATTACTATTCGCAGACCAAGTTTAAACTTTAACAATCAATGTCTTCTCTTCTCACGAGTAGCATCCGATAATGAAAGAATCTCTTTGTCAACCTTTTGAGCCAATATCGGAGACAATGGTAAATTCGCGTCAAAATGGTGAAATTCACGTCAAAATGGTTAAATTCACGTCAAAATGATGAAATTCATGTCAAATTGTTGGAATAAAGCAGTCGCCATAGGCTCAAAAGGTTGTCGGAGAAGTTCCTTCGTTATCGGGCTTTGTTCAGGAGAAGAAGACATCAATTGCTAAAGATTAAAGTTGATCTGCGAATAGTAATTTATAAACAAGAAAAATTTAGTATGTGGATAGACATTTATGGTTTGAAAATAATAACTGCATAAAAGTATTTTAGGGTTTCAGTGTACACACACATACACTAGTGACGGGCACGGGGCTCCGCCCCTACCCAAGGCGATGTTAAGGGGGAGTGATTGCGCCAATTATCTTCATATCTTCAAATTTATGTTGTGTTATTTTTAAAAATACTGTGTCCATTGTCGTAAGTCCAAATGGGGGGGCGTGTTTGTGAACCTAAAAGAATCTCTCTTATCTTCCTCTTTTCCTCTCTATCTCTCTCTAAACCCACGGAACTGTTTGTGTTGCCCTAGCCGCAACCTTACGGCTTCCGCAAATCCCGACTGGCTACTCATCTGTGACGGTCATAGCACCTTCCCCGACGAATCCGCCTCCTTCGGGATCGATCACGAGGTCGAAAAGGGAAGACCACAACAATCTTATATCAGAGCATGTCACCGGCTCACTCTCCGACATTTCCTCCGCATGCCCAAACCCGTGACGTCGGCCCAGTTCCATCGCTGACCCGTCTTCCAGCACTCCGGGCAGACTGGTACGGCCCCCGAGCCCTGCGACCACAAACTCTAGGCACCGCACGCTCACCGGCCCTTCTTCCCGACCCGCAGATCCTTATTCCTCCGATTCTGCGGATCTGCTCATGTTCCCAGCCCCACGGCAATACCTCTGCGCCTCTCCTCCTTTTCCGGCCTACTTCCAACACCGCCGACCATTTGTACAGCCATATCAAAGATGGCGGACAATGCTCCCTCGCACACCGAGATCATATCACTTTTCCAAACCATGTTCGCGACTCAAAACATCAAATTGGACGCCCTCAATGCACGCTTGGATGCCCTCCAGGGGGTGTCTTCTCTTCTGCCGATGAACACAGCCGATCACCCTTCGGCAAGCCGTGTGGACTCCGCTACTCCTCCAGGCGCGGACAACCCCACCTATGCACAAATTATCCGGATGGACTTTCCAATCAACGAGGGCCGCGAAGATCCTCTTCGTGGACTCACCCGTTGTGATATTTTCTTCGCCAACAAACGCACGCCAGATGAAGAACGTGTCGGCATCGCCTCCTTCCACTTACTTGGCTCGGCGCAATTATGGTTCACACAACTTATGCGTGAACACCCCAACCCTCTGTGGGAGGACTTCAGTGCGGCCTGCACCCTGCGGTTTGGTACTGCTCTACAAGGAAACCCACTCGGCAACCTTGTGAACCTCAAACAGGTCGGCTCCATTGACACATTTAGAGCAATTCAACATTCTGTTATCTCGGGCAACATCCGTTTTACTGGAGAAACAAGTTTTTCTCTTCACCGTCGGTCTTCATGAGCGATTATGTTGGGACATCGAATTCCTACTGCCATGTGATCTCAACACGGCGATGAACCTCGTCAGGGCTCGCGAACGGCGATTGCTATTAGATCGTCCGCCACTGGGACGTCGGGATTATCAGGGAGCTTACCCTCCACCCAACTTAACTGACAAAGCTTCAATCCGGGACTGCAAGAAATTAGAACCTAAAAGTCTCTCTTTTTATTTTCTTCTTTTCCTGTCTATCTCTCTCTAAACCGACGGAACTGCATGTGTTGCCTTAGCCGCACATGCACGATTAATGTGGTCGCCCATACACGACTAATGTGGCCGCCCATGCATGATTATGTTGGGACGTTGAATTCCTACTGCCACGTGATCTCAACACGGCGATGAACCTCGTCAGGGCTTGCGAACGCCGATTGTTTTTAGATCGTCCGCCACTGGGACGTCGGGACTATCAGGGAGCTTACTCTCCACCCAACTTAACTGACAATGCTTCAATCCGAGACTGCGAGAAATTAGAACCTAAAAGTATCTCTCTTTTTTATTTTCTTCTTTTCCTCTCTCTCTCTAAACCGACAAAATTGTTCGTGTTGCCTTAGCCACACATGCACGATTAATGTGGTCGCCCATACACGATTCATGTGGCGCCCATACACGACTAATGTGGCGCGCATGCACGACTAATGTGACCGCCCATGCACGACTAATGTGGCCACCCATGCACGACTAATGTGTCTGCCAATGCACGACTAATGACGCCGCCCACGCACGACTAATGACGCCGCCCACGCACAACTAATGACGCCGCCCACGCACGACTAATGTCGCCTCCCACGCACGACTAATGATGCCGCCCACGCGCGACTAGTGATGCCGCCCACGCGCGACTAGTGATGCCGCCCACGCGCGACTAGTGACACCGCCCACCCACGACTAGTGACGCCGCCCACCCACGACTAGTGACGCCGCCCACCCACGACTAGTGACGCCGCCCACGTATGACTAGTGTCGCCTAAAATAAAAATTAAATCAAAATAACAACATGCTTTAAAATAAATCAAAACATTTTTATCACGCATTTCAAAATGGCAACTCAATCATCATACATGTCTCTATTCTCAAAAGATGAGTTTTTTATTTTAAAACTATTTGATGTAGAAGATCATTTTATTTTGAATTTTTGTTAGGACGAACATTTTATTTTAAATTTTTGTTTGGATGAACATTTTATTTTGAATTTGGTCGAAATGCAAAAATACATGTCATAATCTAATATCATTATGAAGTAAGTTAAACTAAAGTAATGACGTACTACTACTACTACTAAAATACTTTTGGTTAACAGATTTGTCATCCAAAATTGTAAAGATCACAGTAGAAATTCCTTAAAATATGTGTAAATGAAATTACACTATGGCGTAATTAGAAACAAAAAAAAAACTCAACTTACAGATTCACCAGTCAAATTAGAGTATGAATCTTGTTAATTGGTTTCTTTTGAGTTGATGATCCTGAACCATTGCTCTCTTCTCATTGAGAATTTCCCTAAAAATATTTAAAGAAAAAGATAAACAATGGAAACAGAGTGAGTTGAATAGAATAAGCTTGTGCGACATTAGATGTGAAGAAATCAATAGAGTGGACTTTTTATCCATCTAAGAGTTCATTTCATATATGATAGATAACTAAAATGGATAATATTTGAGGATATAACTCAAGTTCATACATCATTTTAGATGTGCTTTTAATAGTGCAACTCAAATTTAGAATTCATGATAATTAAGTTTTAAGAAGAAGCTGAAAAATCTCGCCAACCCGAAACTCCGACGATTCAATGCAATAAAAACAATGATCAGTTGGAATCCTGGGAAAAAAATCAAAAAGCAGAGAGCACTTGAGAGCCATTTTGCTCACCTTCACCTCGAGGCTCGGCAGTGCCGTGGAGAGGATCACCCCATGCACCATTTCATCACCAACTCATAGAAAGTAGGGAAATGAAAAAAATTCGCATTTGATAGAAATGTGAGGACAGGTTCTCGAGATGAAAGAACACAAATTATCTTCCTTCTGATAGTGGTAAAATCAAAACGAAGCACGTACATAGCCATTCCCACTTTTTTTTAAATGCATATTTTCGGATGAGTGAGGCAAATAATTTTTTGAAATGCATATTTTCGGATCCGGATTGAAAACTGTAACGTCCTGGTTGGGCTCCGGCCTAAGTGTTATTTTTTGTTATGGGGGGGGGGGGGGGGGGGGGGGGCACTTATGTCTTTTGTTTTGGGTTAGTGTTATGAGTTAAATAGTCGGTTGGCTGCGTTGAGAGAACTATGCTTGTTTTGATATTTTGTGTTGTGTTAATCGGAAGGTAAGCGGAGTTCGCCTGCCCCCTCCATCGATCTTTTCAGGGAAAGTCTCTTAAAATCGGGTTACAAGTTTTTGTTCTTCGGTGTTTGGGATTGAAGTTTTGGGAAGCTGGTTTATTTGGGCTCTGTTTGTTTCGGCGTTTTCGCCGCCGGACGGCGGGTAAACAAACGGAACGCCGGCGGCGTTTGCTCTATTTGCATCCGCCGCAAGAAGAAAAAGGCCCTCAAACGCCGCTTTTCCAACCCCGCCTCCCCCCCTCCGGTTCCAACTTTCCATTTCGACCCGCCGGGAGCAAACGCCACCGTCGTACCAAATAAACCCTTGGTTTAATCTCCTTATTTCTCTATTTTCTGGTTTGGAATTGAGTGCTACCGGGTTGCAGGAGAAAGAGGTGTATCATTGGTATCAGAGCTAGCAGTGTCCGGGCAAATGCCAGTGTCGGACGCTACTCGATCCAAGGATTTATAGGTTGACACGGATGCCCTCAAACAAGCGTTGAGCGAGGAACTTGGCCTCTCCGTCCAAGCACTCAGCGAGGAGATGCGCTCCATGTTTGCCAATATCTCGGTCGAACGATTCGGCGCTTCCAACCACCGCGCCACATCTTCAGAGAACCATTCCCTGGCGCAGTTGATCCAGCTTCCGACCCGCTTATCTCGTATTGACTTTTTGCACTTTGGTGGTCACGATTTTTGGAGTGGATCTACAAATGCGACCAATTTTTTGACATCGACGGCACACCTCACGATATGAAGGTCAATATGGTCACTGTCCACTTGGAGGGGAGGGCACTTTATTGGCACTAAGCTTTCATGAAAGCTCGGTTAACCTGGCAATGGCCGAGTTGGGAGGAGTATAGTCAAGCTCTACATGCATGGTTCGGCTCAATCTTGTTTGATGATCCCATGAGCGAACTCAAGAATCTCCGCCAACGATCCTCCGTCAAAAGCTATCTGGATGAGTTTGATCTCCTCCATCGGGTCCACATATCGGAAGAGCACGCTATCAGCTTCTGTTTGGCTGACCTACAAGATGAAATCGAATACGTCGTTCGCATGTTTCAGCCCAAATCTCTCCTGGAGGTTTTTTCACTTGCAAGATTACAGGAGCACAAAATGAATACCCGCCACAAAAAATAATCGGTAACCTCTCTTGAGCGGCGCCACCGTGAGGAGAAGTCGTGTTCATTCCCCAGCAAGGCTAAAGTCTTTCAAAACCGGGGAGGCTTCCGTCGCAAACAGTAATGTCGCAAACAACACCAACACCTATGCTCGTGCTTCCGCCCAACAAACGCGGCGGCTAACTTCTTCTGAGATGGATGACAAGAGGAAGAATGGCTTATGTTTTTGGTGCGATTAAGCCTATGTTCCGGGCGACAAATGCCCCAATCGTCGTCAATCCTATGCCCTGGAGGTCGTCGAGGATGCTAACGATGACCTGAGCCCATTGGAGGACGAAGAAGATCACTTGGCGGTGGACGACCCAGGGGACGACCAACCAACACCGCAAGTATCGGTCCATTCCTTAACGGGACTTACCCAGTTTCACACTATGTGGGTCACCGCATCGTTCCAAGGCCAACCTATCAATGTGTTGATCGATTCGGGAAGCACACACAACTTCCTTGACGCGAGCACGGCGCAGCGCCTCCATTGTACCATGGTGCCGATTCCCCCATTTACGGTGGTTGTAGCAAATGGGAAAAAATTACAAGCTCGCATAAAATGGCTGACTTCCGTTGGCGAATGCAAGGTGTCGTCTTTGCCTCTGATATGTTGATCTCATTGTTGGGAGGTTGTGAAGTCGTGGGAGTGCAATGATTGGTCACCTTAGGCGTGGTGAAATGGGACTTCAATAACTTGCGTATGGAGTTCACTAGTTTTGGAAAAACGAATCTCCTTGTGGGGCTCTACACCATCGAACAACCTATAAACAAATGAAGCAAAATTTCAAAAACTAATCGCAAAGGAAGGGAAATTAAGTATGATAGCACCTTAGTTATTAAAGGCGCAAGGCACACCAAGGCACAAAGAGGTCTTGGAGCCTAAGCGCACGACTCAAGAAGCGGGCGCGCGCCTGACAAAGGCTAGGCGTAACCACATTCATTTTAAATAATCAGCATCAACATCATTTCAGCTTCTCGATCAAATTCTTCATTTATTCTACTAATTAATCATTCATTACTATCGTTTATATCTTTTAAAAAATATAATCAATGTGATCACTTATATCATGTATAAGCATCAACACACAATTATCTTTCACAAGCACTAAATCAATAAAAATTTATTGAGTTATTGCATTATTGTTTTCTTAATTTTTGAAGAAATAAATTTACAACAAAATTTCCACTCAGACGCGCCTCAAATAAGGCGCACTGAGGCGCAAACCTCTGAGCCTGGAGCCTTAGGCACGCCTTTAATAACATAGGTTAGTACTTTGTCACATCCAAGGGGCGCATGATTAGAATGTTGAAGCGTCATCACCGGGTTTCCACTCCTGGCAGCTGCAGCGGGCTTGCTCCAATGCCGAGCAGTAAGGTCAAATGCAAGTCCTCCTTGAAGATTTCAGCGATCTCTTCGCGGAACCGCGCGGGTTGCCTCCACAGCGGGAACAAGACCACCACATACCCTTAAAAGATAACACAGTGGACATAAATCTCCACCCATACCGCCACCTGCCTCTCCAAAAGAATGTGATTGAAGGGTTGATACATGAAATGTTGAGCAAGGGAGTCATCCGACATAGCAGCAGCTCGTTCGCATCTCCGGTGGCGCTTGTTAAGAAGGCAGATGGTTCATGGAGGCTTTGCCGACTATCAACAATTGAACCACCACACGATAAAAGATAATTTCCCAATATCGTTGATTGAAGAACTAATTGACGAGCTCCACGGTGCGACTAATTTTCAAAGTTGGATTTGCGTGTGGGGTACCATCAAGTGCGCATGGCGAATGAAGATATTCACAAAACAGCGTTTCGCACGCACCAAGGGCATTGCAAGTTCGTAGTCATGCCCTTCGAGCTGACGAATGCTCTGTCGACCTTCAAAGTCTTATGAACCGGATCTTTCAACCGCAACTCTGCAAGTTTATTCTTGTCTTCTTCGATGACATTTGGTTTTTAGCCCCACATGTGAGGATCACTTGAGCCATCTCGCCTTCACTTTTCGCACGCTTCGAGCTAATAACCTCGTCTTAAAGCACAGCAAATGCAGTTTTGGACAGCAACAAGTACATTATTTGGGGCATTTAATTTTCGGCGAGGGGGTGCAAACTGATCAGGCAAAGATCCCATGATAGATTGGTTGGCGCCTACCTCCCAGAAGAGGGTGCGAGGATTCTTGGGACCGGGTAGTCGGGTACTACCGGCGATTTATATGGGGGTACGGTCTCATGGCGCGGCCCCTCACAGATTTATTAAAATAGCCCGTCTGTAAGTGGACGGTAGAGGCTGACCAGGCTTTTCAGCAATTGAAGGCAATTGTATCCAAGCCCCCGGTGCTACAACTTCCCAACCTCAATAAAACTTTCGTGGTGGAAATAGACGCCGCGGACGTGTTTGTGACGTGAGACGTCAAGGTGGAGATTGTTAGGATTATGACACCTCATCCCAAACCCAGACCGTTAGGATCAGCGCCATGTCATCGATCCTAGGGAGCTTTATTTGCCTAGTTTGTCCTAATCCTGATTAGGAAGTGGTTTAGTGAGGGGGCTGATTTTTTGGGAAGAATTAGGGGAGTCCCAAACATGGAAATGCTTTATGGGGGGGATATAATATAGGAGATGTTCTTCCTATTTGGTTGAGACCTATTTTGGCAACCCCCTCCATATGTGTTCATCTCCATATATTGATGACTCTTGATCCTATTATAAATAGGGGTCAGCCTCCCTTAGCCATGAGATGGTTCAGTAATATACAACACTAGTGAGAATTCAGAGAGGGAAAGCTTTGAGCTTTTCAGGCGATTCTTCCGACGAACGGCGGCAGCAGGTGGCGGCATCTGGCGCGCAAGGTTGCGGCGCATCCGGTCACCTCAGGCGAGGCGACATCCGGCCGGCCACCTGCAGTAGGCCCCAGAGGTTCGGCGGAATCAGGCGCGGCGACGGCGGCAGCAGGCGCAGAGGCGGCGACACAGGCGGAGCTAACGGAGGCGGCAGATCCGGTCACCTCAGGCGAGGCGACATCCGGCCGGCCTCCAGAAGTTGACTCCAGGCGTTTCGGCGGCTTCAGGCGGCTGATCCAGGCGGGATCGGCATCAGGCGGCGGAAGCAGGCGGTGATTCCAGCGGGGAAGATAGACAGTGTTTTCAGTTTTCTCTTGTTGTATCTTGTAACCTCATCTGTTTTAGTGGATATTTCTGGCGCGCTCTCCCCGTGGACGTAGGAGCCCAACTCCGAACCACGTAATCTTTTGTGTCGTCTGTGTATGCTAGAATCTCGTTCCGTATTTTATTTTGCGCGATATTGGTTTTTGCTCATTCGTGAAATTCCGTTGCGTTACCGCGACTTAACTCGATCCGATTTCACAACAATTGGTATCAGAGGCAGGTTCCGCGGGGGTGATCGTCTGGACGTTCCGGTTTTCTGATTTGGGTCAACGGTGGGTGACGACATTGGTCCGCTCCCTATCTTCCCAGATCGGTTCCGCGAATATCATCTTGATCGCCCAGTAGCTCTGCGAGCAAGACAATGTCGGCAAAATTCGAGATTTCTAGGTACGACGGCAAGATTGATTTTGGCCTTTGGCAGAAGCGCATAAAGGCCGTCCTCGTCCAGCAAGGTCTTCATAAGGCTCTCCTCAGAAAGGAGAAGTCCGGGAAGAAGAGCAGGGTGTTGTCTCAAAATTGCCCAGGCACCGCAAGGGGAGTCATTTGTCTCAGGAGTCCCACCAAGGAACTCAGGTTTACTCAGAAGAAGGTGGAGCTGCACAGTGCTAGTTGTCTTGCAAAAGACACGGTCTATCGTGCAAGGATAAAGCACATTGGAGTGCGCCACCAGGAGTCGAGGGAGTTCGCTGGAGGTGGAGGCATGGAGTTGCGGAATATCTCTACGGAGGATAATGGTGCGAACATGCAGACGAAAATCAGTGACAGGAGTCAAGTTCAAGAACGGTCTTGACTTGACTCATTCTGATGCATGTTAATCGAGGTGGACCCCAGGGAGAGGGGGCTTGTAGTCGCCAGTAGGGGAGATTCGGGTTGGAGGTACAGATACGTTTGTTAGGCTTCGAGAAAGAGTTCGTTTGTGGCGTGAGGCGTCAAGGTGGAGTTTGTTTGTGACGTGAGACGTCAAGGTGGAGATTGTTAGGATTATGACACCTCATCCCAAACCCAGACCGTTAGGATCAGCGTCATGTCATCGATCCTAGGGAGCTTTATTTGCCTAGTTTGTCCTAATCCTGATTAGGAAGTGGTTTAGTGAGGGGGCAGATTTTTTGGGAAGAATTAGGGGAGTCCCAAACATGGAAATGCTTTATGGGGGGGATATAATATAGGAGATGTTCTTCCTATTTGGTTGAGACCTATTTTGGCAACCCCCTCCATATGTGTTCATCTCCATATATTGATGACTCTTGATCCTATTATAAATAGGGGTCAGCCTCCCTTAGCCATGAGATGGTTCAGTAATATACAACACTAGTGAGAATTCAGAGAGGGAAAGCTTTGAGCTTTTCAGGCGGTTCTTCCGACGAACGGCGGCAGCAGGTGGCGGCATCTGGCGCGCAAGGTTGCGGCGCATCCGGTCACCTCAGGCGAGGCGACATCCGGCCGGCCACCTGCAGTAGGCCCCAGAGGTTCGGCGGAATCAGGCGCGGTGACGGCGGCAGCAGGCGCAGAGGCGGCGACACAGGCGGAGCTAACGGAGGCGGCAGATCCGGTCACCTCAGGCGAGGCGACATCCGGCCGGCCTCCAGAAGTTGACTCCAGGCGTTCGGCGGCTTCAGGCGGCTGATCCAGGCGGGATCGGCATCAGGCGGCGGAAGCAGGCGGTGATTCCAGCGGGGAAGATAGACAGTGTTTTCAGTTTTCTCTTGTTGTATCTTGTAACCTCATCTGTTTTAGTGGATATTTCTGGCGCGCTCTCCCCGTGGACGTAGGAGCCCAACTCTGAACCACGTAATCTTTTGTGTCGTCTGTGTATGCTAGAATCTCGTTCCGTATTTTATTTTGCGCGATATTGGTTCTTGCTCATTCGTGAAATTCCGTTGCGCTACCGCGGCTTAACTCGATCCGATTTCACAACATGGACGTGGGGGTCAGGGCCGTCTTATTGCAAGAGGAGCGTCGGATCGCATTCTTTAGTAAAGCTCTTGGGAAAAAGAATGTCGGTTTATCTACCTATGAGAAAGAACTCTTGATGATTGTCTTGACGGTTCAACAGTGGAGGCACTATCTTGTGAGCAGCTGACGACGTGCTTCGGCATCCCGAAGGCGTGCGTCCCAGGAAATCACCATTTCCTTTATCGAACGGAGGGCGGCAATCTCCGTGACACTAAGCTTGCGGTTCATGATAAGCCTAAAATTTTTGTTGGAACAGAAATTAGCGACGTCGGCGCAGCAAAAACATTTGTCAAAACTTATGGGCTATGACTTCGTGGTACAATACAAGCGTGGTCGGGATAATGTTTGTGTGGACGCTCTATCATGGAGGCACGAAGCACCAGAAGCTGAGCTGAACGTCATGGTCAAGGTGCATTCCGAATTCCTACAGCTCATTAAATGTTCATGGCAGGAGGACAAACGGCTTCAGGAAATTATCTTAGCCAAAATTGCAGATGACACCAAAACAGCCCAAGTACAAATGGGAGCATGACACTCTTATGCAAAAAGGGAAGTTGGTGGTTGGATATCTACCTGCAGTCAAGGAGCAACTGTTGCAGCTGTACGTGGGCACCATGGGAGGCCACTCCGGTGTCACCGTCACGTATAAAAGAATGAAGCGGGTCTTGTTTTGGAAGGGCATGAAACTGGACATTCATAATTACATCCAAAAGTGCACCATTTGTCAGCAATGTAAGGCAGACAACCAAAGACCGATGGGGCCGCTGCAGCCTTTGCCTATCCCGGATCGCATTTGGCAAGACATTTCCATGGACTTCGTGGAATGGTTACAAAAAAGCAATGGCAACTCTGTCATCCTTGTGGTTGTTGACCAACTCAGCAAGCAGACTCACTTTATTGCTCTCCCGCATTTGTATACTGGCGAGCAGATTGCCCAGATTTTCCTCGATTCTATATTCCGACTTCATGGGCGCCGATATCGATTGTTAGAGACAGAGATACAGCTTTCCTTAGCAGTTTCTAAAAGGAATTATTTCGAGTGCTCAAGTACAGTTGAACCTCTCTACATCTTACCACCCACAATCAGGCGGGCAAACTGAGGTTGTTAACTGTTGTATGGAGAGTTACCCCAACTGCATGTGCTTTGACAGACCGCGAAGCTGGCCAAACTGGTTACCGCTTGCAGAATGGTGGTACAACACTTCGTACCAAAGTGCTATCTGCATGACACCTTATGAAGCAGCGTACGGGCAGGAGCCGGCAATGGTACCCCCATACGTGGAGGGTTCATCCACAGTAGAGGAGGTGGAACGCACCTTGCTTGCTAGAGATCAGGTCATGCAGCAGCTGCTCGAATCAAACTTGGCTAAGGCACAAAACCAGATGAAGAAACTAGTTGACAAGAAGCGCAAGGAGCATGTGTTCGAGGTGGGGACATGGGTGTATGTGCGGATTCAGCCACACCGCAAGGCCAGCCTTCGTTCTCATCACAATCACAGACTGTCGCCCAAGTTTTTTGGTTTGTTTCAGGTGGTGGAAAGGGTGGGGGCCGTGACCTACAAATTACTTCTACCGGCAGAGGCAAAAATTCATCATACTTTTCACATCTCTCAATTGAAGGAGCATAAGGGAGAACCTCCCGAGGATAGGGTGCCACTCCCCACGGTAGTGAACAAGGAGGGGAAACACTTGGTGGACCCACTGGCAATCCTAGATCGGCACATCACGAATAGGAACGGTCGGGTGGTGACACAACTGTTAGTGCAATGGGTGGATATGTCGCCAGAGGAGGCAACGTGGGAAGAATTGTGATCACTGCGACAGAAGTGGCCTCAATTCTGTCCTTGAAGTCAAGGACATTTTGAAGGGGGAGATACAGTTACGTCCTGGTCGGGCTCCGGCCTAAGTGCTATTTTATGTTATTGTGGGGGGGCAATTATGTCTTTTGTTTCAGGTTATGATTATGAATTAAATAGTCGGTTGGCTGCTGTGAGAGAAATATGCTTGTTTTGATATTGTGTGTTGGTGTTAATCGGAAGGTAAGCAACGGGAGTTCTCCTGCCCCCTCCATCGATCTGTTCAGGGAGAGTCTCCCTTAGGATCGGGTTATTTATTCTTGGTCTTTGGTGTTTGTGATTGAAATTTTGGGAAGCTGGTTTGTTTGGTTTTGTCCCCTCATTTTTCTGTTTTCTGATTTGGAAACGAGTGCTACCGGATTGCAGGAGGAAGATCAAAAACCCGTCGGATCTGGCAAAATAACTGGGAACAAACCAAAATGGAGGAGGTAGAATGAGAGTCTAGTTGTACCTTGCGTCCGATGGAATCGAGAGAGGAGTAGGGAGAACGTTGTTGCTCTTGTTGTGGTCGTAGCTAGCACACAGAAACTGTAAGCAAGAGAGGGGCGGAAACATTTAGGGTGAGGGGAGAAATGAAGTGTGGGAGATAGAAAGTAAGAGGGGAGTGGAGGAGTTTCTTACCGATGACAACGCCAGTGTCCACTTTGTTGGGTTTGCCGTCGGCGAGGGTTTCCGAAGGAGGCAGCCGCGAAGAGGCGACTAGGCGATCGTTGATGTCGTCGACGGCTAAAAGAATCATGTTGCATAGGTGGTAGAAGAAGAAGTGAGAGTTAGGGATCGGGAGGGAGGAATGCGGTGCGGGGCTGGGAGCCCGTATCATTCAGCAGTTTAGGGTTGGAAAATAGGAGAGGTGTGGTTTATCCGTTTATAAGATTACCGAGTCAGATCGGACGGGTTTACAAATATCATCTTACATCCAATGGCCCGTATTATTTCATGTAATTTGGAATTCATACACAGATCATTATATTTTTTTAATTTTTATATTTATATATATATATATATATATATATATATATATGTTTCTATATTATATTAAAAAGAAATATCGTTTTAGATCCTATGGCAAGAAAAATAAGATGTTTATGTCTTGGCAAATAAGACACCTACATCAACACAGCCATTCATCATCAATACAATCAAAGCATTCCACAGCTCCTACTGCGGATCACCAAAAAATTCAGCACATCTATATAAAAAGTTCATATATATATAACAATAGAAAGTATTGATCGGAAATAAACATAATGTTTGATAGACCATACAATTTTTTGTATGATTTAACAGAGGGAGAATAGCAATAATGCATAATTCAGCACATATATATCAAAAGTTCATATATATATAACAATAGAAAATATTGAGCGCAAATAAATATAATGTTGAATAGAACATACAATTTTTTGTAGGATTTAACAGAGGGAGAATAGCAGGCGTAATAAAAGTTCATTCTCTTGGAGCTTATAGAACCTAATTTCAAGTAATAGAACCTGTTTCAACTCCAAAATAACTTGCCAACTACAATTATAGGCCAAACAGTCAGCAAAAAGTTTTGAATTCAAGCACGAGTAGTAAATTCAATGCAGTATACCATATGAGAGACGTGGTTTTGAAGATCCCGTAGGTTGAATGTCTGAATGCCCTAACCGGATTCCCGTAGAGGGGGAATATTGCGTGAATGTCGTGAGTGGACTCCTCAAAGGCCTTTGATTGTAGCATATTTGGGATGTGAGAAGATGGAAGTCGAAGTGGAGTGCGTTCAGAAAATTTGGGGCTTACCCGTTAGCGAAGCAGGGGGGTCGTGGTTGTGGCGAGATGGATGTCGTTGGGATGTGGAAAAATTGATGTTATTGTTAATATTCATGAAAATGTGTGAATTTTAATTGGCATTAACAAATATAAAAAATCAGTACAAACAACAACACAACAAAACTCAAACTTTCATCCCACTACAGATAAGGTGAAATATTAGAAGGAAATATTGGCATTTGTAAAAAATCAATAAATGACAAAAAAATTTAATGTAGTGATGGAAATGTTGGCATTTATAAGGTTCCATTGACAACTAAGTTGAAAAATTAGAAGGAATTCTTAATTATTTCGCATGTAAATCATTCATTATTTTTCAGCATGCTTTATTTTTTAAGCATCGCGAAAATAGTAGAGAACATAAATATTTGTGTCTAAGGGCTTGTTTGGGAGGGCTTTTTAGCTCCTTTTCGTTTTCTGGAAAACGCTATCACACTTAATAGACCGTTTGGATTGTCTATCAGTGGAAAAAGCTACCGCAAAAAAACTCCATTTGCTCATCTTTTGGAAAAGTCACATGTCACCTACTTTTCAACCTTTTCGAAAATCACTTTCTCATCCAAAAACATTTATCTCTTAAAAAAATCTACAACTTGATTTTTTTTGTCTTAGCACGATTTTTTTTCCGAGCGTAATTTTTTTGCCCGGCGCGAATTTTTCGCCCGGGCGCGAATTTTTCGCCCGTGGACGAATTTTTCGCCCGGACGCGAATTTTTCGCCCGGGCGCGAATTTTTCGCCTGAGCTAGCATTTTTCGCACTGGTTGGCATTTTTCGCCCGGGCTGGAATTTTTTGCTCGGGCGCTCGGTTTTTCACCCGGGTGAGTTTTTTTGCCCGTGTGCGGTTTTTTGCCCGTGCATGATTTTTTCCCCCGAGCGTGTATTTTTCGCCCGAGCCGGTTTTTCGTCCGACGTGATTTTTTTGCTCGGATGCGCTTTTTTCATCCGGGTGCCATTTTTTCTCGTTGCACGATTTTTTTCGCCCGAGACGATTTTTTTGCCCGAGCGCGATTTTTTTGCCTGGACGTGCTTTTTTCGCCCGGACTTGATTTTTTTGCACCGGCGCGATTTTTTGCCCGGGCGCGATTTTTTTACACCGGCGCAATTTTTTCGCCATCGCGTGTTTTTTCTCCCGCGGGCGTTTTTTTCGCCCGGTCGCGATTTTTTCGCCCGGTCGCCATTTTTCGGCCGGTCGCGATTTTTCGCCCGGTCGCGATTTTTTCGCCCGGGCGCGATTTTTTCGCCCGGGCACGATTTTTTCGCCTGGGCGCGATTTTTTCTCCCGGGCGCGATTTTTTGTTCGGGTGCGGTTTTTCCCCCGGGCACTATTTCTTTCGCCGGGTAGCGAATTTTTCGACTCGACGTGATTTTTTGCCCGTTCGTGATTTTTTTGCCCGGTCGTGTAGTTTTTTCGCTTGTAAGCTATTTTTTTCGCTTTCGAGCGGAAATATCGCGTCCGTGCGAAAAATTCTCTTCCGTGCAAAAAATTCGCGTCCGGGCGAAATTTTCCCGCCTAATCGAAAAATTAGTGCCCGTCCGAAAAATTCGCGCCCGTCCGAAAAGTTTGCCGTCATCAGAAAAAATTCGTGCTCATCCGAAAAATTCGCGCCCGTTCAAAAAATTTGCGTTCGTCCGAAAAATTAGCACCCGGCTGAAAAATTGGGACCCGGCCGAAAATATAAGGTTTGGCCGAAAAATCGGCGCCCAGGCGAAAATATCGTCCCCGGGCGAAAATGTCGCGCTCGGGCGAAAAATTCACGCCCGGGCGAAAAATTCACGCCCGGGCGAGAAAAACCGCCACCCGGCGAAAAATTTTCTCCCGGGCGAAAAAACCTGTCCCGGCGAAATAATTGCGTTTTTTCCCCCGGACGCACATTTTTAATAAAAAAAGTTACCGCAACGGAGATTTGTCAAACGATTTATAAAGTGTTTCTCCTTTTTGAAAAGCTCTGCAAAAGAAGTTCACCCAAACAGTTCTCCTTTTCTAATAGACATTTTCCAAAAGCTTCTTTTCCTACCATCATTTTGCCACCGCTCCTTCTCCTTTCTGAAAAGCCTTTCCAAACAGGCCCTAAGAAGCACAACACAGAGGAACGTATTTTCTGAGTGCATCTATTTGATGTGGTAGTAAATGAACTCAAGCAGTCGAACCCTAAAATGGAGATTAAAGAATGAGAACTTAAGTAGAGATCTTAAAAAATAGAAACGAAAACTAAAGTAGAGACTTAAAAATAGAGATCTGAGAAAATCGGAGATCTAAAAACTGAAAACGAAAAAAATAGCGATGCACCAATATAAAAAATGAAAAAAAAAACAGAGAAATATAGGGATGCCTACATTCTGTTTATTGGAAAAAGTATAAAAAATATAAAAAGATACATAAATCAATGTTGATTGGGAAGTGTGATGCGAAGGACTGAAAGCCAACAATGGGTACCTGTGATGTTGAAGATAACCGCCAAAAATACTTACCTGCAGGAATGCAGGATCAAGCAGGAAGAAGAAGAGCTAGAAAGAAAGAGGATGCCGACGGGAATGCGCCTAATCGAAAGTTAGGTCTTAAAAAACTAATAAGCTCAAAACGATATGTGGATGCAGACGGGATTGATTTAATAAGGAAATTGATATTCGCAGATCATATTTGGCTATTCGTACCCACCAATATTCGTACCCCACAGAATTATAATTGTACCCAAAACCGATATTAGTACCCCACAAAAATGTTTAAAATTAATGTTATATATAATGAGTTCCTAACAAAAATAGTCAAATCTATGTTGACACCTTTGTCAAATACATCTTAACAAGCAATATATTTTTGTCAAAAAGTCAAGTCCACAAAATATTAAAATACAAAAACATTTAAGATATTTGTGAGCTTCATTTTCCCTTGATTTCGCTACATCCCTTGTTTTAGAAAGATTTCAAAAAATCTAGGTTATTAGAGAGAAAAAATTGAGAGATGAGAGAGAACTCACCGGAGGGCGGCTATAGGGAGGTCGCTGCTGTTAGAGAAAACATCGGCCGGGGAGGAGCAATCAAGGGCGGCGGAAGGAAGGACAACGGCTGCGTGAAGGATTTAAAAAAAAAAGGTTTTTATACCGGAAAAAATGAAAAGAGAGGAGGGACAACTCATTGGGGGAGGGAATAGGGAGGTCGCCGGCGTAAGAGAGCAGGCTGGACGGGGTGGAGGGAACAGGGCGAGGCTCGCCTGGCGGGCGGAAGGGGCAAGCGGGCCGTCGGACTCGGAGGCGGATTTAGGAGAAATTTCTCATTGTTTTTCACAGGATGCGGAAGAAAAGGGGGGTACAAATAGAGTTTTTTATTTGGGAAAAGATATTTAAATATTAATGATGTTTGGGGTACAAATAGCCAAATATGGCCTGCGAATATCAATTCCCTTTAATAAAGGTTGTAATGTTCTTCATTGCAGAAGGTCAACCAGCGACACCAAGAAGGGAAAGTAAAAAAAATGGAAATAAGATAGAGAAATTACCTAGTCTCTGTCGTGGAGGAGGTTTTCCGGCGGAGAGGAGGTCTTCCGGCGCTGAGATGGCGAGAGGGACGATGAAGAAGTCGCCCGTGTTGAATGTTGCGGCGGGAGGAGTTCGCAGTTCGTGTAGTGGAAGGCGAGGCCGTCGTTTCAGTGAAAGGAATTGGGCGAGGAGGTAGAATTGGCTGCGGGCATTTTTAGGGTTGGGAGCGGTAGAGTGCGGGTTTTATAACAAGTGTGATTGATTCTATCGGACGGTTATTAGTGGGGGCGTGAGATGTAGGGTTGGGATGAGTGCAGTGTCTTATTCAGCTAGGCATTAAGGTATTGAATTTACTACTCATGCTTGAATTCTGAACTTTTCGCTGACTGCTTGGCCTGTAATTGTAGTTGGCAAGTTATTTTGGAGTTGAAACAGGTTCTATTACTTGAAATTAGGTTTTATAAGTTTCAAGAGAATGAACTTTTATTATGTCTGCTATTCTCCCTCTATTAAATCCTACAAAAAATTGTATGTTTTAATCAACATTATATTTATTTAAGCTCAATACTTTCTTTTGTTATCTTTATACTATAAGCAAACTTCAAAATAGTCATGATGTAATATTCGTCTTTCCAAAATACCCCTCAGCCAAGGTGTAACATTCACTTACCCAAAATACTCCTGCATATCTTCTTTTTATTTCAAAAGAGTTGGTTTTTGAGTCCTTTCTACTTTGCCGTCAATATGTCCCGCTCAAATTTGCGAAGGGACACAGTAATAAAATCGGAATGCTAGACGTGTCAATATGTCCCGCGACAAATGTCTCTCCGGCGACAAATGTCGCCCCGCGATTAATGTCGCTCCCACAACAAATGTCGCCCTCATAACAAATATTATTCGCACGGGGTCCCCCGTGCACGACTGCTTGTATATATATATATATATATGAACTTTTATATAGATGTGTTGAATTATGCGTTTTTGCTATTCTCCCTTTGTTAAATCCTACCAAAAATTGTATGTTCTATTCAGCATTGTATTTTTTTCCGCTCAATCCTTTCTATTGTTATATATATGAACTTTTTATATAGATGTGCTGAATTATGCATTTTTGTTATTCTCCCTTTATTAAATCCTACAAAAAATTGTATATCCTATTCAACATTATATTTATTTTCGCTCAATACTTTCTATTGTTATATATATAAACTTTTTATATAGATGTGCTGAATTATGCATTTTTTTTATTCTCCCTCTGTTAAATCCTACAAAAATTTGTATTTCATATTCAACATTATATTTATTTTCGCTCATTACTTTCTACTGTTATATATATGTAAACTTTTTATATAGATGTGCTGAATTATGCATTTTATTTTATATTAGAAAAAAGTATCATTTCAACTCCTATGACAAGGAAAATAAGATGTTTATGTCTTGGCAAATAAGACACCTACGTCATCACAATCGTTCATCATCAATACAATCAAAGCATTCTGCCGCTACTACTGCGGATCACCAAAAAACATAAAATAAAGACTAGTTGCTACCAAACCCTACCCAAATACTCTCTAAGAAACTCTCCATGACACCCTCACGCCGTCGACTACGCCCCGCTACGCCTGCGAACGGTTCGGTTTGGGTCGGTTGGACCCAAACCAAAACCGAACCGACATGCCTCGATTTTTGGTTTATCCAAACCGACCCGGACCGAATTCGGTCGGTTCGGTTTTTAGATGGTTTTTTACGGTTCTGTCTCGGTTTTTTTGGAACAAACATATAAGCAAATATTATATAATATAATATCAAAACTGGATAGTAATACGAAAAACAGATATTGCAGATTGATAATCTGAACATGCTTCACAGATTGAGCAAGTCGATCTCAGGCATGGAGTTTAGGTTGTTTAGCTAGTTTAGAACATGCTTCACAGATAAGCAGGTATTGCAGATTGATAATATGATATTTCAATAATAGTTAATATGAAACTATTTTTATTAATTTGAATTTTTTTACCTAGGTAGTATACAATTATGCAATGAACTTTCTAAAGAAAATGCTTTATACAATCAGGTATATCATACCATACAATCAGATTTAATAAGTAAAGAGATTGAAAATACGAATAATTGAACTCAAGCCAATTGAATAACAACATCATGTGCAAAATCATATTGAAATCAATTGAAAATATATGAAAATACTATTATACATCAAAGTAATTGAATAACAACATCATGCGCATTTCTATACATAATTAAAAATTTAAAATATAGTATACAATTGTTCATAATTTAAAATTTTTATAACATTACTCGGTTCGGTTCGGTTTTATCAGTTTTCACAACTTGAAAATCGACCCGGACCCATAGTCCTTCGGTTTTCAAAAGCTCCAGACCAAACCGACACCGGACCAGGCGGTTCGGTGTCAAAATCGGTGTGGTTTGGTCAGTTTTCGGTTTTCGCTCTTCACCCGTACGCCCCGCTCTCCCCTTCTCGCCACTCCAACGTCGGAATGCCGCCTCTCCGACCGGCCAATACTCTAAAGCTTTCCTCCTCCAACATCCGCACAGGCTTTCGACGACCCCGACGACCACACTCTAGAACCGTCCAAGTAGCGAGAAACTCCATTCATTCGCTCCGCAAGAAACACGATCTGGGCATAGCTAAATCCCAGCAAGGCCGCTGTCCATTCTGTTATAAGATCGATTTCTGAAAGGTTTCCAATCTCATCTTTAGAGCTTTCACACACACGGTAACCTCTCTCTCTCCATTCTCACGGGTTTCCTAAAGTTTTACACCGATTCTCCATCTAAAATCCTTCCTCATAGGTTTCTTGATGGCACCCTGATGGTGATATTCTTCAACCCCGACCTCCTATCCAGACGAAAAAAGCATAGGCCTCCGATCAACAACACTTCCCGGTCGAGTATTAAAATAAGGTTTCCATAATTCCTACATTTGGTGATAAAATTCCATTGAGGTGTGTTGAAAATTAACATCCCATTAACTTCATTGATTTTATTTGAATTTCATTTTCATTAACATCCTATCCCAGTTGTAGATGTTACTGTTAGTGGTAGAAATTGATGATCTGTAGTTCTCGATCAGTCAGCTATTCTTAGTAAACGATTGGTGATTCTTTGTCATCAATGTTCAGTTATCTAAGATATAGTTGTGTGTGTGTGTCGTAACATGTTTTGGAGCATGGTGAATTGAATGTGCTTAACACAAATCCATAGCGATTGAAATTTTCCATAACTCTCAGTTGTAGCCATTATTGTTAATGGTAGAAATTGATGATATGTGGTTCCCGTTCAGTCAGCTGTTCTTACTAAATGATTGATGATTCTTTGTCATCCATGTTCAGTTACTATTGCGGACTAACCTGACGTCCCGGTCGGACCGGAATTATTGTACCGTCTTAGTTCTCGGAACGGTCGAGCGCGCACACAGTCAATGAAAATGGAAAGTTGATGATAGAGATTAGATCCATTTTTAGCTTTAGGGATGCACATAGCAATCCCCAAAATGAAATCATGGGGTTGACTAGTCAACCCATGATTCCCTTCATGATGGGAGAAGTGGAGGGCCCACTTTCTCTCATCTTTCATCTCCTCCATCCAATTCCCCCCTCTTTCTCTCCCACCAAAAATGAGATCCACAAAAAGGGGAAAGAGGGGAGAGAGGGTACCGCCACCGCAACCAACCGCCGCCGCCCGACCGCCCGGCCGCCGCCGCCCGGCCGCCCGGCCGCCCGGCCGCCGCCGCCCGGCCGCCCGGCCGCCGCCGCCCGGCCGCCGCAGGCCATCGCCGGCCACCTCCACCTGTCCATCGCCAGTCGGTGGCTCGCCGCCCGAACCTCCACCATCCGATCATGGCGCGCTACCACGGCCGTCCGATCAAGGGGAAACCACCCACTAACTCACTACGTTAGTGGTGGGGCCCACCATGATCTCCCCTTGGAGCCTATAAAAGGACCCCAGGGGCTCTTCATTTCTCATTTTTTTTCCTCCTACGATTCTTCTTCTTCTTCCTCAGGTGAGAGCACTCCCGCCTCCTCTACCAAGTCGGCCTCCGCTCGCCGCCAGCCACCAGCGGCCACCAGCGACCTTCAGCGGCCGCCAGCGGCCACCAACGCCCGCCATTGGCTATAGGCACTCCATCAGCGCGCAATTAGCAAGGAGACGCCCAAGATCGGAGGAAGTCGAGCAAAGAAGACAGTCAAGGTCGGCAAGCGCGCGCCGCCCTGAGCGTACGCGCCAGAAGCATCCCGCTCATTCCACAGTTTAAGTCGCTTCCGCGGAGCAGCCTGTTGCCCTCCGGAAACTACAGTCTTTCTCGCTCCCCTCAAGTTGTAACGGGAGCGGTCTGTCGCCCCGATTCACCAAGCATATTGTAACCCCCGGAAGCTAGTGGAATTTGACCAGCATAGACCCGATCACGTGGTTTTTTACCCATTTAAGGGATTTTTTCACGTCATCAAGACTTGTGTCTACTGTTCATCTTCATTGACTGTGTGCGCGCTCGACCGTTCCAAGACCTAAGACGGCCCAAGAATTCCGGTCCGACCGGGACGTCGAGTTAGTCCGCAACAGTTTGACGTCGTTTTGTGGAAACATTCCCAACATCCTTCGCAGAACAAGTTCATCATCCCTACCACCGCGATGGCATAGAGAAGATCCCGCACTGCCGAAGGATTCGCACTTGGAGGACACACTGAACCAGCACAATCTCACTCTCTGGTAGACGTGCCACTGACCGCTGAAGCAGCTTTCGCCCCTGTCACCGCCTTGGAAGGGCGTGTCCGCCAAATGGAAGAGCAGCAGACAGAGATGCTCGCACTACTTCGGAACCTGGGAGCACCTCCAGCTCCACCAAGGTCACCTCTGCCAGCTAACAATCCTCCACTACTTAATCCAGCAAGGATCTAGGAAGCCCCTGCGGGGCAAGAAGAACTTGAAGACTACTCTGATGCCGCCAGTTCGACTCATCCCCCTCCAAGGAGAGCAAGGGCGGATCACCCTCGCCACAATCTAGTTAACGATGCTCGCATACACCCTCTCCTCACTCGCGAAGAAATCAGGGAGGTCATTGCTGAAGAATACCGCCAAGCCGCGAGGAGAGATTTTCACCCTCATCGGCCGCTTTGCCAAGGCTCCCCCTTGGCCCCACAAATCCTCGACCATCCGATCCCGCAAGGATTCAAACTCCCAAGCATCGAGCCATTTGATGGAACCGATGATCCACTCGAACATGTCAATCACTTCACCACCATCATGAGGATTTGCAATGCTCCAGACCAGTTGCTCTGCCAAGTGTTCCCAGCAACACTCAGAGGGCAGGCCCGTACATGGTTCCATTCCCTGAGAGCTGGCACCATTACCAACTTCGCAGAGCTGACCAGGCAATTTACTGACCAGTTCATCGCAAATCGGAGAATCGTTCGCGATCCATCTCAACTTTCAGGTATTCGACAAAATGAAGGAGAGTCCCTCAAGGAATTCTTTCGCCGCTTCACCTCTGAGGCACGTCAAATTCCAGGCGTCGACCCCAAGCTTCTCAGAGGCGTCTTCCTTGGCGGGCTCCGCCCTAGCGGCTTCTATTCAGCACTCATGAGGGAGACCATGCCCAGTTATCCAGATCTCGTTCATCGGGTCGAGGCCCAGATAGCAGCCGATGAAGCTATTGAAGCGCACCGACAGCAGTTTGGAGGAGGACAGAAAAGGAAGAAAGAAGAGGAACCAACTCTCACAAGACAAGAAGAATGACGTCAGAGTGAGCGTCGCCACTATAGCCGTCAACAAGACCTTCCAAGGAATGGGGGGCAACCTCCACTTCAGGAATACACCCCTCTGAATACCACCCACATTAATGTGATGTACGCCATTCAGAATGATCCAGCTTTCCAACGACCAAGAGCACCACGACCAAACCTCAAGGCAGACTAGACAAGATACTGCGAGTTCCACCGCGCAACGGGTCACAACACTGAAGAGTGCGTCGGTCTCAAAGATGAAATTGAACGTCTTGTTCGTCAGGGGCTCCTCGGGAGATTTTTGCAAAGACAGCCACAGATCCCAGCACAGGGAAACGGTGGAGGAAGATAGATGGTGGGCAACATAGAAACCATCGCCGGATCCCCAGCAATGAATACTTAGGATGGACGCTCTCCCCGACGCAGGATGACCCTTTACGGCACACCGGCAGCCCGAAATTTGCGTCGCATCCATCCCTTCGCATTTTTACCTTTTATTAATGGTGTTAATCGTCTGCTTTTTCCTCCATCTTGTTTTTGACATTTTAAGAACAGTAAAAGTCACGAGCTCAGGCTCGCGCGAACCAAGTTTATTTTCAAGTATAATATCATGTTTGTTTAAAGGTAAAACTGTGCTTACAAACCGAACAAGCAGGTTCTTCAGCAACTTTGCCCCTCAAACGTCATGTCATCGCCAGAGCCTGCCCCTCTCGCGATTGCACCCAGATTGAGCACCTACATTCTCCGACGGTCGGATTGAGTACTTACACTCTCCGACGCCATCGTAAGGGCCTGCCCCCCTCGCGATCGCACCCGGATTGAGCACCTACGTTCTCTGACGATCGGATTGAGTACTTACACTCTCCGACGCCATCACAAGGGCCTGCCCCCCTCGCGATCGCACCCGGATTGAGCACCTACGTTCTCTGACACCCGGATTGAGCACCTACGTTCTCCGACGATCGGATCTAGTACTTACACTCTCTGACGCCATCGCAAGGGCCTGCCCCCCTCGTGATCGCACCCGGATTGAGCACCTACGTTCTCCGGCACCCGGATTGAGCACCTACGTTCTCCGACGATCGGATTGAGTACTTACACTCTCCGACGCCATCGCAAGGGTCTGCCCCCCTCGCGATCGCACCCGGATTGAGCACCTACGTTCTCCGGCACCCGGATTGAGCACCTACGTTCTCCAACGGTCGGATTGAGTATTTACACTCTCCAACAACACCGGGAGGGCCTGCCCCCCCTCACGAAGAAGCCGCGAGCATCCCTCGCGCAAACTAAGCTGCGAGAATCCCTCGCGCAAACTAAGCCGCGAGCAACCCTCCAACAACACCGTAAGGGCCAACCCCCTCACGAGGAAGTCGCGAGCATCCCTCGCGCAATCTAAACCGCGAGCAGCCCTCGCGCAATCTAAGCTGCGAGAAACCCTCGCGCAATCTAAGCCGCGAGCAGCCCTCGCGCAATCTAAGTCGCGAGCAACCCTCGCGCAACCTAAGCCGCGAGCAACCCTCGCGCAAGCAAAGCCGAGCGCAACCCACGCGCAACCTAAGCTACGAGCCACCCTCGCGCCGGCAGAGCCCGCGCGCACAGCACGCGCACACAGGTTGCACATACGCACCCCGTGCGCACGCGCGCAGACCCGCGCGCAGGGTTGCGCCCGCGCACACTCCCGCGCAAGGACCCACGCGCAGGGTCGCGCAGGCGCGCGGGGCCGCGCGCGCGCGCACCCGCGCGCAAGGACGCACTCTCGCGCGCGCACGCCCGCGCGCGAGGTTGCGCGTGCGTGAGGTTGCGCGCGCGCACCCGCACTCTGGGTCGCGCGTGCGCACCTGCGCGCAAGGTTGCGCGCGCGCACCCGCGCGCGAGGTTCTGCGCGCACACCCGCACGCGCACGCGCACTTGGACGTGCGCGAGTGCGCTGGGTTGGGCGTGCGCACCCGCACGCAGGGCTGCGCAAGCGCGCCCTCGCGCGCGCTTGCGTGCCTTTGCACTCGCCCGTCGTTGCGTCGGCGCGCCTCCGCACCGTCCAGCGCACGGACCCCTTCGCGATTGGATTCGCCAGCACCTTGCCTGAATCCCCCGTCGACGCTCCTTCAATTTGATGTAGCACCACCGTCGCCAATCGTATAAGTACAAGCATACCTTCGAGGCACCGTTCTTCGCCTTCTCGGCCTTCTCTCCGGAGGAAGACATGGAAGCGGGGAAGAAGATGATTAAAAATCCTAAGTTGTCTCTCACACGGCTCACCAACAACAAAGGATTTGGGGGGCATTTGATAGGGATTAGATCCATTTTTAGCTTTAGGGGTGCACATAGCAATCCCCAAAATGAAATCATGGGGTTGACTTTAGTCAACCCCATGATTCCCTTCATGATGGGAGAAGTTGAGGGCCCACTTTCTCTCATCTTTCATCTCCTCCATCCAATTCCCCCCTTTTTCTCTCCCACCAAAAATGAGATCCACAAGAAGGGGAAAGAGGGGAGAGAGGGCACCGCCGCCGCAACCAACCGTCGCCGACCGTCGCCGCCCGGCCGCCGGCCGCCGCCGCCCGGCCGCCGCCCGCCGCCGCCCGGCCGCCGCCGCCCGAACCTCCACCATCCGATCATGGCGTGCTACCACGGCCGTCCGATCAAGGGGAAACCACCCACTAACTCACTACGTTAGTGGTGGGGCCCACCATGATCTCCCCTTGGAGCCTATAAAAGGACCCCATAGGCTCTTCATTTCTCATCTTTTTTCCTCCTACGATTCTTCTTCCTCAGGTGAGAGCTCTCCCGCCTCCTCTACCAAGTCGGCCTCCGCTCGCCGCCAGCCATCAGCGGCCACCAGCGACCTCCAGCGGCCACCAGCGTCTGCCATTGGCTATAGGCACCCCATCAGCGCGCAGTTAGCAAGGAGATGCCCAAGATCGGAGGAAGTCGAGCAAAGAAGACAGTCAAGGCCGGCAAGCGCGCGCCGCCCTGAGCGCACGCGCTAGAAGCATCCCGCTCATTCCACCGTTTAAGTCGCTTCCGCGGAGTAGCTTGTTGCCCGCCGGAAGCTACAGTCTTTCTCGCTCCCCTCAAGTTGTAACGGGAGCGACATTTCGCCCCGATTCACCAAGCATATTGTAACCCCCGGAAGCTAGTGGAATTTGACCGGCACAGACCCGGTCACGTGATTTTTTATCCATTTAAGGGGTTTTTCCACGTCATCAAGACTTGTGTCTACTGTTCATCTTCATTGACTGTGTGCGCGCTCGACCGTTCCAAGTCCTAAGACGGCCCAAGAATTCCGGTCCGACCGGGACGTCGAGTTTGTCCGCAATAGTTGACAAGGTAATTTTTTTGACGTGGAAAACCCTGGAAAGAGGTGAAAAACCACGTGGTCGGATCTGTGCCGACCAAATCTCCACTAGATCTGAGTGTTGTTATAGAGTTTTTTCAAGAACTCGAGGGCAACATGCCGCCTCTTATTACAATTATTGGGGGAGAGAGAGAGAACTTGGAGGGTGACAGGCCACCACTCACAGAGCTAATTACTTCTTCGAGTGCCACGGGGAGCGATGCGCTCGTCGTATTCTGGAGTCTCTAATAATTCATGAAGGCGAGAGTAGTCTGTTGTACACGTTCTGATGTCTGGAGATTTGAAGCTCGGAGGCGCGTTTAGGGCGCCTTACCCTCCGCTTCTTGTCTCTGATTGTCATTTAAAGAAGCATCGTTTGATTATCTTATCGGTAGATGGAGCGCTTGTTCTTGAGCGCGTAGGGCACTTGTTAGCAAAGAATGTGTTGGGCGCTTGCTGGAGGAGAGCGCGTGGGGAGCTTGTTGGAGGAGAGCGCGCAAGATGCTTGCTAGAGGATAGCACGATGGGCGCTTGTTGGAGAAGAGCGCGTGGAGCGCTAGGGGAAGAGACCCGTGCATGGAAGCAACTTGTGTGATAACGCGCGGGAGCGTGCAGTTGAGAGACGGGCGTGATAACGTGTAAGGAGGCGGCACGTGCGGGAGCGCGCAAGGGGGTGGCGTGTGCGGGAGCGCGCGAGGGAGAAATGCGCGCAAGGAGGCGGCACGCGCGGGAGCACACGAGGAGGCGGCGCGTACGGGAGCGCACAAGGGAGAAATGCGCGCAGGAGCGCGCAAGGAGGAGGCACGCGTGGGAGCACATGACGAGGCGGCGCGCGCGGGAGCGCACAAGGGAGAAATGCGCGCGGGAGCGCGCAAGGGAGAAATGCGCGCGGGAGCGCGCAAGGAGGCGGCGTGCGCGGGAGCGCGCAAGGGAGAAATGCGCGCAAGGAGGCGGCGCGCGCGGGAGCGCCCGAGGAGGCGACACGCGCGGGAGCGTGCAAGGAAGAAATGCGAGTGAGAGCGCGCAAAGAGGCGTCGTGCGCGAGAGCGCACGAGGAGGCGGCGTGCGCGGGAGCGCGTAAAGGAGAAATACGTGTGAGAGCGTGCAAGGTGGCGGCGCGCATGCGCGCGCAAGGACTAGGCACGCGGGGGAGAGCGTAAGGGAGCGACGGGGGAGAGAGAAATTCCGGGCGAAGAAGATGAAGATCTTCGAAGACAAAGGAGATTTTCAAAGAATGCTTGAAGATCATCGAAGGGGGAGAAGGAGATGAAGAAGATGAAAGAGGAGGAGAGAGAGAGAATCCATAGGAGAATTTTTCCAAGAAGGAGAGAATGAATAAAATGGGGGAAGAGGAATCATATTTATATGTTTCATGAGTGGTTATGGAGGTCATGCGTTTATTCGCAGCCCATAACCACCATGAGTGATATTAATAGACTCACTCATGACATAATATGTACATATAATATTTAATAATTATACTAACCGCAGACCAGTCTATTTTTGGCCGCGCATTTCCCCACTACGAAAGATCATGAGGGGTAGTTACATGGGAGGTTACCCACGTAATCGATGGCGACGTTCGCGGGAGCGCGATCGGGCGGCGGAGGAAAGTCATGACGGACGACGACGAACGACGATGACGACGGTCGTGGAGTCGGGAAATAACGGCGGCGGCGGCCGCGACGTTGAGAGAGGGAGGCGGCGGCCGCGGGAGAAACGAACGACGAGGACGACGGTCATGGAGTCGGGAAATATCAGCGGTGGCAGCCACAACGTTGGGAAACGGTGTCGGCGGCGGCGGCCGCGGGAGAAACGAGCGACGATGGCGGCATCCGCGGAATGGACGGGGACATACGGCTGTTCCTTGGCCAGCATCCCCCTCCAGCGACAGCCCCCCCCCCCCCCCCCACCATTTGGGGGAGGGGTGGCGGTTAGTCGCCACTTCTCCCAGATGGGGAGTGCACAACACTCCCCATGTAACACCCCTATCCGTCACATGACATATAGCAGTAGGTCCGGCCGGGGCCCGACGTCATGTACCACGGACAGACCGATTGGTTACTTATTGAGACCATTCAACCATCACAACGTCCTACAGAGAGCACCTATCGGAAGCAAATTATGAAGTTGCAAGATAAAAGAACCCAGCCAAAGCATGAATGTCCACTACAAAAGACCCATAGGAATGTACGATACATGAATAATGGCCTTAAGGCCTTACAAAAGTTTGCTTAATAAGAGTGTTTTCCAAACCTCGGCACGCAGGCCGGCACAGCAACTTGGGCTTTAGCCCGCTATTTGCTACTCGGCTCCGCAGCACCTGCAAGCAACAATCTACCGCACGGTGGTAAACAAAAGTAACGGTCAGCTATGCTTACCAAATTATAATGACTCCGCCCCCAACTCGGGGCGGCGATGCTCTTCCCTGCATTTTGTTAGCATAAACAAGCGGTATAGTGTAAACACACACTACATCACAGGTGCAGGCACACACGGTCACACACCCCGTGCACTCAAGGCACATTCACGGCGAACTGGACAACGTCACGTCAATTTAAGCCATAGACGTTTTCGTCTCACCACCGTCCCTTGCACGGCCAACCATATGAGCGTTTTGTCTTCCTGGCATTGGTCACGTCAATTTAAGGCATAGACCGCCGAATACCCTCATGTATGCCAACGGTTCCGCCGAACGACATAGATTGGGTACAGTTCCGCCTGACCCGTGCTCATACCGCAACGACACTTTAAGCCATATGCGCAGGTCAAGAATCCCTGAGTCCCGTTTCCATCACACAATTCACATAACCCGGTTATGTTCAAGTTGGCTCCCCGGCCACCATGTTGGCAACATCCCGCATTTGCCCAGTTTTCCGGGTGCACCTTGGAGTTAGTCTCCAAGGCTCCCTGTTGCAGTCTACCTCGTAGAAAATCCGAAAAACAAACATTCACCCGGAGTCTTCTCCGGTTATTATGCAATGCAACATCACTGACCCAGACCAACATGTCCGGATAGGCTTCATACATCATGTCTATGTCCGTTTTCGCATACGGACTCTACACAAGGGGGACTTTACATATCTACCCCAATGAACGCCTCAACTCATCGCACACTCGCGTGAGAGGGCTTCCTATGCAAAGGAAAAAAGGATTTCACATGTCCTAGGATGAGAATCGTTACCCTAGCGTTCTTCCTCGGCGCCATGGAAAACTATGCGGATAAAAAGCACCGCAATCTCCTTGCCTCCGCGGATCCGAAGTCGGCTCGCGATTTGGAGCTCCGAAGCTCCGCCGGTGACCGGATCTAACCCTTCTTCCTCCTCCTTGCTCTCCCTTCTCTCTAAGTTTTAGAGAGAGATAACCCAAATGAAATGAGGGTTTTCAAACCCTATTTCCGGTTTAAACTTATCAGGAATAGCCCCCAGCCATTGGATCCCAAATCAAGGAAACGGACGGCTACGATTTGACCTCAAAATAGAAATCCTGGGCCGAACACGGGTTGCAACACGGCCGTGTGCATGGCCGTGTCACTCATTCGCCGTCACCGGGAATTCCCGACAAGAACACGGCCTCTGACACGGCCACCGACACGCCCATATCACATGTGACACGCCCGTGTCAGGGCCCGTGTCACGGCCAGTGTGCAAAATCCAAGACTTCCCCGAGAAGGACACGGCCATGTGACACGCCCGTGTCACATGCCGTATGCTAGACACGCCATGGGACACGCCCGTGTCCCAGGCCATGTAATCTCCTTAGCACAAAACCGCAGACCGCCCGAGCAGGACACGGCCTGGGGACACGCCTGTGTCCCAGGTCGTGTTCCCTGTCTCGACACTCAACGCCTGCAAATCGTTGATCTCTTCCCCAAGTCGTCGACCCTGAACACGACACGGCCCTAGGACACGCCCGTGTCCCAGACCGTGTGCCCACTACCAAGTCCCAGATTTGGCTCAAAACGCTGCCCGTTGCTCTTTTGAGTTTTGGGGCGTTACACCCCATCAGGGTGAACGTACATGGCGTTGACCGGTCAGCGACTCGGTCAACGGACCTGTCAGCCAATGGGAAAAAATCCCCATTGGCTAGCATTAATCCCGCGCGCGCGGGATGATTCATCCCGCGCGCGCATCGCGGGATGATTCATCCCGCGCGCGCATCATTCCCGCGCGCGCAGCGCGGGATCATTCCCGCTCATGTGCGCCGGGCGGGAGGATTTCCAGCACGGGTCTTGTGTACGGTGGCTTGTTCGCGCCCTTGGCGGTTGCGCTGGTCGGGGCAGGGCGGTCCTCGGGGTTGATTGAACAATTCTTGGGGGAAAGCTCCATCAATTACTAAACAATAGATGACTGTTTACCTAAGATATAAATGAGTTCTTATCTAAAAATATGTTCTTAATTGGAGTCCAACAAATTAATATTTGTCCATTGATGCTCAAAACACTATATTTAGAACTTCTCCATTTTGTTGTGCAAATATTTGCAGGTGAACTGTTTGCTCTTTTGCATACGGGAGGTAGACTCCACAATTGCTCGATTAACCGACTTAAAGATTAATCTGAATAATTTTCTGTACCCACCTTCGCGGAGAGGGTGAGAGCCGGCGTAGCCCACGACGCGAGGGTGTCGTTGCGAGTTTCTTAGAGAGTATTTGGGTAGGGTTTGGAAGTGACAAGTCTTTATTTTATGTTTTTTGGCGATCCGCAGTATGAGTGTCTGAATGCTTTGATTGTATTGATGATGGACGGTCGTGATGATGTAGGTGTCTTATTTGCCAAGGCATAAATGTCTTATTTTCTTTGTCATAGGACCTTAAACAATACTTCTTTTAATATAGTATAGATTTATACGAGTGACATTGCACGGGGCACCCTCGTGCCTGCTCGACAGTACCCCACCCGCGACATCCGATCGCAGCAGTACCCCAGCTGCAACAGTCTCTCCGCCCACAGTTACCTTCTCTCGGGCTCACAGAATTCGCACGATGGGTGTCCCTCCGCTCGTCATTCTCAATTACATCGTGTAGATAAAAGTTTGGAAATCATTTGTATTGTCCCTCATCACCACCATCATATATTAATCTCTATCACTAATCTTTGAGTTGAACAATCAGAGTATCACCAAGTAAAAAAAAAGGGAATTGTTATTCACACAATCAATCACACCACTCAATTAGATATTCATATTCAGAATATTACAAATATTTGTATTTTTTCACCGAAACTTACCTGATATTTGTACCCAACACAAAATTCGTTTCTGCTTCTCTTAAACCCTAAACTCCCGCAGCCAAACCTTCACCTCTCTGCTCGCAGTCTCTCGCCGGCGGTCCGATAATATCTCGCTGCCCGTGGCGCCCTCTATTCCGTCGTGCCTTCCGCCCATCTCCTCGTCGTCGGTCAACCTATAAATAGTTCGTTTTAGGTCGCATGTGTATGTTTTGAGCATAACAACAGAGAAAGGTAAGTTCAATAATAACTCACTCCCAAGTCCATGAGTTAGAAGCCGAAGACACATGATACCTGTTGGCGCGGCGGCGGTGATGGCAGTGACGCGGCGGAGGCGAAGGCGGTTTGCGGCGACGACGATGACAGTTTTGCGGCGACGGCGATGACGGTTTTGCGGCGACGGCGATGACGGTTTTGCGGCGACAGCGATGGCGGTTTGCGGCGACGGCGATGGCGGTTTGCGGCGACGGCGATGGCGGTTTGCGGCGACGGCGATGGCGGTTTGCGGCGACGGCGATGTCGGTTTGCGGCGACGGCGATGACGGTTTGCGGCGACGGCGATGTCGGTTTGCGGCGACGGCGATGGCGGTTTGCGGCGACGGCGATGGCGGTTTGTGGTGATGGCGATGACGGTTTGTGGCGGCGGTGATTTCGGTGCGGCGTCGGCGATGGCGGTTTGCGACAATGACGATGGCGGTTGGCACGGCGGTGGCGATGATGGCTGTTGGCGCGGCAGCGGCGAAGGCGGTTTGTGGCAACGGCGATCTTGGTTACGTCGGGGAAGGTTCGGATATCCGCACCTCATGCATGATGTGCGGGCGTGGCTAACGCCACTCAGGGAAATCTCATCGTTTTTCTTAATATTATTATGTATGAGTACAAATATCAATTATGAATACAAATATTCATTTCGGGTACAAATATCAATTAGTGATAAATATTCATTTATGCAGCACCAATAATAATTCCAAAAAAAACAATATTGGCATACATATCCTGATATAGAATGAAGAATTTGACACGTAGTTATTAATAGCAAATCAATATCATTGTTTTGAAATTTGAACTCATCTCCGTAAATCGCACAAAACATTTTATAATAAATATACCTTTTTCAAAGATTATTAGAATCTGTAATAACAGACAATTAACATAAATGATAAAACATTGAAAATTTTGACCACATTTATAAATAGGATTGTTTAGTGCCCTACACATTTTTGCATGATCTTTAATATATAAAATGTCAAAAAAATAATAATAAAAGAAGTCAATCAAACACATAAATTAGTAGAAACATGTTTGGTCGCGTTAATGTGATAAAGACTAGTAGACTACGCATATTCTTTGTCAAAGTAACAGACTACAGCTTTGAAGACAAATGAGAATAGTCTCCTCCCATAGCCCAAGACATCTTGTACTACATTTTATTCACTTTGTAATACATTTTTTGGAACGACGCTATTTCCAGCCCTCATAAAGGTGATGGAGTCCACATGTTACTTCTCAAACATGGAATATTGCTTTCCGTTTTGATTTTCTGTGCACACCCAAAAAGAAAATAACAAACACTCAAAAATAACACTCCACATTGAAGGACAACTCCCTATTAATGGTGCGCATAAAGACTTCGGTCCCGATCCGGGACCGGTCTTAGGCAGGACCGGTTTTTTGGGACACCGGTCCCGGACCGGTCCTGCCCAAACCGGTCCTGCCCAAACCGGTCCTGCCCAAACCGGTCCCGGTCCGAGACCGGCTTTTCCTTTGAAAACCGGGACCGACTGGGACCGGAAGGACTGGTCCTAACCGGTCCCAGACCGGCACCGGTTTTTAATTAAGTATTTTAATTAGTTTTTTTTATATATTATTAAATTAAATAATAACATGTATTAACATTAAATTAAGTATATTTTTTATATATTAATTTATTATTTCGTTTTTAATAATTTAAATAAATAATAACATGTAATAATTTGAAAATTGAAATGAAAAATTGTAAAGTAAATAAATTTTTTTATTAAATTTGAAATAAAACTACAAAATCAAAATACAAATTATAAATTCAAAATACAAATTTGAAATTACAAACATTATCATTAAAATTGAAATTAAAATACAAAATACAAATTCAAAATCTGGAGTTGAGCCTTGGACTCTTCTTCAACTTCGGCGTCGCTTTTGAGTTTGAACTACAAAATCAATAACGATTTTTGTGACAAAGCCCGTTTTAACATTTTGTACGTGGAATTCCATCGTACCGGCATATCATACGATGGACCCAAAAAATTTTTACCCTGTGCTATAACAAATTTTTTGAAATCTTGTTTTCGTCGTTTTGAACTATAAATAACTCGTAACATAGTACGTATTTTAATAACATAATTTTTCATAAAAGTTAAACTATCTTACACAATTAAATTAAGAACGTGACATACACAACGTGTATAAACAAAAATACCATATAGCATAGGTTCCAGATCATTAATCAAATATTTAATAGCCATATTATTATTCGAGACGTTATCAAACGAAATACTTAAAATTTTATCTTTTATTTTAAAATCTCTAATACACTTAATAATCACCTGATAAATTGCTTTACCGGTGTGCGGATATTCAAAACCTTCAAAATAAATTATACGTTTATTTAATTCCCAACTATCGGGATCAACCCAGTGACAAGTTATGCAAATATAAAAAAGTCCGTCAACTAAACCGCTAGTCCAAACGTCGCTCGTTAAACTAACTCGATTGTCGAATGTTTCAAAATAATTTTGTAAATATAATTTCGATTGCAGGTAAGCTTGTAAAGCATCACGTCGAGTTGTAGTACGACTTACCTGTTGATATTTTGGTTGGAGTGCTTCGTGTATGTAAGACGTCATCTCGTCATTGTCGTAGTGGTTGAACGAAAGTCCGCTTTTGATGACATTCTTCATTTGTCGCTCCCGTTGCCGAGCTTGGTCATACGTCTAAATGTGCCCGGTCGTCGAAATTTGAGCTTGGTTGGCCTCCGACGGGGCTTGTTTGGAAAGACACGATTTGTTGTGTCGGGCGAGCGTTGTGTTGCTACTGTTAGCGGTCATAAGCTTCACGCAAAGTTTGCACTTCGCCTTAATTTCGCCGCCGACCCGCACTTTATCGAAGTTTTCCCAGACCGCCGCTTTATGCCGGTGCTCAACGATCTCATGATCGACGGACGCTGAGGAGGACGCCGACATGGAGGAGGAGGAAGCCATTTAATAGTTAATACGAATATGAGTGAGAGAGAGAGTGAGAGAGATAGTGAGAGATAAGGATTAAAAGAGGAAAATGAGGGAGAGGGGGGGGGGATTTATAAGAATTAAATTTTTTTAAAAAACAATTTTTATTAATAAATTTTTTTTAAATTCTTTTATAAAAGAGCCGTTAACGACTCTTTTAAAAGAGCCGTTAGGCTCTTTCCGGTCCCGACCGGTCCTGAAACCGGTCCCGGACCGGGACCGGTTTTTACCCTAAAATAGGGGACCGCTAGGGACCTCTGGACCGGTCCGGGACCTGATCGGTCCTAACTGGGACCGGTCCCTGTCCGGTCCCGACCGGTCCAGTCCCAACCGGACCGGTCCGGACCGGTCTTAATGTGCACGCCTACTCCCTATTCGAGTTTTACTATGTTGAATTTGTTAGAACGAATAATCATGTGAGTCAAATATGTTAATTATGCGCATTACCGGGTTGTCATTAATATCGACTAAAATTTAGGTGATCTAATTAATGTGGTCGAATACGTTTCATATTGTATGAGTTGTTCAAATAATATGGGGATACCAGGCGTCGTTTACATTTATATGATATTCTTATATGTAAAATGGTCGTATTAGATTTTGTTTTAAATAGGTTATGGTCTATGAGTCACAAGGTATGAAAATAAAATTATTATCACTCTCATTCAGTTCTAGCATCTCATCGCTGGGGAGAACCTAAAATGGAAGAGGAGGATGAGTCTTCTTCATCTGGACCTTGTAGACTTGGAAGATCCGTGACTGCAACAATTTATCATCATGGATTCAGGTATGCTTCCGCTCCAATTTTCATCTTGATGTTTTGACTAGAGCGAATCCGTCTCTGTCATGGTTTCACGGATTCTCCCCAACAAGTGGTATTAGAGACACTCTATGTCGTTTCATCGAGATTTTTTTGTGGTTTTCAGATTTCTTTCTTCACTCTCGGCGGAATTTGGTGTTTTCCCCATTTTTATTTTGTGTAATCGCTCGACTACGAAATTGGATTAAACTTCGTAACCGAGCGATTACACAGTGGGGAATCGCTGCGATGGTGCCGAAAATGCTGGCGGGGATCTATGGATGTTTTTACGGTAGTGGCACCATCAGCGTCTCTTCGCCAGAGCAGCGCTCGACGGCAGCCAGGAGGCTCATGCCCGATCTGGCATTTTTTTGTTTTAGAGCAGGCGATTGAAATGCCGATTTTGACCATTTTTTTTGCAGGTGTGTATATATATATATCCTTGTTATAGCCCGTTGCCCACTTTCCAAATTTGATATTTATTTGGCCATTAATATGAGTGTTATTATGACATAAAATAATTGGATTTTTGGCAATTTTTATGTGGACATATTTTATTACATCTATAATAATAATAATTAATGTGCCAAAATATACTCAAAATTTATTACCAGTAATATTTTTATTATTTTGACAACAAATATTGTGTACATTCTATTGGCTTATCTGTGTGTTATGTAAAATTATTTAATGTCATAATTAACTCTTATTCTGAGCAACTTTGGCAATATAAATTTGTGTTCATTTAAATCAAATTTAGACTACTTTTTAGAGCCGATTTTTGGCTATCTTTGGTTGTGTGTTTTTTATTCTCTTACTTATTAAGAGATAAATTAACATAAATATTTTTCTCACTATAAATAATAAATATATTATTATTTTGATAATAATATTATATTATTCCATGAAACTCAATTTATTCCATTGATTTATGATAAATTACAATTATAAAATTGTAAAGATCTAAATATGTAACTCAAATAAATTTTTAATCTGACTTGAATTTTTCAGGCATAATTTGGCGATTGAATCGACGTAAAATATGTCAAGAAATAGTATTATTATTTAAAAAATAATATATTACGCTCATTCTATTTTTTTTTTTGAGTAAATTAATTTTAATATTCAGATAAAATATAATTTTATTTTGGATATTTAAGATATTATTTTTATTAAAATTAATGGCTCTACTTTTGAAAAATTACACTCACACACATTTATGCTCGTGTTACTATGAAATAGCTGAATTTAAAATTTAATCGCTAGGACAATTTTGTAATTATGTACCGGCACTGATTGATTAAATTTGAACTTTAAAATTAAATTCATTCAATGGTAATTCAGTAATTATTAAATATTTAATTTTGTTGAATCAATTAATTGAAATGACATCCCGCTAAAGTGGGATCTCTCGCATAGATTAATTTAATTATCATTATTCAGATTATAGTGAGTGTGTAATTCATACGAATATTGATTCGTCCAAAGAAAGATTAATATTTTGCCGAATTGCACACATATGTAGTAATAAAAATATGACAATTATTTTATTCTTCATGTGAGCAGTATATTGGTTCAAAGAAAGACATACTGCTTGACATGACTTATCATCAGTATTTGATTACTACACCAAGAGGATCACTTGGAATCAACATTTCTGTCCAAAGACTAAATGTCAGTGTTCTGCTAGG
Organism: Platanthera zijinensis; assembly: GCA_039513925.1. Lineage (NCBI taxonomy): Eukaryota > Viridiplantae > Streptophyta > Magnoliopsida > Asparagales > Orchidaceae > Platanthera > Platanthera zijinensis. The sequence continues at coordinate 5,728,537 of CM077092.1, forward strand.
TCTCTTGTGATGGGCCCCACCATTTAATAATGAATTTAATTTGCGCATTATGATGGGTAATTTAATTTTATGGGCATGAAATTAATTTTTTTTTATCTTATTTCTTCTCAGCTCAAAACTCGATTACTACAATTTATGTTAATATTAACTCAATTCCAATGCTTAATGTGATTAATTTTAAAGACTAGAAAGAAAGCAACATGATTGTGCTCAGTTGCATGAACCTAGATCTTGCGCGTAGGATTGAACCTCCCGCATTTCCTTCAGATGAGCTCCACTGAGGCAAAATGGAATTTTGTAATAAGGTGGAAGCGTTCAGATCGCATGTGTCTAATGATCATGAAGCGGACATTCCAGAAGCCTTCAGGGACACTAAGGAGGGCACCCCTGGATTGGAATTCCTTGATAACCTTGAAAAAATATTTTCCACAAAACGATAAGACGGCGACAGGCACGCTTCTTGCGAAGCTTGTTTCTATAAAGTACAAAGGTAAATGGAATATACGTGAGTACATTATGGAATTAGCCTTGCTTCAAAACAAAAAACACTAAAGTTAGAGATGTCGGAAGACCTACTCGCGCATTAGTTTTAATTTCTTTTCCTACGCAATTCAGTAAATTCAAGGCCAATTATAACTGCCAAAAAGAGAAATGGACTCTTAATGAGCTCATTTCATATTGTGTGAAATAAGAGAATAGATTAAAGCAAGAAAGGACTAAAAGTGCTCATATGACAGTGAGTCCTTCTAACAAGGGCCAAAAAAGGAAGAAAGGAAAGCAAGCTGCAAGTGGACCTCCACAAAGGAATCCACAAAAGGAACAGGCTAAAGACACCACTTGTTTCTTTTGTCGGGGTGGTAGACATGTGAAAAAAGACTATGCCAAATACCACGCCTGACGTGCTAAGAGGGGTACACTTCTCTTTTTTTTGTTCTGAAATTAATTTAACTTATGTACATAAACACACTTGGTGAATAGATTCTGGTGCTACTACTAACATAATTGTCTATGCAGGGTTGCTTGAGCTACCAAAAGCCAAGTGATAGTGAAAGATACATCTTTGTGGACGATGATAGATCAGTTGAAGTAGAAGTTGTAACACACCCCATCCGTTACAAGTAATATAACAGAAGGTCCGGCCGGGGCCCCACGTCATATTAAGCGAACAGACGGAACGGTTACTAGATTTGAAATACCATAATCCGATACATTTATTTAAAACCGTATCCTAACTCAGAATCATTCTAGCGGAAGCATAAAAAGGAGGTAAAGGAAAAACCGCGCTCAACTGCGAATGTCCACTAAGCAACCAAGGGAATGAAGATACAAACAACATGTCCACAAGACGGCCTTAAGGCCTTATATGAAAGTGTTCAACTGAAAATAAAGATAGCTTTCATACAACGGCACGCAGGCCGGCAATACATGAAACTAGCTAACAAAAAGGGGCTGGGCCTTCGAGGGCCAGCTCAGCAAAAAGGGCTTCGGCCCGCTATTTCCCGCTCGGCTCCACGGCACCTGCAAGTAAACATTCCACCGAGCGGTGACAAACAAAGTAACGGTCAGCAAAGGCTGACCAAATTATAACGACCCCACCCCTTTCTCGGGGTGGCGGTGCCTCTTCCCTGCAAGCGGATTAACATAATCACATAAAGCTAAAAAGTGCATTTAAAGCATCAAAACACCACAAACGTTGGCTCAACCGGCCCAACGCCTCGTGCACTCAGGGCACCTTATCGGTGTACCGGATATCCCCGGTCCCACCACCATTCTCAGTCCTGGACTGGATGGCTACAAAATGAGCATTCGCTAGCCGTGACTCAAAGGTCTCGACTCTCTCCTATGCCTGTAGCAACCCACCAATTATCTTAGGTGGTCGAACTACACCACATAGTGCAGGTACAGTTCGGTCGAGCCCGCTGCTCAAATCGTCGTACCCAACACGCACGACGCGGGTCGACTTCCCCTTGCCTGTTATCGCGTACATAACCGATTGTTATGTAACGAGGGTGGCACTCGCGGCCACCTAAGTTGGGCCCTCAAGGAGCACAACTCCACACACTAGCCATACGGTCTCCGAGAGACGGGCTTCGCACAAAAACGACACAAACCTCTCGAGGGTTGATGTCGACGAACCAACGGCCTAGTGCAAGCATAAAACAACCACAGAGTCTTCTCCGGGCAATCATAAACATCACCAATCCAGACGCATCCGGATGGGCTTCACACAGCATGCCTAAACCGTACTCGCGCTTCCGGTACTAATGCGATCAACCTAGCGGGGATGTCAACATCGACCCGTCGGAGAGCACCTTTCCCCCACGCGATGGCGGGGAGATGCTTCCATGCAATTATGCAGCTCAATTGGTGATGAAGGTTGAAAGAACTCCATAGTTAAGCGTGCTTGGGCGAGAGTAGTACTGGGATGGGTGACCTCCTGGGAAGTCCCCGTACGGCCCAACTTAACTGTCGAGTTCGCTCATCAAAGGGAGGATGTGGCCACCAACAACCCGCCTGTGGAGGGAGAGGGGTTGGGGTGCTTGGGCTGCAGCCCGGTAGCGACGCCTAGAGCGGAGCCGTGGCACTGCCACGTTGGATCGGCTAGGGTCGTTACAGATCCAACGTGACAATGTCACGGCTCCGCTCTAGGCGATGCTACCGGGCTGCAGCCCAAACACCCCAACCCCTCTCCCTCCACAGGCAGGTTGTTGGTGGCCACAGCCTCCCTTTGATGAGCGAACTCGATAGTTAAGTTGGGCCGTACGGGGACTTCCCAGGAGGTCACCCATCCCAGTACTACTCTCGCCCAAGCACGCTTAACTATGGAGTTCTTTCAACTCTCATCACCAATTGAGCTGCAGCTCAATTGGTGATGAGAGTTGAAAGAACTCCATAGTTAAGCGTGCTTGGGCGAGAGTAGTACTGGGATGGGTGACCTCCTGGGAAGTCCAGCTCAATTGGTGATGAGAGTTGAAAGAACTCCATAGTTAAGCGTGCTTGGGCGAGAGTAGTACTGGGATGGGTGACCTCCTGGGAAGTCCCCGTACGGCCCAACTTAACTATCGAGTTCGCTCATCAAAGGGAGGCTGTGGCCACCAACAACCCGCCTGTGGAGGGAGAGGGGTTGGGGTGTTTGGGCTGTAGCCCGGTAGCATCGCCTAGAGCGGAGCCGTGACATTGTCACGTTGGATCGGCTAGGGGTGTTACACGGTCAGCAAAGGCTGACCAAATTATAACGACCCCACCCCTTTCTCGGGGTGGCGGTGCCTCTTCCCTGCAAGCGGATTAGCATAATCACATAAAGCTAAAAAGTGCATTTAAAGCATCAAAACACCACAAACGTTGGCTCAACCGGCCCAACGCCTCGTGCACTCAGGGCACCTTATCGGTGTACCGGATATCCCCGGTCCCACCACCATTCTCAGTCCTGGACTGGATGGCTACAAAATGAGCATTCGCTAGCCGTGACTCAAAGGTCTCGACTCTCTCCTATGCCTGTAGCAACCCACCAATTATCTTAGGTGGTCGAACTACACCACATAGTGCAGGTACAGTTCGGTCGAGCCCGCTGCTCAAATCATCGTACCCAACACGCACGACGCGGGTCGACTTCCCCTTGCCTGTTATCGCGTACATAACCGATTGTTATGTAACGAGGGTGGCACTCGCGGCCACCTAAGTTGGGCCCTCAAGGAGCACAACTCCACACACTAGCCATACGGTCTCCGAGAGACGGGCTTCGCACAAAAACGACACAAACCTCTCGAGGGTTGATGTCGACGAACCAACGGCCTAGTGCAAGCATAAAACAACCACAGAGTCTTCTCCGGGCAATCATAAACATCACCAATCCAGACGCATCCGGATGGGCTTCACACAGCATGCCTAAACCGTACTCGCGCTTCCGGTACTAATACGATCAACCTAGCGGGGATGTCAACATCGACCCGTCGGAGAGCACCTTTCCCCCACGCGATGGCGGGGAGACGCTTCCATGCAATTATGCTAAATAAGGGCTTCACCTGCCCAAGAAGAAAAGTCGTTACCCTTGACGTGCGTTTCTGAGGCATGACTTGGTCACGAACAACTCTTGTAGCGGCTTCCACGCACGTATCCGGCTTGCTCACGCCGAAGAAACCTCCAAAACAAATACTCCTGGTGCGGCTTCGTCTTTCCAAAGCTCACCCTAACCCTAACCCTAACCCTTGGTCGGCCAAGAGGAGGAGGGTGTAGGTTGGCTTCAACCCTAGCCGGCGGCGGCTGGGGCAAGGAAGAGGGAAGAAGAAGCTCGGGCTATCTCCTCACAGCCGGCGGCCAAGAGAAGGGGGAGGTGAAGTTGCCGATCGGGCTAGGTAGTCGGCCGGGGAAAAACGCAAGAGGCCGTTCTCGCCGATCGGGAAAAGGGCGAGAGAGAGAGATCAGGAGAGGGAGGCGAGGGAGATGGAGCTCCGGCCACTCTTGCCTTGCCGGCGACGGGAGAGGTGGAGGGAGGCGGGGCTCCGACTTCTTCGCTCCGTCGAGAGAGAAAGAACGAGAGAGAGAGACGATCGGGAGGGGAGTGCGGCTGGGTAGGTTTAGGTTTAGATTTAGTTCGTATTTATATAACTCCCACCTACAACCGGCTATTGGCAGCCCTCACACTAAACGCACACCAAACTCGTTCAAACTCGCGCGCCAAATTTACGGGGCGTTACAATTCTCTCCTCCTAAAAAGAAATTTCGTCCCGAAATTCAAAATACGAATAACGAAATGAAATTCGCCATACCTGAGTTAAACAGATCGGGGTACTCCTCGCGCATGACCTCTTCAGGCTCCCAGGAGAGCTCTTCGCGGCCACAATTGTCCCAACGGACACGCACCATCTTGATTGTCTTTCTTCGCAACTGTCGGATGTCGCTATCGATAATACAAATCGGCTTCACCTTAGTAGATAGGCCGCTATCCACCGGCACCACATCGGCTTCCAACACAGAATCGGGTTCTCGCACCGCCTTCCTCAGCACTGAAATATGGAAGACGTCATGCAACCCACTCAGCTCCGTCGTCAAAGCAAGTCGGTAAGCTGCCTCGCCGATGCGTTCGGTGATCTCGAATGGCCCTAAATACCTTGGACTCAGCTTCTTCAAGCGACGAACCCTTGACACTCCTTTGAAAGGCTTTATCTTCAGGTACACCCAATCTCCAACCGCGAACTCCACGTTCCGGTGCTTTGCGTTATAATACTTTGCTTGACGATCTTGGGCGGTCAACAACCGCTCTCGAATGATCCGTATAGAATCATTTGCATTGTCAACGTCTTTGCGTTTCAACAGCTTTGTATCACCTGTCTCTGCCCATGCCAACGGAGTGCGGCACTTCCTGCCGTATAACGCTTCGTACGGGGCCATCTGGATACTTGCCTGATAACTGTTGTTATAGGCGAACTCAACCATGTGCAGGTGATTCTCCCAATACTGTCCGAAATCCAAAACACACATGCGCAACATATCTTCCATCGTACGATTTGTCCTCTCAGTTTGCCCATCAGTCTGCGGATGGAAGGTTGTGCTAAACTTGAGCTTTGTGCCCAACGATCGATGAACGTGCCTCCAATCACCGGACGTAAACCGTCCATCACGGTCACTGACTATGATGCGAGGGACTCCATGCAACCGAACGATGTTCTCCACATACAACTTTGCTAGCTTCTCCACTGGATCGCTCTTTCGATTTGGAATGAAATGCGCAACTTTGGTCAACCGATCAACAATCACCCAAACGGAATCATTTTTCTGCAACGACTTCGGCAAACCGTGCACGAAATCCATGGAAATGTCATCAAATTTCCACTCCGGGATTGGCAACGATTTCAAGAAGCCTCCAGGTCGTTGGAATTCGGCCTTCACTAGCGCGCATGTTTGACATTTTGCCACGTAGAGAGCTATGTCCTTCTTCATGCCTGGCCACCAAAACAATAACTTCATATCCTTGTACATCTTTGTGCTCCCAGGGTGAACTGAGTACTTGGTATTGTGAGCCTCGTACATCAATTCTTCCCGTAGAGTGTCAGACTTTGGGATGCACAAGCGATCACCTTTCCGCAGAAGACCGTCTTTAACCAAGAACTGGGAATTTGACCCTTCCGATGCATAACGCTTCATGCTCTCATCGAGCTCCAATGCTCTCCGAACTCTGTCTGCAAGGTCGCATTGCACCTCCGTCCAGTTCAAGCATGCGTTTGCACTAGTACTCCTGTCGACACAGGTAATACCCAAGTCTTCCAACTCCTGGATTAAACGTTCATCATGCCTGCTCAACCAGTTTGCTCGCGCTGGAGTTCTGCGACTTAAAGCATCAGCGACCACATTTCCCTTCCCGGGTGTATAATGAATCTCGAATGTGTAATCTCCGAGGAATTCCATCCATCTTCTTTGCCGCATGTTCAACTCCTTCTGGTTCAACAGGTACTTAAGGCTTTTATGGTCCGTAAAGATGTCAACCTTCACGCCATATAGATAATGCCGCCACAGCTTCAAGGCGAATATCACCGCCGCTAACTCCAAGTCGTGGACGGGATAGTTTCTCTCATGCACCTTCAGCTGGCGCGAGCCGTAAGCTATAACTTGACCAAACTGTAGGAGAACGCAGCCTAAGCCGCTCCCTGAGGCATCGCTATAGATTTCATAGCCGTCCGTACCACATGGCGAACTCAAAATAGGCGCCGTGGTCAGACGACCCTTCAATTCCTCAAAAGCTCGTGCGCACTCTGGTGACCACACAAACTTCTTATCCTTCCTCGTCAAGGTAGTGAGAGGTAAAGCAATCCGTGAGAAGTTCTCCACGAACCTCCTGTAGTAGCCGGCAAGTCCCAGGAAACTTCGGACTTCCGCCACTGTAGTCAGTACGGGCCACTCCTGTATAGCTGCTATCTTTGCTGGATCCACAGCGATACCTTCTCCACTAATGACATGACCGAGAAATGCTACAGACGATAGCCAAAACTCGCACTTAGAGAACTTGGCATAAAGTCGACTTCTCCTCAGGGTGTGCAAAACCAATCTCAGATGGTTCGCATGATCCTCCTCCGACTGTGAATATACCAAAATGTCGTCTATGAAGACAATCACAAATCGGTCCAGATATTCTCGAAAGGTTCTATTCATCAAATCCATGAATACCGACGGCGCGTTTGTCAGCCCGAACGGCATCACTGTGAACTCGTACTGGCCATAGCGTGTGCTAAATGCCGTCTTGGGAATATCACTTTCCCTTATACGCAATTGATAATAACCGGACTTCAGATCCAGCTTCGAGTAGACAGTTGATCCAGCCAACTGATCAAATAGATCATCGATTATCGGAATCGGATATTTATTCTTCTCTGTCAGCTTGTTCAGTTCTCGGTAATCTATGCATAGACGCAGACTTCCGTCCTTCTTTTTCACGAAAAGGACCGGCGCACTCCAAGGTGAACCACTTGGACGTATATACCCCTGCTCTAGCAATTCCTGCAGCTGAACCTTTAGCTCTGCCATTTCCTTTGGCGCCACTCTATACGGTGCACGGGCCACAGGTTTCGCACCTGGCACCAGATCAATAGGGAAATCAATCTCTCGCTGGGGTGGAATCCCAGGGAGGTCTTTAGGAAACACATCCGCGAATTCTGACACAATGGGAATGTCGTGCAAACGGGGCTTCGGCTCTACAGCCTCCAATAATGTGAAGAACAACTCTGCGCCCTTCTGAACTGCTTTTACCACTTTGAGAGCAGACATCAGCATCTTGCTCGATCCTCGCATACCAACGAATTTGGTCTCGCATTCAGTACCTTGTCCCAAAGTGATTTCCTTCGAGTTGCAGTCAATACATGCATGCTGCTCTGAAAGTCAGTCCATGTCAAAGATCACGTCAAACTCGGATATCGACAGTAGAGCTGCTTCCAACTTAAAATCACGACTACCAATCCGCACTTGGACACAACAAGACCTATCCGCACGCAGTAAGCATCCGTTAGGTAGCAAAACATCTAGTCTATTACTTGATAACACGGAAGGCACTCCGATGCGCAATATGAAGTCCTTGGATAGAAATGAATGAGAAGCGCCTGTATCGAACAGTGCTCTCGCCGGATAGTCCCAAATTAGGACGAAACCTAACTCAAACATGTTAAGCATGACACAAGGTAGCAAGTATGTAAAGCAGTAGAAACTATATACTACGACATACCTGTCACCACGTCGTTTTGCTTTATGGCCTCCTGCTGGCCAAGGTTGTAAACTCGAGGCTGAGCGGGAGTATAGTGAGAAGCTGTTGACTCCACCGCTTTCCCCTTCTCGGCATAAGATGCCCCTGCCTTCTTCTCAGTCTTCGGAGGGCCGCTGCGGCACTCCCGGGCATAATGCCCCACCTTGCCGCAAGTGTAACAAGTAACCGGGCCTCTACTCGGAGTAGCTCCAGAAGTAACAGTAGAAGGGGCTGGTCCAGACGACCTACCCTTCTTGTTCCACCTGTTGCGGAACCCAGACTTCGAAGAGGTATTTGCCTTGAACTCTGGCTTCTTCACAGCCAGATCTTTCTTACTCTGCACTCTCCTCATATCTACATCCAACGATCTGGCAGAGTTCACCAAAACCTGAAAGCCCTGCGTCATCGGGCCTGAGAGAAGTAGCCTCATGTCATCCCGCAGTCCTTCATAAAACCTGTTGGTCTTTCGCTCCTCGTCCGCAAACGTGAAGCTGGCATACCGTCCCAACCTCGTGAACTCGTGCAAGTACTCATCAACTGAACCTTCTCCCTGAGTCAGACGTTGAAACTGATTCTCCAACGCAATCCTCTGTGTGGAGGGGAGGTACCTGGCCAGAAATAGTCTCGAGAACTCCTCCATCGAGACCTCAGATAGCTGCTTGCCAGCAAGCTGGTGCAACTCTACCTCGTCCCACCAAAGCCTTGCCTCTCCATCCAGTAGGAAAGTGGCTATGGTCACCTTCTGAGCTTCATCAGTCTCTGTCGCTGTCAGGGTCCTCTTGATACGGGAGAGCCAATCTTCGACCTGAGTCGGTGATTCCACTCCCGAAAATGTAGGAGGATGGAAGCTCATGACATGCTGCATCTGTCTGTCATTTGCTCGCTTTGCCACTAAGGGCTCAGCAGGCACTTGTCTCGCCGCCACTGGCTCGGCAACAACAGTCTGCTGCGGGACCACCACAGGGTGTACCTGCTCTCTGGGCTGCGCATTGATCATCGCAAACACCGCTTCCGCAACTAATCGGATAGTCTCGGCAGAAGGAGGAGGTGTAGGCGCATCCCTCGGTGCATTACTCTCTGCAGTGTGCTGATTCCGGGACTCCGCAGCACCACTTCTGGTTACCTATAGTTGCATCGCACACTATAGTGACTAAAAGACATAGCAAACATCAAACAAAGGAACGCTCAGGTTCCACAAACAATGTTTTTCAATGTGTTTCATGCATGTTTTCATTCCTAAGTGGACATTCACGGGTCTTTTCATGTTAAAATGGCAACGCACAGAAGTGCTAAATAAGGGCTTCACCTGCCCAAGAAGAAAAGTCGTTACCCTTGACGTGCGTTTCTGAGGCATGACTTGGTCACGAACAACTCTTTTAGCGGCTTCCACGCACGTATCCGGCTTGCTCACGCCGAAGAAACCTCCAAAACAAATACTCCTGGTGCGGCTTCGTCTTTCCAAAGCTCACCCTAACCCTAACCCTAACCCTTGGTTGGCCAAGAGGAGGAGGGTGTAGGTTGGCTTCAACCCTAGCCGGCGGCGGCCGGGGCAAGGAAGAGGGAAGAAGAAGCTCGGGCTATCTCCTCACAGCCGGCAGCCAAGAGAAGGGGGAGGTGAAGTTGCCGATCGGGCTAGGTAGTCGGCCGGGGAAAAACACAGGAGGCCGTTCTCGCCGATCGGGAAAAGGGCGAGAGAGAGAGATCAGGAGAGGGAGGCGAGGGAGATGGAGCTCCGGCCACTCTTGCCTTGCCGGCGACGGGAGAGGTGGAGGGAGGCGGGGCTCCGACTTCTTCGCTCCGTCGAGAGAGAAAGAACGAGAGAGAGAGAGACGATCGGGAGGGGAGTGCGGCTGGGTAGGTTTAGGTTTAGATTTAGTTCGTATTTATATAACTCCCACCTACAACCGGCTATTGGCAGCCCTCACACTAAACGCACACCAAACTCGTTCAAACTCGCGCGCCAAATTTACGGGGCGTTACAGACCGTTACTTTGTTTGCCACCGCTCGGTGGAATGTTTACTTGCAGGTGCCGCGGAGCCGAGCGGGAAATAGCGGGCCGAAGCCCTTTTTGCTGAGCTGGCCCTCGAAGGCCCAGCCCCTTTTTGTTAGCTAGTTTCATGTATTGCCGGTCTGCGTGCCGTTGTATGAAAGCTATCTTTATTTTCAGTTGAACACTTTCATGTAAGGCCTTAAGGCCGTCTTGTGGACATGTTGTTTGTATCTTCATTCCCTTGGTTGCTTAGTGGACATTCGCAGTTGGGCGCGGTTTTTCCTTTACCTCCTTTTTATGCTTCTGCTAGAATGATTCTGAGTTAGGATACAGTTTTAAATAAATGTATCGGATTATGGTATTTCAAATCTAGTAACCGTTCCGTCTGTTCGCTTAATATGACGTGGGGCCCCGGCCGGACCTTCTGTTATATTACTTGTAACGGATGGGGCGTGTTACAGAAGTTATAAGCATTTTTCGATTATTATTGGAGACTGATCATTACTTAGATTTGTTTGAGACTTTTATTGTACCGTCTTTTAAACGAAATTTAATTTCTATTTTTATATCGGGCAAATTTGGTTATCATTGTTCTTTTGGAAATAATAAATTCAGTCTCCTTTTGAATTCAAATTTTATTGGTATTAGTTATTTATCTAATAATGATAACTTATATTTGTTTAATACAGTAGCTTCATATAATGAAACCTTGCACGTTAATTCACGAAGTACTAAACGTAAATTAATTAATCATAATTTTGCCTCTTTATGACACAAGCGCTTAGGACACGTCTCCAAACGGAGAATTGAGAGACTTGTGTTAGACGGAATTCTTGATTCCCTTGATTTTATAGACTTTAAGTTTTACATAGACTGTATAAAGGGAAACAAACAAACATAAGGAGGATAAGTGCTAGTAGAGCTACGAAAGTCTTAGAACTGATACATATTGATATTTGTGGACCCTTCCCTACGGCCTTCTAGAATGATCAACAATAGTATATCACGTTCATAGATGATTGCTCTCGTTATGGATATATCTATCTTATTCATGAGAAGTCACAGTCACTGGACATATTTAAATCCTATAAAGTTGAGGTGGAAAACCAACTTGACAAATGGATTAAAGCTGTCAGATCTGATCACGGTGACGAATACTAAAGTAGATATGATAGATCAGGAGAACAACGTCCAGGCCCTTTTGCTAAGTTCCTAGAGGAGTGCGGTATTGTCCCTCATTATACCATTTATGGTTCCCCTACCATGAATAATATTGCGGAGAGACGAAATAAGATGCTGAAGGATAAAGTGAGAAGTATGATTGCCCACTCTTCTTTCATCAGTCCCTCTAGGGTGAAGCATTTAAGACTGCAGCTTACATCCTTAATAGTGTCCCAACTAAAACAGTACTAAAAACCCCTTATGAGCTTTGGACTGGTCGAAAGCCCAACCTAAAGCATTTTTAGGTGTAGGGTTGTCCAGTTGAGGTTAGGCCTATAAGGCATAATAAAAATAAATTGGACTCCAGAACGGTGAGCTGCTATTTTGATGGGTACCCTAAAAAATCTAGGGTATATAAATTTTATGATCATACTGATAAGGTTTTCTTTGAGATTGGAAATGCTCGGTTCTTTGAAGATATTAAATTTGGAGGGGAAGATATAGTTAAAGACTTTGTCTTTGAAGAACAATTTATTTCTCTTCCTATAGTTGTTACTGACAATACTTAGGATATCATTCCTGATATACAAATCTGGATCAAGACATTATTGAAGAGCTTTCTCATACAGTTCCAAATGAACAAACTCAATAACCTCAAGAACTTTTGCCATTAAGGAGATCCATTAGAGAAAAGAGAAGGGTGATACTAGATGATTATATCATTTTCTCCAAGAGCATGCAGATAGCCAAGGAATGCTAGGTGATGATCCAGTCAATCTCAATCAGGTAATTCAGAGTTCTAATTCTCAATAATGGATTGATGCTATGATGAAAGAGATGAATTCCATGAAGGACAATTACATTTGGGATCTTATTACATTACCCGAAGGTGTGAAACTCATTAGTTATAAATGGATATTTAAAACCAAAAGAGATTCAAAAGGTAATATTGAGAGATATAAAATACGTCTTGTCGCTAAAAAATTCACTCAAAAGGAAGGCATTGACTATAAAGAGACTTTCTCTCCGGTTTTATCAAAATACTCTTTCAGGACTATTATAACATTAGTAGCGCATTTTGACCTTAAGCTACATCTGATCGATGTTAAGATGGGGTTTCTCAATTGCGACATTGATGAGATGATCTATATGGTGCAACCAAATTACTTTGAGTCTGGAGACCCAAAGCAAATGGTTTGTAAATTAAAGAAATCCATCTATGGACTCAAACAAGCATCTCAACAGTGGTATTTCAAATTTTATCAAGTTGTCTCTTTCGGGTTTGAGATGAACGTTGTTGATGATTGTATATATCATAGATTCAGCGGGAGTAAATATATATTTTTGATCTTATATATGGACGACATTTTACTTACCAACAATGATATAGATATACTACATGAGGTCAAGAAATTTCTTTCAAAGAAATTTGAAATAAAAAATCTTGGCAATGCCTCTTATGTACTAGGCATACAGATACTCTGAGATCGCACTCAGGATATACTTGGGTTATCGTAGGAAAGCTATATCAATAAGATACTTAAAAAAGTCTGGCATGCAATACTGTAAGCCAGGAGATACCCCTGTAGCTAAGGGAGACAAATTTTGTCTCACTCAATGTTCCAAAACTAAAGCAGAATATTTGGAGATGCAAAAGTTTCCTTATGCATCAGCTGTATGAAGTCTCATGTATGCTCAAGTATGTACGCACCCGAATATTGTGTTCATAGTTGTACAAATATCTGAGTAATCTAAGATTGGATCATTGGAAAGCAATCAAACGGGTCATGTGATACCTGAAAATGACAAATGCTTTCATGCTCACTTATAGAAGATCAGATCAGTTAGAGATCATTGGGTATTCTGATTCAGACTTTGTTGGATGTCAAGATAGTAGAAGATCCACTTCAGGCTATGATACATTTTGGTAGGAGGGGCTATATCATAAAAAAGTGCTAAGTAGACACTCATAGCTTCTTCAACCATGGTGGACAAATTCATAGCGTGCTATGCGGCATCCAATCATGGGATATGACTGTAGAATTTTGTCTCTAGGCTGCGTATTTTGGATGGTATTGAAAGGTCTATTAAGTTATTCTGTGATAATAAGTCTGCAATGATGAATTCCAATAATAACAAAATTACCTCTAAATCAAAGCACATGTAGATTAAGTTCTTGGTTGTTAAAGAAAGAGTTCAGAGTGATCAGATGTCTATAAAACATATTGGGACAAACTTTATGCTAGCAGACCCACTTACTAAGGGATTGACACCAAAAGTCTTTCATGAGCACACTACTCATATGAGTTACATATCGTTAGAGGATATGTTGTATTTGTGAGCTTGTAATTTTGTATGCTTATTTATTTTAGACCTTTTTTATGATTATTGTTCTGCATAATAAAGTATTTAATATTGCACTTTGAATCTAATTGTTTTGATCTCACTAAAGTTAAAGTAGGACCAGTTGGAAATAGACATGTCAAGATCATATTACATATAATTTTCATGTCACACATCCATACTTGATCTATGTCATTGGTTGTGCACATATATGTGACCATTGATGAGTCTAGCTATGATTATTGTACCAAATATCTCTTTGATCCTTTATATGTATAGTCATGGACCAAATTGGATGAAATATTTTCGAAAATGACAGTAATTTTTGAGTCATAAGATTATCGTATAATGCACAATTAAGAACTTAACATATGTTGGCTCAAGTGAGAGATTGTTAGAATTAATAATTATGTGGGCCAAATATGCTAATTATGCACATTACTGGTCTGTCATTAATATCGACCCAAATTTAGGTGATCTAACTAATCAAGTCGAATACTTTTCATATTGTATGAGTCATTCAAATAATGTGTGGATATCAGACATCGTTTACATTTATATGATGAGCTTAAATGTAAAACAGTCGCATTAGGTTTTGCTATAAATATGTTATATATGCTCCCCGATTCATAAGTTATGAAAATAAGATCATTATCACTCTCATTCAGTTCTAGCATCCCATCGCTGGAAAGAGCCTAAAGAAGAAGAAGAGGAGTCATCCTCTTCATCTGGACCTTGTAGACTTGGAAGATTCGTGACTGCAACAATCCATCCTCATGGATTCAGGTATGCTTCTGCTCCAGTTTTCATCTCGATATTTTGACTAGAGCGAACTCGACTCTAGGTTTCACAGATTCTCCCCAAAGAATTTAGCTTGGCATTTCCAAGAATGCCAGAAGTGCGTAATTCCTCATTTCAGGCTTCAACATGTGTGGGCTTGGAAGAATGGCCCACATCCCCATTGACAATAGATTCCTTCAAGTTCAGTATATACAAATCACCATAAGCCCGCCTGAGAATAAGGAAACCTGTAACTTGATGTTTCCCTTCATCTTCAACCATGTTCGCCCGTGTTACACCATGCCGCGAAGGGCTTGGCGCACCAAGTTGTTTCGGACTGGATGTTGTCTCCGCTCGCATGGAAGAAGCAACACCCCTGCATCACCATTAAAGGCGAGTCAACACCATGCAAAAAGAGCTGCCGGCCTGAACCATTGTTAGGAGTCGGTTTCTTGCCTTGCATAACAACAAAATCACCATGGGACCTCAATCCCTTGTCCACCACCACCTGCTCTAAATCCCATATTGGAGTCAACACCTTGCCTTAAGGGCTGTTAGGGCTGAAGTAGATTGACGAGGTGTCAACCAAAAGCAGATCAGGGGAATGAGCAAACGCCATCTCCAATGTTGTTAGTGGCACGCCTTTCCAGTCCCGCAAGGCTATGCGCATGAGATAAGGAACATAGACAGATGTGAAGGAACTGAAAAAACGCGAGGGAGCGAACAGATGGAGAAGGTGGGGGCGGCATCTCTGATGTCGGGATTTTTCCAGGGAGAGTGGAGAGCTGTTTTGAGAAGAACGTTATATGCATGCCATTTCTTTTCATGATCTGACGGCTTTGGAATTACTAAGGCATATCCAACATCCTATATTATTTATTGGATTTTTGAACTCATGTTATTTGTAGGTCTCACTGTTTCTTTTTAATATATATGTAGTGTGTGTGTGTCTATACATACAAATAAATATCGGGAGCCAATCACGTTGCGATGTGTAACGGTGTAACACTGGTGTACTGCTCCCGAAATCTCGATCCCGCCCCACGATAGCAGAATGTTTCCACTGCCGCCCGCGGCCTGCCCGGACCCCGCCGGCGGGTTCGCCGAATCCCGACGAACCCACTGAGAGTCTTCCGACGGCCTGCCGGTGAGATTAATATATAAATAAATATCGGGAGTCAATCACGTTGCGAGGTATAACGATGTAACACTGGTGCAATGCCCTTGAAATCCCGATCCCGCCCCGCAATAGCAGAATGTTTCCACTGCCGCTAGCAGCGGAGCCGCTGCCGGCTTGCCCTGCCCCCACCGGCGGGTTTGCCGAACTTTACGAACCCGTCGGGAATCACAACAACTCACCGGTGAGGGCCGGGCAGGTCGCTGGTGCTTTGCCGGCGATGGCGTACCCTTCACGGGCAGGCAAAGAGGGAGAGGCGGGAGAGGGCGGCGAGATGCAGGCAGGAGGATGAGCAGTAAAATTATAATCAAAATGTTCAGACTATATGCAAATTATTTAATATAATTTTAAAATTAATTTAAATAATTTTAAAATTCTTTGTCTTTCAAATAATTAAAAAATTTAAAAAATATAATAAAAAACTGAATAATTTTAAAAAATATATAATAATTTCAAAACAACAAAATATAAATTATTTAAAAAATAACCGGGTGAAACCCATAGGGGCGGGCGAAGTACTGTCGCGCGGGGCACGGGGCCCCCGTGCACTGTCACTCATGTATATATATGGATCTAATGCATCGGGCCTGCAAATAACGAAATAATCCAAAATCCCCTTCCTCCATCCCGCGGTTCGCCCAACTCCCTTTCTCCATAGACCGCCAAAGACCCTCATCTATGCAAACGGTTCCACCAAACGACATAGAGCAGGTACGGTTCCGCTTGACCCGTGCTCATACCGCAACGTCAATTTAAGACATATGCGCGGGTCAAGACTCCCCGAGTCCTGTTTCCATCACACCGTTCACATAACCCGGTTATGTTCAAGTTGGCTCCCCGACAACCATGTTGGCAAAATCACGCGTTTGCCCAGTTTTCCGGGTGCACCTTGGAGTTAGTCCCCAAGGCTTCCTGTTGCAATCTACCTCGTAGAAAACCCAAAAAACAAACATTCGCACGGAGTCTTCTCCGACCATTTATTCAATGCAACATCACCGATCAAGACCAACTTGTCCGGGTAGGCTTCACACAACATGCCTATGTCCGTTCTCGTATACGGACTCTACACAAGGGGGACTTTACATATCTACCATAAGGAACGCCACAAACTCACCGCACACTCGCGAGAGAGGGCTTCCTATGCATGAGAAAAGAGGACTTCACATGTCCTAGGATGAGAATCTTAACCCTAGCATTTTCCTTGGCGCCATTGAAATCTTTCGGATGAAAAGCACCGCAATCTCCTTGCCTCCGCGGATCTGAAGTCGGCTCGCGATTTTAAGCTCTGAAGCTCCGCCGGTGACCGGATCTAGCCCTCCTTCTTACTCCTTGCTCTCTCCTTGCTCTAGCTTTTAGAAAGAGAGTGAACCCAAAGCAAATGAGGTTTTATAAACCCTAAACTCGGGTATATCCCTGAGGAAACAACCCCAGCCGTCGGATCTCAAAATAAGGAAACGGACGGCTGCGATCGTGTAAAATCCCGAAACTCAAAAGAGGGACGGGTAACGTTTTAAGCCAAGTCTGGGACTTGGAGCAGGTGACACGGACTGGGACACGGGCGTGTCCCAGGGCGTGTCACGGGCATGTCACGGGCGTGTCACGAGCGTGTCACGGGCGTGTCACGGGCGTGTTCGACCACGGGTCACGTGGTCGACGTTTTGGCGATCAGCGATCGTCGGGTGTAGGCACATGGCCTGGGACACGGGCATTTCCCAGGGCATGTCCCGCTCGGGAGATTTCTATTTTGTGCACACGGGCAGTGACATGGGCGTGTCAAAGATGACACGGGCGTGTCGGATGTCGTGTCACAGGCCGTGTCCAGCTCGGGAGAATTCTGGATTATGCACGCGGGGCGTGACACGAGCCCTGACACGGGCGTGTCACATGTGACACGGGCATGTCAGATGTCGTGTCACAGGTCGTGTTCTGGTAAGGATTTTAGAGTGACGGCGAATGGCTAACACGGCCCTAGACACAGGCGTGTCGCATGCCGTGTTCGGCCCAGGATTTCTAATTTTGGGCTGAATCATGGTCGTCCGTTTCCTTAGTTTGGGATCCAATGGCTGGGGGCTGTTCCTGAGGAGATATACTCGGGAATGGGGCTTGAAAACCCTCATTCTACTTGAGTTATCTCTTTCTAAAAGTTATAGAGGCGGGAGAGCAAGGAGGAAGAAGAAAGGCTAGATCCGATCACCGACGGAGCTTCGGAGCTCCAAATCGCGAGCCGACTTCGAATCCGTGGAGGCAAGGAGATTGCAGTGCTTTTCATCTGCATAGATTTCCATGGCGCCAAGGAGAAACGCTAAGGTAACAATTCTCATCCTAGGACATGTGAAGTCCTCTTTTCCTTTGCATAGGAAGCCCTCTCACGCGAGTGTGCGATGAGTTGAGGCGTTCCTTGGGGTAGATATGTAAAATCCCCCTTGTGTAGAGTCCGTATGCGAGAACGGATATAGGTATGATGTGTGAAGCCTATTAGGACAAGTTGGTCTAGATCAGCGATGTTGCATTGCATAATAACCGGAGAAGACTCCGTGCGAATGGTTATTTTTCGGGTTTTCTACGAGTTAGATTGCAACAGGGAGCCTTGGAGACTAACTCCAAGGTGCACCCGGAAAACTGGGCGGAAACGCATTTCTGCCATCTTGGTGGCCTGGGAGCTAACCATTAACATAACTGGGTTATGTGCTTGTGTGATCGAATTTAGGGATCCGGGAGAAGCTTGGCCCGCACGTATGTCTTAATATGACTAGGCGGTGTGAGCAATGGGCAAGTAGACGCAAACCCGGGGCTATATGGCTTGGTGACAGATATCTGAAAAAGAGACTGGCTATTGGCATGGTCGTGCGAGTCTTAGGCTTAGACCGGAAAGACTAAAATGCTCGCGAGATTTGCCGTCAAGGGGATGGTGGTGAGACCACAGTTATGACCGGGTTCACCGAGTTAGTGCCCTGAGAGCACGGGGTGTGTGGTCGTGTGAGCCCGCACCTGTGATGTTGTGCTTATTCTCTATTTTACTGCTTTGTTATGTTAGTAATGTGCAGGGAAAGAGCATCGATGCCCCGAGTTGGGGGCGGGGTCGTTATAATTTGGTCAGCATAGCTGACTGTTGCTTTTGTTTACCACCGTGCAGTGGATTGTTGCTTGCAGGTGCTGCGGAGCCGAGCGATAAATAGCGGGCTAAAGCACAAGTTGCTGTGCCGGCCCTCAAAGGCCTAATTTTGAGTGTTTTTCTTATTTACTCATGTATGACTGGCCTGCGTGCCGAGGTTTGGAAGACACTTTATTGAGCAAACTTTTGTAAGGCCATAAGGCCAATATTTGTGTAGTATACATTCCTATGAGTTTCTTGTAGTAGACATTAATGCTTGGTTGGGTTCTTTTATCAGTGCAACTTAATCATTTGCTTCCGCTAGGTGCTCTGTGTAGGACGTTGTGATTGGTTGAATGGTCTCAATAAGTAACCAACCGGTCTGTCTGTAGTATATGGCGTCGGGCTCCGACCGGACCTACTGCTATATGCTATGTGACAGATAGGGGTGTTACAATTTGGTATCAGACTACCGGTTTCAGTCAAGCTTAAATGAATTCGTGGACGAATTCACTTTAAAGGGTGGTGAGCACATGTGTGTGCGTCATCGTTATAACATGAAAAGAACCCATGAATGTCCACTTAGGAATGAAAATACACATGTTTGAGTAACCTGCGTGTTCCTATAATTGCGGTTTGCAATATTGTTTGGTCGTTTATCAGTGTTTTGCACGATTATAGGTGACCATAAGTGGTGCTGGACTGTCGGAACGGCCAAGTTCTAAGGCAAGCAGTGCACCAAATGATGCGCCTGCAACACCTCCTTCAGCCGAGACCATTAGATTGGTGACGAAAGCTGTATTTACAATGATCAATGCGTAGCCTGCGAGGCAGGTGCAGCAGCCTGCTCCTGCTGTGGAGCAAGTACCGTTCCAAGCGGCAGAGCCTAGGAGGGTGGAACAAGTGATGGTGGAGCCGGAGTTGCCTCGGAGAGCAACTGAGAAACAACTTAAGCATGTGATGGGTTTCCATCCGTCAGTGTTCTCGGGAACGGGAACCCCGAATCAGGCGGAGGATTGGCTATCGAGAGTCAATAGAGTTCTGACAGCAACGGAGACTGAAGAGTGGCAGAAGACCACGATTGCGACGTTCTTGCTGGACGGAGACGCAAGGCTATGGTGGGAAGGCTTGGAGCTACACCACCTGAGGGGTAAGCAGTTGGCTGATGTCCCAATGGAGGAGTTTTCGAGATTGTTCATGGCTCGATATCTCCCCTCAGCTCAAAGGATTACTTTGGAAAATGAGTTCCAAAAGTTGGTGCAAGGAAACATCACCGTGGACGAGTATCTCCACGAGTTCACTTGTTTGGGACGATACGCAAGCGCTACCTTTGCCGATGAGGAGCGCAAGACGAATCGTTTCTATGAAGGGTTGAGAGATGACCTGAGATTGTTACTTTCGGGGCCTATGGCGCAGGGTTTCCTAACCTTGGTCAACACGGCCCGGTCCTTGGAAAAGGACATGAAGAATGTTCAAGCGAAGAAGGAATCCGGTGGCAAGAAATCGGAGTTTAAGGTGCCGACTTCAAAGTCTGTTTTTCGAAGGTGGAATAAGAAGGCTAGGACGTCGGGTCCAACCCCTTCTTTAGGTGCCTCGGGGGCAACTACCAACCGAACCCCGGGCACTTGTTATACTTGTGGAAAGACGAGACACTTTGCCTGCGATTGTTGAAGTGGACGTCCGAAGTCAGAGAGAAAGCAAGGGGCCACTTATGAAGAAAAGGGCAAGGCGGTGGAGTCAACCGCGTCCCACTATGCTCTGACTCAACCGAGAGTCTATAACTTGGGTCAGCAAGAGGCCATCAAACAGGCCGACGTGGTTACAGGTACGGTTTAATTTATAGCAAGTTAGCTTTAAATACTGTTACCTAGTGCTTGTTAGCTTAATACTGTTTGTATAGGCTTTGTTTTGATTAGCGATAGTCCGGCACGAGCACTATTCGATACGGGAGCTTCACACTCCTTTTTGTCTGAAAGTTTTATATCGTGCATCGGAGCCCCTTCTTCGATGGCGAAGGACAAATTGGATGTGTTGCTACCAAATGGGCGTTCGATGCGTGCGGACAGAGTATGCACCGTAAAGGTTCATATTGGAAGCCAAGAGTTCGACTTGCTAGCGCCGTTGCTGCCGCTATTAGAGTTCGACGTTATCTTCGGTATGGATTGGCTTTCGGAGCAGAAGTCTTGTATCGATTACACCCGTAAGGAGGTCAAGCTGGGTGTTGGGCAGAAGACAATGTTTACGGGACTGAAGGGGTCGAGCAAGACGCTGATGTCTGCTCTTCAGGTGGTAAAGGCAGTTCGTGCTGGCGCAGAGCTGTTCTTCACGTTAATTGAGGTTGTAGAGCCAAAGTCCACTTTGGGTAGTATCCCCGTGGTTTGTGAGTACCCCAACGTGTTCCCGGACGATCTTCCCGGAGCCCCACCGCAACGAGAGATCGACTTCACGATCGAGCTCGTGTCAGGTGCCAAACCTGTGTCACGTTCTCCTTATAGGTTGGCGCCTAAGGAGATGGCAGAGTTGAAGGTTCAACTAGAAGAGTTGATGGAGCAAGGGTATGTGCGTCCAAGCTCGTCGTCTTGGAGCGCACTGGTCCTCTTTGTTTAGAAGAAGGACGGGAGTTTGCGGTTGTGTATCGACTACAGGGAGTTGAACAAGCTAACGGAGAAGAATAAATACCCGATCCCAAGGATTGATGATCTTTTCGATCAGTTAGTCGGATCGTCGGTCTATTCGAAGTTGGATCTGAAGTCTGGGTATTATCAACTGAGGATAAGGGAGTGTGATATCCCGAAGACGGCATTCAGCACAAGGTATGGGCATTTCGAGTTCACGGTCATGCGGTTTGGACTGACGAATGCTCCATCGGTGTTTATGGATTTGATGAACAGGACGTTCTGAGAGTACCTCGACCATTTTGTGATCGTCTTTATTGATGACATATTGGTGTACTCGCAGTGCAAAGAAGATCACTTCAAGCATCTGCATCTAGTCTTGGAGACGCTGAGAAGGAATGAACTCTATGCAAAATTCTCCAAATGCGAGTTCTGGCTACCCTCAGTAGCATTCCTTGGTCATATTGTCAGTGGGGAAGGTATAACGGTGGATCCAGCGAAGATTGTTGTGATACGAGAGTGACCTGTGTTGTCTTCGATAGCAAAAGTCCGGAGTTTTCTTGAGCTTGTCGGCTATTAAAGGCGCTTCGTAGAGAACTTCTCACGGATAGCGTTACCTCTCACGAAGTTGACAAGGAAGGATCAGAAGTTCTTACGGAAGCAGAAGTGCGTGCAAGCATTTGAGGAGCTGAAGGGTCGGTTGACCACGATGCCAGTGCTAAGTTCACCGAGTGGGACCGAGGGCTTCGAGATTTATAGTGATGCCTCAGGTAGTGGCTTGGGCTGCGTGCTTTTGTAGCATGGAAGTGTTATAGTGTATTGATCACGTCAGCTAAAAGTACAAGAAAGAAATTATCCGGTCCCCGACTTGGAGTGGCGGCCGTGATATTTGCACTTAAGCTGTGGAGACACTACTTGTACGGCGCAAAGGTTGACATTTATACCGACCACAAGAGCCTGAAGTACCTGTTGGATCAGAAAGATCTCAACATGAGGCAGTGGAGATGGGTGGAGTTTTTGGGGGACTATGTAACGACCCTGGCCCATTTAGACCAGGCACCGCCGGCCTACCAGCGGCCGGGTTTAGAGCTCAGAGGCCCACCAATAGTACAGCTTGTCTCGCCCCACGGCCCACTGGTAGTAAGCATAAACATCAAGGCCTGCAAGCCCAGTACACCCCAATGCCATCTCTGCGCCTATTTTTTAGTGCGATAGGTTGTTGCCGGGGATCGAACCCACGACCTTGATAAGAGAGTTTTAATACACTCCCTCATCACCAACCCAGCTGCAGCTCAGTTGGTGATGAGGGAGTGTATTAAAACTCTCTTATCAAGGTCGTGGGTTCGATCCCCGGCAACAACCTACCGCGCTGAAAAATAGGCGCGGAGATGGCGTTGTGGTGTATTGGGCATGCAGGCCTTGATGTTTAGGCTTACTACTAGTGGGTCGTGGGGCGAGACAAGCCGCACTATTGGTGGGCCTCTGAGCTCTAAACCCGGCCGCTGGTATACCGGCGGCGCCTGGTCTAAATGGGTCAGGGTCGTTACAGACTATACGTTCAAGATTCATTATGTACCCTGGAAGGGCAATGCAGTTGCGGATGCGTTGAGTCGCAGGACTCCCGCCCAAGCCAACTGGTTGTCGGTTCATGATGAGAGGCTAGTTCGGGAGTTGGAGGCGTTAGAGATCTGTTGTGTGGACAAGCAGACTACCGCCAAAGCACTGTTGAACTGGACGGAAGTTCAATATGACCCGACTGATCGCGTTCGGCAGGCATTGGAGTTAGATGGTAGCATGAAGGAGCTATTGGATGCAACGTTGGATGGGTCAAATTCCCAATTTTCAGTTGAGGATGGGCCGTTAAGGAAGGACCATTGTTTGTGTGTCCCAAGCGGGGGAAATCTACGGGCGGAGTTGATGTACGAGGCTCATAATACCAAGTACTCAATCCACCCAGGGAGCACGAAGATGTACCGGGACCTAAAAAAACTGTTTTGGTGGCCAGGGCTCAAGAAGGACGTGGCACTGTTTGTGGATAAGTGTCAGACGTGCATCTTGGTAAAAGCGGAGTGCCAAAAGCCTAGAGGATTCTTGAAATCCTTGCCTATTCCGGAATGGAAATTCGACGACATATCGATGGTCTTTGTGCATTGCTTGCCAAGGTCGCAGAAGGGGAACGACGCCATCTGGGTGATCGTAGACCGGTTAACAAAGGTGTCGCACATTATTCCGCATAGGAAGGATGATTCAGTAGAGAGACTGGCGAAACTATATGTGGATAATATAGTCAGACTGCACGGTGGGCCCCGCAACATCGTGAGTGATCGCGATGGGTGTTTTATGTCCAATGATTGGAGGTTGGTGCAGCAGATGTTGGGGACTAAATTGAAGTTCAGCACAGCCTTCCATCCGCAGACGGATGGGCAGACCGAGAGGGTCAACCGAACTATGGAATACATGCTCTGCATTTGTGTTCTAGACTTCGGGAAGCATTGAGAAGACCACCTGTATTTGGTGGAATTTGCGTACAACAATAGCTACCAGACGAGTATTCAAATGGCTCCCTTCGAGGCCCTATATGGTAGGAAGTGTCGCATGCCGTTATCGTGGCTAGAAATGGGTGAGGCAAGGTTGTACAAGAAACAGGAGGTGGAGAGTGCTACTTCTTTGGTGCGGATCATTCGAGAGCGTTTGTTGATCGCTCAGGACAGGCAAGGTAAGTACTACAATGTCAAGCACCGGAACGTGGAGTTCGCGATCGGTGATTGGGTGTACTTGAAAGTAAAGCCGTTCAAGGGTGTTTCGCGGGTGAGACGCTTGAAGAAGTTGAGCCCAAGATACCTTGGACCCTTTGAGATTCTGGAGCGGGTCGGCGAAGCGGCTTATCGTTTGAGGATATCGGTGGAGTTGAGTGGACTACACGATGTATTCTACATTTCTGTATTGCGGAAGGCGGTGCAAGAGCCTTCGCAGGTGATCGCAGTTGATCAAGTACTGGTGGACGAAGGGTTGACGACTAGGGTCAAGCCCATTCGTATTGAAGACTTTGAGGTTAAGAGACTCCGTAACAAGGAGATCCGGATAATCAAGGTCCGGTGGGACAATTGCGGTCGGGAGGAGCTCTCTTGGGAACGGGAGCAGACTATGCTGGAGGAGTTCCCGGAGTTATTCCGCTCAGGTACCGCTTAAAGTTTTCCGTTTTCATTCCTTTAGTAATTTCGTGGGCAAAATTATTTTAAGAGGGAGAGAGTTGTAAAACCCCGAAACTCAAAAGAGGGACGGGTGACGTTTTAAGCCAAGTCTGGGACTTGGAGCAGGTGACACGGCCTAGGACACGGGTGTGTCCCAGGGCATGTCACGGGCGTATCACGGGCGTGTCACGGGCGTGTTCGGCCACGGGTCGCTTGGTCGACATTTTGGCTATCAGCGATCGTCGGGTGTAGGCACACGACCTGGGACACAGGCGTGTCCCAGGGCGTGTCCCGCTCAGGAGATTTCTGTTTTGTGCACACGGTTACTGCCACGGGCGTGTCAAAGATGACACGGGCGTGTCGGATGCCGTGTCATGGGCCGTGTCCAACTCGAAAGAATTCTGGATTATGCACACGGGGCGTGACACGGGCCCTGACACCGGCGTGTCGGAGGCCGTATCACAAGCCGTGTTCTGGTCGGGATTTTAGAGTGACGGCGAATGGCTAACACGGCCCTGGACACGGGCGTGTCGCAGGCCATGTTCGGCCCAGGATTTCTAATTTTGGGCTGAATCGTGGTCGTCCGTTTCCTTAGTTTGGGATCCAACGGCTGGGGGCTGTTCCTGAGGAGATATACTCGGGAATGGGGCTTGAAAAACCTCATTCTATTTGAGTTATCTCTTTCTAAAAGTTAGAGAGAAGGGAGAGCAAGGAGGAAGAAGAAAGGCTAGATCCGGTCACCAGCGGAGCTTTAGAGCTCCAAATCGCGAGCCGACTTCGGATCGGCGGAGGCAAGGAGATTGCGGTGTTTTCCATCCGCATAGATTTCCATGGCGCCAAGGAGAAACGCTAGGGTAACGATTCTCATCCTAGGGCATGTGAAGTCCTCTTTTCCTTTGCATAGGAAGCCCTCTCACGCGAGTGTGCGATGAGTTGAGCCGTTCCTTGGGGTAGATATGTAAAGTCCCCCTTGTGTAGAGTCCGTATGCGAGAACAGACATAGGCATGATGTGTGAAGCCTATCCGGACATGTTGGTCTGGATCGGTGATGTTGCATTGCATAATAACCGGAGAAGACTCCGTGCGAATGGTTATTTTTTGGGTTTTCTACGAGGTAGATTGCAACAGGGAGCCTTGGAGACTAACTCCAAGGTGCACCCGGAAAACTGGGCGGAAACGCATTTCTGCCATCTTGGTGGCCTGGGAGCCAACCATGAACATAACTGTGTTATGTGCTTGTGTGATCGAATTTTGGGATCTGGGAGAAGCTTGGCCCGCGCGTACGTCTTAATATGACAAGGCGGTGTGAGCAATGGGCAAGTGGATGCGGACCCGGGGCTATGTGGTTTGGTGACAGATATCTGAAAAAGAGACTAGCCATTGGCATGGTCGTGCGAGTCTTAGGCTTAGACCGGAAAGACTAAAATGCTCACGAGATTTGTCATCCAAGGGATGGTAGTGAGACCACGGTTATGACCGGGTTCACCGAGTTAGTGCCCTGAGAGCACGGGATGTGTGCCCGTGTGAGCCCGCACCTGTGATGTTGTGCTTATTCTCTATTTTACTGCTTTGTTATGCTAGTAATGTGCAGGGAAAGAGCATCGCCGCCCCGAGTTGGGGGCGGTGTCGTTATAATTTGGTCAGCATAGCTGACCATTACTTTTGTTTACCACCGTGCGGTGGATTGTTGCTTGCAGGTGGTACGGAGCCGAGCGGTAAATAGCGGGATAAAGCCCAAGTTACTGTGTCGGCCCTCAAAGGCCTAATTTTGAGTGTTTTTCTTATTTACTCATGTATGACCGGCCTGCGCGCCGAGGTTTGGAAGACACTTTTATTGAGCAAACTTTTGTAGGGCCATAAAGCCAATATTTCTGTAGTATACATTCCTATGAGTTTCTTGTAGTGGTCATTCATGCTTAGCTGAGTTCTTTTATCAATGCAACTTAATAATTTGCTTCCACTATGTGCTCTGTGTAGGACGTTGTGATTAGTTGAATGGTCTCAATAAGTAACCAACCGGTCTGTCCGTAGTATATGGCGTCAGGCCCTGACCGGACCTACTGCTATATGCTATGTGACGGATAGGGGTGTTACAGATCCGGACTTAAAATCCAAGATCTGGGCCGAACACGGCTTGCAACACGCTCGTGTCCAAGGCCGTGTCACCCATTCGTCGTCTCTCCGAAAAGTGCCGACTAGAATACGGCATCCGACACGCCCGTGTCACATTTGACATGCTCGTGTTAGGGCCCGTGTCAGGGCCCGTGTCAGGGCCCGTGTACCCAAACGACACAGGTCCAGAAATGTCCCGAGAATTACACGGCCATGTGACACGTCCGTGTCACATGCCGTGTGCTCGACACGCCTGGGACACGCCTGTGTCCCTGGCCGTGTGAAAGTGAAGGGATAGATACGATTGCGGAATTAAAGATTATAGATATTGAATAATTAAAAACCTTAAGAGCCTAACACAAGTGTTGTGCACAAACTCAAGCTAACTGTATTTACAGTTAAGGCTTGGATCCTAATCAGCAACTAGCAATCCTAGTTAAAACTAATCACAGCCACAATGCAAATATTAAATCAAGCAACCAGACGACACAAGATATTATAGTGGTTCCCCAAACACTGGGTACATCCACTCTTCTACCCACACGGTAGGAATCCACTACAGGTTTTTGATCAGGTGCCCTGCCACCAACAAGATCTGCTGCAGGTAGATCTAGAGACCCTTTAGACTTTTGATCAGGTGTCTAAAAACCAAGCTTTACTTTTGAAGGGAGTAAACAACCCTTTACAGGAGGGGGAAGAGGATTAGAATGTCTTCTCTATTTTACAATAGATTAGAGAAGAGAAGCACAAGAGTCTCTTCAGAATTCAAGACAGAATACTGTCTTGAAGTTCTGAAGGAAAAGCTTGAAGAAGATAAGAGATAAGGATGGATGATCTTCTTCAGCTTCCTTCTTCTTCTTCTTCTTCTTCTAAATCTCTGAGTGTGAACTTCCTGGAACAGGAGCACTCAGGTTGAAGAAGAGTGAAGAGATATCTTCTCAGGTGGATGGATGATTGCTGAGAGCAGCTGTATCTTCTCAGATGAGTCCTGAGAGCAGCTGTATGTTTTCTTCCTTCTACTGATGTATATTGCTGGTAGCAGGCTTTTAGTTCTTTATCAAAAGAACTCTCTTAAATAGGAGCAGCAGCAACGGCTCTAATATTTGAGTTGAGCTTTTGTCTTTTTCTCAGATCTTGAATCTGGGCTGCAATTAACATAAAGGCAAAAACAAGTCTTGCATATATATATCCTATAAAAGGAAAAGCTACTGCAGCTGCAATAAATAATCTTATAGATGATGTTAGATAAAGTCACATCAGAAAACTCTTTACAGCCAACGGCTATAAAGGACAGCTGCAGATAAAGTAAACTAATAAGACAAAATACATGTCAGAAGGAATTGACTTATGCATAAAGGGTATGAGCAAAGATTGCTTTGAGATATATGCATAAGATCAATTAAATAATTTATAATAAAAGTATGCTAGAAATATAGGAAATAAAATAAGGAAGAGAAAGCATATAATATTATATATGCAGACAGCCGATCGTCGAACGACCTTCGACTATAGTCGAACGACCTGCTGAGATCGTCGACCTATCAATAGATAGTCGACCGACTCAGAAAGTCGAACTATCCAGGCAGATAGTCGACCGACCTGCTGAGATCGTCGACCTATCAATAGATAGTCGACCGACTCAGAAAGTCGAACTATCCAGGCAGATAGTCGACCGACTCAAGACTAGACAGAAAGCGTCGAACTATCAAGAGATAGTCGACCAGAGCTCGACGATCTAGCAGAACGTCGAGCTGACCAGAGACAGACGATCGTCGACCGGCTGATCGACGATAGTCGGTCGGCGTTCGACGATAGTCGAACCCGAAAATCCCTTAGCCAGAATTTTACTGGAAAAGAGAATACTCTACAACTAGACTTTGACCATAGATAAATCTTGGGTCAAGAGACTAAAAGGAAAGACTTAACTCAAATCCAAACTAGGGTACCAACAATCTCCCCCTATTTGGGTTAAGTCTTTCAAAAACTAAAACTACTAA
Organism: Platanthera zijinensis; assembly: GCA_039513925.1. Taxonomy (NCBI): domain Eukaryota; kingdom Viridiplantae; phylum Streptophyta; class Magnoliopsida; order Asparagales; family Orchidaceae; genus Platanthera; species Platanthera zijinensis. The sequence goes on from CM077092.1 coordinate 5,757,219, forward strand.
AAACAAACTAAAACTACCTAATAGAGATCCTAGCCCAAATCAGAACAAGGGTTCCAACAATCTCCCCCTATTTGGGTGAGGATCCTATTAGAAAAATAAATAAAGCAAAGCATAAAATATATAAAGAAAAACTTTGCTTAGCTGGCTGCTGCTGGCATTTGCAATCTCCCCCTATATTGATGCAGTACTTGTGATTGAAGAAGGCTGAGATGACTTTGAGCATTGATTGAGTCATCCAGCAAACTCTTGTGAATAGTACCTGCAGAAAGCTATGGTAGAGATTGCTCTCTCCTTGAAAAAGGGTATGTGAGCAGCCAAAAATGATATTTTGTCCAGCCAATTTAATTTGGATTCTGTATCTGAAAAACAAAATCAGATATCTTCCTTCCTATAGAATTTCTTTTCATTAGACGAGATTCAAACTCAGCTGACAAATGCAACTAGAGTAGAGGACTCAATCTAAATGAAATTAGAAAAGGATCTATAAGAAATAGAGTTATCTGACAGAGAATTTCTTTATACAGAAATCTGAATAAAATATTTGAACAAAATATCAATTAGATATAATCAGTTATAAGAAAAGAAAATGCTTCCTAATAAATCTGTTCCAAATAATAAAAGGATTTGAAAATATTTTAAGTAATTTATCCTTTTGATAATAAAACAAATTTATGAAGAAACAAATTGAGTTCTCAAATCTGAACTCATTAAAATATAAAGAAAACATTTCTCTGAGAAGTGTTGGTTCCTTCTCAGGTTTAGTTAAAACTTGGCAGCAATTTTGAATATCTAAATTTACTGAACTAAAAACAGATTTTGATATTACCTGAACCTTTTCAGGTTTTGATTTTCCTTCTGTTAGTTCAGCTTTTGAATTGCTGCAGGAGGCATTTATGGCCATGATGCAAAATGCTTTGGCCCTTGCTTCCTCCTCTTCATCTTCAAATGATGAGTCATCATCTGAGACATCCCAGATAACATCTAGGAATGTTGATTCTTCTCCTTCAGATGAGATGATGTGGCTTCCTTCTGATATTGCCTCCAAGGGTTCAGAAGCCATTTGATGAAGGTACAGCCAAATCTCCTTAGCTGATGAACATTCAGCAATCACTTGAAAAATGTCATCAGACATTGATTCTGCAAGAATGTTCATTGCTCTGGCATCAGCTAGCTTGGCATTTTTTGTTATTGTTGCCGAAGTAGGGAGACCTGTCAAAATAGACAAAAAAATTTCTTCATCAAAAGAGTTCATATATAATTTGACTCTTGTCTTCCAGATGCTGAACTCAGCTAAGTTGCAAGCTGGAGGTCTGGTGCAAAAATAATCATTGTACTGGGCCATGAAAGTGAGTGAATATCTATAATCCTTGGTATCTATCAGGATCTTGTGACTTAGGTGTTAGCCTATTCAGTCAGTCAACCTGCCTCTGATACCAATTGAAAGTGAAGGGATAGATACGATTGCGGAATTAAAGATTATAGATATTGAATAATTAAAAACCTTAAGAGCCTAACACAAGTGTTGTGCACAAACTCAAGCTAACTGTATTTACAGTTAAGGCTTGGATCCTAATCAGCAACTAGCAATCCTAGTTAAAACTAATCACAGCCACAATGCAAATATTAAATCAAGCAACCAGACGACACAAGATATTATAGTGGTTCCCCAAACACTGGGTACATCCACTCTTCTACCCACACGGTAGGAATCCACTACAGGTTTTTGATCAGGTGCCCTGCCACCAACAAGATCTGCTGCAGGTAGATCTAGAGACCCTTTAGACTTTTGATCAGGTGTCTAAAAACCAAGCTTTACTTTTGAAGGGAGTAAACAACCCTTTACAGGAGGGGGAAGAGGATTAGAATGTCTTCTCTATTTTACAATAGATTAGAGAAGCACAAGAGTCTCTTCAGAATTCAAGACAGAATACTGTCTTGAAGTTCTGAAGGAAAAGCTTGAAGAAGATAAGAGATAAGGATGGATGATCTTCTTCAGCTTCCTTCTTCTTCTTCTTCTTCTTCTAAATCTCTGAGTGTGAACTTCCTGGAACAGGAGCACTCAGGTTGAAGAAGAGTGAAGAGATATCTTCTCAGGTGGATGGATGATTGCTGAGAGCAGCTGTATCTTCTCAGATGAGTCCTGAGAGCAGCTGTATGTTTTCTTCCTTCTACTGATGTATATTGCTGGTAGCAGGCTTTTAGTTCTTTATCAAAAGAACTCTCTTAAATAGGAGCAGCAGCAACGGCTCTAATATTTGAGTTGAGCTTTTGTCTTTTTCTCAGATCTTGAATCTGGGCTGCAATTAACATAAAGGCAAAAACAAGTCTTGCATATATATATCCTATAAAAGGAAAAGCTACTGCAGCTGCAATAAATAATCTTATAGATGATGTTAGATAAAGTCACATCAGAAAACTCTTTACAGCCAACGGCTATAAAGGACAGCTGCAGATAAAGTAAACTAATAAGACAAAATACATGTCAGAAGGAATTGACTTATGCATAAAGGGTATGAGCAAAGATTGCTTTGAGATATATGCATAAGATCAATTAAATAATTTATAATAAAAGTATGCTAGAAATATAGGAAATAAAATAAGGAAGAGAAAGCATATAATATTATATATGCAGACAGCCGATCGTCGAACGACCTTCGACTATAGTCGAACGACCTGCTGAGATCGTCGACCTATCAATAGATAGTCGACCGACTCAGAAAGTCGAACTATCCAGGCAGATAGTCGACCGACCTGCTGAGATCGTCGACCTATCAATAGATAGTCGACCGACTCAGAAAGTCGAACTATCCAGGCAGATAGTCGACCGACTCAAGACTAGACAGAAAGCGTCGAACTATCAAGAGATAGTCGACCAGAGCTCGACGATCTAGCAGAACGTCGAGCTGACCAGAGACAGACGATCGTCGACCGGCTGATCGACGATAGTCGATCGGCGTTCGACGATAGTCGAACCCGAAAATCCCTTAGCCAGAATTTTACTGGAAAAGAGAATACTCTACAACTAGACTTTGACCATAGATAAATCTTGGGTCAAGAGACTAAAAGGAAAGACTTAACTCAAATCCAAACTAGGGTACCAACAATCTCCCCCTATTTGGGTTAAGTCTTTCAAAAACTAAAACTACTAAAAACAAACTAAAACTACCTAATAGAGATCCTAGCCCAAATCAGAACAAGGGTTCCAACACCGTGTATCTCTCACAGCATAAAACGGCAATCGCCCGAGCACGACACGCCTTGGGATACGCCCGTGTCCCAGGCCGTGTGTCTTCACCTGACGATCGTTGACCGCCAAAACATCGACCTCGTGACCCGAAGTCGAATACGCCCCTGACACAGCTCTAGGACACGCCCGTGTGGCGTGTCCCAGGTCGTGTGACCTGTACCCAGGTCCAAAATCTGTTTAAAACGTTGACCGTTCCTCTTTTGAGTTTCGGGAAGTTACACACCCAGATTTGCTTGATTTTATGTTTTCCTTTCCTCCAGCATGAGTCCGTGGTGTGACCAAACCTATTGCATTTGGCACATGTAATGAACTGAGAAGAGTATAACTTCTTTGGAATTTTGCTGGAAGATGATGCAGTATTAGACACTTTATTAACATCAGAATTTTTAAAACCCGATTTTCAGGATTTTCGCTATCGCCGACGATAGGGGTTATCGCTGAGCGATAGCTTCCAGTCGTGTATCCGATTCCAAACCTTCCAGATCCATGACATTGGTATCCTAAGATCATATCCAGTGATCTAAGGCCCATTCCAAACTTTTTCATGGCTAGTGTTAAGTCATGAATCTGGTTTCTCATTTCCGTATTCTCGGATACTAGATTTACGCATCTACGTTCAAAAGCTTTCTTTCCTTCATGTACTTTGGAAATAGAAGATTTCAGTTCTCTCTCTAAAATCTCATTCTTTTTAGTAAGAATTTTTATTGTAGAATGAAATTTGAAAAGAGATTCTTCAAGCTCTTTTATTTTTCCCAAAAAATGATCACACTCTTAACAATAAACTTTTTCTTTTCCAATAGTCTTAATTTCATTTAACAATTTTTTATTTTTTTATGTAAAATTTTATTTTCAGATTTAAGAAGATCATTATCTTCTAAACTTTTTTCAAAAAATTTGCAAGTCTATAAAAATTCGGAAAATAATTCATCATATGTTGGAGGAGTTACCTCAGTGTCGCTCTGGACACTGCATTCGTCATCAGATACGACGCTTTTTCCCATTAAGCACATGTTGGCCTCCACCTCTTCGCTTGAGCTTGAACTGCTTGCACCTTCGGAAGTAGTATCATCTCATGTTTCCGCCTTCAACACCTTCTTCTTCTTCTTCGTGTGCTTCTTTTCTTTAATTTCTTTCAAGTATTTTAGACACTTGCTTCGTATGTGTCCTATCTTCTTGTAGTGATAGCACTCCGGTGGCGGTCTCCCTCCTCATCATCATCATCCTTTCCTTTTTTCTTTCTAAACATCTGCTTCTTAAAATATTTTTTAAATGAATTCCTTCTCTCCGGATTCCTCATAAATTTTTTGAACTTCCTCACAAATAAACTTTCCTCATCTTCTTCTTCCTCCTCAGAATCACTGCCTTCCTCCTTCTTAGATCTTAGAGTTAATCCATTCTTCTTTGGCTCCATATACTCTTGTTGTTGAATTTTCAATTCAACTTCATGAGTTTTCAAATTTTTAATCAGGCTTTCAATATTAAGAGATTTAAGATCATGAGATTCAGAAATAGCCGTCACTTTGAGATTGAATTTTGGGGGGAGTGATCTAAGAAGTTTTCTCACCAAATCACCATTTGAAAAAAATTTACCAAGTACTTTTGAGTCATTCACTATCTTGGTGAATTTGGTGTACATCGAGTCTATGTCCTCATCCACTTCCATCCTAAACTTTTCAAACTCCGACTCAAGTTGAAACAGCTTCGAGTCTTTCACCTGCGAGGTACCTTTATGAGTAACTTCAAGTAAATTCCAAATTTCATAAGCATTATTACAAGCATACGTTCTATTAAATTCAGTCTTATCTAGTGCACAAAATAATGCATTCATAGCTTTTACATTATTTTTGCACCGCAGCTTATCCTGATCATCCCATTTATCTTTAGGCTTTTTCATTTCTACATCTCCTACTTTAAAAATGGGATGAGCATAATTACTCTCTACCATATTCCAAACTTCAATATCAAGAGAAATTAGAAAATACTTCATTCTAGTTTTCCAATAATTATAGTCAGGTCAAGTAAATAAGGGAGGTCTACTAATCTCTTGCCCCTCAGAGAAAGCATGGTCATACTGTGCCATAATCCCCGGTGGTGAAATCGTATTAGAAATAACCTCCTCTGATACCACTTGTAGGATCTTGTGGCGCCCTTAGAGGGGGGGGGGGGTGAATAAGGGCTCTTTAAAAAATTATAAATTTTTGCAAATAATGTAATTTAAAACACAAAGTTGATGATAAATGTTTGAATGAAAAATAAGATTTTATTTCATCAACAAGATAAGTAGAAAATGATTTCAATGAAGCTTGAAATCAAGGCTTACAACGATAAAAATCTTTGACTTTTTCACCGGTCCTTCTCCCAAGAATCGGTAGGCTATAGCCAATATCTCCCTAGATATGGCCACTAGCCTCCCCCTAAATCAAGCTTTGATCTAGACGCTGCATACAAGGCAGCGATTTACTCCTAAGCCACACAAAGACCTAGACACCACACACAAGGCGGTGATTTACCCCTAAGCCACACAAGGACTTAGACACCACACACAAGGTGGTTATTTTCCCTTTCCAATTACAAAGTATAAAGTGAAAATGAAAATACAATAGTAAAACTCAAAAACTCCCTCTAACACGAGCTCTGAAGATGATGGTGGACCTGAGAAGATCTCCAATCTTGAATGCACGAACGTATCTCCTTCGCTCTGTGAGATTGCAATGGACCAAGGGAGTTCATCTGGAAACGGAGACGGAAGGCTCACAAAAATCTCTGTGAATCAAGGCTCTTGAAGTTGTCTTTTAAAATCCCTGAAATTCGTGGCCTTAGATAGCATTTTAAGCTATTGCTTGCGGTAGCGTTAACGCCCCACGATAGCGAAAACTCTCCGTGGCTTGACACATGGCACACGTCGCACGGATTTTCAGATCTGAGTGGAGAACGTGGCGATCGTGGGCTATCGCGCGGCGATAGCGATATTGCCCCGCGATAGCGCTGAAACATGACTTCGTGCGCGACAACGTGCGGATCATGGCTGACGGTAGCAACATCTGTCCACGCTATCGCCTGGCGATAGTGTTATCGCCAGTGATAACGCGATCTTTCCTTTTCTTCAATGTACTGCACAACCAATCCTTAGTACATAAAAATCTATTATCCCTGCACACTTAAACATATATCAAGATCAAATACATCCGGGATTTGTTATTCTCAAACCAAGAAGCGCGGAACGCATGCTCCAACACTCTCCGCTTTCTCAAGCTAATATTCTCTCGGTGCCTCTCCCTTTTTTGTCTTCTTCTATATCAGAGTCGAATCTCTACATCTATATATATAAATATATATATATATATATATATATATATATATATATATATATATATATATATGTAGGAAAAAGAGAGCATACACTCGAGCTATAACAGGAATTTTTAGCGCGAATCCGGAATATTTGGATTTTGGGAGCCTAAATGGCTTCATTTGAAAAAGTGATCAACATGAAAGTTGTAGATCTCAATGAGATCTAAATATTTCGGATTCGCGCTATAAATTCTATTATAGCGCGAGTGTATACTCTCCAAGCCCGTATATATATATATATATATATATATATATATATATATATATATATATATATATATATATATATATATATATTAATAGAAAGCATGATTCACATGCTTTTTATTAATATATATATATATAATATATATAAAAAGCATGATATGCATGTTTGTATATATATATTAAAAGTTCTGTCAGATTTTAGGAAAGAAGGAAACAGAAACGCTTGGGAGTCACGAGAACGTATTACGAACTCGATACACACAAACTCGGTGATTTTCTTCGCATCGGATGAGAACTACACCCAATGGAACTTTGACTTGCAATGATGGGAACTTGAAACACTACAACAAGTATGTTGCCCTTTAATTGTCTTAACTTGGAATTTTCTTTCACTCTTGGATATGAAAGAAGCAAATAAAACTCATCCACACTCGCAAGTAACTTGAATCTTATTACTACAATTTTTGGTAAACTTTATTGGTTTCCCCTGTGTCGTAGCATATAGCCTCATGGCTTCCCTAAATTCAACCACATTATGGAAACATAACCCAACCTTTAACTCAAATTTAGAATGATTTGCATTTCCTTGATAAACTTGAATTTGGGATACTTTGGATTTTTCTAAAGTTGATGCACTACCGTAATTTGCATTTGATGCACTTTGTATTCCAATACTTGTCGTGCAATTTTGTTCTTCCTTATAACCAACGAACTCAATATCTTCATCAACATTCTCATCAAAGATAGCATCATCTACTTCAAAATCACTCTCAATCAACTCATCAGAAAATTATGAATCGTTGTTATCAGATATTTCTGCCGGGCTTGTTGGATCGCTGGAACTGTTTATGTCTTGCATTTCATTTTCCTCTATCAAGAAGTTTTTCCATTCCATTGCTACGTAATTTAACAAAAAAAATATATGTAAATATAATTGATTTTTCATTGGTAAAAATAAATATGTACAAAATCCCAATGCTTTCTCATGAAATTCGGCGCCCTAATATCTATTTCATATAGCTACACAACGGATTTCATCCAACATAGAGCTTCCAATTTGGAAATGAGGAAGACAGGGAGTTGGATCATTGCACCAATTATACTACCTCAATTAAAAGCGATGACAGTAGACATCAAACCCTAAAAAAAGAACATTTATACTGCAGTCGACGAGTTTAGGATCAGGTGAAAGAGAAAATAAACAGGAATGGACTGTAGGCTTCAGCTAGGATGTCCCTGCATAGGAATGGCTTCGAGGCTTCAGAAGAGACGATGAACGGGATTCAGCGCGAGGAAGACTTCGGCTTCAGAAGCGTAGATGAGCAGGATTTGGTTCGACCTCGGCTTCTATCCATCGTTGCGTAACCTAAATCCCGCCCCCATCGTACGGTAAGACGTAAATACCCTTCTCTGGGGTGCACTTTGCCAAAAATTGCATAATGGGGGGTGCATTTTGCCAATTTTAAAAAGGGGATTGTTAACCGCAGATCGAATATGGCTATTCGCAGATTATTACTATTCGCAGATCCAAAGACACTCAAAATTGTTATTCACAGAAATTATTGTTATTCGCAGACCAACATTAAAAGTAAAAAAAATATCAAGAAGTGTCAAATAAAACCTTAGTCTTTAGCTAGAGTTTGATACTCATGATCTGAACTAATAAAATGTGAACTAACTGAACTAACCATCTAAAAATTCACACAAACCGAACTTAAGAAGTGTCAAAAAATATCAAGAAGTGTCAAACAATATCAAGAAGTGTCAAATCTGAACTAACCATCTAAAAATCGAGAAATAGCTATACAAAATCACATTAAAACATCAATAAACACCCAACTTAAGAAGATTCTACTTAAATAATCATTTATTCTTCAACTCTAACTATCCAAATCTTTTCACACAAACCAAAATCACATAAACAACGTAGAAATCCACTCTCCAGCACAAAAAATCGAGATCCAACCAATCAAACCCCACACCATCGATCCCTATGTCCATATCGTAAACAAACCCTAAACAAACAAGCCAATAAAATGTTTGCAGGCAGGCGACGTCGGCGAGCAGGCGGGCGGCGTCGGCGAGCAGGCGGGCGGCGTCGGCGAGCAGGCGGGCGGCGTCGGCGAGCAGGCGGGCGGCGTCGGCGAGCAGGCGGGCGGCGTCGGCGAGCAGTCGGGCGACGTCGGGCTGGTGGCTGGGAAGATGCGAGAGAGGGGAAGATGCGAAGTGCGGAGTGCGATTGCGAGCAGGCGGGCGACGCAGGCGGGCGGCGCAGGCGGGCGGCGCAGGCGGGCGATCAAGAGTTGGGAGAGCGAGAGAGGTGAAGATGTGGAGTGTGGGATCGGGCTGTTGGCTGGATAGGGAAAAAGAATTAGGGTTGGTTTGTGAATAAAAGGTTTCAAAAAGCAAAGGAATCTTTAACACATTTTAAAAGTGCTATTTTTGATTTACAAATAATCATTTTTGATCTGCTATTAACAATCCCCTTTTAAAAATTGACAGTGCAGTTTACCAAACACCTAATAGGCATGAATTTCTTACGTTTGTGCTCGATCTTTTGGATCGTAATCCCCAACAACGCGAACCCCGCCGCTCTGACAGAGTTTCTACGCGCCAGCCCGCGCGGTTCGGCTCCGCCCGGTCGCCGCTGCGTCACCTGCCGGCTGCCAGCTCTTCTCAACAGTCGTCGTCGTCGTCAACGTCGGCTTCCAGCAATTTAGCGCCGCACACTCCCGCGTCTCTTCACCGACGGCGGCGGCGCCTTAGTTTTGTGCTGACGGTACTTTAACCGATCGCGGTCATCCTATGCACTACTCGTCACTTCAAGATGGAATCCATACTCCGAAGAACAGAGATTGAACACGAAACCCTAAACCCTCAATCGCAGAAATTCTCGGTCTTCTCTTCATACGCCCCGCGTCGATCCCATCTCGACAGTGCATCGTACCGTTCTCTTGTCCGCATTCTCTCCTGCTGTCTCGACCACTCCCTCGTCCCTCCTCCAGCACCTGTGGATAGAACCCTTGAGGTGATAAACCCTAATCTCAATGGAGGAACTTCGATGGAGGGGCAAGAGAAAGGCGATCGTTCTTCTGATGGTGGAGGACATGAGGGAAGTTTGGTTGCCGCTGCTGAGTTGGTGGGTATTGACCCCGCCCTTTTTGATGACGAGTTTGAGGTGTCTGTTAACAGCGATTTACTCAGTAGATTCATGTCGGATTGCGAAAGGTTAATGGACGTGCCCAATGAAGAACTTCGGTCGAGTGGGGAATTGCATGAAGAGAAGGTGCATGTTGATCATGTGGAGATTGTGGATAAAGATGTGGAGATTACAAAAACTTGCATCAAGGAGGTTTCAGAGGTTGATAAAGGAGATGCTAACAGTGAATACATCAATAGCATACCGGATTCCGACAGTCTAATTGGTGAGCCTAACAGTGAACTTTGTTCAATCCTGCAATCCCATGTCGGGAATGGGCAATCTGGTCAGCAAGAAATTGCGGATAATGATTTGGGGATCTTAAAAGTTTGCCTTCATGGTGCCGTGCCACGGGTTTCTGATCTTGAAGATGCTAATAACAAATTGCTCAGCAGAGTCTTGCCTGATTGCAAAAGGACAATTGATGTGCCTAATGGGGAGCTTTGTTCAAGTGGGGAATCAAATGAAATGAATGAGAAAACTGATCATAAGCAGATTGTTGAAAATGGATTTAAGATCACTGAAGTTTGTTTTAATGATGCAGAGAAAGGGAATTTTAAGCCCGGGGAGGTTTCGACTGTTACTAAGGGAGGTGCTAACAACGAATTGCTCAATCGTAGGGTAATTGATGCGCCTAATAGGAAACTTCATTTGACATTTGAATCTCATGATGAGAATGGGCAATCTGTTCTTGAGGAGATTGCAGGTATTGATCCCGGGATCACAAAAGTTAGTGTTCTTGGCACACAGGAAGAGTTTCCCAATATTGTGGAGATTTCAGAGGTTTTTAAGGGAGATGGAAACCATGTGCTGCTCAACAAAGTCATACTTGATGGCAGCAGGTTAATTGATGCACCTAACGGGGAGCTTCAGTCAAGTGCTGGACCACATGATAGGAATGTGCAAGGTGGTTACGAGAAGATTATGGATAATGATATGATCTCAAAAGCTTTAGTTTATGGTGCAAAAGATGGGATTTCAGATCTCGGGAAGATTTTGGAGGTTGTTGAGGAAGATGAGCTGGGAAGGATTCAACCTAATGTTTCCGTGGGTGCACACAATTCTATGAAGGAGTCGGAAGGTAGGAGGAAAACAACTGGGGATGTTGGCGATGAGAAAATAGAAGTTATAAAACAAACAACGTATGCCAAATCTCCCTCTTTGATGGATTGGTCAGATATGAGAAACTTGGAAGAAGACCAAGTGAACACCTTAGTTCATCAAATTGATGAAGGGTGTTTTGAAGAAGGGGAGATTCCTGATGAAATTCAGGATTTGGAAGGCCAGATTGATTTCAATGATGAAGAGAGAGTTCGGGGGTCAGTGTATCCTTGTTTTCTTAGTTCTATAGATAATTTTTTGGCTTTATTTTCTAACATGAATGATATTTCAGACCAACAGAAAATGATTTCAAGGAGGTTGCTTCAACTTCAACGTTTGTTCATAAAAAAGATGTTCTTGAGCATGGAACTGGGTATCAACCATCAACCGTCGAAAGAAGAGCTGCTGTTGACTATGAAGCAAATCCGTCTGATACATCAGAAAATGATTCAACAGATGAAGAAACACACAAAAAACAAATGGTATTTCATAATTTAGTTAGGTGTCTAGTTGTTGCACTTTAGTTTCAACTGCTTCTGATGCAACTATCTAAGCTATATAGCTTGTTACAGGTCATGAATGCTAAAGAGAAGAAGCAGCGTGGACCTTTGACTGAGGAAAGAAAGGCTAAGAAGAAGGTTTTCCCTGTTTTTAACTTTTTATGCTGAGTTTGAAAGAAACATATTTAAGTAGATAGCATGTCCATAGGTTTTTATTGAATGTATTGTGCTTCAAACTCAGACATAACTTTCTTGTTCAATTATGCTTGGGTTTGCAGATTGCGAAGAAAAGGAAAAGGGCGCAGAAAAACAGAGAACAAGGTGTTAAGAAATTGAAGCTACATACAATTACGAAGCCAAAAGAAGTCAAGATTTGCAACTTTTACCTGATGGGAAGATGTCAGCAGGTTTTGTTCCATTCTTTTGTTACCTATTTTATCCATATCACCTCAAAAATATAAGTTTTCCTTGTTTAAGCAGAATGTTGTTCTTTTTAATTTATTGGGATAAATTGACTTCTTCAAGAACTAGAAAGGCCATGGCATTTTTTTCTTGCATATCCTGTTAATGATATGATGGTGGTTTAGTAGAAAATATGCATTAGGAATGTTCATTGCAAAAAGAGAAGAAATGTTAATCCTGTACCAACCTTATGCAATGTTTAAGAGTTGCATTTAACAAGAAACTTCAAGTAGCTTGTACAATTAAATTTTAGGTTAAAGTTTACTAATGTTTTAGGAGGCCTCCTAATCATAGGATAACCCTAAGGGTAGTTTCACGTGTATTCATGGGATATGATGAATGAGTACAGAAGTTAACCTGTCAAATTCAATTTGATGAGAATTTCCCTATTATAATCTTCTTCACCAGTAATTTATGGCATCATGTAGGACGGCTTTGAGCACAATAGTACCTAGATAAGGCTTACAATTTTCTGTCCTAAAAAGTTGGTGTCAGATGCATTAAACAAAGAAGAAGTGATAACCAAAATTCAGTTCATATCCGAGAAAACCTTAGTTTTTTGAAAATTCCCTCAAGAAAATCCTAATTATGCTTGCATGAAAAGTTCTACTTGAAAATATCTTGAAACCTTAAGGTCATCAAAGTTGGGGAAACCTATTTTTCGTATCATTATTCTTCAGTCATCTAACATCATCATATCATTGTGTTTCTGCATCATTATTCCCCGAGTCATCTAACATTGTCATATTGTGTAGGGCCATCAGATTGATTTCAAACCAGGTGTAAACGAGCTTGTTTTGGATTTAAGTCTCGTAGGTTTCCAAATTTTGTGCTTGAGATTTTACCTCGAGTCAAGGTGATAAGTAGTTGTTGTTGGTTCTTTAGCAACATATACATGCCAGATGAGCTGCGTCTCACAATTCAAACTCAAGGATAAAATAACAAGTTTTAGTCTCGTCATTGGATTTTAGCACATTACTTCATTAGGGATGAACATATATAGGAATACCATTGAAGCTGAAATGGTAAATATCGACTTCAATCATGTTCATTCATTATTTATTTTTAATGACTCATTTTATCTTGTTCCCACAAAATAAGATTGAATTTTTTATTTGGGCTTGCCAAATTTTAAACTGAATATGCAGAGGGATAATTGCATTTGGTATGATTTTGAAACATTTAAGATTTAAGTGAAGTGAAATGATCTTTTTTTCCGACAGAAATGAATGATTTTTTAGTTGCGTATAAGTTATTATTTCTAGATTGATTGCTTATTAACACCAATGGAACACATGCAAGCCTCACCACCCAATACTCCTAACCTAGATCATATGATATCTTTAATACTCTTATTGTAAACAACAACAACACTCAAGCCTTTATCCCACTATAGTGGGGTAGGCTATATGGATCCTTTGTTGTCATTGTGCCATATCTTTTGTCATAGTCTAACTAATTCCTAAATACATCATTTCTTTCCTTATAGTTTCATTCCAAGTCTTTATTGGTCTACCCCTCCCTCGTTTAACATGCCTAGTGATCAGAATCTCACAACGCCTAACAGGTGCTTGTAATGGTCTCCTTTGTATGTGTCCAAACCATCTTAATCGAGCTTCTCGCATCTTCTCTGCAATTGGTGCTACTCCTGTCTTATTCCTGATACATTCATTCCTAATTTTATCCAGTCTCATGTGTGATGTGTCCACACATCCACCTAAGCATTCTCATCTACGCAACTCCCATTTTTTGCTCATGTACACAATTCACTACCCAACATTCTGAACCATAGAGCATCGATGGCCTAATAGCAGTATGGTAAAACTTGCCCTTAAGTTTTAATGGTACTTTACGATCACATAAGATCCCTGACGCGCCTCTCTACTTCAAACAACTCGCTTGGATTCTATGTGTCACATCTTTATCAATACCCGTGTCTTTTTGAACTATCTATCCAAGATATTTAAAACGCTCACTACAGGAAATATTTTGATCACCTAACTTAATAACAAGGTCATCTGTCTTTCTTGTATTGCTAAATTTAAGCTTCATATACTTCGCCTTTGCCCTGCTCAACCTAAAACCCTTCTTTTCTAAAGTGTCTCACCAAGATTCATGTTTTGCGTTTACACCCTCACACATCTCATCAACCAAAACGATATCATCCGCAAACAATAAACACCAAGGTATTGGTTGTTGGAATGTCTAGTGAGCTCATCTAAGATAAGTGTAAAGAGATAAGGGCTTAAAACTGACCCTTGATGTAAGACAACAGTGATAGAGAATTCTTGTGTTAATCCTCCAGATGTTCTTAGTCTTGTCATTGAATTTGTATACATATCTTTGATTATGTCAATATATGATACATTTACATCTTTCTTTTATAAGACTCTCCATAAGACCTCCCTTGGAACTCTATCATAAGCCTTCTCAAGATCAATAAACAACATATGCAAATCTTGTTTTCTTTCTCGATTGTTGTCAATGAGTCTCCTCAAGAGATGTATATCTTTCATGGTCGATCGTCCTGAAATAAATCTAAATTGATTCTCCGAGATGTTAGTCTCCCGTCTTGCTCTTCTTTCTATTACTCGTTCTCATAGTTTCATGGTATGACTCATCAATTTAATTCTTCTGTAATTAACACAATTTTGTATATCTCCTTTGTTCTTATACAAAGGTACCAAGATACTTTCTCTCCATTGGTCTGACATTCTCTTTGACTTCAGTATATTATTGAAAAAACATATAAGGCACAAAATTCTTTCATTTCCTAGCAATTTTCATACTTTGATGGGCATATTGTCTGACCCAACCGCCTTTCCATTTTTCATGTTCTTTAGAGCATCATTTACTTCAGATACTTCAAATTTACTATACAACATTATGTTCTTATACTCCTCTGATTTACTTAACTCTTGCAAAATCAGTTCGTTATCTTTTGTTTCATTATAGAGTTGATAAAAATATCTTTTTCATCGCTCTTTAATATCCATATCATCCGTCAAAAATGTATCTGTCTCATCTTTATTGTTCTTATTGTAAATTAGG
The DNA here is from genome assembly GCA_039513925.1 of Platanthera zijinensis. Classification (NCBI taxonomy): domain Eukaryota; kingdom Viridiplantae; phylum Streptophyta; class Magnoliopsida; order Asparagales; family Orchidaceae; genus Platanthera; species Platanthera zijinensis. The sequence continues at coordinate 5,772,337 of CM077092.1, forward strand.
AATAATTACTACACGTGCCTTGCATGTGTTTACCATTAAATTTAGCCAGTGGGTTGGTTGATTTATATTAAAGCCATGCAATGATGCAAATTAATCGAGTGGGCTTGCATGCTACCTTGAGCTCTTCTTAGTATTGGGTTCTCATATTCTATTTACTGGTCAAATGCATAAGTACATGAATCAAATCCAAATAACTCGTCATGCATGCCGCATGCGTGAAGTATTACTCGATCCAACTGCTTGGACACACCAATACATGTTTGGGTAAACTAGAAGGAATTGGCGCAATTTTTGTAGATATTCATTTCATTCCATAATTGTAAGCTAGGAGATGTGCATGAGTGAGAATTCAACCTAGTGCACTAAAAGTCCATGCCAATTTCCTTATCATTCATGGTACAAAATTTTCCTTAGTCATTAAAAAGGTATATTTCAGTTGATAAACTGGATACAAGGTAGAATTGTTGGTTTGGCATATATTTAGTGAGGTAGGATGGTAGGAAATTCTTCAATAATGGCAAAAGCAACTTTGAGAATTCAAATTCCTGTCGAAATTGGAAACATTATATTATCACCATTAAGTTTATCGAAAAGAATTGACGAAGGATCCATCCAACCAATTGTATATAAGATTGGAGTTGATGAATATAATATTTCTTTCTTGAGAGCCAAGAATTCAGTTTTGTTTTGGTTTAACCAAGCTATGACAGGAATCTTAGTTTGCCATGTAGTTAAAAATTAAAGCTGGAAATGCGAGTTTATTAGCTTTATATACATTGTTATAAAAGCCCATGTAAATGGCCCATTATTGGGCCCATGTTCTATTTTATTTCCTTCTTCTCCTATTAGTCTCACACCATTGTATATGATTTCTTCTCTCCTATATATTTGTATTCTCTCCTTGTATTTTGACACACAAGCAATACATACAAGTTTTGAGCTCACTCAACATGGTATCAGAGGGAGGTTCGGTCCTTGCGGTTTCACTATCTCTAACCGCCCGTCCCGTCTTCCTCTCCTGTCCGCAATTTCTCTGCGGCCTGTCCTTCTACTCGCACCGCGTAGCGGGCTCTTCTTCCCACCTTCTCTCTCCGCGGTTTCTCTCTTGCTAACCGCTGTCTGCTCTCCTTTCTCTCCCTCTCTCCCGTGGATCCACCCCTCTCTGCCTTTTATAGCCTCTCTTCTCAACCCGTGGGCCCCTCTTCCCGCTGCCAGCTTTCTTCTTCTTCTTACTGCGCGGGTTCCTTCTCGCCCGGTCCCTCCTCTTCTTGCCGCTCGAGTAGTCCTACTTGCGGCCTCTTCTCTCGGCATATCGTGCCGCGCGGTCTCTTTCTCCTTGCCGCTCGACTGCTCCTACTCGCGGCCTCCTCTTGCGGCTTATCTTGCCGCTTGCGGTTTCTCTCTCTTGCCGCTCGAGTATTCCTACTCGCGATCTCTTTCCTTGCCGCTCGAGTTCCCTACTCGCGGCCTCTGCTCTAAGTCTCATCTCGCTGCTTCCCTCTTCTAGTCGCGCGGTCTCTCTCTCTAACCGCTGTGACTTCTCATTTTCTTTTGAGAGCCGACTTCTCTTCTCACTCTTGTTTGGCCGCTGGTGTTCTCACAGTGATCGTGCGGATTGTCCTTGCTCTCTCTCCGCACCTGGTCGCGGCCTCCTGTCGCTCTCTCCCCTGGGCTGTCGCCTTGACTACCCGCTGCGGCCTCATGTCTAACCGCGTGGGCTTGTCGTGCTTCTCTTCTCCTACGACCTCCTCTTCCCGCTGCAGGCGTTGTGTCTAACCGCGCGCTCTTCTATTCACTGCGGCCTCCCCAGTCTCCATGGGCTCCTCCATCGACTCTATCGGACAGGTGGCTAACCCTCCTGCTGACCGCACAGCTTCTCTTCCAGACCTCCGAGATGAGCTGCGGATCACAACTATCTCATTATCTGGGAAGAAGAATTTTGTTCCATAGGTCCACTCGGTTCGTAGTGTTTTTCAAGCCAAGGGCCTTGTGCTTAACCTTACTAACGAACCTCCTTCCCCTACTACTGATGACTGGCTACGAAATGACGGCCGCGTCCAAACACGGCTCCTTAATTCGCTGGAGGGTGAGCCATACCAAATGGTCATGTACCATGAGACCGCCAAAGCTATGTGGGAGGAGCTTCACTCCTTATACTCTGGAAAGGATAGTCTTCAGCACCTTTATGATATTATTACCGACCTTCAGACTCTTGATGCTGGCGGGGCTGCTGACATAACCTCGTTTGTTGCTCGTGCCAAGACTCTTGCAGAGGCCTGGATCCAGCATCAGCTTTCTACCATCGACCTTGCTGCTCTGCGCGCGCAAAAGGAGGCCGTCTGCATTGCCATGATAATGGCTCGTGTCCCGCCTCACCTTCAGAGCATCCGGGCCCAGGTGTTGGCCTCGACCTCTACTCCCTCCCTCTCTGATGTCTTCTTTATGCTCCTTCGAGTATCACCACCCCTGGATTCTCCGGCACCCCCCTCTCCGGCCCTCCTTCAGCAGACCCTTCACCCCTTGCTTCCCCCACCGACCTCTGCTCGCGGCGGACGTTCCGGCTCTCGCGGCAGGGGACGTGGGGGTCGGAAGTGTTCATATTGCGGCTGGGATGGCCACACTGATGCCGTCTGCTACAAGAAACATGGCTATCCTCCTCGCCCAACTGCGGCTGCTGCCACTGATGGCTCCTCCTCCACTGGTACCGACCTTGAGGCCGTTCGCCTCCAGCTACAGCAACTCCAGGGGCTTCTTAGCCCTCCTTCTGCTTCTGTTGCCTCCATCTCTACCGCGTTAGATCTTGGACTCAGGTGCTACTCATCACATCACCTCGATGCGGCCACTCAAGTACTCGGATGTTCCTCATCCGAAATCTATCACCGTCGCTAATGGGGCGACTGTTCCGGTCTCCGGTTGCGCCGACATCTCTCTTGCCCCCTCCATCTCTCTTCGCTCGGCTCTTTATGTTCCGGGCTCTCCATTTAATTTGCTTTTTGTTGGTCGTCTCACTCATGATATGGATTGCTAGCTCTACCTTCTTGATGCCTCTCCTCCTATCCTCTCCTCCGTTTCCGCTGTTGATTGGCATCGCCGTCTTGGGCATGCCCCTCTACCCGTTCTCCAAAAGGCGCTACCTGAGTTATCTTTTCCTGCTTTCAAATGTGATTCTTGTATTTACGACAAATAACCACGCACTTCTTTTCCTGCTCATTGTACCAGGAGCTCTGCTCCGTTTGATTTACTGCACTTCGATGTTTGGGGTCCTTTCAAAGTTACAAGTATCTTTGGCTATCGTTATTTTATGACTTTCATTCATGATTATTCTCGCACAACATGATTTGACCTACTTCGTGATCGCTCCGAGCTCCCTCGCATATTTCGCGATTTTATACAAGAAACTCGAACACAATTCTCCACAACAATCAAAACAGTGCGCACTGATAACGCTCGTGAATACACCGACCATGAATTTTCCAATATATGTGCAGAATTTGGTATTATTCATCAAACCTCCCGTGCCTACACCCCCCAACAAAATGGCGTTGCCGAACGAAAGAACCGCCACCTCCTCGACGTTGCCCGCTCCCTCATGCTTCAAATGCATGTTCCAAAAATTTACTGGAACTTTGCGTTCTTCTGCCACTCCATTCAGCCTCCTATTCCCCTCTACTCCAGCCTTCCATATCACACCAAGGGTCTTTGGCTGCACTTGCTTCGTTCACCTCCTGGGTCCCTCCTCGGATAAGTTGGATCCCCGTGCAGCAAAACTATTTTCGTCGGCTATTCTCGCACTCAGAAGGGCTACCTATGTAAGGCTATGTTACTCCCCGGTAACCCGAAAGGTCATCATCTCCGCAGATGTTACTTTTTGGGAAGATCAACCTTTCTTTTCCCCACCTCTAGCTCCTTCCTCTCCGACGACATCTCCATCAATGCCTATACCCCGACCCGTCATCCCTACTACTGCGCCTGTTCCCCTACGTCCTTCTAACCCTGCTCCCGCTCCCTCCAAACCACCAGTTATCCAGGTTTACACTCGCCGCCTTCCTCCTCGTTCCGCTACCCCTCTGCAGTCGGCCTCATCCTCGGCTACCCCGCGCCCTGCTGATTAGGTATCTCCCTCCACCGCTCAGCTTCTGGCAAATTATGTCTCCCTGCATCGCCTCTCTCTCCAACTACACACATTTGCCACTTCTATTTCCTCCATTTCGGTTCCTAACACTGTGCAGGAGGCGCTACAACATCCTGGCTGGAAGGCTTGCCATGGAGGAGGAAATGACTGCTCTCTAGGCCAACCAGACCTGGACTCTCGCACCACTTCCCCCGGGTCAGAAACCGGTTGGGTGTAAGTGGGTCTTCGTCGTCAAACATGCCGCTGATGGGACGATTGTCCGTTTGAAAGCTCGGCTGGTCGCTCGGGGCTTCACCCAATAACAAGCGATGGACTATGAGGAAACTTTCTCTCCTGTGGCCAAACTCAACACCGTTCGGGTTCTTATCTCGGTGGCTGTCCATCGCCGGTGGCCCTTACTGCAACTGGATATTAAGAATGCCTTTTTGAATAGCGACTTGCAGGAAACTGTCTATATGCAGCAACCTCCCGGGTTTGAGACCACGAGGGAGTCTTAGGTTTGTCGCCTTAAGAAAGCTCTGCATGGCCTCAAACAATCACCACGGGCATGGTTCGACAGGTTCTGTAAGGCTCTTCGAGAGGTTGGTTTTTCTCGCAGCACGGCAAACGTCTCGATGTTCACTCGTCACCGAACAACAGGGACGGTTCTTCTGTTAGTGTATGTTGACGACATTCATCATTACGGGAGATGACTCAAGGGGAATACAGGAGGTCAAATAACATCTTGGTACAATTTTTCAAACAAAGGATCTGTGACCCCTCTGGTATTTTTGGGCCTTGAGGTTGCTAGACGGCCAGATGGTCTCGTCCTTTCTCAACGGAAGTATTGTCTCGACCTTCTTCATGATGCGGGTTACTCTGGTTGTAAGTCGATCAATACCCCAATGGATGTGAATCACAAGTTATGTGCTCAGGCTTCCGACTCAGATCTATTACTCGAGAATCCTGAATACTATCGTCGTCTAGTTGGAAAATTGATCTACCTCACGGTAACTACACCGGATATCTCTTTCGCAGTTGTTATTGTCAGCTGGTATATGCATTCCCCGCGAAGATCTCAATCTTCACGCCGTTGAACGCATTCTCAGAAACCTCAAAACGGCCCCTGCTCAAGGATTGGTCTACAAGACCTCATCTTCAGCTCCTACATTGATAGCTTACTCAGATGCTGATTACGCTTGTTCTCTTGATGATCGACGGTCAACCGATGAGTTTTGCACATATTTTGGAGGACATTTGATTACGCGGCGGAGCAAGAAACAAGTTGTTGTGGCTCGATCATCTGCTGAGGCTGAATACCGGGCAATGACGTTTGTAGTTTTTGAACTAACGTGGCTGGAAAGTCTTCTTACCGATCTGGGTATAAGACTTCCTTCCCCAGCCCTTCTCCTTTGTGATAGCCAAGCGGTTATACATATTGCCAAGAACCCGGTATTCCATGAAAGAACTAAACATATTGAAGTTTATTGTCACTTCATCAGAGAAAAGGTTCAAATGAAGAAGATCGACCTGAAACATGTTGCGGATGTGCTCACTAAGTCTCTTCCCAGTACACTCTTCTATCAGTGCTTGCCCAAGCTTGGCACATACGATTTGTACGCTCCAGCTTGCGGGGGAGTGTTAGAAAAGCCCATGTAAATGGCCCATTATTGGGCCCATGTTCTATTTTATTTCCTTCTTCTTCTATTAGTCCCACACCATTGTATAAGATTTCTTCTCTCCTTTTCTCTCCTTTTCTCTCCTATATATTTGTATTCTCTCCTTGTATTTTGACACACAAACAATACATACAAGTTTTGAGCTCACTCAACATACATAATAGCTCTTTGACTATTGAAGGATATTTTGTGTATATGTATTTTCAAATATAAATTCTTAGGTAGATACTGAATAGTTGATTTTCCCTCTTGTTAGATTTTAATTTTGCAATTTCTTTTCATACTTAAATTGATGAGGGGCAATTTTCTCTTCCAGGGGGACCTGTGCAAATATTCTCATGATGCTCCTTTGATAAAATCTGCGGTAATCATTTTTTACCATTTTCTATTGACATTTTTATAATGCTGTTTCCAAATGATAATTTATGGTTATTTTAATGTTTTATTGACTTGATACATGTTGTCAATGTGATTAGATTTTATCTTGTACATGTGTTAGCAACAGTGTTATAGTTTCAGTAGGGCTAGTAAAGTCTCTACTCCAGAACAAATTTTGCTCATATTAAGTTATTTATATCATCAGAAACTATGCATACTACTTTCTACTGCAATAAAAGATGTATGTGTATTTCTTAGTACTGTTTTAGCAACAACATTGAAATTTTTTTGGTTTCATAATGATTCTTGTGTGAGAGTTTTCTTTATGCTTTTGATCTCTAAGAATGATTAGTTTATCTCTTTTCTTTCGTAAAGTTCACATCTGGACGCTATGCTTTTGAAATATTATCAAAGAAGCTGTGTGATGGGGATTGACGATGCAAACCCGTGGTGGAACACGAATTTTGAGCCCGTTTGTGCTCAATTGCCCACGTCATATTTAAGCATCTCTGGATCTACGATCCGACTCTGCGGATGACCGCAGTTTGATAACTTGGAGCTTACAAGTTTCTGCAATCAACTAGGAATTGACCTCCGTTTCGCGCCAGCTCACCACCCTAGAAGCAATGGGCAGGTGGAATCGGCCAACAAGGTCATCGTCAATTTATTGAAGAAAAATTTAGAAAACTTGACTCCTCGGTTGCTAGGGAGTTGGGTGGAGCAGATGCTCTCGATCCTTTGGGACCTGGCTCCCGAGGATGAATTCTAGCAAGGCCACAAAGGAGACTCCCTTTAAGCTATCTCATGGTTCAGAGGCATTGATTTCAGTGGAATTTGAGGTCAGAAGCCCGAGGGTGGTGGCAGGGGAAGACTGCGAAGAAGAGTCGAGATTAGAGAATGAAGGGACACAACGACTCTCGCTGGATTTCGTAGAAGAACTCCACCACCCAACAACGATCCGCCAGGAGGAGATCAAATGCAGGATGGCTAGATATTACGACAAACACGTCCGAGTCAAACCGTTCGAGAAGGGAGACCTGATCCTCAAAAAGGTGGACACCGCGGGAAGGTCTTCCACGGTCGGCAAGCTCCTTCCGAATTAGGAGGGTCCCTTTATGGTCCTAGAGGCGTTGAAGGCTGAGGGATACATGCTACAAAACTCCGAAGGGGAATCCTTCGGTAACACCTAGAGTGGAGATGACCGAAGCATTTCTATCCTTAATCATCTCTTTGGTCTCACGATTTTCTTTTATGCTATACTGTAATGCTCTCTCATTTATGCTTACTATGATATTTTCTCTCTTCGATATTGAACATAACAAAAAATGGTCGCATGAGAGCGGCACCCCCAAAAAGAGTGAGTCCAAATCCTCGAGAGTGTTGTTGTTGTAGTCCAGGACCTTGCACAAGCTCCTCTCCTGCATACCCGCTACTTGCCCCCTCGAGTGAGATAAAGTCTTTGAGAGTGTTGTTGTCGTAGTCCGTGCCCATACACGAGCTCCTCTCCTGCATGCCCGCTACTTGCCCCCTTGAGTGAGATAAAGTCCTCGTGAGTGTTGTTGTCGTAGTCCGGGCCCATGCACGAGTTCCTTTCCTGCATTCTGGCTACTTGCCCACTCGAGTGAGATAAAGTCCTCGAGAGTGTTGTTGTCATAATTCGGGCCCCTGCAGGAGCTCCTCTTCTGCATGCCGCCTACTTGCCCCCTCAAGTGAGATAAAGTCCTCAAGAGTGTTGTTGCGGTTGCCCGGGCACCTGCACGAGCTCCTCCCGTGCATGTCGGCTACTTGTTCCCTCGAGTGTGATAAAGTCCTCAAGAGTGTTGTTGTCGTGGTCTAGGCCCCTGCACGATCTCTTCTCCTACTTGCCGGCTACTTTCCCCCTCGAGTGAGATAAAGTTCTCGAGAATGTTGTTACCGTAGTCCGAGCCCCCGCGTGAGCTCCTCTCCTGCGTGCCAGCTACTTGTCCCCTCGAGACAGTCATCCGTTTAAATCACTACCTAGAGGCAACAACTATTATTCAAGCCTACAAATGTGAAGTAGGGTGAGTCTTGGACTCACCTAGTGATCTGAAGCGAGGGCGAGGTGGGTACTCTAGCTGTCTTGCACCCTGATCCGTGCATGGTCTTCATTCCTTACTAAGAGGAAGAGTGGGGAGATAACTAACTCTCTCGAGCCCTAGGAGCCTAAAGCCTTTTTGAGGTGAGCTCATTATACGCGAGAGTGAAGCCTAGTGTAATTCTATCGTTGCGCATGGTATGGAATACGAGCGCGCCAGTCACAAAATAATGAAGTTACATATCGCGCGAGAAATACAAGGCGAGTGTGCCGCGTATATCAAGCATCAAAAACATGCCCCCAAATATGGGGTACAAGGGAGAGCACGCCAAAAATATGAACACAAAATAACATGCAATTTATAACTGCGAATAAAGACGAGTACGCCAATTAAAACAACGTTTTAGAAAAGGAGTACATAAACATGCGAGTACGCCAATTATACTAACAAAACTGTGACAGCGGGAAAGGTAGAGCGTGAGCTATTTGGACCGATGCTCACTCTTGGACTCGCCGCCGTGCTCGTCATCTGAAGAATGCGAGTCCTCGGAGCTTGAGGAGGAGCTCTATGGCTTGTGAAACATCTCTAGGAGGAGGTATTGGATGGTGGCCATCAACCCCACCTCGTTTAAGGCTTCATATCGCCAGAGACACTCTAGCATGAGCTCGTTCGTGAAAGTGACCAACGTCTTGCGCGTCGCCTCCACCTCGGCAGGAGTGAATTGTAAAAGCTCAGGAGGGTGAGATGACTCCCTAGCCCCTTGAAGACAACACTCTAACAGACTGGACTCCACTTCGGCTTGCCGGTTAGCAAAGTAGTCGTTGTCGCTTCGCGCCCCCTTCAGTTCCGCCTCCATCGTGGAGAATCGTTCAGCCCTCGCGAGCTCGACATCCTGCGAGAGTGCATATTCAGAAAGGGACCCAACGAGTACGAGTTAGAGGCCAAAAGATAAGTATACCTCGTCTTGAGAATGAGGGTTTCCCTCGCGAGGTCTTTTTCAGCCTTCACCAATTTATCCTCGGCCTCCCGACGAGCCCTGATCTCAGCGAGGAGTTTCCAATTCACTGTGAGTCTGTACCTCACGATTTGGCGAAGTAGCTCCGCAGAATGGAGGATGGACCGGCTACCGCGATTCGCCAATTCACGAATATGTGTTCTCGCGAGTACCTCAACGTCATCGCACCCGTGGAGCCCGAGGAGAACATGACATTGATGGCATCATCGTCCAGCGCCTCGTCCTCCGTACAGGAGGGAAGGCGTGAGCTCAACACTACTCGATTCTGCAAGTCATCCCAGATCAAGAGATCCCCCTTCTAATCCTAGCCCCGCATCCCGAGCCCAAAGTTGACGTGCACGACGGGATCCTCTGGCCGATCCTCCTTGCCCACAGTGCTCACCCATCTGGATTTTTACTTTTTTCCTCTTTAGCTCGCTTGACAAGGCGGCTTTAGGGCAAGCCTTCATTTTCCCTTTTGCGGAGGCACAGGACGGCTTCCCCTTATCCAAGACGACGGTTTCGGCAGGGCGGGTGGAAGGAACTTTACGAACTGGCACCCTGGAATTTTCGAAGGGTGGGTGCACTGGAAGCGAGCGGTCACCTATTAAAAAAATTGAGCTCTTTGAAAAGATAAGAACATGAAAGAAAATAGAGTGGCGAGTTCTCGCCTTGGCTAACCTATTACTATCAGGATGAAGGCGAGCTTATCCACGTGTCGCCATAAGAATATGACATCGAACTCCTTCCTCAAGAAATTATAGAGGGCGAGGGCATCCATCTCCACGCGAAACGGCTTGTACGCGCTCTCGGTTTTCTGGATTGATGCGAAGGGAAAGGTCCCGAACTCGCCCCGCACGAAAACAAACTTGTTGTTCCAGTGGTGGACTTTGTTGAGATTTTCAAAGATCTTCCCGCAGGCGTTGGAGAAGAAGACGACATCATCGCTAGTCGACTTCAACGTCCTAATCTTGCAGAAGGCGACAAGATCAAACTCAATATTCTCCTCTCGCATATATCAGATGAATGCGATCAGGGCACTGATCGTGTTGAGGTTGGCCCTCGAAGGGGTCAACCCGAAGTATTTGAAGGCTAGTCGGACCTCATGCCACAGGGGCAGAGTCAGCTCGACGTGGAAGTGCGCCAAGGTAAAGGCGAGCTCATCTTGAAAGAATGTGTTGATGTGCTCGCCTGGTGCATGGCGCTTCGCCATAAAGCCTCCAGGCACGTAACGAGCTTCAAAAGCAGTGAATTCAGCTGCAAGGTCTGCGAGCCGAGAAAATTATGCTTCTTTTAATTGGCGACACAATTCAGGTGAGCCTCCTCCCACCTAGCCTCGCGACCACCATGGCGAGAGCAAAAAGCGATCTATCAACAACGAAAATAGGGGGGGGGGGGTCTGAGGGCAGCAAGCATATCTATCATTAAGTGTAACCCCTATTTATTGCCATTGGTCTTTGGGCGTACTTGCGCATGAGTCCGTATACTCGCACATGAGCTCACCGCCTCGCATGTCAACGCTAAGCGAACTAAGAGATGAAAGCACATGAACAACCCATAGAAAATAAATCTTCATTAAGACGCAAAAGGCAAGTACATGTTAATGCGAGTAGAATAATGAAACCTAAAAAATGCAGATACATCATTCACGATGCACAGGACCGCGACCTCGGCGGCACGGGCGAGGAGGATGACGAGCTTTTCAAGTAATATCTCTGGCACTACGAAGATCATCTTTAGCCTTTCGAAGGTGCTCCTCGCTTTGCCTAATATACTCCTCAAGTCTGGGAGCCTCGTCTACTGACCCTGCCACTTGATTGAATCTATGCTGTTCATCTTCAGTAGCATTTTGGCGAGCCTTCAAGTCGTATAACATCTCATACACATCTTGGATGCAGGGATATAACCCTTGTTCATTCTCCACTTGCTACTGGAATTCCTCTGTGTGGTCGAGGCTAGCCCGAATGTCGGCTAGCCTCTAGTTTACCTTAGCAGGCGGCATGGCCATGAAGGAGTTGCAGGATATGAGGACGACAATGAGGCAAGTTCTAAATTCATCATCCACAACCTGCGAGTTCGCCAAGATGTCCCTCAGAAGAGTCATCATTATGAGAGAAGGTGACTCCAAAAGTGAGTTCTCCGACGTTGAGTGTCCCGAGGAAGTGGATAAATGACGAACTAAAAGATTGGGTAGGTAAAAAGAGGCCAGCAAAGAAAAATGAGTTGAAAGTCAAGCAAGAGCAAGTAGGCACCTGCGGAAGACGCTGGATCTCCACCCTGTTGGCGGGGAGAATTCTGACGAAGGTGCTCAGGGGATTGAAGCCTCTGTGAAAGCATTCAGTTTTGTCCAGGCGGACCCATCAACGACTTCTTGCTGGAAGGTCGCCTGACCAGTTTGCTAACACTAGGCTGCTCTTGGGAAGTCGGGAATCTGGAGACATCACCCAGGGAGCTGGACTCGGAGTGGGAGAGGAAGCAAGGGGTACACTCTTAGAGGGCTCTTCGCCCAGCCGCGGTTCGGTGTGCAAGTCAGTGAAAGAGGGATCTCCTTGAAAAGAAAAGCCATGATTAGTGCGCGCTCCTCGACAACAATAAAAGTATAATTTTTTATCAGGTATGGCGGTGAGGTGAGACGACGAGACGAGATTTTATCCCGCATTATTGTCTTGCTCATGACCCTTATCAGCCGACAGGCTTGACAACGCCAAGATCAGGGCCCGACTAGCGTCAACCTACTTAAACTCGTAGATTTATGAGGTCAGCCATTTCGTCTCAAATTTTTTAGAGCATACGACGAGCTGAAATTACCTGTTTCGTCGGACTGAAGAGGTTGAAGGTAGGTTGTTCCGTGTCATCTGGGCTTTCAATCTCCTTGAGAGAGAGCTCGTGCCCCATAGTCAATTCAGTAGGTGGGGGGGGGGGAGGGGGTCTCTCTTCGGCGGAAGGAGCGACAATCTTCTTTTTCTTCTTTGATCCTTTCAAGTCGCGCCCATCAGCTCTTTTTGAAGAGCTCGCCGATCAACCAAAAAATGGAGGCAGTCGCGAGCTCTTCATCTCTAGACCACGACTTTGCACCAACGGGCGGAATCCCCTCTGAAACCATGTTACTGTCAACGGAGGGTAGCAACACCCATTTATTTATAAGGGAAGGGAGTGGGCAGACCCGCTAATTCTATCTCTATGCGCTTAGAGCTCGCTAAATAAGGGTTGAACGATTCTTTCTGATCTCTAACGAGCTTGTAAAAAACGGGGTTTGTGTACAACCCGTATTCAACGAGCAGGAAGGTTCATCGTAGTAAACCATAATAGGAGCAGGTCCATCCCCTGCGTCCGATGGGCGAGCCCGACATGAAGTTCGAACTCGCCACCAAGCGAGAGCAAGCTTAACCCGCATTTTATTGTGCGATCCCGGGTAGCACAGCCGGACTCACCGCTGAGTGGGTCTGGCGAGTCCAGGCCGGTCCAACCTTCGGGCTCGCATAGGTTAGTGAGCAATAATCTATTGAAGGTATGGTTATCAGCAGACCGTCTGGGTATGGGAATAATATTCTTGTTAAGGCGGAGGTTGCTATCCGCAAACTATCTGGGTCTGGGAATATCATTTTGGTTAAGATAGAGACCAGTACCTCCAGACCAATAAGACCGATATACCCTTAAGATGTTTTTCCTATAAATAGGACCCCACACCCCAGAGAGGGCAGATCTAGCCTCCTAGAGCTCACACCTTTCGAACTTCTTCTTCGTGTCGTCTAAAGTGCCGAGCTCGGTTCTTGGTTTAGGGAGGGGAAGTTAATAAGAGAACTTTCGGGTATGTTGAGAGACCTTCTCGCTGCAGCTCGCGAGTTTGTGTTTAGGCATTCCAATCTTCCATATGTGAGGGTTAGATCTAGGCTAAGAATACTCAGACGCAATTGTCCGATTGTGGGTTAAGTAACTAAAACTACCCCCTCTTGGTCCGAACTTCATTGAAGATATCTGGGTTTCAATAGTTCGAGTCATCATCATTACACCTCGCGAGTATTTGAGGAACCAGAGTCTGTATATGCTCGGCCCCATAGAGCTCTCCTGGAGAGATCCTCATCCTATTTTGTTAATCGTCCTCGCCCGTTGTTACACATTTGTAGGGATCACATCTACCCTCTGACACAATTTGAGTACGTCAGGAACGACCATTGAAATGAATATCAAGTGCCCTACAGAGGTCAGCATCATTAGGATAACATCGCTTGTAGAGACCGTCCTAGTGTTTCAAAAACGGAGATGTCAGAAGCCGAATTTCAATGATTATTTCTTGGTCAATTTGATCACATGGGTGCTCATTTTGATTGCATGTGGATTGTGGATAGCCTCAAGAGAAATCAATAAGATAAAATATGTGTTTAGTAGTGCTCCCACTGATATGAGAGACCCAATACCTAATTTTGATACATCTCATCTTGAAGAGACTCGGTGCCTACTTGATTTTGAAGTCGAATTTTATCATGACCGTATGTTACAGCCTTACAGGTGGAGAGAGACATTATCATCAGTAGTGAGTATGGTCACGAGAGTGTAGACGAACGGCCCAGTGACATTGTGATGGTATATCTATCATTTACACTCCATTTAGACCTAATTACTCCTTCGGCTAGAGTCCCATTCCTCGACACTCTACATATTGACTCTTGTGTTATTAAAGGCGCAAGGTGCATCGAGACGCAAAAGTACTATGGATCCTAGGCGCAAGGCGCGTGCGCGCTCCCGAGGCACGCGAGACGCAGAAATAGGGAAAAAAGAAATTGAGCGAATTGGACGCCCAATTCTCTTATTTTCAGCGAATTGGGCACGCAAGTGCGCCTAGGGGTGCCTCGGGTGCGTCTGAGATCATATTTTTGCCAATTTCCCAAAAAAATAGGTTGAAGAAAACACCGTGAAAGACCCAGGCACGCCTTTTATGCGCTTGGGAGTTGGTAAGGCGCGCCTGAGCATGCCTGGGGCACATCACTCGCCTCAGCCATGCTGAGGCGCAGCAGGCTGGGCCCGGCGCCGAGGCGCGCGCCTTGACAATATAGGCCACACCAAGGGGGTGCGGAAGGCGCTGCATAGTAGTTACTGCGCAACAGTAGCCACCGTGCTGTGGTAGGTGGCTGCACGACGGTTGTCGCGTGGCGGTTTTTGGAGATTTCCTCCACTACGGGCTCTAAGTGGCCCTACTTCCTCTATTATGAGCACCTAATGGAAGGGGTTTCACTATCCGCAACCCCATTCTTATTTATAAACTAAAGAGGTACCCATCAAATGGATATTTCAGGTTGCGAACCAACTCCCATTAGTCTAGTAAATCTTAGATAATTCTCATACTTGAGCTCAAGTTAAAATATATGTTCAACATATTCTAATTAATGGGAAGTCAACTCCAGGCGTACCCTGAAAACAAAACTCAGCTCGAAATTAGGAAGCAATCAATATGATGGGGATCCATCAGATCATGCACCGGGAGGGGTTCGCCGCATGGCGGGACCTACGTTCGTGTATTCGCGCAGGAGGGGTTAATCGAATCACCGATCCGACTCTGCAGATGTGTCTGGATCCGTGTTGCGAGTCAAAATCATACATTACTTTAGTATTTTTGGTTTATATTTGTTGTATTTGAGTGGCCCCACCTCCGACCAATCATAGTCGTCGATGGTGGGATGTCATAGTTTTTCTTTTATTATAAATAGATAGGTAGTAGGCTGATTTTATGTATTGCAAAGTTTGGAGAAAGAATTCTCGGATTCCCTTGATCCCTCCATAGTGTTAACTCCGTGGAACCCTAGGTGACGGCTCCTAGGTGCGTATCTCCCTCCCCAAGGCTTACTTTAACCCTAAGCCACTTTTTCCTCCCTCTAAACCCCTTGCCGCATCCTCCCAGCCTTCCAATCCAGCCGAATCCTTACTGGTTTACCTCTCCCCCTTCAGCTGACCACCCTCTAGCAGCCACCCAGCCGCCGGCCTCCCGTTTTCTATTCCAACGAGCCGCCGACCCTTCCCCGACCTCCTCTGCCACCGCCAGCCCCTCCACGGCCTTTCGCCATTTCCACTCCTCCCTAGCCATCGCCTCCCTCCCTCCATACCCCACCCAACAGTCGGCCAAGTACAAGCCGCTGGTTCATCCCTCACAGCCCTCCACTCGTGGAACCATCTCCAATCAGCCACCCTATCCAGATCAGTCCAGATCTAGACTCTTGCTGCCCCTATCCGCCATCTCCCCTCACCCTTCCCTCACCCCTAACCCGAATCTACTCCTAAAATCGAATCCACCATTTCCTCGCTCAGATCTACCTATACGCCGCCGGATCTTACTCATTTTCGGCCCGTTACCACCTTCCACTGCCGAGGACAGCCACCTACGCTATTTCCACGCCACTAGTTCCATATTAGATCACCGTCATAACGCATCCGACTCCAGAATCTTCAGTGTTTTCGTCAACTCACTACTTTGGTAAGTCACCTGTTGTACTGGACAATTATTTTCACCATTTTATTATTAGTTTGTCTATCATATATTTTCTTGGATAAATTGTCGTTAGTGATTTGGAGGTGGGATCCATTCGCCACACGCTTTGCCTTGACCCTCCGAGCGGAGGAAAGCCATCTAATGCTTATTTATTGAACGATTGTTTTCTACTTTAATTATTGTTGCGTGGGTTACTGATTATTATTGCTCGTCGTAATTGGTCGCCGTTGGCTCTAAAAATGCACCTCCACCACAACACGCACATGAGAGTTTGGGAAAGGAGAAGGCTGCAAATAGCTGGTTACTAGTGGTTAAGAGGATGCAAGTAGCAAGAGCCGCTGACACCGACAACACCAGACTTCACCTGTCGCAGCGAATGCCACTCCTGCGAAGGGCTTTCCTTTGATTTAAAAGTCGTTGTTAAGGGAAATACAAAGAAAAGTCATGCGAGCAACAAACCGCAAAGCTTGAGAATCGAGATCGTAGCCTGTAACAAGTAGGCTATTGGGGTCGAGTCAGCTTACTTTGGGAGTGCCGCCCCCTTATTTATAGGCTCGGGGGCCTGCCTGAACGGACAAGGCTAAAGTAATCGCCTGCCCGGGGTACACGAGAACCGGGCAGAGGTGGCGGGAAACAAAAAAGGAGAAAAAGACAAACTACCAGACCGCATGAACGGGCAGTTAGCCTGCAGTCTCGAGCTCTTTGCTAGGCGATTGCTTGTTGCGGTCTGGCCGAACTGTGCGGTCTGGACATTCTGACCGCAGTGACCTGAAGGTTACTCGAGAGCCAGTTGCGGACTGGCTGGCCTGAGCGGTCTGAAATTCCTTTCTGTTACATCCTGAGTAGGCTTGGGACATGGTTGCGAACTCCTGGATAAACATGATCCCCGCACATTTTTGAATTTCTGGGAATTTCAATAATGTTAGTTCTAGCCGCGAGACTGCAACCATCATTAACCGAGGCGGGTAGGACAAGGAAAAGGAGGATGTGGATAGGACAGTAAATGCCGCTGCCGAACTATTGCGGTTAGGTAAACTGAAACCGGCACCTAGGAACATCAAACTTCCGCCCCTTTACAAATCACCTCTTCAAAAAAAGAGGACAGTGAAGATCATAACCGAGACCACAAATATTGTTCTTTTGTCGAGAGACTTTGACAAAAGGACGAAGAAGGCTCATTGAGACTGGGGCGGACATCTTAGCCAAATTGATCTTGAGCGATTAAGGTGCCCTACTTTCGATAACCGCCAGACCGCTGTTGTGACCGACCAGGAAGAAAACTTGCGGCCTAGCGGTCTTGCTCTTTTAAAGTTCTGCTTGTTGCGATCTGCATTAACAAGAAATTTTGAACTTGTTTCTCTTTTGTTTCAGCTTAAAGTGAACCATCTCCCTCTACGATGAAGAAAGTGTTAAGGACGTTGTTCGCCGCTTTAGCAAACTGGGCTGCGTCAAGGAAGGCTTCAAAAACACCTCTTTTGTTGAACTTTTTCCTTAATTGAAGAGGCGGGTAGCCGCAATGAATCGGGTGGCCAAAGGCAAGGCCAAGATTGGGGAAGAGCCTGGAGAAGAAGAAGTAGAAGAAGAAGAAGAAGGAGAAGGCGTCATGGAAGAAAAGGCAGTTGACGACGAATCCGACACCGGCGGCCAGGAAAAAGTGTCTGGGGACCTGGAGGAGAAGACCGCTCAATCCGCTTTTGAGGAGTCTGGTTCCAGTGATGGAAGTCCTCCCAGTGATTTCAAGGAGAGCAAGAGTGGTGAAACAGCTTCCAGCTCGAGTTTGCCGAGCCATGATTATTCGCTGCCAGTTGATATTGATGGTTCGGTGGACTCTGAGGGATCTCCTGCGGCTAAGAAGCTCCGGTGGGGGGATTAAACTATGTAATTTTGTTTTTTGAAAAATTCGGCGGTCTCTTTTTGTTAACCGCACGTGTATACATGTATTTTTTGAAGAATTAATGAAAAATATACTTGCCTTCAGTGTTCTCTGAGATGATTTTTACTTGTGGTTTAGTATTTACCAGTTCGCTTCCATTGTTCGAGCTCCCATGTATTCATTGTTTTACCGGATAGCTCAAGGCGAATAGACTTCCTTTGAGAAATATACGCGGTCTGCCACTTATTTCGCACGACCTTGGGAGATCAACTTGACCTTGCCAATTTTAACTGTTGGCGCTAAAAATGCACCTTCACCACAACACGCACAACGGAGTTTGGGAAAGGAGAAGGCCGCGAGTAGCTAGTTACTAACGCTTAAGAGGATGCGAATAGCAAGAGCCGCTGGCAGCGACAACACCAGACTTCACCCGTCGCGGACGACGAGTTTTCCTTTGATTTAAAAGTCGCTGTTAAAGATTAGTTGCGCCGTCCTCCAGGGAAAGCCAAAAAAAAAAGCTATGCGAGCAACATACCGCAAAACTCGAGAATCAAGACTGCAGCCTGTAACAAATAGGTCACTTGGGCCTTCCCGAACGGGCAGGGCTGAAATAACCGTCTGCCCGGGTTATGGGAGAACCGAGCAGAGGTGTTGGGAAACAAAAAAGGAGAAAAGGACAAACTACCAGACCGCATGAATGGGCGGTGCGGTCTGGAGCTCTTTGCTAGGCGATTGCTTATTGCGAACTTGCCGAACTGTGCGGTCTTGACATTCTGACCGCAGCGACCTGAAGGTTACTCGAGAACCAGTTGCAAACTGGCTGGCCTGTGCGGTCTGAGATTCTTGTCCGCTACATCCTGAGCATGCTTGGGACATGGTTGCGGACTCCTGGGTTAATAACCGTCACCGGCGAAATCATTGCATATAGGTTTGGGTTAGTGTGTCAAGTCTACATTTTCACCCATAGAAGTCTTGATTTTGTGCACCCCTTAGCCTACCCTACATCACAATATGGGTTATTCCTGGATGTCACTTATCACTATTAGTTCATCAAATCATATAATTAGGAACAAACTTTGCTCTTACCCTCAAGACATATAATTGGTCAGGGCAATAGATTATGTATGCCACGATAAGGTACTTATTTAATTTTGGCTTCATATTTACCCATCCAAAAGTAGGATTTTGAGTGTTGTTGTTATCTACCCATCCAGAAGTCAATCAATAAATGTCTCTGGTCTAGGTGAGTGTCAAAGGAAGCACATTTATTTTGACATATGAATAATGCTGTCCTCAAGGCGATTACCCTCAATACGAGCCTTGGTCACCCATCATAATAGTCATTCCAACCATAGTTGAATTGTGTTAGTGGATTAACACGATCCCTATATAAGGGTGATCCGCGATGATGATTGATCTTCTTGATAATATTGAGGTCTACCGTAAGGAGCCATATGCAGCATATCATATATGGAGGTAGATCCTCCAATGCCGGAGAATGACTCGTAGTTGGAGGACCCTAAAGGGGTGGTCATAATGATCGTCAAACACCGGGTCTCCCCTAACTGTTCAGTAAGGGTTTGGGTATGGTCTCTCCTAGATGTGATGGCCAGACCTAAATTCCTAGGTGCCTCTAACTCATCGGCTCTCGTGGTCAAAAATTTCTAATTGGGTAACTGGCTGTCTAAATGTGTCTCTATGTGAGTAACTCGATCTAATGTCAGCCATTGAAAACCTGCATTTAGCATCTAAGTATTAGAACTAGTTGTTTGAGTATCAGAGTTATTGGGGCCTTTCATGGATCTCATATAGCCCCTACCACTATGAAGCATAATAAATAGTCATAAACCTGGGGCTCTAAAATGCAATCTAATGCAGGATAAGGCTATAGAGAGAGTGATGAACCTAACACAAAAGATAATGCAGAAAAAAGACAACAAATGTATTGGCTAAATAACTAACATGAACACTAATACAATACTTATATATGAATAGGCATGTAATGTAATCCAACAAAATTATTTAATTAAAAATATTTTAGAACTAGGAAAATAATCACACTTAATTGCAAATAAGTTAAATAATGTTCACCCATAATAATTGCATGCTAGTAAAAGTACTAGAAAGCAAATACAGATCGAATAAATGCAAAGGTAAAAAGATATAAATTAAATCATTAACAAGCATAAGTCCCAAAAATATAAAGAAATCTGACTGAATAAAGAACCCACCAAGTAGTCGGTCCAAATGAAATGATGGTAGAATAGGTGGAGTTGGGTGGTAGCAGGAGCGCACTGTATGTGCTGGTGCACGGTTTGAGAAGTCAATCCAAAATTTTCGGGGTATTGTGTGATTTACGAATTTCACTAGAAGAGCAGTTTCTACTAGTGAGTTTGGCATGTAATGTAATCCAACACAATTATTTAATTAAAAAGATTTTAGAACTTGGAAAATAATCACACTTAATTGCAAATAAGTTAAATATGGTTCACCCATAATAATTGCATGCTAGTAAAAGGACTAGAAAACAAATACAGATCGAATAAACCCTGCAAATCTACTGATGTAATGGTAAAAAGATATAAATTAAATCATTAACAAGCATTAGTCCCAAAAATATAAAAAAATCTGACTGAATTAGAACCCACCAAGTAGTCGGTCCAAATGAAATGATGGTATAATAGGTGGAGGTGGGTGGTAGCAGTAGCGCACTGTATGTGCTGGTGCACGGTTTGAGAAGTCAATCCAAAATTTTTGGGTATTGTGTGATTTGCGAATTTCACTAGAAGAGCAGTTTCTACTAGTGAGTTTGGCAAGACAGGATATGACCACTATCAAGAAAATAAACTAGTTTCGAGCATAAAATGCATGAAATTTTTGGGTGAGGTTGGGCATTCACGAACGACGGTTCATGATCACCGCGTTCACAACCACCACCACCGCGCCAAACAAAACCATAAAGTTGCAATGGCAAATGCTAAGAAATACAGGGGACACAAAAAACATCTTTTGTAGGCACGTAGGAGCAACATCATAGAATTGCTACAGACTTGAGACAAAGAAGAATGAACTTCAAAATCCATTCACATGACACTTCCATCCATAGCAGCGTGCATTTTTCATCAAACAAACAACTAACAGAAAGCACAAACCAAAAATAAACCAATGTTCTTGAATTCATTATGGTTGGAATAAGGCATACGCGTCATTTTTGGGGATTGACGATTCCAAATAGAGGCCATTCAAACAGTCAAAAATTAGCGTTCACATTTTCTAAAAAATGCAACAGAAAAAAGGCTGTTGTTGCAAGCAAACCCATTTTGGATGCTAGCAAACCACCAAATTTGAGAATGACTTGAAAACCAAGTTGTTTCTAGCAAACCGCCATAAAAAACAACAAAAATATATCTTTGCGTTTGGAGATCAACCTTTGCTATATTGGGTTTCCGATCGTGGTAAGAACAACATGCTATGTTTAAAGGCGCAAGGCGCACTGAGGCGCAATGGGGCACTGGAGCCTGGGCACAAGGCGCAGGCGTGTGCCTGAGGCACGGGAGGCACAAAAATGGGAAAAAAGAAAATTGAGCGAATTAGGCGTCCGATTCGTTGAAATTAAGCGAATTGGGCGCCCAATTCGCTGATTTTTCAGCGAATTTGGTGCCCAAGTGCGCTTAAGTGCGTCTGAGATCATGTTTTTACCCATCTCCTAAAAAACTGATTGAAGAAAACACATTGAAAGTCCCAGGCACGCCTTTAGTACGCCTAGGAGCTGGTAAGGCACGCACCGAGGCGCGCCTGGGCGCTCCTGGGGCACATCGCTCGCCTCAGCCATGCTGAGGGACGGCGGGCTGCGCCTGGCGCCTCAGACGCGCGCCTTGACAACATAGATTGACTCACCCCTGAGTATGGGCTCTTCCCACTCTTCCTCTATCATTTCCCCGAGCCACATCACGACCAAGTGTCGAGAGCCTACTGTTGATCTCGTAGAGGCTGTCTCACTTGCTTATGAGGACATTTTCTCTATCAGCGATACTCATCTGGAGGATCATCCCACGATTATTGACTTCATCGTTAAACCTCCCGTTGAGCTTCCTGGTGAGCAATTGGGCTTAGGTTTGTTCTTGTATCCCCTTGTATCCTTCTCCATCACTGCCCCATCTCCCTTCCCACCTCCACTGAAAATCATCAATTTTCCCTTCCAGAAACCAAACTACTCCCTACAACCCATTTAAAAAATTCCCCTATTCCCTCTCAAAAAAATAACCCTCATCACCGATTCACTGCCTTCTTACTATGTGGGTGTCTTTCTTGTATGGATCTTTGTTGTCATTATGAATATATTGCTATGTGATTTCATGCTCTGGATTATGCAGGATCAATTTGCTGCGAATTCTTGCTTCGGCCCTTCACTTGGAGGAGATCGTATGCTTGTGTAGCCTATAAGAAATAATCTTGTTTTGCTAAAATTATGCGCGTGCGATTTACTATTTTATTACTTGATTTTGGTCTTTCCTATGTGTCCCGTTTGCATACTATATATAATACCTAAGATAAGGAGAGCAGGTTACTGCACCACTAGAATTGCATTTAATCGCACACTCACGTAGCCTATCATACATTACAATGCATATTGTTACACCTTTGGTGTGACTGCCGAGGAAGGACAAGAGAGTAGGGTTGGGGGGATGATGTTAACTTCCAAAGAGGAGGATCCTGCTTGGCTAGCTCCAGGCTCCTAACACCAGGGACACAATAGTAATAATACAAAATGAAATAATTTTTTAAATTGTATTTACACAACTGCCACACCCATCAATTCCTTATGGAACCAATGCCTCCACATTCCTTAGATGTTAGGGTTTCTTTTATTGCCCTTCACGAGTCTACGCACCACATTAACATGTTCATAACCTATTCCAGTTCGACATACCCATCGCCTGTAATTTTACTCCCTTCTAGAATATGTGTTTTGTCCTCATGGCAGGACTTCTGAAATAGTTGGTGAAATTTCGCGATCGACCTATGTAGCTTCAGTGCATGGTCGGTTTTGCCAAGCCATGTGGACTTGATTTATCATTTTCCCTTGCACACCTCCGAGCAATGCCTGGGGTTAGATGCATAATCATACATCAATAATGGATCAATGGTTATTAGAATTGATTTCTCTGCAGGATGATCTCCAACCACACATTTGATTTGAGATACATGAAACATTGGGTGATCACAACTCTTCGGCAGAGGGAAAATGCATTACGCATCCACCCCAATGCGGGTCTCCATAATGAATGACCAAGAAGCGTGCAAATAATTCAGAGTGTGCTTGAGTGCAATAAATGTCCTCTAATGCTGACTAAGTTTCGCAAAAATTGCATCCCCCACATAAAACTAGACATTGTGACAACGCTTGTTGGTTTGTTTGAGCATTTCCTATTGTCTGCGATGAAGACGGTCCTTTAACTGATGAAAGATCTCATATCGATCGTGAAACTTAGTAACAGGCATCTCAACATGGTATTCTCCGTATAAGTGATAACATTGTTGGATGCAGTCGACTATCTAGTATCTTAAATAGAGTTCTGCCGACTGTTGAGTAGGTGTAAATATACAAATATTTGACCTAATTGATCCATGTGACCACCCATGAAGGACAAGAGAGGAGGGTTGGGGGGGGGGTGGCGATAACTTCCAAAGAGGAGGATCCTGCTTGGCTAGCTCCAGGATCCTAACATTAGGGACACAATAGTAATAACACAAAATGAAATAATTTTTTAAAATTGTAAGTACACCACTGCCACACCCATCAATTCCTTATGGAACCAATGCCTCCACATTCCTTAGATGTTAGGGTTTCCTTTATTTCCCTTCACGAGTCTACGCACCATATTAACATGTTCACAACCTATTCCGGTTCGACATACGCATCGCCTGTAATAATATTCCCTTGTGGAATATGTGCTTTGTCCTCATGGCAGGACTTCTGAAATAGTTGGCGAAATTTCACGATCGACCTATGTAGCTTCAGTGCATGGTCGGTGTGTGGACTTAATTTATCATTTTCCCTTGCACACCTCAGAGCAATGCCTGGAGTTAGATGCAGAATCATACATCAATAATTGATCAATGGTTATTAGAATTGATTTCTCTGCAGGGTGATCTCTAACCACACGTTTGAATTGAGATGCATGAAACATTGGGTTATCGCAACTCTTCCGCAAATGGAAAAGGTGTTACGCATCCTCCCCAATGCGGGTCTCCATAATGAATGACCAAAAAGCGTGCAAATAATTCAGAGTGTGCTTGAGTGCAATAAATGTCCGCTAATGCGGACGAAGCTTCGCAAAAATTGCATCCCCCACATAAAACTGGACATTGTGACAACGCTTGTTAGTTTGTTTAATCATTTCCTATTGTGTGCGATGAAGACGGTCCTTTAACTGATGAAGGATCTCATCTCGATCGTGAAACATTGTATTCTCAGTATAAGTGACAACATTGTAGGATGCAGCCGACATGGTATTCTTTGTATAAGTGACAACATTGTAGGATGCAGCCGACTATCTAGTATCTCAAATAGATTTTTGCTGACTGTTGAATAGGTGTATTATACGAATATTCGACCTAATTGATCCTTTCAGCCTATTCACATGGATGTTCAAAAATTAAATATTGGTGGCTGTGTGTTGTAACAACTCGCCCTACAATATCAAAAGTATTGTCCACTTTTGTTCATCCTTGCCTGTACTAAGCTGAACCACACTGTTTTTGTCCGTTTTCACGGGTGGCCTATGAGTATTTTTTAGTAGGTCACTCATCTCAAAATTACTCTCACAAGAGCATAATTAACTATGGACTTTCTAGCGTAACTTCATTTGCTCCGAAATGGCACATCTGATATTTAAGGTTCAAGTTATTACTTAAACCCAACAACCTTTCTTTTAATTCTGATGTGAAATTCGGTTCATTCTTGCACCTTATTTCACCTAAAAGCTTGACATGACCTGCTTTCCTTGGGCTTGATTGCCCTCAAAGACACTCTAACCTCATCGAACGACTATCACTAGATTCGGGATGTTACAGGCCCACTAGCTTCTGCATGATTCTTCTCTGAACCATACATCATAATACATGAGATCTAACTCTGATACTATCTGTAATAACCTGCCCTACAATATCAAAAATATTATCTACTTTGGTTCTAAGTTATATCACATGATTTTACCCTTTTCCACGGGTCACTTATGAGCAATTCCTAGAAAATCTCCCATCTTAAGACTGCTCAACACTTATTCCGAAAAAGTGGCTTTGATCGGCCCAAATTATTATTTAAGCCCAACTGCCCAACATCTGTCCCTCAAATTCCAATGCGAGGCTTGGTTCATTCCCGCACCACCTTTCCCTTTAGAAAATCTGTCATTCTAGAAGTCTGTCATGAGATGCTTTGCCCATCGGTGGTGATAAAAGGCTGAGAGTAAGAACCTATGATCCACTTCACCTAGCTGAGAAATATCCATTACATAGTCCGGTGGGTGTGGAGGTGGGAGCGAATATTTGCTTGTAATCCATGTATGAAGAGTCCCAAATAATGTTTGAGAGGTGAATCATAGACATGATTGACTAGCTCAATGAACTCAGCAGTGTAGTTATCAAGGGAAATCTACTTTCATACACTAAAATGTTGTTCTACTTGTTGCCCGTGTAGTGGTGGTTATAGTGTTTAATTAACGCTTGCTTGGGGCACGACCATGTAAGGGTCGCTGTCATTTGGTGAAGCTAACAAACCCAATGGAGGGCGAAGCATTCTATGTCGAGGAAGATGTGCAAACTTTTCGCTTTTCTGTGTGTGGTGAAGGTCAAAAAATCATTTGGCCTTCACAATATTTTTTTTAATTCATAAGAACCAAGAAACCTATTTTTTCCGACGAAAATTGGATCCGAGTACATGCCCGGGTGTGCCATGCATTTCTCATTTCCATGGCACAAATCCTCATGAGAATCTTTCCCCCCCACCAAAGTTTGGAGTATTACATTATTTATGAGTTATGTGTGAATGGTGTGATTCTTATGAATATTAGAGTGCATGCTCCAAAACTCCCAATTTTAGGGTCTTTGTTTAGAGCAATGTTATATGCAGGCCGCGGATATATGCAAGCCAAAGATTTATTCATGCAGGCCAAATTTCACATATGCAGGACAAATTCAAAAATCAATCTCATTTGTTTTATAATTAATTAAGTCAAATAGAACAATTTTATCATACAACTAAGCACATCAAATCACATATAACAACTCAAATCAAAACTTGGCATTAAACCTGTTTATCAAAAGTTAAATACTTATAGTCTCAATTAAGACATCAAAATAAACAACCTAGGACAATCCACATTGTCCTTCAGAAAAAAAGTTGAGATATCCAAGTATAATAAGAAACCTGCAAAAAATAGGAACATTTGGACAAATTTAGAGTTCCAATATGTATTACCAAATCTCCACTCAAAGTTAGTTTGGCAAAAAAAACATATAGCAAGCAGTAAACGAACATACCGCATCCATATTGCATAGCCCATACCATGCAGTTCAAGGATCAGCCAAACTAACAATATTACTTCCATATTGCATAGCCCATTCCTCTGCAATGGCTTCGTGATACCGCATCCACACTGAGAAAATAGGTGGCAATGGACAATCTTCCATCATTTGCAATTGTATGAAGTGGTTGTCGTTCACAAAATCAATAAAAATAATCTTTTGGCTTTCTGAAGGTGCAGTATGTAAGGGCAAAAAAGTGAAGGACTGAAAGCAAGAGAAATGAACAACGACCACGTTATAGCATGATGCTATTACTAATCCCATATCAGGCATTGACATCCATTTTTCAAGCGGAGCTGGGACGCTATTGCAATCCAAAGATTGCATTAAATCATGCAACCTCACACTCCCGAAAATATTTGAGTATAAAATTGACCTTTCTTGGAGCTCCTTAGAGAGGTCAATTCTAACTTGTTGCCAATTCTCCTTCATGTCTAAAGCAAGACTTACCACATGGTAACCACAGTGCCCATCTCCTGTGACATTAATGATATCAACTATATATTTTGAAATATAAGGAGGCATCTCCTTTCGAATGCAATTTAAAAATCTCTTATTGTCAGGGCCGATTTTTTCGTGCAAGCTTTCTCTTGACCTGTACTCCATCTTTTGCAATAACCTGTACTCCATCTTTTGCAATAACATGTTCAAAATGCGAAGGTTCCCGCTTTGTTGATTTGAAATCTCCCTTCAATTTATTGTTGCTACCCTTTTGTCGTCCTTTCAAACGTAATGGCATATAAGGCTCTATAGTTTTGCTTGTAGAAGGCTCCAAAAGCTCTCGCAGTTTTCTTTTCAGCTCCTGCTTGTGTATGCCATCAGAACTTTTGTACTTTTTAAGTAGACATTCTAATTCCATTTGTATGTCACATGTCGGAATATGCTCTTCCTTAATCGGTATCGATGCATCGGTAGGGTTTGCATCTAATGTCAATTTTTTCCAATGCTTATGGATCATACATAAGGGAAAGGCACTTGATTGATTGATGTAAATTACCAATTCATGTGCGCAAGGCAAACCGAAGGTATTTCTTACCCTATGTGTGCAATCTGACGCATCTGGATACCCTGACCTTACTAGTTTTTCTTCCTTTTTCATAATATCTAGAGCAGCAATAGATACAAAACCAACCAAATTGGAATACAAAGGCCCACTAAACATGTTATTTACCTGTATAATGCTTTGACCAAATGATTTCTCGATCTCAGTGTTTTGCAGAGTTATCATTTGATGAAATGATTTCCAAACTGTAGTCAAGTTGCCGATAGATACCTCCAAAAACCTTTTCAATTGGCTATGTCCGCTCTCAACACGATTTGTTGTACAGTTGCCTAGATGAAAAAATGTATCTATCCAAGCTCACACAAAGCAGTGTTTGTAAGTATCAATTCAAGTCGTGACAACATAACGCGTAACCTCTGGATATATATCTGCATAAGTCGTTAGCATAGAGTTGTATCTCAAATTAAACTCATGCACTGTTGGAGAATTTACCAGGTTTTGCCATACGCATAAGAAGGTCTCACATTCCTTCCCTTCTTTGAATAGTTTTTTGCAATGCGCTAAAATATTTCTGCTGATATGCAACTGACATAATATAATTTTTGATTGATGGAATACTTGCTTGATGACATTCATAAGTGCAATATCTCTATCAATCACAAAAATAGTTGGTAAAGAACTTGGATATAATATCCATGAAAACATTCAAGTGTCCATTTATAGCTCTCCTCAGTTTCGTTCGACATAAAGCAAAGTCCAGGAAAATAAGACAGATAGGTTGATGTCAACCCAACAATAGAAAGCAGAGGCATTTTGTAGCGATTAGTTTTGTACGTGCAGTTCATAATAAACACATCTGCGAACATGTTACTCAACTGAATAGAGGTCGGATGAGCAAAATATAATCTTTCTAAGATGTTGGTTTTGACATTTGCATGACTATAGCTCACATAACCTTCATCACATAAGCACTTGTACAAAAACTGAATAGGAGTTCGCCATCTAACTCTTTTTTTATACAATCTAAACTTGTGATTGTATATTGTTCGCATTGTTGTTTTGTTATTAAGATTTCTTTTCTTCAAAGTAGATAATATTTTTCTTGGTTTCACAGCAGAAGCGTACATATCTTCCACAATTTTTTCTTCGCTTTTATCCAATCTACCTGCGTATGAGTGAGCTTCAAGATGTACAAAACTGTGATTATGAGTACCGCATACTACTTCAACTCTCCAAACATCAACATTTGCATCTTTTCGACCTTGAATAACAAAAGGACAATCACATCGTTTTGAGCTACTCTTTTGTAAATTTTTCTTAACAAAACTTTTGTTGTATTGACTAAGGCGAGGGAAACCCGCTCTATCACAGGTAAGTAAAATTCTAGGCCTTGCACGTGCTGTTAGCTTATCTAGCTGTTGAATAATAACAACAAAGCCAAAACCAGTGCCAACCTTACGAGCCCATTCAACTAACTCATCCTTGCTTGGGAACTCAATATCGGTAGTAAAATGAATAACAACATCTACATTAGGGGTTTGGGGTGGTCCTTCAATACTCAACAACTTATTCTCTAAATCCATTTTCAATACAAAAGATTGGAACACCTGTTAAAGGTAAATGACAATTTACCTTAATGAACCAAAACTACATACACTATCATTTACATAACACTTAACATTGAGAGGAAAAGTTGAGGACTCTTTTTGGTTACCTGAATATGGAATAATCCACCGTTGTAGCAAAAAACACTGAGGGTAGCAGCAGAAAATGTGAATTAAACCTGCAAATAAAAGAGATAACACTAGTTAATGACCAAAAAATCATGAAACGACATATTTGAAATGCAATTAAATAAAAAAGGCAAGTTCAGAGCGGGTTGTGGTGCTATGGTGGGCCATGAAGTGGCTGCAAGGAGGAATAATGGGGTAATGGTGGCGAAATAGGCGGTAGATGGCTGGAAGGGGGTGGACGGTGGCGAAATAGGGCAACAGAGTGCTTAGGAGGGGTCGAATGATGGAAACAAGGGAAGGAGGATGGAGAATGCTACAGGCGGCGATGGTTCGGATCCGGATGGAGGTCGACGGGAAGTTGAGGAGCACCAGAGGAAGGCGGGGATGGGGGTGGCACTGTGGACTGTAGCGGCGAAGGTGTTTGATACGGTGGGCTGAGCGGGGAAGAAGAAAGGAGGGGGATGACTGTCACGGGAGGGGGGAGGCGGTTGTTCCTGAAGTCGCACCAGGGGAGTCTTCCGCAACAGAGATGACGGCGGGCGGAGGAGATGATGGCGGGCAGGAGATGACGGCGGGCGGAGGAGCCGACGACGAGCGGCGCAACAAAGATGCGGTATCAGAGCAGCACGAGATAGGCTAGGGTTTCAGGATTGCGAGTTGTGGTGCTGGGAATGGGCTGGCCTACAGGAAGAAATGAAAATATGGAAGTATTATTTTGAAAACATGGCCTGCGAATAGCCTAAAGGGGTCTGCGTTTAACAACGCTCTTTGTTTATTATGCCATGAGATTGCTCTGCCCTTGCTATAAAAACAAGACCTCATTTAATATATGTGGGCCAGCTTTCCTACTCTTGAATAAATATTTTTATTTGAATTATCAAATATGTCTTTAGAAGGGGAGCTTTGGCGTACCAATTGTGGTGTTACTGTGTGACCTTGAGGTCACAGGTTTGAGTCTCGGAAGCAGCCTCTTGCAAAAATGCACGGTATAGTTTGCTTACATTTCACCCTTGTGGCGAGACCCTTCCCCGGACCCTCACTGCGCATGGATGATTTGTGCGCCGGCATGGGCGACGCCACATTGAAACTTGTGGGTTCAGCTGACCCCACTTGCATAGGCGGATCTACAGGGGGGGCCACAGGGACACGTGCCCCCCAAATTTTTTGGAAAATTTTATTATATGGAGAATAGACTGCGGTTATTATAATAACCGCAGTCTATTCTCCATGGAAATACACTTAAGGTGTATTTAGTTATATACGTGCCTTTTGAATCTGCACCTTCTACGGGCATTTTTAGAAAACGTGTTGAACATGAAAGTTGTAGATCTCGACTATATCTACAACTTTCATGTTCAACACTTTTCCTAAAAATGTCGTTTAGGCCGCCGATTTGGCCCCCGAAATTAATCAGGCGGAACATACATATGTTCCGCCTGGTTAATTTCGGGGGCCAAATCGGGGGCCTAAACGGCATTTTTAGGAAAAGTGTTGAACATGAAAGTTGTAGATATAGTCGAGATCTACAACTTTCATGTTCAACACTTTTCCTAAAAATGCCCGTAGAAGGTGCAGATTCAAAAGACGTGTATATAACTAAATACACCTTAAGTGTATTTCCATGGAGAATAGACTGCGGTTATTATAATAACCGCAGTCTATTCTCCCTATATATATATATAAATTTTAGGCAGTGGGGTTGATTTTTCCTATCACGCGTTTGTTCTCATTTCTCCTGCTGCCTGGCGGAATCGGAAAGCTAGGGCTTGACGATTTTCTTCTTCTCGTCGCCTGGTAAGGTGGAATCCCGCACTCCTTTTCATTCCTTCCCCTGAATCCTGATTGAACCCTAAATCTCTTTTCTTTAGCAGTTTTGGGAAGTTTGGATTTTTGATTTGGCCAAGTGGAAGAAAATTTGAGTTAATCTCAGGTATTTGGTTTTTTATCAAAACAACTATATTTATATAGATTAAATATTTATATATCTTTATAACTGGATGTATATCTTTTTTAAAGTGCTCTTGAAATTTATTTAAGGATTTCTTTTCATACAACTTCATTTTTTCATGTTCTTCTAAATCCTAATGATTTCTTTGAATATTTATAGGTTTTAGTAATTGATTATGGATCGATATTTTTCACGAAAATCATGTGCATTGCAAGATTCCTCTTCCAGTAATCCCATTGAAGGAAGTTGTGATAAGAAAAGTCGTATCAATTTAAATGATTTTCCTACGGATCCGGGGCTACGAAGCAATATCTCAAATTATCATCCTAATGATCAAGATGAAATAAGAAGATATTATTTACAAAAGGGTCCATGTCAACCTTCTAACCATGACTTTCCTCAAAGCTTCATTGGTACAACTCCTCGTCGATTTTGTCCTTCTTGGTTTAAGGATCATAAGAATTGGTTAGAGTATAGTATCGAAAAGGATGCAGTCTATTATTTGTGTTGCTACTTATTTAGGTCTGATACGAATTCTACTGCCAAAGGGGAGGTGATGCATTTGTGACTGAGGGGTTCTCAGCATGGAATAAAAAAAAGAGGATATATGTTCATGTTGGTGATCACACAAGTAGCCACAACAAATCTTGGAAGATGTGTGAAGCTCTAATGAATCAAAAACAAAGCATTCCAACTGTTTTTTATAATCAGTCACAAAAAGATAAGAATGACTATCGAGTACGCTTGGGAGCATCGGTGGATTGTGTAAGATATCTTTTGTCTGGCGGATTGCCCTTCCGTGGTCATGACGAGTCTGAGGATTCACTTAGTAAAGGAAATTTTCTTGAGCTTTTAAAATTTCTAGCTGATCATAATGAATCTATCAATAAGGTTGTATTGGGGAATACTCCTAAAAATAACAAGATATCTCATTCTGATATTCAAAAAGATATTGCAAATGCTGCAGCATGTGAAACTACAAATGCTATTATCAAGGATTTCGATAATGATCTTTTCTCAATTTTAGTTGACGAGTCTCGAGATATATCAGTCAAAGAACAAATGGCAGTGGTTATTCGTTATGTGAATAAAAAGGGGCTTGTTATGGAGCGATTCCTAGGTATTAAGCATGTAGTTGATACCACTGCTTTGTCACTAAAGGTTGGAATTGAAAACTTACTTTCTAGACATGGATTGAGTTTGACGAAGATACGTGGACAAGGTTATGATGGGGCTAGTAAC
Organism: Platanthera zijinensis; assembly: GCA_039513925.1. Classification (NCBI taxonomy): domain Eukaryota; kingdom Viridiplantae; phylum Streptophyta; class Magnoliopsida; order Asparagales; family Orchidaceae; genus Platanthera; species Platanthera zijinensis. The sequence continues at coordinate 5,804,419 of CM077092.1, forward strand.
ATGCGAGGTGAACTCAACGGACTAAAAACTCTAATCATGAGGGAGAACGAGTCGGCCTTCTATGTTCATTGTTTTGCTCATCAACTACAATTGACTCTTGTAGCTGTTGCTAAAAATCATACATACGTGGCTGAAATTTTTTCTGTCTTGACTCGTCTTGTGAATGTTGTTGGGGGGTCTTGTAAGAGGCAAGATATGCTTCGAGAAACACAATCTGTTAAAGTTGTTGAAGCATTAAATAATGATGATCTTCAAAGTGGGCAAGGTTTGAATCAAGAAACCAGTCTTAGGAGAGCTGGCGACACTCGTTGGGGATCACATTATGGGATGATTTTGAACATGATTTTAATGTTCTCTTCTTTGATTAGTGTATTAGAGTTCATTATGGAGGATGCATTACACCCCGAGCAAAAAGGTGAAGCCCTTTCTCTTATAAAGTATGTACCAACTTTTGAATTTGTCTTTGGTTTACACATGATGAGAAAGGTCTTGGGCATCACAAATGATTTGTCACTGGCATTACAAAAGAAAAATCAAGACATTATAAATGCTATGACATTAGTTATGGTGTCCAAGAAAAATTTACAGACATTAAGAGATGAAGGATGGGGTTCTCTACTCAGCAAAGTATCTTCATTTTGTAGCAAAAATGATATTTTGGTTCCGATCATGGAAGATATATTTGTAGTGCCTGGGAGATCACGTCGTAATGCTCCACAAATTACAAATTTACATCACTACCATGTTGAGTTATTTTGCACAATCATAGATATGCAACTTCAAGAGCTCAACAACTGCTTTACTGAGGCGAATAGCAAGTTGCTTCTTTGCGTGTCTTGTTTGAATCCTAGTGGCGCATTTTTTGCTTTTGATAAACAAAGATTGATTGAACTTGCTATGTTCTATCCGGTGGATTTTTCTCCATTGCAACTCATGATGCTTGATGATCAACTTGAGAACTACATTGTTGATGTGCGCTCCAACAACGACTTTATCGAACTAATCGGAATTACTGATCTTTCTAGGAAGTTAGTGGAGACAAAAATGGGTCTCATATATCCGTTGGTCTACTTGCTTGTCAAACTTGCATTGCTTTTGCCGATTGCTACCGCAACAGTAGAAAGAGCTTTTTCAGTAATGAAATATGTGAAGAGTCGGTTGTGTAACCGAATAGGAGATCAATGGTTGAACGATCGTTTGGTTACTTATATTGAAAAAGAAGTGTTTAATGGTATCAACAATGAGGCTATTATGCAACGATTTCAGAATATGAAGCCTCGTCGAATGCAATTGTAAAAGTTTATGTACTACGAATCGAATTTTTGTGAAGAATTAATATATATATTTTAATGTTTTTGTCATTAATATTTTTTTATAAATATGACACCACTTGATATTATTGCTGGAGTCGCCACTGTGCGCCGGGCTGCTCTTTACCAAATGTGTCCTTAGAAGGGCAGCCTTGGCGCACTGGTTGTGATGTTACCGTGTAATCTTGAGGTCACGGGTTCAAGTTCTGGAAGCCGCCTCTTGCAAAAATGCATTGTAAGGTTTGCCTAACTTTCACCCATGTGGTGAGACCCTTCCCTGGGTCCTTACTGCGCGGGAATGCTTTGTGCACCGGCCTGCCCTTACCAAATATGTCCTTAAGTTTTTTGGAAGTTATAGTCCCACTATTAATCAGCCGTCTGGGTATAGTTTCCCAGCTGGTCAGATGGTTTAGGTCAATTAGTTAACCATGGACTCTGGTTATGAGCTGTATATTTAGACATGAGCATGAACTTTTCAAGTGGTGGAGAAGTTTAACTTTTCAAAGTTCCCACCGTTACCCACAAACTTCTTTCAATAGCAACTCCGAATATAACCACTGCCATGGTATCTGACCCCTTGAAAATGCTTTGCAATCTTCCTGTTTCAGTGTTGCAGCTGGTACAACGACAGAAAAAAAACCGTTTGTCTCGCTTCACAAGTCTCTATTCCATGTTGCCAACTATAAGACACTAACCTTTATTTGGCACTCCATACATTACATATCTGCCTGCTTGTGTTTGTCCCCACACCAACTAAACAATATGGGAATTAAAGTTACATCAGGCAAAATTACTATCTTTTGAGTTAGAAATTATTTCTACTGTTTTTACTTAGCCATTATCAAAGTACAGCAGACAAATTTGCTATCTTCTGAGTTGGAAATTATTTCTACTGTTTTTACTTGGCCATTATCAATGCTCGTATTATTTTGTGTTTTCTTAAACATCGTGAATTGCAGCCTTGCAAGTACTTCGCTTCTAATTCTTGCTTGAAAGGCGACGACTGCATGTTCGATCACGAACTTTCAAAGTATCCCTGCCACAAATACGCTTCCACCGGCAGTTGTATCAGAGGAGATGGCTGCAAGTTTTCTCACAAGGTCTCTGCTCAAATTATCGCAGTTGTAATTTCCCTTTTCACTATTGCAGTTGTGTGATTCAGTAGTATTCATGTTTGCTCTAATCAGATTGGTCTCTTTGATTTCAGATACCAACCACTGAAGCATTGGCTCAGTCGCATTTGACTTCAGAACCACCAAAGCTAAAAAACCAGCCTGTTCGGGCGCATGTCTCTCCCCGCCCCGCAGGCCCTTTTGAAAGCAGTAATAAGGGAACACGTCTGCTGGGGCGCACTCCATTGAAAGAAGCTACCCAGGTACCAAAAGGTATACGTTTCCTTTCGTTTGGGGCGGTACAGACAGACCTTAACAATAAGGTTAAAGATAAATTGCCCGTGAAAAAGTCTGGTAAAAATGGAGCATATAATCAGCAGAGGCAAGATGATTTGTTTGTGGCATCCAGTGGATCCGCAGATTCTTCAAATGGCTTTGTCGTCAAGAATTCTTGCAGTCTCACCCAAATGTCATCCATAACAGCTCCAGGAACTGTCAATCACGAGGTTTCGGAGGCTACAAAAATTTTAGAGGAGTTTTTGTTTTGCGGTGTGACTTAGTCTCCGTTTGGGGCGACATTTTTGCTCCGGTTTGTTTGGACAAAAACTCTACCGTCATCATCGAAGGTATTATGGCCGCCACCAAGAAAAGCGAGAATGAAGTTCTTTTGGCGAGGTTGGACGTTCACGAACGACAGTTCATAATTAGCGCCTTCACGACCGCTACAGCCGTGCCAAACTGACCCTTAGCCGCAGCAGGTACAATTGAATCATGTAACTTTTTTTTATTAAATTGTACTGATTATTTCTACTCAAAGATAAAGACAGTTATATGATCACCTGTTAGTAAACATAAAATAAAAAAAAGAATTTTATTGTCATTTAACCTGTTAGTGTATATTTATGTTTATGAAATGATGTTACTTTATTATTATATCTTTTATTAAATGAAAGAAAAAATTGAATCATGTAACCTTTTTATGTGATGACTACTATCCTTTCATCGTGTTCTACGTATCCGTCTTATCAACTCGAGTTTCCTGCCCAGGTGCGAACGGCTCAGCATGGGCTCGAGAGGAGACTTTGGATTATGATTTGAACGTTTCGAAAGCTTGCGAGCATCGTGTGGAAGAAGGGATTTTTCTTCGCGCGGAAGAAGACGTCGGCGATCCATGGAGCAGTGAACCGGTAAATTGAACAGATGAAGATTCCGTTTGGCATGCTTTTTTTTTCTTGCTTCGGTGAGTTTGGAAAAAAATGACATTGTTATAGAGTAAATGTTTGACATGTTTGGATAAGTTGGACAGCTTAGGCTCTGTTTGTGGGGACTTATTTTCACCGGTCAAGCGGTTACAGCCGCATGTACCGGAGCTTAGGTCCGCTGTTACGCCCCCGCAACGTTTTGCCGGTCGTCACTATGTTCGTAGACGCAAGGATGCCGTACACAACGGGGCTGAACCATCCGGTTCAGCCCCCTCTCTCTGAAGATGCCGAAATAGGGCTGAACCGGTTCGGTTCAGCCCTATTGGGGCCGGCCGGCCCCTTTGGCCGGCCCCTCTTTGGTTCCGGGTATTTATATCCCGGAACCCCTCTTGGTTCAGCATGCAAGTAATTGAGGTATAATCTCCTTCCTCCTTCTAACCCTAATTCCTCTTAGCCTCCTCTTCCTCTCTAGTCTCTCTCTCTCTCTCTATCTATCTAGTGTCTTAACATTTGGTATCAGAGGATTCGTCTCCGACATGGTGAATACGCGCACGCAAGAGGAATCCGCATGGCTCGAAACCCTAGAGGGGACGGTGGCCACTCTCACGGATTCGGTGGCGGCCATGACGGCCGGTATGGAGGAGTTGAAAACCTTATTGAAAGGAAAAGCGACGGCTACGGATGATTCGGCCGGATCGGGACAAGATCCGGCTGTGGTTGCGCGCGGGGCCACGGACGGCGGAGTCGCGCGGCTCGGCGACGACGCATCGCGTCTTTTTCCCCCTCCGTCAACAGGAGCGTATGGCGGGGCTGGCGGATCGGGGTCGGGGCACTGTGCGGGGCCGATGCCGCCCGCATCCTTGCACAGCGGCTTCGGCGAGCCCGTCGCAAGCCGGAACCAGGGGCGTCGGGGCTGGGATGAGCCCGCAGGCTTCCGGCGTGGCTGGGATGACCCAGCAGGGTTTCAGCGGGGCTGGGATGAGGCCGCAGGTCAGCGGCGGGGCTGGGATGAGGCCGCAGGTCAGCGGCGGGGCTGGGATGAGGCCGCAGGTCAGCGGCGTCCACCGGAACAGGCAGGACAGCAGCGGGGAGGTCTTCTTCCTCCTCGGGGGTTTGGACAGCAGGGTGCGCCGGTTTATGGACCACCATGGGGTGGCCAACCACCGGGTTATGGTGTATTTGAGCAAGGCGATATCGGAAGGCGAGAAGGAGGTCATGGTCCGCATCGCTTGTCTCCAGGCTTGTCTCGCATGTATTTTCCGGAGTTCGAGGGTGGTGACACCTTGGAATGGATTCAGAAGGCCGAACTCTTCTTTCAATATCAAGATGTTCCTGAAGGCCAATGGGTGCAGTTGGCGTCTTTTCACCTAAAGGATGACGCTTTCCAATGGACACAGTGGTTCCTGCGGGGACGGGAGTACGTGCCCTGGGGGGAGTTTGTGGAGGGCTTTACGGCTCGATTTGGTCCGCTAGAGTATGAGAACTATGAGGCCATGCTTCAGAAACTCCGCCAGAAGGGTTCTGTGATGGAGTACCGCACGGAGTTCGAGAAGTTGGCGAATCGGGTGCAATGGCCAGAAAGGACGTTATACAGTTGCTTCATCTCCGGTCTCAAGGATTATATTCGTGACGAGGTGCAGGCACTCATGCCTCAGTCGTTGAACCACGCCATTACCTTGGCCCGTATTCAGGAGGAGCGGTTCAGCAGGCAGAGAGGCCGCATGCAGAATAGGCCCCCCTCGGCCAGCACTACTACTACTACGGTTGCACGGCGGGAACAACCTACGGCTAACAAGCCGACGGTGACTCGCTTGTCTTGGAGTGAGTTGCAAGCTCGCAAAGAGAAGGGTCTATGCTTCAATTGTGATGAGAAGTTTGCTCCGGGCCATAAATGCCAGAGGACACAAGCCTTCATGCTATATCAGGAGGCTGAGGAAGCACCGGCGGCCGACGAGGATGAATTGGAGGTGGACTTGGAAGACACTGAGTTTGGGGTCTCTATGCATGCTTTGGAAGGGTGCGTTCCTCCGCTTACAATGCGGCTGGCGGGTCGGATCGCCCAGGAGAAGGTTACTATTTTGGTGGACAGTGGGAGCACCCACAACTTTGTGCATCCCGATGTGGCAGGGAGAGTTGGACACGGGGTCGACAAGGGGGCTGCCTTCCATGTTATGGTAGCGGATGGCAGTAAGTTGCAATGTGAAGGGGTGCTGAAGGGAGTGGAACTGCGGATAGGAGACTATGCGGGACGAACAGACGTCTACTTGCTACCTATTCGTGGCTCGGATATGGTCTTGGGAGTTCAGTGGTTACGCCAATTACAACGGGTAACTTTTGATTGGGCGCACATGACCATGGAGTTTGTGCTCGGGGAGCAACAGTTCTGCCTGCGGGGTCTTATGTCTTCTCCTATTAAGGAGGTATCTCTTCGCAGCATGCAACAGTTGAGCGGAGACGGGCAAGTGATGGCCATTCTACGGGAGGTTCAGACCGGCGACTCCGGCAATTCTGAGGTACCAGTTCACTTACAGTCCATTTTGACAGATTACGCTGACGTTTTTCAGGAGCCCCGTACTCTGCCACCGCCTCGGTTCCGGGATCATCGTATTCCGCTCAAGGCGGGCGCCGAGCCTACTAATGTGCGACCATATCGCTACCCACACATTCAGAAGGCGGAAATCGAGCGGAGTGTCCGGGAGATGTTGGAGGCCGGTATCATTCGGCCAAGTACTAGTTCCTTCTCCGCTCCCATCATTCTGGTCAAGAAAAAAGACGGTTCCTGGAGATTTTGTGTGGACTACCGCGCCTTGAATGGCGCCACGATCAAGGATAACTTTCCGATTCCTCACATTGAGGAGCTGCTGGATGAACTGCATGGAGCACAACTTTTTACCAAGTTAGATCTTCGCTCTGGATATTATCAGATTCTCATGGCCCAAGAAGATATCCACAAGACGGCTTTCCGAACACATGACGGCCATTATGAGTTCTTGGTCATGGCCAATGGCTTGACTGGCGGACCTGCGACATTCCAGCCCAACATGAATGAGATTTTTCGGGATTTCTTGCGGACTTTTGTGCTGATATTCTTCGACGACATTCTCATTTACAGTGCTAGTTGGGAGGATCATGTGGGACATGTGGAACAGGTCCTATGCCGACTTCGGCAACACCGTCTTTACGCCAACCGTTCTAAGTGCTCATTTGGTCAGGAGGAGGTGGAATACTTGGGCCACATGGTCTCAGGTCAGGGCGTGCGGGCCGACCCACGAAAAATTCAGAGTATGCACTCGTGGCCGCGGCCAGTTACAGTGCGTGCCTTGCGCGGATTTTTGGGTCTCACGGGATACTACAGGCGGTTCGTCCGGGATTATGGCAAGATAGCACGACCTTTGACTCAGCTTTTGCAGAAGGATTCTTTTTCTTGGGGAGAAGAGGCGGAGGGCGCCTTCCAGGCCCTCAAACAGGCCATGACGACCACGCCTGTTCTTGCCTTACCAGATTTTGCGAAGGAATTCGTCCTCGAGACGGATGCGTCGGGGGTGGGCATCGGCGCCGTCTTGATGCAGGAGGGACGGCCTATAGCTTTCTATAGTAGGGCGTTAGCCCCTCGTACTCTGGGCCTGTCGGCTTACGAAAAAGAAATGTTAGCAATCATTCATGCGGTGGGCGTTTGGCGGCCGTACTTGTTGGGGCAAGCGAGAGAGAGCATCAGCTTCGACCCTGTCTCCGGCACAAAACTCTTGGGTGGATTTCTTCGATTTCAAGGAACTCTACCCCGACTACCACCTTGAGGACAAGTTGGTTCTTGATGCGGCCATAACCGCTTGACCGGTGAAAATAAGTCCCCCCAAACGGAGTCTTAGTAGTTTACTATAATTTATAATAATATTAAATATGTTATCATTTCAAAATAATTATTACATATTATATTACTATTGATATATGGTCTGTGTTGTTTTTGTTCTGATGAGTTCCAGCAAAAATTTCATCTGTCTAAAATACATGTTTGACATAACAATTGTTATAATGAACAACACTCAACCTTTATACCACCATAGTCGGGTCGGCTTCTTAGGTGAGGTCCAATTTTCACGAACGATTGTTCATAAGTACAACGTTCATGATCACCATCGCTGTGCGAAATGGGCTTGTGGTTACGAAATATGTGTGGTTTGGCATGAGGAACACCAATGCACTATGATAGATTATGTTTGCTGCTCGCAGTTTTTTATGTGTAGAGTGATGGCGTAATGCTATGACATTTGGGCTCTGTTTGGCACGGTGGTGGCGGGCATGAACATGGGGGTTAAATTGTCATTCCTTAACGCCCATCTAAGAAACTTCACCCACTTTTATGTTCAAACAGATGATATTTGTTAGATAATTCTTAACAAATGACGGTTTAACCGACGTGTTTACGGCCGCCGCCACCGTGCCAAACTGAGCCTTGATAGCATAAATGTTGGTGTATCCTGCTTTATGAGCATGTTATTATACCAATATACCATATGAAACAGAGTTTTATTCAGGCTTCGCTCCCAGAAAAAGAAGCGCGGATAGCGATCTCGCCGTCTAATTAGATTTCAAAATTTGTGCTTTTTTCTTTGTTTTTCTTTTTTTATTTTAGCGAGATCACCGACGTTGGATATGTGAGATCAACGGCTTAAATTTTACCCGCTCTCAAAGGGAGGAATGCTACCTGTACGCAATTATTATTCGCTATATGCAGGGCTTTGTCCTCTGGGCAATATTATTAATTTCAGTGCAAAACTATTCACCATGCAAGGACAACTCTCCAATTGTCCTATGCAACATTTATTTATATTATTAATTCTTTATTTACATTATTAATTAATATTTATGTTCATAGGCATATGAACAGTGCAACTCTCCACTATTCAACCGTCTTAATAATTTTTATTTAAAATCTTTTATAAATATATTACCATATCTTCATAGATATATAAAGGTAATGTTATAAGCAGTCTTAAAATGATTATTTACATCCTAAAAAGATTTAAATTTTCTCGTTTTATTCACAGTCCAAAAGCATGGGAATCATATGTGAGTCTCGCCATGAAACTCGTCACCGCTTCATCTCTTGGTACATAAATTGGATGAGACTTTTCAATTTCGATCACATTTCTTCTCTAATAGTGGGAAAGTTAGAAAAGACGAAGCACACTTGTATCTGCTGGTGGCCGGCATGTACGACACCGGCGAGAATACGATATCTTCTTGCCATCGAGGATGAGTCCGGAATCTGAATGGGTGTTTTTTCATGATAGATACTTTGTTTTTTCATAGCAGATGCTCTGTTTTTCCTACAAGGATGCTCTATTTTTGACTGCATAGATATTTTATGCACAATGACTTGCTTGTCGTACAATTTTGACAAAACTTCGAAACTTATGATCCTTGGTTGATTGCACACATCAGTTACAGACGAAGTTGATGGTGCCGAAAGGGGAGCTTTTGACGCGGATGCTCTCTAGGAAGAATTTCCGCTGGTGATGATTTGACACCATGACGGCGTCGGGTTCATAGAACTCAGAGTTTACCATGAAGTCTGCTAACGATTATGGACTGCGAATATCTTTTTAAACTGCGGACATAAATAAATAAAGGCGGTTGTTAACCGCAACCCTTTATTGGCTAGTCGCATCCCAATATCTCATAATTTTTCGCGCTTTTTTGAAATACGTCTTGTACATGCAATTTTAGGAAAAGTGCTCAACACTAAAGTTGTAGATCTCCAACTTTAGTGTTGAGCACTTTTCCTAAAATTGCATGTACATGACTTACTTTGATAATATGTCCAGGTTTAGCGCCTTTCAGAAATACACCTTGTACATGCAATTTCACAAAAAGTGTTCAACACGTCGAGATCTATAATTTTCGCGCTGAACACTTTTCCTGAAATTGCATGTACAAGAGATATTTCGAAAAGGCGTGAAAAATTAGAAGATTTTGAGCTGTGACTAGCCAATAACGAATTGCTGTTAACAATGGTCTAAATAAACTGCAAATAGTCAAAAATGAACTCGGGAGATCAACCGAAGAAAGCAGTAAGCTGCCCAGAACAGCTGCCCAGTACCAGTACCCGCCGTCCACCTAAAGATAATTGCGCGCCTCTTTTTATCTCGATATTGCCCTCATCCCTGCCCTAGATCTCGAGCACTGCTTCACTCGCACAAATCTCTATCAGCCATCCCTAACAAATCCGAACGTTACAGCAGGAATTGAATTAACGCCGCCGGCCAATTCATTCCGTCCAACCACTGCTTCAATCCCAGCAATACCGGCTGTTTTAGATCACGCTTTCTGTAACGGAGATCTGAAATCTAGGTCAGCTTTTAATCCTACTTACAGTTATCTTTTAAATCAACACTCTCCAGTTCTTCAATCTCATGCTTTCAGGTCCGGAGAGATCTACTTTTGATGTGGAGGCTCCAGGTTTAATTAATTTTCTCTTATAATCTACGCATCAGCGGAGATGTTGAAAAATGGAGTATTGGAATGCAGCGTTTGTCATTCCAAGCTGCTATCCCCAAATGCTAGAGCCATCTCAAAGGCATATGATAGACATCGGAGCAATATATCATCGAAGCACCGTGCACTCAACTTTCTTCTTGTTGCTGGAGACTGTGTTCTGGTTGGCCTTCAGGTTAATTCAATACATTTTCAATTATATGCTAATGAGTCTGTTGCACAATTTCTCAAATGATCCATATTTTACGCTGACAGTCGACCTAACACAACCCTCACCATTTTTCATCCGGGCTTGGGACTTGGAATGAAACTGTAAGGAAAGACATGATGTACTTAGGCATTAGTGAGATTATGACAAAAGATAGGGCACAGTGGCGACAAAGGATCCATATAGCCTATAGTGGGATAAAGGCTTGAATGTTGTTGTTTTATGCTAATGAGTCTGTTAATCTTATGTTCTAGTTGGTCATCAGTATATGATTTACCAGTATTGGTTGTGCTTGTCAAATTTTGTCTTTTCTCTATCTGCATATTTTGGATTTTTGCTACATTGCTCATCATGGTATGACATGTGATTCTGGCAGTGCAAGAAATTCACATTTGTTGCAAAAATTTTTTTATTGCATGTAAGCTGAGGTTATTTCATAGAAAACATATTATTGAGAATTGTTTGGATTTTAATTTGCTAGAATTACGAAGGGATGTAATATGAAAGTGGAGCTATGTTTTAGAGGGATGATTAAGATAATGTGCTTCTTCAGCTTATGTAATCAATGAAGATTAAGTGAAAAAAAGTTTAACACAGATCATTGTGTTGCTCAATTATGTTGTTGGTTTCTCCTTTTCTATTGCAACTCTAGGAGTTAAACCAAACAATTTACGAATCCACGTGCTTGGTTTTGTGTCGTTTGTTCATATTCACAAACATGTCATTGAAAATTTGATCCTCGAGCATTAAAATGTGTCACAGGGTATATGATCACTCATAATGATTACAAAGGATATTAGCCTTATTATTTAAATTTTTTATTAACTACCAAACCTTATTATTTAAAGACTATTGGCGCTTCATTTCAATATGCCAAAGATGCCATATGTGAAATAAAACAGCCATACATGAGAAATTACCAAAAATAGCCAAATTGCCAAAATTGAAAATTGCCAAAAATGAAAAATCTATGAAAATTGAAATACATGAAATGAAAATAAGAGAGGATATTCGTAGTGTTGGGAGAGCTCATGTCGTCTGTCTAATGGGACTGGTATGACACAGGTTGCATCAACATGCATAGTTCTTTATTTAGACAATTATGTATAAGAGAGCAGAGTTCTCTGCAATGGAAATAGAGGCCTTGTCGGTGGAGGTTGAGATACTTCTATGGGGTCAATAATTGGGATTCCTTGTTTAGTTTTGTCGCGCGCATGTTGGGTTAGCACAAAGGAGCGAGCAAGAGTCAATGAGGTTGTGGGTTTCTAATGCAGGATGATAGAAGGTTAACAATGAATTTTTTGGGGGAATGTGGAAGGAATTGTGTTGGGAGGAGTTTGGATTGGACCAATTGAAGCAGGGGTCACTCTTTGGAGAGGAATTGAACTCACGCAAAATGAACTTGTTGCATGCGAAGTAGAGGGTGGTGATGTTATGAATGCGAAGGCATTCCCACATAGGAGGTTGGAGACCATGTATAAAGTAGCCAAAATAATGCACAGGTGAAGTTTGGGGATATTGTTGTCAAACTCCACAAAATCGTCGATATATGTGCTGTCAGAGTGATTCTGGTGGACAACACATAAGCACTCAAATACGTTAATGGAATGTCGGGTGTCAAAATGGTAAAGATGAGTTATCCCTTCAACACATATCAATTCATATTTATGATTACCAAAACCATCACAACCAGTGGAGTCCCGAGACATCCATATAGATCATAGAGGGAGATACTTTGTCGGCCTTTGATGTGTATTGCAGGTCAAAAAATTGCGATAATTTGTGGCTTCAAAGATCAAAATGTCTAATTGACGCAGGAGATTTGTTGGGTGGCAACTAGAGGGGTGTAGTGTCAGTAAAGGGTAAGGAATGTGCTTGCCATGCCGGTCGTTTCAATAGTGATTGAGTCAAAGGGTGGTTATATCTGTGCTATTTATCACTGAAACATCTGAGGAAGAGCTAAGAATCAATTTGATGCGAAGCAGAGACGAGGACCTGCAGTGGAGGGTGAGTTTTGGGCCCATTCAGGGATGATCGACTACTTTCCATATATGGCGTGCCCGGATCGGCGACGGACTCCGCAGATGTGCCCGGATTCGCGTTGCAAATCGATTTGATATATTACTTCATTATTTTGCATTGTATTTTGATGTATTTGAGTGGCCCCACCTCTGGCCAATCATAGTCGTCGATGGTGGGATGCCCTAATCCCCCTTTTATTACAAATAGATGGTTTGTGGGTTGATTTAAAGCATTGCAATTTTTGGTGAAAGAATTCTCAGAATCCCGCGATTCCTCCACGGTGCCGACTCCGTGGAACCCTAAGTGACGACTCCTAGACTTGTATTTCCCTCCCCAAGGTACCCCCTAACCCTAGCCTTCATTCTCCCCCTTGTCGCAGCCCCTACAACCCCCCAAAATCCAGCCACATGTCTAGAAATCCTTCTCAGGCACTTCACTATTCAATCGTGATATTTACTATTCCCATAATATAGTTTTTCCCCAGTCCCTGTTCCATCGCCAGCCTCCCAAACCCCCTCCAGGAAATCCAACCCGTCGCCAGCCACCTTGCCCTCCCACACCGCCGGCTCCTCCACCTCCAGGAGTCACCACCACCCCTCTCCCTTTCATTCCCAGCAGCAGCCCCCCCTCAACCTCAAATCCCTTGCCGCCAACCTTCCTTTCGTGGAGCCACCTTCCATAGCCTTTCCCACTTTCCAGATCAGCCCAGATCTGGAATTTTCAGCCCGGATCCGATCTCAAAATATCGGATCTACTCCTCCCCACCCGGATCTACCTATACGTGGCCGTATCTATCCATTTCCGGCCTGATCCCACCTTCCACCGCCGAGGACAGCCACCTACATCATTTTCCACGCCCGTCGGTTCCACCTCGGATCGTCATACACACACCTCCGACCCCGAATTCTTCAGTGCCTTTGTCAGCCCACTATTTGGTGAGCCCTTGTTGTATCGGATAATTATTTTCAGCATTTTTGTATTGAACTGAATGCAATATTTGTTTGAGTATATTGTATTGTGGTGGTTTGTTAGATACTCATTGTGATTTGCAGGATTTATACGTCGCGCGCTCTTGCTTTGGCCTTCCACGCGGGGGAAAGTGTAAGTTTGTCTCAAATAAATTATCTTTGCCTTGCTTTGAATATTCTGCGTGGGATGAGATTATTTATTTTTCAATTTGTGATTTAATCCGCTAGGCTTTGCATGACATGTAAGGTTAGATCATCGATTTTTCCGCCGTCTATAGCTTCGCCCAGTGTCACAATTGCTAGAGTTATTGGGGTCCTAATCAGATGGATTAGGAGGCATGCGGACGCAAACAATTTTGGATTATGGCGGAGCTATCAGAAGCCTGGTTTAGGAACCAGGGGCTAAATATGAACATTGAGCTAATGTGATAGTGTCGTTTTGACCTGAGCTTGATATTTCATGGATTGCACTGAGGTTGTGGGACCAATGGAGGTGTCAGTTGTGTCTGCTAGAGGCATAGAAGTCCTATTGGAAGGCGGCTAGGGTTGGCCTTTCGTGTGTGTGTTTGAGGGTGATACATGATAAGTACATACATTATGAAATGTATTTAGTATGATACATTGAGTAATATTAGTTAGATACTATTAATTAATATGATATAGAAAGATGTCCAAACTGTCATCTTTGTGCCATCGTATCCAGCCTGGTCCATGTTTGGATGCATTTATTTGGAAAAATCACCATTGACATGATTTTAACTTGGCGGGTGCCTCAAAATCATCACATTTGGCTGTATGTCTTTCATCCTCTCCTCTTATGGATGAACTGATGCTGCCGGCCTCCTGCAGAGCATGAATGCTTATTTCTTATGGAAACAAAGGAAAAGATGGAAAAAACAATTTGACAACCTATTTGCCTTGATGCTGCCACCTCAATCATCATTTAAGCTTCAGTAAAATTTTAATGTCATATCACCATATCATACCTTTAACCAACTATCTAACTGTAATATCATGAAACAGTTAACCTCTCTCATGACCCAGGATTCATGGGCCAAATATAGAATGGTATTTTATAGAGATGACAAGTAGTTTGACTAAAACAAGGACACATGCTCACAATCCATATCCAGGCTCATTTGTATTTGTAAATACATAATATAAACATTGACATTCAAGTCATTAGAGTGTTGAAAAGCAAATGATATAAAGAGGCAATAGCTATATGCAGGCCGACTCTAGCTGTGTAGACCACACAATTTCATAACGGTTATGTGCAGGCCAATGCCTTTACGGGTTCACAACTTATGATTTTTTAGTTTGGTTTGCATTTATTCTTGGATTGCACATAGTGAAAAATGATCTGCATATGATAGCACCCTATAAAGATTGACATTTACCGACTGCTAGTGAATTCTATTCATCTTGACACAACCTGGTAAATTTTGTTTATTTTTATCTTCTTTTTAGAACCTAATCTGAACAAAAAAAGAAAATAATGTCAATGGAAACTTTGCATGGAATTTCTTTAATAGCTTCCATCTCTGGGCCCGTTGGGTTTTAAGCTCAATACATATGGAATATGAATCTAGCAAGGTGTAGCATAATTGACACGAAGGAAAGCTTTGTTATGGTGCTTCTTTTTTATTCATATTCTAAATTACTTTTTTCTAATTGGGAATTTAAACTTGTGTGGCCTAATATTCTTATATATGGTGGCAGCCTGTTCTGGTTTATATGTCCAAGGTGGATGGAAAGTTCAAATTCAGTCCGATCAGTGTTAACTTTTTGACAGAGGTTACGAAGGTCTTTTTTGCTATTGTGATGCTCTTATTTCAGGTAATTTCTCTTCCTCTCTCACCCCTCTCATTTCTCTCTCTTTCTCTGTCATAATATTTGCAAGCATTGTATTCGTTGTAAAATAAAAGTATTATTAACATAATAACA
Source organism: Platanthera zijinensis (assembly GCA_039513925.1). Lineage (NCBI taxonomy): Eukaryota > Viridiplantae > Streptophyta > Magnoliopsida > Asparagales > Orchidaceae > Platanthera > Platanthera zijinensis. The sequence continues at coordinate 5,819,683 of CM077092.1, forward strand.
TTAGGCGATTTAAATGGCTAATTATAAGCAAATTCAAATGGATGTGAGTCATGTTTTATTTTAGTTTTATAAACTAAAATATAACTATAATTGTTATAAATTATTTTTGTTTTCTTATATTATCATATTAAGTAAACAAGGGATAGGGCACAATGGTGATAAAGGATCCATATAGCCGACCCTACTATAGTTGGATAAAAGCTTAAGTGTTGTTGTATATAAGTTAATTTTTTTTGGTATTACAATGATTTTGATATATTTATACTTAAATACCAATATGATAAATGTTCTATGCTATATAATATTATGAACATGCATATAATAATTAAACTATTATGTATAATAATTAGCAAGGTTACTGGGCATTGAACCGAAAGAAGAAAAGGTTGGGCACCAAGCGTGAATGACTATGATTGACCGTTACGCCCGGTATCACAAAACAATAAATATAAGTCCAAAAAATACAAATAAATAGTTAAATGACGATCCAGATGCACTCGTGGTCTCGGATTGCTGTTTCAATCCGTGTCTCCTGCGCGAATACACAAATGCGGATCCTGCCGAATGGTGACTCGAAGTACAGCGTTGATCCGCATCACATTAATTATCAGGATAATCACTTGAGATTGGTAGTAATAAGCAAATCATTAGAATTGATTATTTTAGTGGCCTCACAAGATCCAAGCCTCATAATATGCACATGCAGTTATGTAAATCTAATAAAGATATTAGAATTAAAACAGGGCATAATTGGAAAAAAAGTATAAAGATATATTATGAGCATAGAAGGGCAAATATGGTATACCTAATTTACTTATAAATATTATTTTTCTTTTCTTTAATCATATTAAAATAGTATTATTTATTGTTTAATTACCAATATGAAAAATTTGCTATGTTTAACAATATTATTGATTAATATCAATAGCTAAGTGACGGCGCGCCACGACCAACACGCGTATATTTCCGCAGGAGGCGGTGATCCGTTACCCGGATGGATGATCCGAGTCCGTGGTTTCGTCCGGATGATCGATCCGAGTCAGATTCATATAGGACTCTTTATATTTTGAGATATATTTAACTCCCGATTGGTCCAGACAATTGGAACCGTCCGATCCGGGTAGTTTGATTTCAATTTGTATACAGTAGTTTTAATTTAGGGTTATAAATATATCTGCAGCGGCGGTTCGAGGGGGCATCGTGGGTTTGGAAATCACACACCCGTCGGTCCCGCTACAGGAGCGATTCCTTGAGCCCTGCTCGGTGCGATGCCGACGCCCTCCCCTCCCGCTGGCGCGACACCGGCCGCCGCCTCTCCTCCTCCCTCCCCGGTAAACCATTTGCCTCCTCTGTTTCTCGCCACCCCAAGCCCTGCCGCCCCATCCCATCATCCTAACGCCCCGCCAGGCACTCTCGTGGTTCCAGTCATCTTCCGGCTACTTCCTCCACCTTCTCCGTTCAATCCACCGCCGCTTGAAACCATTTTCCTCCTCCCAATCCAAGCCCACAGCCCTCACAGTCCACCTCCCAACCCGTGACCACCTTCAGTGGTTTTCCCCTTCATCAACAACAGCCACCAGAGTTCTCCCAGCCCGCGGGAAATTACTTCCCATCACCCCACCGCCACCACTGGACCTCCTGAAGCCCGGTTCCCCCTCCCAGCGGCCTTCCAGAAATTATCCCGCTCCACTCAGCCCATAACCCCTCACCCATCACCCACCTCCTATTATGCCTCCCCTCTAAATTATAATTTGCCTCACTCGTGGACCTCTACTCCCCTTTCCCCTTCAGCTACCCTTCAGGCCCACCCTGGCATAGTCAATTCCGATATATATTTTCGAAGCTCTCCCCGTTCTCTTTGACCCGGGATGCCCTTCAAACCGCCTTCGCCGCCGCCTGCATTAGCGAATTGTGGTAAAAGTCATTTCATTTATTGTTGTTTATTCCTGTACTCATATTGTAGGTGGATTTCTATTTTCTGTGTTGTTTGTTCAGTCGTTGTGCAACTTGCAGGATTTATTCCGCTTGTGCTTAAAATTATTGCGCCTCTTTCGCTTGCTAAATTAATAGTTTGTTCTCCTTAATTATTTTTGTGATTGCACGTGCCCTGCTGATAAACTTTAAAATAATTAATTATTTGCTGCAATTTTCGTAGCGTCTTGCAGTACACCTCATCTCATTTAAGAACCACAATCGAGTCAACCTGCAACTGCATCAAATTGGTATCAGAAGGGCTAGGTTTGGTCCACATTTATATGTATAGTGGTAGGAGTATTAAAGTTCAGTTATTTCCAATCATCGTCGTCGCTCGTCTCCTCTATTTGGGGATCTAGAGTCTACCGGTGTCCGACCACATAGAGCCCCTTTAGAGAAACCCTCATATTATCACAATGATAATTACCGCTCCTCGCACATCACTCCTAGAGATCGTGTCGACCCCTCGACGCAATTTCATTATGCTAGAAACGATCTCCACGTCGATAGGTCCTCACGTTAACATCATTGTACCTCTCGCGACTTTATGATGATAGAGTGGAGTATCGTTCAGGTCGTCGTCGTTACACATCTCGTGTAATTGAGGAATCTGAGTTTGGATATGTGCAATCACCACTGCACGTTCGTAGGGCCCACGCACTCCCACAAGCACAACCTGAATATGTTTGGAATTACCGTCTAGATGATCCTCAGGAACCATATAGAGATCACCATCATTTAGACCCTCCTAGGGTTCCGCAAATAGAGTTACCTGAGGCTGAATTTCAGCGATTAGTTCTTGACCGCTTTGATCTCTTAGATGCTCAATTTGATTGCATAAGATCTACGCTAGGAAGAGAGCCTAGGGATTTAGGTCAAGCGATTGATACGTCTAGTAGTGCTCCGATTAATATTAGAGACCTGACACTTGATTTTGTCACTCCCTTTTTTGACGAGGCTCGTTGTCCATGTGATCTTGTTGTTGAATCTGATAATGATCTCATTATACAGGTGGAGAGCGATACTCGTATGACTAGTGAGCGATCCAGTGACACTGTGATGGCATGTCCATCTTTCACACCTCACTTAGACATAGTGTCTCCTTTGGTTAGGGGTCCGTATATCGACACTATACTGAGTGACCTACACTTGAGTAGAGGCTTTTCCTACTCTACACATGTATCTATATCGAGTCACATCACTACTGAGAGTCGAGAGCATAATGTTGACTTCATAGTGGACACCTCACCCACTTACAAGGACACGACCTCTATCAGCTATACTCATATGGAGAATCATCCCATTATTAATGATTTCATCGTTGGACCTCCAGATAAGCCTCTTGACGAACCACTACTCCCTTGAGAGGTTCATGAGCCTGGTATTGACTTTGTTGTGGGTATTCTACTTGCTCCCGCAGACACTACTATTATTGGTGCCTTCCTCTTGGAGGACCATGCTATCATTATCAACCTCCCCGGGGTTACGTCACTGGAATGCTTATTTGACAAGCTTCCCTGTTTGCACTTTAGTGAGGGGTCGTGTACCTGCACCAACGATCATCTCACACGTGATGACTTTTGGTATACACCCTCTGGTGAGCCACCTGACAAGCTTTGTCATTTGAGTGGTACCCTTCATACTCGTGCATTGCACTATTCTGTCACCATCTATAACGTTACTTCGGGTGATGATGTTATTCATGTCAAATATTTTCATCGATCACCTAGCAGACCTCCCGAGAATTTGTATCATTTAGGAAATCTTTGGCATATCATGATTCCGCGACTCACTGTCAATATCTCAGTTAGTCAGTTGGGTGGTCCTCATACACTTAATGAATTCTTCGGGCCCAAGAAACCTCCAGATATACCACTCATCCTTAGAGACTTTCATTGCTACTTTACGTATGCGTCTTGTCAGTTTGTTGTGTCAGTCGCCAGTCATTTGTGTCTGTTGCGTTATATGCATGGTCATTCACATATAGTGCCTGATTCTTCTATGTTGCATGATTTGAGTCCATCATATGATTTGCATCATTCCCAGGAGTCAGTAGAGGCATTCTTACAGCATGTGCATGCATTTCATGAGTCGGTCCGTAATAATATGGTAGCTAGTAATGATTATTATAAAAATCAAGCAGACCAACGCATGCAGGAACAAATCTTTGAGGCGGGAGAAGAAGTATTAATTCGCATTCGATATGAGAGGGCCCCACAAGGACTAGCAAAGAAAGTAAGCGCATGCAGAATGAGCCCCTATACAGTTGCACGATGAATTGGTACGAACACATATGAGATAGACATCCCTCATGGTATGGGCATTAGCCGAGTATTCAACGTAGAGGATTTGACTCCTTACTACGAGGAGCATGTGTACGTGAACCAACTCACCACACCTCTACCCGAGCCTTCATCTGCCATAGCCCCACCACCTGAGCCTTCCCCTCCTATTGCCTCCACCAGTCCCTATTTGTCGCCACCAGCGGTGTCGCGACATGCAAATCGAGTTGCACCACCGACGGTTCCACCGACATCATTGCCAGACGGAGATACATCATTTCAAGACAGAGCTACATCAGTGCCAGACAGAGATACATTGGTACCAACTGCTTCTACAGACGACGTGCTTCAGATCGTCGGTCACGACTTCTTCGCCGCGGGCGGGTGAGACACTCTACGCTACCTTGTCCGTTGGAGCGGCCGACCCTTGCTAATGCTACTTGGATTTCCTCGGAGGGGCTTCAGAGACTCGCCCCACGGCTTCTTAGCGAGTACAACCATCTTCACTCATCGGAGTTGAGTTCCTTTAAGCCGGGGGGAGTTGACGGTGCGCCACGACCGACGCGCGTTTATTCCCGCAGGAGGCGGTGATCCGTTGCCCGGATGGATGATCCTAGTTCGTTGTTGCGTCCAGATGATCGATCCGAGTCAGATTCATATAGGACTCTTTATATTTTGAGATATATTTAACTCCCGATTGGTCCAGACAATTGGAACCGTCCGATCCGGGTAGTTTGATTTCAATTTGTATACAGTAGTTTTTATTTAGGGTTATAAATATATCTGCAGCGGCGGTTCGAGGGGGCATCGTTGGTTTGGAAATTACAAACCCGTCGGTCCCGCTACAGGAGCGATTCCTGGAGCCCTGCTCGGTGCGACGCCGACACCCTCCCCTCCCGCTGGTGCGACACCGGCCGCCGCCTCTCCTCCTCCCTCCCCGGTAAACCCTTTGCCTCCTCTGTTTCTCGCCACCCCAAGCCCTGCCGACCCCATGCCATCATCCTAACGCCCCGCCAGACACTCTCGTGGTTCCAGTCATCTTCCGGCTACTTCCTCCACCTTCTCCGTTCAATCCACCGCCGCTTGAAACCATTTTCCTCCTCCCAATCCAAGCCCACAGCCCTCACAGTCCACCTCCCAACCTGTGACCACCTTCAGTGGTTTTCCCCTTCATCAACAGCAGCCACCAGAGTTCTCCCAGCCCGCCGAAAATTACTTCCCATCACCCCACCGCCACCACTGGACCTCCTGAAGCCCAGTTCTCCCTCTCAGCGGCCTTCCAGAAATTATCCCGCTCCACTCAGCCCATAACCCCTCACCCATCACCCACCTCCTATTATGCCTCCCCTCTAAATTATAATTTGCCTCACCCGTGGACCTCTACTCCACTTCCCCCTTCAGCTACGCTGCAGGCCCACCCTGGCATAGTCAATCCCGATATATATTTTCGAAGCTCTCCCCGTTCTCTTTGACCCGGGATGCCCTTCACAACCGCCTTCGCCGCCGCGTGCATTAGCGAATCGTGGCAAAAGTCATTTCATTTATTGTTGTTTATTCCTGTACTCATATTATAAGTGGATTTCTATTTTCTGTGTTGTTTGTTCAGTCGTTGTGCAACTTGCAGGATTTATTCCGCTTGTGCTTAAAATTATTGCGCCTCTTTCGCTTGCTAAATTAATAGTTTGTTCTCCTTAATTATTTTTGTGATTGCACGAGCCCTGCTGATAAACTTTAAAGTAATTAATTATTTGCTACAATTTTCGTAGCGAATCACTTGTGCACTTGTATTACACCTCATCTCATTTAAGAATCACAATCGAGTCAACCTGCCACTGCATCACTAAGGCTCCTTAATTCATACATATTGTTCTAATTGATTCATCTAAGTATTAACAACTAAGACTTCAACACTAATTATTTCTTGGCATGAGATGCGAACCACCCCATAGTATACCCTTATAGTTTAATAATCTAAAAATGGCAATACAATTAAAGAAGAGGACATAATTAACAAAATTATAAGAAGATGAGATATACACGGTAAGTATAAAGTGAATAAATATGAGATACCGTTGTTGGTTCCTCAATAAGACTGCCAGCACCCTCTTGGACCAACACTATAATAGCTCAGTCCTATTCCTTCTTCAATATCGCCTCCATCAACTTGCCAGCTTAAGAAAAATAAAACAGCTACCATGCTTGCACTTACTCCTCTGGCTCCACCCCACATAACCTCAGCTCCGTCCTCCATCTTCAAAAATCCTATAATCCTCCATTCACAATCAACATCACATTCTCTAATTTCACTTCACACCTCTCCTATTTTAGTCTGTCATCAATCTTCCTTGTCATCACCCATTGACCCAACCTTCCACTTCTAGAATTGTAGAGAATTGCGGCGGAAAGAGAATTTTTTTTTATTAATTTCTCATATATTTCCTAATTACATCACATGTTTTTGTACATATATATAGGAGGAGAGAGGAGAGTCTAAACTCTATTCTAAGATGTAGAACTCTTCAAGAGGGCTCTACATGGGTCTCCAAAATAGGCTTTTCTTTACAATTTCTTCAACACTCCCCCACAAACTGGAGCATACAAGTCGTAGCAACGAAGTTTGGACAAGAACTGAAAATATAGAGGTCGCGGTAGAGCTTTGGTAAGAATATCAGTTATTTGTTCTGTAGCAGAAACATGTCTCAAGTCCAATTTTCTTAGTTGAACCTTTTCCCGAACAAAGTGGCAGTCGACCTTTATATGCTTGGTACGTACGTTCATGGAACACATGATTTTTGGCAATATGAATAGAAGCTTGACTATCACAGAACAAGGTGGCAGGAGAGGATAGTTTGACCCCTAGGTCTCCTAGAAAACTTTTTAGCCATGTCAGTTTAGAGACAACATAGACCATTGATCGATACTCCGCTTCTGCAGATGAGCGTGCAACGACAGATTGTTTCTTGCTTCTATAGGTAACAAGATGTCCGCCAAAGTATGTACAAAAATCACTTGTGGAACGACGATCATCCATGGATCCAGCATAATCAACATCAAAGTAAGCAATGAGAAATAGAGATGAGGAGGGCTTATATACGAGCCCTTGTCCGGGAGTAGATTTCAGGTATCAGTGAATACGCTCAACTGCCTGAAGATGAGAGGTCCGTGGAGCATGCATAACCTACTGACAACCCCAACAACAAATGATATATTGGGTCTTGTAACTGTCAAATAGATCAACTTTCCCACAAGACGATAATAGTATTCTGGGTTTGGTAGGAGTGTATCAGAGTCAGAGGAACAAGCATAGAGCTTGTGGTTGACATCCATGAGAGTGTCAGCTGGCTTGCAATCAGAGTAGCTGGCGTCATGAAGAAGATCAAGACAATATTTTCTTTGAGATAGGAGAAGACCATTGGGACGATGAGCTACCTCGATGCCATGAAAGTATTGTAGATTTCCCAAATCTTTGGCCTGGAACACGGAGGCCAAGTGTTCCTTGATCATATTGATGCCCTTTGAATAATCGTTAGTAATTTTAATATCATTAACATAAATCAGGAGTATCACGGTGTCTGTTGGACAGTGACGAGTAACGAAAGATAAGTTAGCCAAGCTTTGAATAAACCCAACATCACTAACAACCCGACTGAACTCGTCAAACCATGCCCGAGGAGACTGTTTGAGATCATGAAGAGATTTATTGAGATGACATACAAGTGACTCCCCCGTGGTCTCAAAGTCGTGAGGTTGATGCATGTAGACTGTTTCACAAGATCATCATTGAGAAAAATATTTTTTACGTCCAACTGATGCAACAACCAATGACGATGAACGACCATAGAAATCAAAACACAGATAATGTTTAGCTTTGCAATAGGGGAGAAGGTCTCTTCGTAATTATGGTCGTGCTGTTGAGTAAAACCATGGTCGACAAGGCGAGTCTTTAGCCGTTCAACCGTCCCAGTTGGAGTATGTTTGATAGTAAAGACCCATTTGCAGCTAATACATGCCTGGCCAAGAGGAAGAGGGACGAGATGTGAAAACCCAAATTACCGGGCTTCCCAAATAATTTCAAGAATTGAACAGTATTTCAATAAAAGAGTCACAACAATGAATAACACAATACAAAGAACAATAACACCACTATTTTTATTCCTTTATTCCACTATTACAACATCGATAAAATAAAATAAAATGAGTATTACTTATACTCAATACAAAAATCACAATACAGATCTCTACACGAGTTCTTATGCTTTTGGTGAACCTCCCCAATGCCTACGAAGATCTTTAGCCATACCTTCGCTAGTTCTTCTGGAGGAATCCTCTTAGAAGCACTGGGCGACGCTCCGGTTGCCTAAAAAAAATAGGTCCACAATGAGTTAATCATAAAAATTATGACTATGTGAGATAAATATTTCATGAAGTGCTATACATGCAAACAATGAGAATTTTTAACAGTATGCTTACAGTACAATAATAATTATTCATTTCATTTACTCTCAATACTAAATCTTAACTTGCCCCTTAAATTTAGTTACATAAGATAGGAAATGCTTCGGTAATGCAAACTTGAATTGGGCCCCACTCCCAAAGGGCGTAATTTGTAGGCTCACCCCTACCGGTGAATCCATCAGTAGATGCCTCCACATCATAGGATTCGAAGCCATCACATTTCTCTATGCAGAGTTTTAAATTAATTTTAACTTGTCGTGAAAACAGGAGTTTTTAAATAAAATGATCTCCTCAGAAATATATATATATATATATATATATATATATATATATCGCTTCATGTTTTTCCATCGCCCATATTTTATTTCATACCGATATCTTAATGAGTTAAACACATATGCACAGACACTGTTTTATTTCAGAAACAAAATAGAAAATTAAGTGAGTAAAACTAATTCAAGAAATAAGAAACTCACCACGGTCTTGCCTTTATCCACACTCTTATCTGCATTGCCGCCTCGGTTATCTTGTGACATCATCCTCTTATTTTTGGGTCTCCCCTACCGGTGAATCCATCAGTAGATGCCTCTACATCATAGGATTCGAAGTCATCACATTTCTCTATGCAGAGTTTTAAATTAATTTTAACTTGTCGTGAAAACATGAATTTTTAAATAAAATGATCTCCTCAGAAATATATATATATATATCGCCTCATGTTTTTCCCTCGCCCACATTTTGTTTCATACCGATATCTTAATGAGTTAAACACATATGCACAAACACTGTTTTATTTTAAAAACAAAATAGAAAATTAAGTGAGTAAAACTAATTCAAGAAATAAGAAACTCACCACGGTCTTGCCTTTATCCACACTCTTATCTGCATTGCCGCCTCGGTTATCTTGTGACATCATCCTCTTATTTTTGGGTCTCAGGAACCACTGGAATTATACACACTTTTTATTTGGGTTGCGTCACTTGATATTCGTAGCGTAATGTTTTCAAAAAGACGTTGAAAATCTCGAAAAGTAAAAAAAACATCAAAAATGTCTGAAAAAGTATCCAACAAAGACAGTCATCAACCAAGACTGTGAATCTTAACCTTAGCTGACCAAACGACACAAAATAGCCAACAATAGCTCAAAAAGTATGTAAATCAGCCCAAAATTGAAACAACGCGCCAAAAGTTCTCAAAATGGCTAACCAATAAAAATGAACTAAAAGCATTTAGCTAATTAGCACCAATCAGCCCTCCCCATAAAATCAGCATTTTAATTCAAAAATTTTAGTACCCCAAATACTCAAAAACTGCCCAAGTAATTTAGCTAGGTAAAGAGGAAATAAACCGAACCAGCCAAAGGGAAAAGAGAAAGAATTTCCTTACAGTAAGAGGGAGAGGAGAAAGGGCACGGTGCAGCTGGACAGGGAGTTCGGGAGCCAACAACAGCTCGGGTACAGTAGCAGAAGAAGAATAGAAGCTGCAGCAGGAGCCCTAAGTGACAGTAAAGTCGACTGCGGCAAAAGCAGAGGCAAAATTGGCACAGCAGCAACAGTATCGTCGACACGAAAACACGACTGTGACGACACAGGGAGCTCGACCTAGCTCCGTCAGCTAGAGGCACAGAGAAAGAGGGAGATGGAGTAGAAGGAGGAGAAGCAGTTCTCTGTCGAAGTAGAGTAGCCAGAAGAAAAGGACGACGGGAAATTGCAGAAGCAGAAAGGCGACGGCATGACTGTGCGGGAGGAGAAGCGGCTTGGGCTCGATTTATAGCAGGGAAGTAAGCGGCCAACGACAAGGTCACGCTAAGCACCGCTCCAGCTGCCCCTTAACCGAACCCAAATGGCTACCCAGCCAACACCTAACCTAGTCAACACATAAATCCTCCAGCACAAATACAACCAACCACCAAAACCAAGCAGCCCATTTTTTTGTTGCCAGCCCAAAATCAGCCCACAAAACAGCCAGCCTTAATGATCAAAGCCAGCCCACACATATTTAGAACTAATTCACACCCAAAGGCAGCAAGCTAAAAAAAGTAAAAGGGCAATCCATCCAAAAGAACCACCAAATGAAATAAAAAGAAAAAACATAACTTCAATCAAATAAATCTTAAACTTTTAAGTGCCTTTTTGATCATTGGGGAAACATACTTTATTAGCGCATACGGTGGGGTTGTCACACGAGATCCCAAGTGTCATTATCCCAGACTATCCGTCCCTAGATCCCAGGTCAGCTCACACATGTCTGGGCCCGTTGGGCAGCGAGATCCATCTTGGGAGGCTGATGTTGAATCCATGCTTCAGTAAGAGTCTTGGACAGTGCAAAAAAGGAAGTCAGGTCACCAACCATCCCTGGATCAAGATATTGGAGGTCGGTAAAGATGTCAAACAAGTGCTGCAAGTTGTCCTTGCCAAAGTATAAGGAGTGAAGTTCATCCCACATAGCTTTGGTCGTGCCATGATACATAGCCATACAGTAGGGTTCACCGTCCATAAAGTTCAAAATCCATGTCTAAACTCGTCTATCATTGCAAATCCAGTCCTCACTGGTGGTAGTTGGTTGTGCCTTGGTAAGGTGACGAAGAAACCATTTTGTCTAGAGGACATGACGCACTGAGTGGACCCACTCCACAAATTTTTTTCGTCCATTAAGGGAGATACTAGTGATCCGTTGCTCATCCCGAACTTCAGAAGGAGTGGTCGCGGCACGAGCCGGAAAAGACGAGACGTCATTCATGGCCATGGCCACTGAGAGGAGATACCAAGGAGGGAAGCCCGACAAGTGCACGAGAGACAGTGCGGCAAGAGAACAGGAGACAGTGCTGCAGAACACAGCCGAGAAAAATTGATACAGTCATACAGATGAGAAGATCGGCTGTCCGACGGTCTGGATGGTGATCAAGAGAAAGTGGAAGTTGGCGGACTGACTGGCGGATGCAACAATGGCGGAGGTTTTCTATCGGTCAGAGTGGCAAGAGGGTCTAGATCGACACAGGTGTTTGGCGTGGTCCGACGTTGCGAGCAACATCGCTCGGGAGGGGAGCGGTTAGAGGCGCAAGCAGAGGAGCGATTAGAGACGCGAGCAGAGGAGCAATTAGAGACGGGAAGCGATCAGGACACCGAAGAAGAGGAGCGTGGGCCGAGCAGTTAGAGGAAGAACGCGACAAGAATCGTCCAGGTGGAGTCCGGATGGCAACATGGAAGGCTTATAAAATTTGGTAAGGTGAAGCTGGGATGGTGGAAAACTGCAAAAGAGGATATCTTGCAGATAAAAAGAAGCTAACCGTAGAAATGGAACAGACAGGCCACCCGCGAATTTGAGGACCGGGGGGCTCTGATGTCATGCAGAGAATTGTTGCAGAAAGAGAGAAAAATAATAATTTATTAATATCTCATATATTCCCTCATTACATCACACGTATTTGTACATATACATAGGAGGAGAGAGGAGAGTGTAAACTCTATCCTAAGATGTGGGACTAATCCTCAAGAGGGCTTTACATGGGCCTCTAAAATTAGCCTTTCTTTATAATTTCTTCAACAGGAATCAACATATCTCTATTGGCCCCACCCCTTGCTCTTATCATTGACATTGTTTCCATTATTTCCTCTGCCTTGCTCCATACCACGCCCATTATACCTCTTCCCAGCAAGTCTCCACCCATCTCTCCTCCAACAAGCGCCACTGAGCATGCCTTCCCACCTCCTCCCCAAGCAGCTCACACTCCAGCACCATAACAGCTACCCACTAATCAATCATCTACTACCGTCGATGCGCAGCCCACAAAATACTCTCTCCGATTCCAGGCCTTGGCACCTCCTGCTACTCTTATCCTCTTTGAATTTTTCTCATCCCCTTTTTCTCTTTTCCTTGAAATTGACATCTCGCTATCCCGCTTTAGCACATTGCCGATAGTCTTTGGAGTTGGTTAAAACTTGCATGCGGGCATGCCCTCCTCTCATCCTTTCATCCCCTCGATAAGTGCTCCATCACTTTTCATACACCAGTCTAGCAAAATACACGTTCCACATTATTTCCCCATTTAAGTGCCCATACCCACACAACCAAATATTGGGCCAATTCAATTCACCTCTACTAATACACCGACCCTCACATTCACTCAATTTCACCCACCTCCAGTACCCCAGATTAACTCATGCCCTATTCCGCCGGCTCGCCCCCATTGCCAACCGTACTTTTTCCTCATTAGTAGGATATTTTTCAAGCTTTTTCATGACAATATTATTCTCTGTTCTCATGGAGGCTCTACTCCATCAAATACCTCCGCTACCGCAACCATCTTTGCCCCATCATTGCAATTTCCCTTTCAATACTTCATTTTATTTTGAGCCCGCCTGCATGTCATGATGCCTCTTCCCTATGACAACCTCACTCCTTGGTCACTGTCAATTCCAGCCTTTTTTAGGAGATTGTTTTCGCTCGTAGAATTGATAAAGATTCGGGTAAGGTTGTCCATCTCATCGCGCTCCGATTACTTCCTGGAGGATCGATCTAACCTTTTCTTCTTATATGCCAGTGAGCAGATTTCCCCCGCTGTGCCTTGAGGGCAAGGCCTATTTTCAAGAGTCTTCTATTATTACGTATAAGCTTCCAGGGATGTAACACTTCCATTGCTCCATCTTATGTGGAGAGATGAGTTGGAGCTGCCTCTATTTAACTTTGTACTCAATATGAATTTATTAATTGCATGCTATCTCTTCTAATGTGTCTCCCCTCTTGTTGCAAAAAGCTTTGAATTCAGCCTAGTGTTTGGTGAGGGATCCAACCTCAGTCAATCGGTCATATCTTTTGGGTGAGAGCATGTTTCTTGATTACTTTATACATTTTCGTCCTCCATTTACTTTGAGTACGAGTTCCATGTAGCTTGTATAATATTTGCATAATCTTTTGCAGTTTTTTCTATCCCCTTTTACCAAAGCGCACTCATCTTCAGTATATTCTACTAGTCTAGTATAATATTTCCGTCAACATTGGTAGCCTGGGCATTTTACCTTATAATTGACACAACTATTTTCACTAGTATTATAGTTGTTGAAAAGTTCTACTCACCTACATGTCATCATTTAGGAAGCACATATACTTGCAGTTGTAGCAGCCGTACGTGTCTTATCCGAAAAATTTCAGATTCTGGAAACTCTCGAAACCCGTCTCAGAATTTCTCGGTAACTTTTTTCTTTAATTTTAAATTGAAATTACTCTTGGGTACTCTCAGACACTTCTTGATACGCTAGAGTACGCTCGACATTGCTCAAAAATGTGTTTATTGTGATGACGATATGGAGAAAGACTTTTTTTTTCTATTTAATTTTGGTATTTTTTGTAAAACTAGTGTTTTTATCTACTCCCAATCATTATGTTTAATCTGTCCACTTTTGGTTCTTGGCAGTCTAGGCGCCAGAAAGTCGGAGAGAAGCCCCTTATCTCAGTTTCTACTTTTGTTCAGGTATTTTTTCTTCCTGTATTCGAATCATATATGGTGGCGCTCACTTCTTTTATCAATTATGCCTTTCTATGCCAACATATTATTGGAGGTTAGCAGCATGCTTCTCAATTTTTTTATTCTCCGATTAAAGGAAATCACTGAACTAAAATTTATAGGGTTCTTTTGTTTTTATTTTTTAGCTGCCAAATAGTAGATGTATTCTTTTAGTTGACGTTCATGCATCTCCTAAAATCTGCAAAACAGATTATAGAAGGAAATACAAACTTAGTAATTTGGACTAGCAATTTGTTTTATATTTTTCACTTGTGGAGTGACTTTTCTTGGAGAAACTATTGTTGTAAATATTATTATTCCTTGTTTATGTTGTTACCTATTTGTAATTAGTTGAGTCTGATTATTGGTTCATTTAGCTTTTGAGGGCAAGTTTTACCGTACTACAATTAGACCCGCGATGCTCTATGGTTCTAAGTGTTGGGCAGTGAATTGTGTACATGAACAAAAAATAGGAGTTGCGAAGATGAGAATGCTTAGGTGGATGTGTGGACACACGAGGCTGGATAAAATTAGGAATGAATGTATCAGGGATAAGACAAGAGTAGCACCAATTGCAGAGAAGATGTGAGAAGCTCGATTAAGATGGTTTGGACACGTACAAAGGAGACCATTAGAGGCACCTGTTAGGCATTGTGAGAGTCTAGTCACTAGCCATGTTAAACGAGGGAAGGGTTGACCAATAAAGACTTGGAATGAAACTATAAGGAAAGACATGATGTACTTAGGCATTAGTGAGATTATGACAAAAGATAGGGCACAATGGCGACAAAGTATCCATATAGCCGACCCCACTATAGGCGGATAAAAGCTTGAGTGTTGTTGTTGTTGTTAGCTTTTGAGGGCATTTATGTCTTTATGCGTTTTGTCTGTAATTGTATATATACTTCATTATGTTAATGGAGAAACTAAGATATCATTATTTCTTACATGATACCAGAGCGTGTAAAAATCGTGCCCTAGCTCTCTTCCGCCACGCCTTCATTGCATTTGTGCTTAATGCTTTGTGCATCTCTCCTTCAATCCCATCGCTTATCTCCGCATTATCCATCATCTCCATGGGTACGTCCCTTTGCTGACGTCTTCTCCACAAGTCCGGTCCTTATCTATATCGTCATTCCACGGATTCCATGTATGATATTGACATGATTTTGATGATCTCCCGGCTGCGTAGGTGATATCGACGCTGTCAGCTTTTGCCATACCTTCATTACGCTCTTGTCTCTGACGGCTTCTGCTATAGCTCGATTGTTCTTTTGCTTTCGCCTTCATTGCAGTCTGAGCTCGATAGATCTCCTACTTTTGCATTATGCAGTTTGCCAGAGCTCATCATTCAACAACTACTACCTCAGCCTGAATTTTTTTGTAGACCACCTTCATTGTGAACTTCTTGATTGGGTTTTTTCTCTTTTCGTTCAGGAGATAATAATGATTGGTCACTCTAAATCGATTGTCAGTTTTTCCAACACATTTGTTCCTCATCTTAGGCCTTAAAATCCTCCTGTTCTTCACCCCACCTATTGTCTCAATGTGAAGAAACTATCTCCAATGAGTTAAGTCACCCACAGTACCCTAAATGGGAGAAGGAAATTGAATCACATTGAAGGAGCTATACTTGCCAAAACTTATGCTAAATTTGAAGAACAAGATGGCAAAGACCCTCTTATCATGACATGACTAGGGAATTCAATGACACCCAAGATGAGCAAGAATTGCATGTTGCCTACTCCTTGGGATATCAGGCAATCTTCGTTAGACTTATTCTATGAAGCAAAATTTTGGCATATGTATGACTTTGAAGACATTTTTTCCACAAAATAAGGGAACTTATTTTTCATTGACTACTATAGGATCTTGAATGGATTGTTGATGGAACTTGATCAATACTAGAATCTGAAGATGGAATGCAACAAAGATGCCTCCATTCTGGCAATCCTTGTCGAGAGAGTGATATTTGAGTTTATTTCTGCGTTAAACTCCAATTACTTCGAGTTTCTTTCTTGCCTGAACACTTTGAAGTTTTCTATACTACTAAAAGGGGAAGAGTCGTAGGGTGGTTATGATGGATGGCAAACCGACTAAATTATATGCCTTCGTGACTAGTAAGTATGTTAAACATGGAAATTCCTCACACTGCTCTTAGACCTAATTGAGAGAATTGTTGGTGCACTTACTGCAAAAACTTTGGCCTTACTAAGGAAAAGTGCTTCAGATTTCATGGAAAAGAACATGTTTTGAGTCATACCATAGATTCTAAAGGCTTCCAAAATAATTATGTCAATTTAGTTGCTTCTGAGACTACAAATGAAAGACAACGAAGTTAAAGATGGTCTTATTGATGATGTCCCAGCTCTCAACAAGATGAGTTAGAGAACCTACGAATCCTTATTGGTTTCCTCTGTAAGCCCTCTAATACTTGCACCTTTGCCATGCCCGGTAAGAACCTATGTTCAAAATACTTTACTGTTTCAAGTATTGCTGTTCATCACTCATGGGTTGTCGACTCAGGAGCTCTTGACCACATAGTTTTCTCCAAAACTCAATTTGCATCCTTGTACCATCTTCTAATCAAAACATCATTACTGTTGTTGATGTATCACAAATTCTAGTAACTGGTAATGGGTCTATTGATCTCTCTCCCGCTCATCACCTAAATAATGTTCATGTTCCAAAATTATCCACAAATCTTATTTTTGTTTACAAATTAACTATTGATTTGAATTGTGTAGTAACATTCTTTCATTCTCATTGTGTATTTCAGGATCTGACCATGGTGTGAATGATTGGAATTGCCGAGGAGTATGGGGGTTGTATCACTTTCTTTAAAAATCTGGTGACCATAATTCTTTCCATTCATGTCGACAGTTTGAGGATACCATTGTGATCATACTCCAACATAGGCGACTTAGGAGTCCTCCCTTTATGCATCTTAAAATCATGTTTGTGTTATATTTTTTAAGAATTCCATTGAATTGTTTAGTTGTGTAACTTGTGAGCTTTAAGTATTGTCGTGATTCTTGTCATCCCAGTATTACCCCTATTGGAGAAAATATGTAAATGCCCAAAATAAGGTCCATCTAGTTATTTAGTTTAGTCCCACATCTTTGGATGTGGATCCTCTCCTCTTTTCCCTTCTTATATAAGTGTAGAAATTTCATGTATTTATACATGAAGAAATTGGGAAATTAATAAAATTTCTTCTGCATTTCTCCCTTTTTCTGTGTTTATCTACATGGTATCAGAGGGAGATTTCGATCCTCTGACCTTTGGGTTATGGACTCACCGCGCTTCCACCACGTGTTATGGGGAGGAAAAAGAGAAGTGTCATCGCTAGATGTGTATGGCTGGAGGACAAATTTGACCTTCTTGTTGTTGCAGAGTGCGGTCAGTGTGCTGATGTAGTCAGCCACTACGATCATTAGTCCCCCTCTCCCCCCTCCCCGTCATAAGCTCCTTGGTGCACACACCTAGTTGCCAGTCCTCCCGATTATCTTCTTCCATGCCTAGCTCGCGCGGCCAGTGTTCTTGCTCGTCTACGTTGCTCGCCTTGTCGCGGCTGATTGTTCTCTGGACACTATTGCTCCCTTAGCCGCGTATCGTGTTGCCCTTGCCGTTGGTGTTGATCGCCTGGCCGCCACTCCTAACCGTAATTTGTGTTTTCTTTCACTTCACAAGAGTCTGTCTGTGCTCCTGGCTCGCTAATGTTCCTTGCCTAGCTGCACTTTCATCTAGCCGCAGTTTCTTTTATGGATTCCACCAAGGCTCCCCCCTCCCACCCGTGCTACTACACCCCTCCCTGAAATCCATGATGAGCGTCAAATTACCACGATCTCCCTTAGTGGGAAGAAGAAATTTGATGAGTGGGTGCACTCCGTTCGTCATGTTTTGCAGACCAAAGTCCTCCATCATCTGACAAAGGCAACATCTACCGCCCCTACCGAGGAATTGCTTCGTGATGACGACCGGGTCCAATCATGGATCCTCAACTCTATGGACAGTGAACCATATTGGATGGTCATGTACCATAAAACGGTCAAGAACATCTGGGAGGAACTCCACTCCCTCTACTATGGTAAGGACAACCTTCAGAATCTGTTCAACATCATCACAGATCTTCAGACACTTGACCCCGGACCGGCAGGTGATTTAACCTACTTTGTTGTCAGATCCAAGACTCTTGTTGAGACATGAATACAACATCGGCCTCCCACTACGAATCTTGTAGCACAATGAGCACAAAAAGAAGCTGTCGGGATCTCCATGATGATGACCCGTGTTCTCCCTCATCTTCACAACATTCGGGCTTAAATTCTCTCTTCCTCCACAATTTCCTCTCTGTCAGATTTGTGTTCCATGCTCTTGAAGGTTACATCGCCACCTGATGCTCTTCAGACTCTCCTCCAGCAGCCTTTCACCTCTCCTATTGCTCCTTTAGCTCACGACGGTCGCACAACTTCTCGGGCCGGGGACGTAATGGAAGACCCCGTCTTAAGTGTTCTCATTGCGGTCGAGATGGTCATCTTGAGTCCACCCACTATCACAAGAATGGTCTGCCCGCACATCATAATGCTTTCATTATAGTTGATCCTACCTCAACACCCATTACGACATTGATGCTTTGCGCAGCCAGCTCCAACATCTTCAAGGGATGATCAGTCGCTCATCTAGCTCTATTGTATCGATCTGCGATGAAGGTATCTCTTGTCTCTCTCATAGTTCCAACTGGATTGTGGACTCGGGTGCCACACATCATATTACTCCGCAGAAATCGCTTCAGTACTTTTAATCTGCACATCCCAAGTTCATCATCGTGGCTAATGGTGATACCACCCCGGTTTCTGATACTGTTGATTTGCCTCTCACTTCAAGTCTTTCTATATGCTCGATCATTCATGTCCTGGGATCGCTTTTTAACCTTCTTTCTGTTAGCCATCTTACTCAGGACCTTGATTGTTGTGTAACCTTCTCTCCCTCTTCTTTTGTTGTGTAGGATCGACCGATGCAAAATATTATTGGTTAGGGAGTGGTTGTCTAATGGGCTCTATATCTTTGATGTTCCACCTACGACTCTCTCCTCTGTCACTTCTGTTGATTAGCATCGACGTCTTGGGCATGCTCCCCTCCAAATTCTCAAGAAATCTCTTCCTGATATCTCCCTCAAAGACTTACGAATCATGTATCTTTGACAAACATCATCGTTCTTTTCTTCCTAATTGTACTCAGAGTGATACTCTATTTGCTTTAATACACTCTGATATTTGGGGACCATATAAAACATCTAAGATTTTTATGATTATCGTTTCTTTGTTACCTTTATTAATGATTACTCGCACATTACCTGGTTGTATTTACTTCATGATCGTGCTGAAATCACTTCTATCTTTCGTGTGTTTATTATTGAGACTCGTACTCAGTTTTTCAGTACTCTAAAAATACTTCCCAGTTCCCACCGACAATGCGCATGAATATACAAGTCATGCTTTTTCCAATCTTTGTACAGAATTTGGAATCGTCCATCAAACTTCCCGTGCTTATACAACACAATAAAATGGCGTGGCCGAAATGATACCTTCTTCACATCATACGATTAATAATGTTTCAATTGCATTGCAAGTGTCCACAATTTACTGGAACTTCGCGGTTTTTACCGCATGTCATCCTATCAATCGCATTCCCTCCTCCATTCTCAACTTTGCAACTCATGCATCACACCTCACAATTTTGGATGTACATGTTATGTCCATAATCTCAGTCCTTCTACTAACAAGCTTGCTCCTCGCGCTACAAAATTTATGTTCGTTGGATACTCCCGGACTCACAAAGGGTATGTGTGCTACTCTCCCAACGATCGCAAAGTTGTTTATGTAGATGTCACCTTTCTCGAGGACCAACCTTTTCACTCTTCTTCTCCAGCTCCTCCTACACCTCCTCTTCTACCACGTCCTACCATCTCGACTTCCACCACTTCTTCCAACCCTAACTCCAGTACACCCCAAACCACCTCTTCGTGTGTACATCCGTTGTTCCTCCAAATCTGATGCCCTACAGTAGTTGCCCTCTACTAGCGATATCTCGCAGCCTGCAAAACCGGCATCGACCTCTATGATTCACCCCTTAGTGAATTATGTATCCTTACATTGCCTCTCCCCGCCTCTTCTCCAATTTGCGCTTTCTCCATCCTCCATTTCTACACCTAACTCTTTGCAGGAGGCTCTTCAGCATCTGAGGTGGCGTGCGGCCATGGATGAGGAAATGACTACCCTATGGGATAACCAGACTTGGTTCTTGTCTCTCTTCCTCCGGGATAGACTTGTGTGGGATGTAAGTGGGTTTTTGCGATCAAACATGCTCCTGATGGGATAGTTGAACGCCTAAAAGCTCGGCTTGTGGCTCGAGGGTTCACTCAATAATAAGACATTGATTATGATGAGACCGCTTCATCAATTGTCAAGTTAAATACTGTTCGTGTCCTTATATCCTTAACTGTTCATCAACAGTGGCCCTTACATTAGTTGGATGTCAAGAATGTCTTTCTCAATGGCGACTTCTAGAGACTGTCTACATGCACCAACCTCCCGGGTTTGAGACCACGGGGGAGTCTCGTGTTTGTCACCTCAAGAAATTTATTTATGGTCTCAAACAATCTCCTTGCACATGGTTTGACAAGTTTAGTAAGTTTGTCCGTGATGTTGGATTCACTCGAAGCTTGGCCGACTCTCTCTCTTTACTCGTCATCAACATACTAACACAATAATTCTCTTAGTTTACGTTGATCACATTTTGATTACCGGTAATGACTCTTAAGGAATACAAATGATTAAGTAGCATTTAAACTCGGTTTTTCAAACTAAAGATCTGGAAAATCTTCGGTACTTCCTTGGACTTGAGATAGCGAGACGTCCTTAATGGTCTCGTCCTATCTCAATGGAAGTACTGCCTTAACCTTCTTCAGGATGCTGGCTATTCGGGATGCAAACCCGCTAACACTCATATAGATGTCAATCACAAGCTCTGCGCCCATGACTCTGACTCTGATCTATTACTTCCGAACACAGAATATTATCGTCGTCTTGTAGCAAAGCTGATTTATCTTACAGTTACAAGACCTGATATCTCTTTTGTTGTTGGAGTTGTCAGTCGATTTATGTATGCTCCATAGACTTCTCATCCTCAGATTATCGAGTGCATCTTCAGATACTTGAAGACTGCTCCTGGACAAGAGCTTGTATACAAACCATCTTACTCTCTATCTCTGATTTCCTACTCTGATGCTAACTATGCTGGCTCGCTGGATGATCGACGCTCCACAAGTGGTTTTTGTACTTCGGAGGAAATCCTATTACCCGGCGTAGCAAGAAGCAATCTGTTGTTGCCCGTTCATCTGCTGAAGCCGAATATCATGCAATGACTGTTGTCGTGTCTGAGCTTATCTGGCTAGAAAGTCTTCTTGGTGATTTGGGAGTTAAACTTTCCTCACCAGCAACTCTATTTTGTGACAATCAAGTTGTTATAGACATTGTCAAGAATCCTGTATTCCAAAAGCGAACCAAACACATTGAAATTGATTGTCACTTCATTTGGGAGAAGGTTCAATTGAAGAAGTTGGAATTAAAACATGTGTCTGCTATCGGGCAAGTTGCTAACATTCTCACCAAGGCTTTAGCACGAGTGTTGCACTATCAATTTTTGTCCATGCTTGGTGCTTACGATCTGTATGCTCCAGCTTGCGGGGGAGTGTTGGAGAAAATATGTAAAGGCCCAAAATAAGACTCTAGTTATTCAGTTATTTAATTTAGTATCACATCTTTGGATGGGGATCCTCTCCTTTTTCCCTTCTTATATAAGTGTACAAATACATGTATTTATACATGAAAGAAATTGAGAAATTAATAAAATTTCTTTTGTATTTCTCCCTTTTTTGTGTTTATCTACAACCCCAAATGGCAAACCTTTTGTTTATTTGCAAAAATTGTCAACTTACGAACATTGTTGTGTTTCTCTTCATCGTAGTATTACTACAAACATCAAACCTTTTGATCTAGTTTTATTCATATGTTTGGGATTCTATTTTTGTTTCTACTATTTCCGGTGCCAAGTGGTTTGTGTCTTTTATTGATAATTGAACTAGTGTATTTTGGGTTAAAGACAAAAACTAGTCACCCAATTGTTTATCCATTTTTTTGTATGATTACACTCAATCCAATGGATCTGTAAAACACATGCATTTTGACAATGGCAAAGAATTCATTAGCAAACATTTCGTGAAGCTTACAAAAAAGCATGACATCATCCATGAATTCACTTGCATTGATACCCCCAACAAAATGGTGTTTCTGAACGAAAAAATCATTACCTTTTTGAAGTTACTCAAACGTTACTCTTTCAGATGTTTGTTTTTAAACCTACTGGGGTGAAGCTCTTCTTACTACCACCTACCTAATCAATCATTTACCCTCACCTATTATTGGTGGGATTAGTCCAGTTAAACTTTGAGAATCATTCTATCCCTTTATCCTTATCATGCAAAGTTTGCAAGATCTTGTGTTTGGGTGTGTTGCTTATGTCCACATCCACCACCATAACCGTATTAAATTTGATCCCCTGGCTACTAAGTTCATTTTCTTAGTTTACAAGAAGTATTACAAATGTTACCATCCCTTGAGTCGTAGTATGCTAATTTTTATGTATGTCACCTTCCATGAACACAAACCCTTCTTTGCTTGGTCTCAACTCTAGAGGGACAACATATTTGAAGTGGAACATGTCTTCCCATTCATTCTAATCGTAATCATGTTGACCTTCCTATTGCTTTGAGGAAAGAAATATACACCTCCACCAAATATCTTATTTGCTCATTTATCTATATAAAGAATCTTTCTATGCTTTTAAGCTTTACCTCTTCCCTTGACTCAATAAGAATCCCAACTTGAGTACATGGAGTGTTAAAGGATAAGAACTGAGCTCAAGCTATAAATGGGGAGGTGAAAGCTCTGAAGACGAATGAAACATGGATATTGTTTCAAAGCCTATGGATAAAATATTTATAAGGTGCAAATGGATCTACTCCTTAAAATACTGGTCTGGTGGCACTCTTGATCTATATGAGCAAGGTTGGTTGCAAAATGATACACTCAGATGTATATGATGGATTACTAGGGAGCTTTTGTTCTAGTATCCAAGATGAATACCGCGAGAGCTCTCTTTTCTCTGGCTGCTCAGTTCAATTAAGAGCTACATCAATTTGATATTAAATATGACTTTCTTCATAGGGACCTTGAGGAAGAGGATCAAAAGGTGTATATGGATTTCCCATCAGGATTCTTGTTTTGTAGCAATGTGAATCAAGTGTACAGGCTAAAAAAGGCTCAGTATGGGCTTACGCTGTTTCGTCGGGCCTTGTTTGGTTGATTCTCCAAAGCCAGGCTGACTTTAGGGTACACACATATCCAAAAAGATCACAAGTTGTGCTTCAAACACGCACATGCAGGTAAATTCACCATATTACTTTTGTATGTCGATGATATCATCATTTTAGAGAATGATGTAGCTGAGAGCAAATTGCTAAAGGGGAAGCTAACAACTGAATTTTAGATAAAAGACATAGGAAGATCAAAGTACTTTCTTGAATTGAAGTTACCTACTTTGAAAGTCAAATATTTATCCTTTGGCAAAAGTATGTCCCAGATCTTCTCAAGGAGACTGAGAAATTGGTATGCAGGGCTAATAATATTCTCATTGAGTTGAATCATAGAATGGAGAATGTTGAATGGAGATTTTCCATAGTCTTACTTGCCAACTGAGAATGATGATATCCATTCACCAGCTTAAGGGAGAGTGTTGTAAATATTATTATTCCTTGTTCATCGTGTTACCTGTTTGTAATTAGTCTAGTCTTATTATTGGTTTATTTAGTCTTTAGGGCATTTAGGTCTTTGATTCCTTTTGTCTGTAATTGTATGTACACTTCCTTATGTTAATGGAGAAACTAAGAGATTACTATTTCCTAAAATTATTGTCATGCTTGTACAGCTATCTGATTATATAATAGAGCTATAGCAGTGGCCTTGAAACTCGCATTTTACAATTTTTCTTTTTAATTAGAGCTTTTGTACATCTATCTAGAAGGACAATAATTTGCATTGCTTGTTTTATGACAATGGTCTGTTGATTTACTCATATCTATCTGCAGGCAGCTCGTAATAATGTTCTATTGGCTGTCCCTGCCCTTCTATATGCCATTAACAACTATCTCAAGTTTATTATGCAGGTATTTATTATTTGTTTTCAACTTTACACACAATGGAGATGTATTAATTGAAACTTGAAAAAACATGTTTTATTATTTTTTTTTATCTCTTTCATACAGTTGTACTTCAATCCTGCAACTGTGAAAATGCTGAGCAATCTTAAGGTACTTATCTAGAAGTATTTGAATTTTCTGAAATATCTTTCTTACTGAATTTCATGCATGTCATGGAGCTTAATTTTTTGGAATTATTTAGTAGAGCTTGGTAGATGTGTTAGAATTCAACCATCCAACCTAAAATCAATATGTTATATTAAGGGAACAAAGCAATGATTGTTTCTCAATGAGGGGCTATTCAGAATACGCCCTTCACATGTAGAGTCATTAGGCTTTGACATACATTTTTTTTAAAATTAGTGATGTGAAACTAGCTATTTGGCCTAGCTTACTCCGATACCATGCTATCACTCGAGCATTCAACCTAAAATCAATTGGTTGGAGGCTGATAGGCCCGAGATCTATATAAATGTGTAAGGCTATGCTAATTTCTTGATGTTGGACTATTCTCAACAATGATGTATTTGCATACTATATTTTTGTACTCAATAAACATACTAAGTAATTCATTTGCATATTTATGCATGTTACGTATAAGCATGTGTTAATATTTACATATAAATGTGTTGTAGATAAAGATTAAAAAGATTTTTTTCTAAACGGAAAATTACACCCTCTATTTATAGTGGAAGGGTCTTGATGGAGATCAACCTGGCTTTTCAGAGCACGAGTTTTTGGGTCTTTTGGGGGTCAATCTACATTGTCGTTGACTATATGATCATCATCTGGACAATCGAGCCAACCAATGTGATAGTCTCATTATATATACATTCTATTTCTAGTATTTCTTTGAAGTCGTATTGTGAATTAGTTCAACTTATCTGATCAGAGCCATCAGATACACTTGACCTAATTCCTCTCCTATATTAACTCACCTAATACCGTAGGCTAAGCATCCATGGTTTGGCTTATGGACTTAGAAGTGCTATGTTCTCCTTTTGAGATTCCATGCAAGGTGCTGCAGTCATGCAAGCATTCTCTCCAGCAGAGTCGAAGCCGCTGACAACTCCCACTGCCCCATCCTAGTCCGTGGTTGGTTCTAGTTCTCTCATCTTACCTTGGGACCCCTCGTTGTTGTCTCTTCTTACCTCGGGACCCCTCACCATTGCCTCATCCGACCTCAGGAAGATGCATAGCCCCCTTTCTCGGTTTTTTTCGACCATTTTTCCTCCTTCACTTCCCCGGTCAGTTTTGTCGATCCATCTTCCACCTCCTCCAAACCTAACCCCCACCCCTTCTCCCTCCAAAGTCCTATTCAGATCCTCGACCTCATCCTCTACCTCCACCTCATCAAAACTACCTCCACCCCTTCTCCGACACACATTGTAGCAACTGACACCCTCGATGAGCCCTGTCATGGCTTCCCTCCCCATCCTAAGCCCCTCTTCTCTTCTACCACCTCCTATGCATCCCTCCAATGTACCAAAGTATCCCAAATCACCAAAAACTCTTGCATTGACTATCATCATTCCATTTCATGCCGCATGATATGACCTTCATGGAGCTCCTATGATCATTCTCACCCGACCTACCATATCCTCACATCAGATTCAACTTCTAGATGAAATTCTTTATTTAATTTTATTTTCCTCGTATTGTACGTATATTTCTATTTCATTATGGAACATTGTATTTGACAAAATATACATGACCGCTTTATTATCACAAAAAATTCTTTTTACTTCTTCGCTTGATTAGTTGAATTTTTGTTTCAACTAAACCAATTCTAGAGTGGTTTTAGACATGAGACCCTATATTCATATTCCACAATAGGACGAGTAACAATATATTGCTTCTTGCTCTTACAGTGATAGATATTTTCTCCTTTCAAAACACAATACCCCTAGTTGACCTCCTATCAAAGGGGGAACCTGCTCAATTTCATTTGAAAAAGTTTTGAAATTCAAGTGGTTATTTTTATCACATATTAAATTAACCATCAAGTGCCTTTCAGGTGTTCTAAAATACTTCTTGTGTCCCATCTCTCTATCTCTAATCTTGGATCTTTAAACTACTTTCTAGGAGTTGAAGTGTTTCCTCATGCTCATGGCCTAATTCTTTCCCAGCATCAATATACCAACGATCTTCTATTCTGCCCACACATGATCAATGAAAACCCACTTTGACACCTCTAGCAACCACTCTTAGCCTTCGTTTGGTTCGGCGTTTCGCCGCCTCCGTTTGGAGCAAACGCCGCCGGACGGCGGGTAAACAAACGGTCGCTGACGGCGTTTGCTCCGTTTGCACCCGCATCAAAGAGGAAACGTCCCCGATCCGCTCCGTTTCGACCACCTCCTCTCCCCCTCCGGTTCTAAAGTGGCGTTTCGCCCACTGGATGCACCCGCCACCGCCGAACCAAATATAGCCTTACTTTTACACTTCACTCTGTCAAGCTCTTTCTAATCCCTCCGAGCATCACACCATTGTCAGCAATCCCTTTGAAGGGGAGCCTTGGTGCACCAATTAAGGTGTTGCTGTGTGACCTGAGGCCACTGGTCGAGTCCTGAAAGCAGTCTCTTGCAAAAATGCATGGTAAGGTTTGCCTACATTTCACCTTTGTGGTGGGATCCTTCCCGGACCCTCGCTACGTGGGGATGCTTTGTGCACCGAGCTGCTCTTTTTTTACTTATACCAACATCGCTTACACAATTAATAATCTCTTATTACTTGCATTTCCAACCTTTGACCTTTAGATGAATTCCTGACATGGGATTTTGGATCACGAGATTGTTCTATACCATCGCTCTATTCTCCAATGCAAACGGAGAAGACAACAAGGATGTTTTAACCCCCACCGACACATATCTCAATCTTCATTCTATCTTTTGGAGTTCCAAAAGCAACGCATTGTAGCTCGCTCATCCACTAAGTCTGAAGATCGATCTATTGCTACTAATCTTTTGCTCTCTGCTTAGTGAACTTATATCGCTCTCCCACAACAACCGGTTATAATCTGACAGTTTTGTTGGAATGAATTTATGCTCCAAATTCCAATTTGGTCTTCCACTCAAATGAAATACGTTGCTAAGAATTACCACTTCATTCGTGAACAAATTCAAATTGGAGCACTTAGAATAACTTATCTTCTGTCAATCATCTAGTTGATACTATCACAAAACCCCTAATGTCGGCTAGATTTCATCATCTCACGAACAAGAGTCGGCTCTCCGCTTAGAACTCTATCTTACGAGGGCATGATAAAGTAATTATGTAGAAAGAAATTGTGCTTTTAAATATTATTGCAATCTCTTCCGGATCATTATTATATATTGGGATCTATTTTTAGTTTTCAAAGTGAAATGTTTCTTACTGAATTTTAGCTTGCTCATACAAATTAGTTGAAATATTTGAAAGAAAAGACTAATTAGATGGCACATCCCGATTTTTGGAGGTAAATATTCTCCCATTGGGAAACAATTTTTTATTATGGATTTTATTTTTATAAGATTTTATTAGAATGTTTGCATTAACAAATAACTAGACTTTTCTAGAAAAACACATTACATTTTCATTTGAATGTTGTAAATTAAATGTATTTTGGTATTGGAAGTTCAAAAAGACGGAGGTGCAGATAAAATATGATACATAGAATCCAAGCAGGTTGGTTGAAGTGAAGAGGCACGTCTGGGATCTTATGTGAATGTAAAGTACCATTAAAACTTAATGGCAACTTTTACCGTAGTGCAATTAGACCAGCGATGCTCTACGGCTTTGAGTGTTGGACAATGAATTGTGTACATGAGCAAAAATTGGGAGTTGTGGAGATGAGAATGCTTAGGTAGATGTGTGTATGCACGAGACTGGATAAAATTAGGAATGAATGTATAAGGGATAAGATGGGAGTTGCACCAATTGCACAAAAGATGTGAGATACTTGATTAATATGGTTCAAACACATACAAAGGAGACCATTAGAGGCACCTGTTAGGTGTTGTGAGAGTTTAGCCACTAGACATGTTAAATGGGGGAGGGGTAGACCAAAAAAGACTTGGAATGAAACTATAAGGAAAGACATGATGTACATGCATTAGTGAGATTATGACTAAAGATAGGGCGCAATGGTGAAAAAGGATCCAGATAGCCGACCCCACTATGTTGGGATAAAAGCCTGAGTGTTGTGGTTGCATGTATATATAGTTTTTTGTATGAATTCAAATTATACGACACTTCATGTTTTGGATGTTCTTTTAGATGATTTTCATTTATGTTTGGCCGTGCGCTCATTTCTGTTCTTTTTTGTGCGTTAACATGTGTCATTTAGGAATCTTGGACACTTTAAACTTATTGTGCTTTTAAATATTTCTTTTTTGACAAGTATCCATCATATTTTTAGAGGGAGAATCTGATTCATTTAATTCTTAGTAGCCATCATCTCAAAATTAGCTCTACTTTGGCCTGCAGGTTTTGGTGATTGCTGTGCTTTTGAAGATGATTTTGAGAAGGCGCTTTTCGATACTTCAGGCAAGCTATTGACATTGTGGCATGTTGGATTTCAAACATGTACATGTATATACTAGATATTTTGTCATAGTCTGCAGAATCAACATTATTGTCTTATTCTATTTATTCTGGATGTTAAGGGTGTGATGTTGTATTATGCAACAATCTGCTTTTTATGGTTTCTTGAAGTACTCACATAGTTGTTTTATCATTAAATTTAGTTTTTGAGTCCCTCACATTTCTGAAATATAGGAGCTTAGTTATCAATGGGTCTATGTTGGATCTCTTGATCTTTTTCCTACATTTTGTTCCAATATATTCCTTTTTGCAAATACAGTGGGAGGCGCTTGCACTGTTGCTCATTGGGATTAGTATAAATCAGCTACGGTCGCTGCCTGAGGGGACTACAGCACCTGCTCTTCCTGTCGCAATGGGTGCTTATTTGTATACAATTATTTTTGTAAGTTGAAACTCCTTGTGCTTTGCTACACCGAAAGTTTTATTATGTGTTTGAACCAAAGTTGTGTTTGTTCTACTTCTTGGGTTCCACAGCATGTTTATCTGAATTTTACATTCATTTTTAGATAACGTAGACGCATGTTATTTAGCAAATTTTACTTTTAGCATACGATCACCTTCAATATCCTTCAAAATTTATGATTTAATTTTACTGGTCAAAAAGAGTGAAAAGAATCGTCACTTCTAAACATGTTTTCTGTCTTCAAACAATGTGGATTCAAGTTTCTTTAATAAAAATAATGAATTTTTATTGAGGCGTGACTTAAATAAACTAATTGGATCAGATAAGTAGAGATTTACTTGTGGATCCACTAGTAATTCTCTTTGATACTTTCTTAGTTTTCGCAGAAAATGCTCTAATGAAAAAACTGTTTCGTACAAACTATTTGATGAGATAATTTTTTTTAATAATAATACATCATCAGATTTGATTCAATCATAGCTTCATGGTTGGGTTAGTCAGCATTCTAATTAGAAACATTATTTTGATATGCAATTACGCGGATGTTCTGTCATGATATTTCAGGTAACTGTTCCCTCTATGGCATCCGTTTTCAATGAGTATGCGCTGAAGAGCCAATTTGAGACTAGTATCTATCTTCAGGTGATCAATCCAAACCCATCATATTTGATTTCAATCTCTTGAAGCAATTTAAATAGTTTTGTGATTATCACAACATAAAGTCATAAGTCTATTTTGTGAATATCCAATTTTTTAAAGTTGTCTGATCTAAATCATCTCATAAGTTATATTAGCCATAACACAATACTATGTCTGGACCCTTGACCTAGATAATTTTTTCTAGAGGATGCCAAACTCCTTCAATAAACACATTAATTTGTTATAGTTAGAAGTTTTCTGCATAAAATAGTCTATTTAAGTTTGTTTTGGGTGGAAGTAATTATGGAATAAGTAACTTTTACGGGTCTTCTGTCAGTTATCTTGTATTATGTTAATTATTATTATTTATATGTTGAGTCGAGTCACTGTATCAAGTCATGTTGTATTGAGTCATAGTCGTCGTAGTGTTTAAGTGTTTTGTAATATTTGATGTATGTTAGTATTTACGGTTATGCCATCGACGCCTATATATATAGGGCCCTTGGGGTCATGTAAGGTTTATGCAAGAAAATATCTCAAGTTCGCTCTCTCCTTCAAACTTCTTCTCATCTCGTCCCCTTCTTTCTAGGGTTTCAATGTCTCTCATCCCCTCCACCATTTCTAGGGTTAACAACCCTTGTATCCCCAGCTCCATCCGCACCTCCCGCTACCATCTGACAAATCACCATCTATGCACGTAACAAATTTGGTATCAGAGGCTCTTTCCTCCCCTCAGGCCACTGAGTTTTCCCAGCACGCGACGTCGACAGTCCCCACACACTCCCTGTTTGTAGTCTACGACTCATTCCTCGCCGTCAGCAGCTGCTCTTCACTTCTAGACCAGCACGCTTCTTCCCTAACTCCATCTCCATCGCTGCTTCCGTCATTTCCGCAAGCCAGCTGCTTCAGAGCCTCCAGCTCCCGCCTCAGTCGGTCATAACTGTCGCAGTTTCCGCCATTTTTGCAAGCCAGAGCCGATTTAGAGCCTCCAGCGGAATCGTCTCCATCCCCCGACGACCGCTCTTCTCGTGCCAGTTGCAGGCTTCCTCCCATTCCTCGTCGTCCAAAACCGACACGTCACTGCTTTGTCGACCAGTCACTACTTCGCCAAGCTTCCTCCTCAGCAGCAGGGAAGCCTTGTACTATTTTCGCACAAACCGCAAGCTTACAACGCCGCTTGAGACCCTGTTACGACGTAACAATTCCCCGTCATCATTGAGTCGTGCGGTCTTCATCGAACCCCAGCGACAGTCCTTGAACCCAGCACCATCTGTGCTCATCCCTTCTATTTGATCTCCTTTGCTCCCATCCCTTCTATTCGATCTCCTCTGCGCCCATCCTTTCTATTCGATCTCATAGAGCCCGACGCCCATCCTCATAGATCTCAGCGCCCATCCCTTATATTGATTGATTAAGGCTCTATTTGGCGCGTCTGCAATGACTAGAGAAGCAGTGGTGGGAAGCAGTGGTGGAATAATCAATTATTTTGCAAAGTGATGACAGAATCTGTGAATTTATTTGGAAGAACAGCGTTTGCAGTGCTGTTTAGAAATTTTATTTTATAAATAATACTATATTTATTAATAATACATTATTTTATAAATATTATATAAATAAAATATTATAAATATATAACTTATATAACATTTATATACATTTATACATTAAAAAATTAATTAATAATATATAACTTATATAACTATAATTATAATATATAACATAATAATAATTTATATAAAATATATTATAACTTAATATAACTTAAATAATGTATTATATAACTTATTTATTAATAATATATTAAAAAGAACTTTAATAAATATATAATTATAAAAACTTTAATAAAAAGTAATATATATATATATATATATAAGCTTTAAAAAAATATAAAGCAGCGCCGCTGCTGCGATTCCAGGTCGCGGGTCTTCACCCGCGGTAGAAAAACAGCGGCCACCCGCTATTTTTCATGATGGCTGATCCCACCGTGATCCCCAAAATAATAGGTTTGGCGCGGCTGTTTTAAAAGTTACGGTCCCCCACTCCTAATTCCTAAAATGCCTCGCCAAACAATGCCTAATTCTTGTAATTAATTCTTATATTGAATTAGTTAAAAGATTATTTAATTCAGATGTCCACTCCACTCCCAGTCGGCGACCACGACCTCATTGCACAAATACTCGCTCAGTTTGACAGTTTTGAAGTTCGAGTCAACCGCGTGCTCCAAACTCCACTTGTTGAGCGTTGCGGCTCGCCTCACCCTACGGGCGACTATTCTATCACCCTTCCCCACTCGTCTGCTCCACCATCGACTTGCCTCGTGCAATCGCCACCGCCACTATCTGCTGATGTACCACCTCTCTCCACGGTAGTCGTTCTTCCACCGCTTTTGCCGCCTTCTATCATCTCGCCGCCTTCTCTACCGACTCCTATTCTGCCGGCCCCTTGTCGCCTCTGGTCATCTTGCCGCCTCCTCTACCATCTCTTACTCCGTCGGTGCCTGTCTTGCCTTTTCCACCGGTCACATCGCCACCTCTTCTGCTGGCATTGCCCGCTGACCCCGACGGATCTGTTCTTCCTGTCGGCCGTCGTTCCTCCGATGATGTATTCCCGAATCCGAAAAATTATATTTTAAATGTTAAAAAAAGTTTTCTGGAAATTAAGGACGCAAGCGAGAATTTCACGAGCAAAGTCTTGTGGTAACCATCCTAGGGTTCACAAACACTCATAAGGTACTATCATTTGAACATCGAGTAAACACAATTTAATGTCCCAAAAGTTTTTCATGCAACATCAAATAACAAAATGATTTGGAGTTAATGACAATTATGTAGGCGAAAATTATAGCATGCTCTGAATTTTTGAAGTTCAATATATATTCACCATAAAAAATAAACTAACAGTTAAGAGCGAAGGAGCAGTGGTTCATACATCCAGTCAAAGAGTAGGGATCAGACGACTAGCTGGGGAAGGAGTAGCGGTGGTCAAGGAATGATTAGGCCGGAAGATATGCAGCGAAGATCACCAAAGAAGGGCCGGGAATGGTCGTCGGTGGTCGTCCGACCTTTTGAAAGAGGAATCGGCGGCAATGCCGCGTTCGATCATCTCGCCACCTTCTCTATCCGGCTCTTACTCCGCTGACCCCTTCCTTGCCGCATCCGGTCATCTTGCCGCCTCCTCTATCATCTCTTATTTCGCCGGCCCCTACCTTGCCTCTTCCACTGACCACATCGCCGCCTCTTCTGCCGGCACGCGCCCCGCTGACCCCGACAAATCTGTTCCTCCTTGTCGGTCGTTGTTCCTCCAATGATGTATTCCCTAATCCGGAAAATTATATTTTAAATGTTAAAATAAGTTTTCTGAAAATTAAGGACGCACGCGAAAATTTCATGTGCAAAGTCTTGTGGTAACCATCCTAGGGTTCACAAACACTCATAAGGTGCTAACATTCGAACTTTGAGTAAATACAATTTAATGTCCCACAATTTTTGCATGTAACATCAAATAACAAAATGATTTGGAATTAATGACAATTATGTAGGCGAAAATTATACCATGCTCTGAATTTTTGAAGTTCAATACATATTCAGCAGTGGTTCATACATCCAGTCAAAGAGCAGGGATCAGACGACTAGCTGGGGAAGGAGCAACGGTGGTCAGGGAATGATTAGGCCGGAAGATATGCAACAGAGATCACCAAAGAAGGGTCGGGAATGGTCATCGGTGGTTGCCTGGCCTTTTGACAGAGGAATCGGCGGCAATGCCGCATTTGATCATCTCTTCGTCTTCTCTACCGGCTCTTACTCCTCTGGCCCCTGCCTTGCCTCTTCCACCGACCACATCGCCGCCTCTTCTGCCGGCACATGCCCCGCTGACCCCGACGGATCTGTTCCTCCTATCGCCTGTCGTCGTTCCTCCGATGATGTATTCCCGAATCCGGAAAATTATATTTTAAATGTAAAAAAGAGTTTTCTGAAAATTAAGGACGCACGCGAGAATTTCACAAGCAAAGTCTTGTGGTAACCATCCTTGGGTTCACAAACACTCATAAGGTGCTAACATTCGAACGTTGAGTAAACGCAATTTAATGTCCCACAAATTTTGCATGCAACATCAAATAACAAAATGATTTGGAATTAATGACAATTATGTAGGCAAAAATTATACCATGCTCTAAATTTTTGAAGTTCAATACATATTCAACATAAAAAACAAACTAGTAGTTAAGAGCGGAGGAGCAGTGGTTCATACATCCAACCAAAGAGCAGGGATCAGACGACTGGCTGGGGAAGGAGCGGCGACGGTCAGGGAATGATTAGGCCGGAAGATATGCAACGGAGATCACAAAAGAAGGGCCGGGAATGGTCGTCAGTGGTCGTCCGACCTTTTGACATAGGAATCAATGACAATGGCGAATCAGCTCACGAGAAGGCTCCGAAGTTGAAGGAGGGAGGGAATGGAGCCGAAAATGTGTTGGAGATAAGGCGAAACGGAAAAATGAAGGCGGAATTCCGGCAACTAGGGGCGTCGTCCCTTGCCGTAGATAACAAAGGAGGGCTCGCCGAACCTCGTAAGGACCTCTAAATGTAGTTAAGGGGGTGTGAGAGTAGTTTTCGGTGACTGGAAGGAGGCAGGTGTGTTGGAACCTATGGTCCGCATCTCTTTAGTTTGATAATATCAAATCCCGATTTGTATTTGATCATACTTGTGTTGGGTATAATGTGCAGGTTTACAGGTACAAAAGAACAAAGAAATCAATCTCTGCGACCTACCGCCAAGCGCTAGTGCTAACGCTGGCGTTAGATTGGGAAATTAAAGTTCAGTCGCTCTGTGACCTACCACCAGGCGTTAGCCTCGAAGAATTAAAAGCAGCCCGCTCTGCG
Organism: Platanthera zijinensis; assembly: GCA_039513925.1. Lineage (NCBI taxonomy): Eukaryota > Viridiplantae > Streptophyta > Magnoliopsida > Asparagales > Orchidaceae > Platanthera > Platanthera zijinensis. The sequence goes on from CM077092.1 coordinate 5,854,715, forward strand.
ACCTACCGTCAGACGGTCGTTGCTTACTGCGCTGCGGTATCCAAAAATAGAGCGAATATTTTTCAAATATTCTTCCAAAATTGCTGGACAGCTACAAACACCGCGCAAAAGGACCTACCGTCGGGAGCTAGCTTTACCGCCGGCGGTAGCGTATTTTTAGAAACGAGTATAAAGGCGCGCGTTTCTTTTTCTGGAGATAAGAAGAGAGAGTATTTAATTCTAGGGTTCGGCCGCCATCTCTGAAAGCGCGAACCTTCATCTTCATTGAAGGAAAAACAATATTTCTTCCTCCCATTTGTGATCGAAGAACTCGAGGGACGAAATCTTCAATGATCATCAGCGACTGATCGACTGCAAGAGGAACGATATTCAAGAACATCGATCATACACCGTCTTACAGAATAGTTCTACTTTTGAGGGAGAAATAATCTGAAACTCTTTATTTTTCTTCTATATTTTCATTAATTCTAGGGTTCGGCCGCCATCTCTGAAAGTGCGAACCTTCATCTTCATTGAAGGAAAAATAATATTTCTTCCTCTCGTTTGTGTCGAAGAACTCCGAGGGACGAAAACTTCAACGATCATCAGCGACTGATCGACTGCAAGAGGAATGATATTCAAGAACAATCGATCATGCACCGTCTTACGGAAGAATTCTACTTTTGAGGGAGAAATAATCAGAAACTCTTTATTTTTCTTCTATATTTTCATTTTTCTATCTGTTTTGTGAGTAAGGGAAATCGACCTGGGAGGTCGTCAGATTCCTAGGAGGAATCTGCAGGAAATCGTCCTGGGAGAATGTCTAGATCTTTGAGATCTAGTGGGGCTCTAAGACCCTTCCTGAGAGGAAGGTGAATGGCCGGCTCGCCGATCTTCTTGGGAAGAAGAGCGAGAGCCAACCGGTCCTGAGAGGGTCGGTATAGAAACCAAATTAAGATTGTGTTCATCGCCTTCAATCTCCGGCGTCACAGAGATCCATTTTTGTTATTGTAAACCTCTGTTTAATTTTGAATAAAATTATATGTATTTTTCGTTTCATCTAAAATTTATGGTTGTATGTTGCTAGAGGTTTGAGTGCAGTGTGAAAAACTCGAAAACAAAGTTTTACACAGAAAATCGATCTCTGTGACCTACCACCGGGCGCTAGCCTTACCACCTGCGATAGCTTCCAGAACTCGTTTTCTTGGTAAAACTAGTTTTAATTTTGAACTATCTTTAAAAACCTTATTCACTCCCCTCTAAAGTTGGCCACCAGATCCATAAGTGGTATCAGAGTCAGTTTATTTTAAAACGGTTTTACCGCCGGGAATAATGACCAACCTCGATCTCGAATCTACTAACAGGGATGAAATTTGTACAAAGAAAATTCGTTAGCACCACCTCTGTTTACAGGTGTGAACTATGACGTGTGAAGAATACTAATGAGAAAATTTCTTATATTATTGGACATAGAAGTTTGGAACATGACGTTTATCAAGCCCCCAAATAATTTAAATAAGCACGAGTGTCATTTAAATGTCAAAACTATGAATAGTCTGTTTTGTGGGTTTGGTCAAGAAATTTTCAAACTCATCTACACGCTTCTTACAACTTATGGTATATGAAAATTTCTTGAGATTACTTATAGTTCTTCTTCTGTAGATAATGAATCAGAGCAATTTTTTATGAATCCAAGTGAAGAACTAAATGAAGACTTGCTCTTGGAGAACGACATGTCAAACACATCATGCAGAAGAGAAGACGAAATCTCAACTAGGGAAGAAGAATGTCAAGAAGAAGTTAAAGAAACCTTGTGGTCAAACATCGTCTCTTCTAAAACCTCCGTGAGTAAAAATTCTTTTGTTCCAACATCAATTTCTGCATTATGTGTGTTAGATAATGCTAAACGTAGAATTAAGAAATTGAAAAATATTAATTCAGAATTGCGTTTAGAAAATAAAAATTTAAAAGCACGACTTAATGTAGAATCTAAATATAATGTATTCAGTTCACTCGCAAGCTTCTTAGTTGAAAACTCTTCACCATGTACTCATTGTAGTGTGTTAGAAGAAAAATACATGGGTCTTGAAAATGAGTCTCTTCTTGTAAGAAAACAAAATGAAAAATTATGTTTAGAAATTTCATCTTTAAAAAGCGATTGTGGTATGTGCAAGAATTACAAAAGTGAAATTAAAGAGTTGGAAGAAACGTTCAAAATTTTTAAAAATAATTATAATTCTCATGTAAATTCTATTGTCACCGCTCTTAAGAATAACACAATTGCTTACAACAAAACTATATTGAGTCTTAAAAGTAAGAATAAAAATTTAAAAATGAAAATTAACTTGCTTAAGGGAATTATAAAGAAGAATTTGCAAAACAAAAATTTACAATATCAAGCAAAAGACAGAAACATGTTGAACATAAGCTCACACACATTAGTTAAGCCAATCAAATGGAGTAGAAAACTTCAACGTAGTGTAAATGAAATCCCAAAACATAATAATCATCGTGAGTTGCAAAATCAAATCACTCCCAACTTAAAATCGAATGAACGAAAATTTCTGTTAAAGAATCGTTATGCTATGAGTATTTATGTTAAGCAATATAATTCTAACTTGGAAAACAAATTCAATATATCTAAATCTCCAACGCAATGTTGTTCAAGTAGTCATCACAATAAAGGTTCTTAAAAATCATAATGAAATTGTGCAATATAAACATGATATTAAACCAAAGTATGAATGTAGACTCATTAGTAAAAATGACGCATCACTTCCAAAAGAAAGGGCTCATTCATTCTTGCCTCCTCGTAAGCCGACGAAGCATTTGGGTACCCAAGGGAACTGCCACACGCAGTCTCACTTGGATACCTAAATCTCTTATCTACTAGTATCCACCAATTGCGTGAAGTAAAATCAAAACGAAATATACTATATTTTACTTCACGATTTGTTTTTTTTTGTTCTTACATTTATTTATTTGAGCCTACACAATTTATGGTCGCTTTGGTTATATGATAAGATTTGACTTAGACTAGTTGAGCCTAATTTCTTAACAAATCAAATTGAATGTGACTGAATAAATAGTCAGAATTCCAAGTGACCTACTTATTTTAGTTTCCTAGCTCTAGCCATAATGAAGGCATATGAATATTGAGTTAGGAGTTTCATCTTGGGCGTATGTAAATCACTTATATTTTTGCTAAAACTTACGCAGTATTGCACATGGTTACCGCAATTTATCATTCTAGCATTGTCTCTCACTATAGGAAAACCTCATTGTCCATGCTAGGTATATCATATCATGATTTATTAAAGTAAAACTGAATGTGCCCCTTATAATAAATTAACAAAGATGAATATGAGCATCACATACGCCTCAATGATTTAGTATGATCAATTGATATACTAATCTCTAAATTTTATCTAATTCAACAACAAAATTCATAAGAATACTTTAGAATAATCTTGAAGCGACTATGTCTATCAATCTTAGGAATTATAAAATATGTGATAGATATTGGTATCATTGTGCCGTAGTCAGCTTGGTGTATTGTGTGAATGAAGTGCTTCACTTGTATTTGCATGTGTTTCTTTCTTATGAGTATCATAAAATCAATTGTGCACCAATCGAAATCAAATCACATTATCATTATCTCATCATTTTTGGTCTGTGGAATATATTTTTAATAAAAACATGCAACATCGTTTTAATGTAGAAGCAATTTTTGGTTAGAATATAACATTGAATTGTGTATTCATACTCATCACTCTAGTTTCACCATATGGTGTATGTTTTGTGCTTGGATTGATATTTATGCTAGACACCTAAATTCTAATGACATGCTACGCTAAAGCCAGATATGAACTTTTTGAAATATCATTTGTGTAGGTATGAACGATAAATAATGTCAAAATTAATCTAAAGTTCATCATTCATAATTGTCATAATAGGAACTAAATGTATAAGTTTGACCATGTTCAGCCACCCTTTGTTTGTGTCTCACAATAGCATGGGCGTAGGATTGTTTGCATTAGTGGCGCTAACCTGTAAACCATATCTTGTCCTTAACCGGGGAGGGTTCCAGTAGGGCCTTGAGAGACACTGGGGGGGGGGGAGAATGTTAGGTTGTGCAGGTTCTTTTGGTTGCATATGAGATTAACACTCCAACCTACGACATTTGTGCAGCTCCTTATTCCCATCCGTCACTTAGTACGGGGCTAGAGTGTAAACACATAGTTTGGGTAGTCATAATCTTGGACATGCTTATATCATATCATTTGCATGACTAGTATCTCACTATAGTTCATGATCCTTCATGCATATTTGGCCAGTACGAACATATGAAGCTTGCATCTTTTGCATATTTTTTTGAGTCCTAATGTTTTTTTTGTAAAACAAAAGTATTTTCGAAAATTGTAGAGAGGAAATCTGTCAAAATCTGGGCCATTCTTTCACAAACTTGCATCTTTGTAAGTTACCGTCCGTGCGGTAGCACTAGCGCTGGCGGTAAGTTAGCTTTTTTGTATGCTTATTTCGTGTTTGTTTTTCTGTTTTTATTGTTCTGTATTTCTGTGTGTTGTGCACTTTTCTTTCAGATTGCTATATAAACAAAAATTAAATAAAAATCACAAAAAACACATAAACATGCTTTTTGATTTGCCTTTCAATTTGGGTTGTTCTACTCTGGGATCAATGTTTGTTACATTTCTTTTAAGTATTAAAAATATATATATGCAATAGAATGGTATCATCATTGTTAGGACATGCATGACTAGAACCTAAGACATAAAGATTGCGTGCAATGTTTGATTTAGGATTGTTAATCTCTGTTGGACATTGTCTATTTTGTCATGTTGTGTCTAATCCATTGATACTTGGCTACTGAGTGCGATGGACAGGATAATGTATGTTGAATATGCCTCTAGGTATGTGTGATGATTTAGGTAGCGTAATGACATCTCACTATTCACACATCCCTAGAAAATGCACTATAGTAGGAATTTCAAAGCTTACATATTATAACTCGTGATATTGTGTCTAACACGCTATGAATGATTTAAACAATCAATGTTACGGTGTTCATGTCTAATATATAAAGCTTCGAAACATTGAGCCAGAATTCCAGTGAAAAAGTCTTTTGTATACAAGTTAAAGTGTATCTATCTAAATGGGTAGATTTCGATTGATTCAGAGGCTTTGAACTCAAAATAAAATACTATAAAACTGATAGTGAAAAAAATGTGTGTTCAATATATCCATGTTATCAAATTATGTGTCAAGGATACCCCCTAAGCACTACTCATTTCTCCTGATAAGCCTCAATGAGCATTGTGAGAAGGAGCACCTTAGTCTATAGAATCGTTTCAATCTTGTGCAAAGACTACAAATTGAGTTAGAGCCTCTTGTTTTAGTCTTGGTATGATATAGATAGAAACGTGACGTGATTTTTCACTTCATCATTTTTGTGTTAGCATATTGACTTATTGAGATAAAACATGTACTAATGATTATTTCTACCTGATGTTTTTTCTTTATGATGTTACACATATGTCATTATTCTATCTAACGCTTGCATGCATAAGAATTGGACTTAAACTGCATTGACTGTCTATCGTTCATGTGACTATTCATGACGCTTACAATATTTCATTGTATTAACTCTATAAATCTCCTAACATTGTACGCCAAATTTTGTGTATTTAGATTCACATGTGTTGTCCATCTTTCATGTGCTCTGATTTTTTTTTTTCAAATCAATTGCTTTTCTTGTGTTGGGTAGGTCAGTATTCATTGTGTTCCGTTCATATTTTTTTGCCCCGGTGATTATGTTATATCCCATGCATTTGTGCACGTTTTTGCGAAAACTTCATCTCTTTATTTTTCTTTCTTTTTTAAGACATGTTCATTCATCCCTGACCCTTTCAATAATATCAAAAGGGGGAGAATTGAGTGTTCATGAGCTAATCCTATGCTAAGTCACATAGGGAAAGATCACGTGTAGGGGGAACACACATGTAGGGGGATCACACATATAGGGGGAGCACACATGTAGGGGGAGTCGTATGTTATCTTGATTAATAAACCTACTATAGTTCATGCTTATTGATTGAATTACACTATACCATGCTGTCGATGTTCTTATATCTCATGAACGAAATTTAATATTATCAAAATGGGGAGTTTGTTGGAACTTATGGTCTGCATCTCTTTAGTTTGATAATATCAAATCTCGGGTTGTATTTATCATACTTGTGTTGGGTATAATATGCAAGTTTACAGGTACAAAAGAACAAGGAAATCAATCTCTGCGTCCTACCGCTGAGCACTAGCAATAACGCTGGTGGTAGCTTGGGAATATTAAAATTCAGCCGCTCTGTGACCTACTGCTAGGCGCTAGCCCTACCGCAGACGCTAGCTCCGAAGAATTAAAGACAACCCGCTCTGTGACCTACCGCCAGACACTAGCTGCTTATCACGCCACAGTATCCAAAAATAGAGCGAATATTTTCCAGATATTTTTCCAAAATTGCTGGACAACTGTCAACACCGCGCGAAGGGACCTACCGCCGAGCGCTAGCTTTATCGCCGACGGTAGCGTATTTTTAGAAACGAGTATAAAAGCACGCATTTCTTTTCCTGGAGATAAAAAGAGAGTGTTTTAATTCTAGGGTTCGGCCGCCATCTCTGAGAGCTCGAACCTTCATCTCCATTGAAGGAAAAACAATATTTCTTCCTCCCGTTTGTGATCGAAGAACTCCGAGGGATGAAAACTTCAATGACCATCAACGACTAATCGACTGCAAGAAGAACGATATTCAAGAGCATCGATCGTGCACCGTCCTACAAAAAAGTTCTACTTTTGAGGGAGAAATAATCTGATACTCTTTATTTTTCTTCTGTATTTTCATTTTTCTATCTGTTTTGTGAGTAAGGCAAATCGACTTGGGAGGTCGTCAGATTCCTGAGAGGAATCTGCAGGAAATCGTCTTGGGGGGGCGTCTAGATCTGGGAGATCTAGTGGGGCTCTAAGCCCCTTCCTGGGAGGAGGGTGAAGAGTCGGCTCGTCGATCTTCTTGGGATGAAGAGTAAGAGCCAACCGGTCCCGGGAGGGTCGATTTAGAAACCAAATCAAGATTGTATTCATCTCCTTCGATCTCCGGCGTCACGGAGATACAATTTTGTTATTGTAAACCTTTGTTTAATTTTGAATAAAATTGTGTTTTTCGTTTCATCTAAATTCATGGTTGTATGTTGCTAGAGGTTTGAGTGCAGTGTGAAAAACTCGAAAACAAAGTTTTGCACAGAAAATCGATCTTTGTGACCTACTGTCGGGCGCTAGCCTTACCGCACGCGGTTGCTTACAGAACTCGTTTTCTTGGTAAAACTTGTTTTAATTTTGAACTATCTTTAAAAACCTTATTCACCCCCTCCCCCCTTTAAGATTGGCCACCAGATCCAACAGGGTGAACGTTTGACTGGCCACCGAAAAGAACAAAGACATTCAAGGACTCGTTCTTTTCAGTTTCTGCCAGCTCCCCTTCATGATGGACAAAATGCCTTAAATAAAAAGGTGGAGCCGGTTACACTAGGAGGAATTAATACTGGATAATAAATTTGGGATTAACAGGAGGAACCCAAAGGACCGGCTGCTTTCATAAAAGCTTTTAATTGATAATTTAAAAGGGAGCTCCTTTATATTCTCATTTTAAAAGAGTAATTTTCTGAAAATGAGATTAATTTTGTACTTAATTATAAGTTCAGAAAATAACTTTAAATTCAAATATATTTTCCAAACATGCTCCAATTAACACCTACACAAATTGACGGACCCTTTTATTCAGGGTCTTATTTGATGGTCATGCCAATAAGCCAAAAATCGTGCACGAGTGACATGCGTGAAACAAACATGTACGCACTAATAGTTATGCGCAAAAAGTAAAACACCAACATGCACGAAGATGTGCGCTACATATATAAAAAAACTGTAAATAAATTAAAGGTGCAACTCAGGTTGCATCATCCGACCTTCATGTCATTGCTGCTCACCACCGCTCCACCGACCCCGCTGAAGCCATTACTTCCGCCGCCTGCCTTTCCAACGGTGCCGCCGCTACTCGTCGATGCGATCGCCGCCGCTACGCCCGATCAGCTATTGTTATGGCGGGAGATCAAGATGCCAGATGATCAGTCATTGTTCGAGCTTGCGGGCAAGCTCGATGTCAAGGAAGGATGGAGTATTACGGGTCTTCCATTAGTTATCTTGTATTATGTTATTATTATTATTTATATGTTGAGTCGAGTCACTATATCGAGTCATTTTGTATTGAGCCGTAATCGTCATAGTGTTTAAGTGGTTTTAATATTTGATGTATGTTGGTATTTACGGTTATGTCATCGATGCCTATATATATGTGACGACCCAGGCCCGGCTCCACTCGGGATCACGTCCACTGAGGGAGACCCAGCGGGGCCCAGTTGGCGTCGTCCGGGCTGCACCCCAACCCCTCTCCAGCCCACCGGCAGCTTGTTGGTGGCCACAGCCTCCCTTTGACGAGCAAACTCGATAGTTAAGTTGGGTCGTACGGGGACTTCCTAGGAGGTCACCCATCCCAGTACTACTCTCGACCAAGCACGCTTAACTATGGAGTTCCTTCACTCTCATCATCAATTGAGCTGCAGCTCAATTGGGAAGTTGGAAAACTCCATAGTTAAGCGTGCTCGGGCTGGAGTAGTACCGGGATGGGTGACCTCCTGGGAAGTCCCCGTGCCGTCCGCTCAACCAGAGTGTTCTGCTCATCAAAGGGAGGCTGTGGCCACCAACAACCTGTCGGTGGGATGGAGAGGGGTTGGGGTGCTTGGGCTGCAGCCCGAACGACGCCAGTTGGGTCCCACTGGGTCTCCCTCGGTGGACGTGGTCCCGAGTGGAGCCGGGCCTGGGTCGTCACAATATATTGATCCCTTGGGTTCATAAAGGTTTATGCAAGAAAAATATCTCAAGTTCTCTCTCTCCTTCAAGCTTTTTCTCTTCTCATCCCTCCCTTATAAGCTTTCAACGTCTCTCATCTCCACCATTTCTAGGGTTAACAACCCTTGTATCCCCAGTTTCATCCGCACCTCGCTACCATCTGACAAACCACCATCCAAACACGTAACAATAACCTTCTGATAAGTACAATCAGGACACCTATACGTAACAATAAGGGTATGTTTGTTTGCAGTGTTTTCATTGAAAGGTTTTCGTTTTGGCCCAATACGAAAATATCATACGTTTTCGTTTTAGGGCAAAACGAAAACTTGTGTTTGTTTGCAAAATGATTTTCAGGTTCGTTTTAGGCCAAAACAAAAACTTATGTTCATTTGAGCAACGCAAATCTCTTCTAAAAGGAAAAAAACTCCAAAACTAACCTTGCCCCACAATCAATGAGACGCAAAAATAGCTGATCACCGAGAAATAGAACGAATATGGGAGAAATTTGCTGTTTACACAAAACTTCCATCACTAAGGAATAGAAGAACGGTAAAGGTGCGATGAAAGAGTCAGTGAAATGTCAATAGAAAAAACCGAAATCAAAACTGGAATAGAAGAACAAAAAAACATCTTGCAAGCCGGATCGCCAACGAAGGGCGATTTATTTTAGGGGGAAAATCATGCAAGAAGGGTGATTAACAATCATGATGTTTTTCCGTTCTAAACTTCATATTATTTCATAGAAGATTACATACATAAGTTTAGAACAGTGAAGGTGTCAGAAAATCATCTTTGAAATAATATGAAGTTTAGAACAGAAGGGGGGATTTTGGAGAGAAAAACAGCATGGTGATTAACAGGGCGGAGGCTGCAGATTACATACTGTTCTGTTCATTCAGGTCTATGCTCAAGTCTTTGGTTCGCCGACGACAGCAAGCCTGTCCAGAGCAGAAAATGGGAGAACATGCAGGAAATGGGAGAACGAAGTTTCCGGCGAGCAAGCAGAAATCGGCCTCTATCCCAACACACAAACAGGAAACGCCATGGGAGTTCCGGCGTCGGGGAAGAATCGCCAAGTGTTGTCTGGGAAGAAGAGGAGTCTTTCCCAAAACGGCTAAAAACTGACCTCCCTAGGTCTGTTTTGATATGAGCTTTTTTATGAAGGAGTGAAAACCGTGCAGTTTTGAGTCCAAACCAAAATAGATCAAAACAGAGCCAAACTTACACTTATATTTCGTTTTCAAAAACTCAAAACGAGAACTAAACTTCCAAAACATGGCAAATGAACGGACCCTAAAGTTTTGTTGTTTAGCTTAGTATGGGCTAAAGTTGAATCAAAATAGATAGTACCTCAGATATTGTGGGTGGTGTGATTACAAAATGATTGCTAAGTGTAGTTCTTCATTAAAATAGTGGACAATTGCGATGCTTGATCTTGATTGAAGAGGAGGCTGTGGAGATCACTCTGAATCTCAGTAGAGAAAGAAGAAGAAGCATGACTGGATGGAGAAGATAATTTACCATTTTATTCTTTACTCCTTCATAACTTTGGTTTCATTAAGAAAACCTTGATTTTTGTAACTTCAAGAAACAATGGCTCTCTACAATCTGAGAGGACATTCTAGGGTTGTAGAACTGAAGCTTCAATTGTGTTTATTGCCCAGAGTCACACTGAGAGCTAGACAGGGATCAGATGTACCTTGGTTGGGTTGAAAGTTTCAAACAGTTTGCATTTCATGTGAAAGAAAATTTTTGCTTGGGCCACTATTAATCATCACCACCGTTGTATTTTCTTAAGTATGTCCTCGAATTTTCATATTGTGTGGTCTAAAAATTCCTCTGAGTACAGTGGAAACTGAAATTAGTGATAATGCTTTATTCCTGCGATGATTGATCATATTTGCCTCACCCAGGGCCTCAAACTCCCTAAATGAAATGTTGTCCTACTTTCCTCCTAAGAGGAGGCAAAGCTTCCAGTTTAACCATTCATGAACGTAGTCTTGATGAGAGAGCCATCGAGGCAGGGTTTTCTCATTGAGTGGACGCTGTGGTGGTTGATGTTTCAAAATTGGAGGAAGTGGCACAATCTCAACAGTGGATCACGTGGAAGAGGCGTTGATAGATGGGATGGATGGAACGTGTTGAGAAAAAGAGTTAGTGGAGGAGTGGCAGCAAGTTGTGAGATCCATGTGACGATTTAATGCAAGGTTGAGCCTTTTATGTAGATACTAGCAAGTGATGCTTTTGATGTTCCGATGTCCTTGGAGCTCGAAGAAATACTTTGCACCAGCAATCTGTTAGTCTCACATCTTTTGTATAGGATTCTTTCTCCTTCTCTTCTCCTATATATTTGTACTCTCTTGTATTTTACACTTGAAGAAGTATATAGAAGGTTTGCCTATTGTTCTCTACATGGTATTAGAGGGAGCGGTCCGGACTGTGTCTAACCGCCCAGTACTCCAGTTTAACGGGGTGGCTTGGTATTTCTTCTTACCGCTCAGTTTTGCAGCTTCTCTACTTCTCTAACCGCCTCCTCTCCCGTGGATCCACCTTCTCTCCTCTTCTACGCCCTTTTATAGCCTTCCTCTCTCTGGCTTGTGGACCCCATTCCCGTACGATTAGTTTTCTTCTAACCGCCTCGTGCTACTCTCTATCTGCTGCGGCCTTCCCTCTTCTCGTGGTTAGATCTAACCGTCTGGCCTATTTTTCTCACCGCTGCGACTTGTCTCTGTCCGCTGCGGCCTTCTTATTTGCTTCTAACCGGTGCGGTCTGCTGCTAACCGCCCGGTCTTTGCTCTTGTTGCGGTCTGCTTCTTACCGCTCGGTCTTCTGCCTGTTCGCCAATCTCTTCTTCTCGCTGGCCTCGTCCTCGCTTTTCCGCCTTGCTGCTAGCTGCGGTCTGTTTAACTGCACGGTCTGTTCTTGCCGGTTTGGTGGCCTCGATCTGACTGTCACAGATTGCTGACTTCTTCTCTCCTCTTCGGCTTCTCTAGTCTCCGCTGCGACTAGACTTCGCCCAGAATTCGCTGCTATCGCGCGATCTCGTCTAGTCGCGTTTGACCTCTTCTAGTCGCTGCCTCCGGCGACCTCTTCTAGTCGCTGCCTCCGACGACCTCTTCTAGTCGCTGCCTTCTTCTCTCCGCGGCTACTTCTACTCGCTACTCTCAGCGCTATTTCAATAGTAGCCGCTGGTTCTGTTCGGCTAACCGCGTGCCTTCTAACCGCCCGATTACTGTGCCTAGTCGCAGCCCAGTAATATGGCTTCAGATTCCACCACTGCTGCTGATTCTTCTCCTCTTCCAGGCTTTTCTCGTGTTGCTCCTCTTGAGCTTCGGGATGAGCTACACATTACCACTATTTCTCTTCGTGGCAAACAAAATTTTGTGGAATGGGTACACTCTGTTCGGCGTATGCCACAAACTAAAGATCTCCTTCATCGTCTCACCAGGCCTCCTCCCATTGAACCCACTGGTGAGTGGATCCGTGACGACGGACGGGTTCAATCTTGACTTCTTAATTCTCTGGACACCGAGCCCTACCGTATGGCCATGTATCATGAGACCGCTCACGTTATGTGGATCGATCTTCATTCTCTCTACTCTGGGAAGGACAGTCTTCAGCACTTGTTTGACATTCTTACTGATCTTCAGTCCCTTGACGCTGGAGTTACTGGAGATATCACCTCTTTTGTTGTGCGGGCGAAAACTCTTGTTGAGGCTTGGATCCAGCATTAGCCTCCCACCACGGACTTGGTAACTCAACGACAGTAGAAGGAGGCAGTGGGGATTGCTATGATGATGGCTCGTGTTCCATCACATCTTCAAAGTGTCCGCGCTCAAGTTCTATCATCAGTTGTTACTCCATCCCTCTTAGGCGCCGTTTGGCGCAGCTTATCTGCTCCGTTGCGGCAGATAAGCTAAGATATTTCAGCAAGAAGCTGTGTTTGGTGCCTCAAAGCTGGGAACCGCGGCAGATAAGTTAAGCTCATTTTAGGGTAAAGGCGGACCGCGGCTCTTTCTTCCAGCCGAACCGCGCCGCAGTCGCTGCTTCTCCCGCGAGTGATCCTCCTCCTCGACGACAGCCCGTGATCTCCTCCTCCTCCACAACAGTCGACGATCTCCTCGTCCTCCTCGACGACCACTGCTTCTCCTCGATGACAGCCGACGACGACAGCTTCTTCTCCTCAACGAAAGCCGACGACGACATCCTTCCTCCTCGACGGAAGCTTCTTCCTCCTCGACGGAAGCTTCTTCCTCCTCGACGAATTTACTTCCTCCTCCACAGAACTTTCGTCCTCATCTACGATCTTCTTCCCTGCTATCGATCGCTGCCAGATCCGGCTTTCCTACCTCCGGTAAGGTTCTTCCAGCTATGCTCATTTTTCCTCTTGTATATGGTTGTATTTTTTGGATTTTAGATAGTCTATATATGTGTGTGTGTAGGAATGTGTATATATATAATGGTATATGTTAGGTTTTGTGTAGATTTTAGTGTATGTGTGTGTGTTTATGGGTTTAAAATTGTGTGTGTTTGTGTTATGTGTATTTGTGAGTGTATTTTTTTGTGTGAACATAATTTTGTGTATGTGTATACATGTGTGAGTTCATGTGTGTATGTGTATGTGTATCTGTTACTGTTATGTATCTGCTACTGTTATTGTTATTGCTACTGATATGTATTATTCATGCTATTATGTATTCATGCACCCTCTACTGTTATTGTTCATGCTAGTATTATTCATGCTAATATTATATTTCATTATAAAAAAATAGCTGTCAAAACTCCATTTTATCCAAACAGTTTTTACAAAACAGCTTATGGGTAAGCTCTGCAAACTCCATTTTACCCAAACATTTTTTAACAAAACTCTGTTTTTAAAAAACAACACTTTTTCTGTCAGTAGTTTTTTGTCAGCAGCTTATCATCAGCAACAGCTTAGCCAAACAGACCCTTAGATGTGTGCTCGATGCTCTTAAAAGTTACTCCTCTGGATGCTCCGCCTTCTTGTCCCTCTCTCCTTCAGCAGCCCGTGGCCACTCTCGCTCCATCTACTCGTGGTGGTCGCCAGTCTCGGGGACGCGGTCGTGGTGGTCGAACTCTCTTTAAGTGCTCTTACTGTGGCAGAGATGGTCATCTGAAGGCCACCTGCTACCGCAAACATGACCTGCCCCCTCACCTTACTGCAACGGTCGCTCCTTCACCTCCCTCCTTCACTAGTGATGATATTGCCGCGTTACGTGCTCAAATCCATCAGCTTCAAGGAGTGGTTAGTCGCTCCTCTGGCTTCGTGGCATCAATCTCCAATGAAGATATATCTTGCCTCTCACACTGCTCTCACTGGATTGTGGACTCGGGTGCTACACATCATCTCTCTCCGCAGCGGCCGCCTAAATATTTAGATACTGCTTACCCCAAGCACATCACTGTGGCTAATGGTGACACGATCCTGGTTTCTGGCACTGCTCATCTGCCTCTTACTCCTTCCCTCTCCTTATCATCGGTTCTTCATGCTCCAGGCTCTCCTTTTAATCTACTTTCTGTTGGCCGTCTTACACAAGATCTTTATTGATGTATTATTTTCTCACGCTCTTCATTTGTTGTGCAGGATCGACTAACGTAGATTATACTTGGTAAAGGGTGACTGTCTAACGGGCTGTATCTTCTCGATGTTTCTTCCGCTGCTCTCACCACTGTCTCCACCACTGATTGGCATCGTCGTCTTGGGCATGCTCCTCTTCCAATTCTCAAGAAAGCTCTTCCTACTGTTTCTCTTCAAAAGTTTTTTTGTGAATCTTGTATTTTCGGCAAACAACGTCGTGTATCTTTTCCTTCTTCATGTACTCGGAGCGATGCTCCTTTATCCTTAGTTCATTCTGATATCTGGGGGACCTATGAGGTCCCTAGTATTTTTGGGTATCGATATTTTGTTACATTTATAGATGATTACTCGCAAGTTACCTGGTTGTATTTACTTCGTGATCGTACCAAACTCACAACTACATTCCGTACGTTTCTTACAGAAACTCGCACACAGTTTTCTACCTGTGTAAAAACACTTTGTACAGACAATGCTCGAGAGTATACCGGTTGCACCTTCTCCAATCTGTGCGCTGAGTTCGGTATTCTACATCAGACTTCGTGTGCCCATACCTCTCAATAGAATGGCATAGCGGAACGGAAGAATCGCCACGTCCTTGATGTGGCTAGATCTCTCATGATCCAAATGCAGGTTCCTCCTCTTTATTGGAACTTTGCAGTTTCTACATCTCTTCACCTCATCAATCGCATGCCTTCATCCGTTCTCAACTTTGTGCCACCCATTACTCTCTTTTACCCATCCACGACTCTCTTCTCTCTCACACCTTGTGTGTTTGGGTGTACCTGTTATGTCCACCACCTTGGTCCTTCCACTGACAAGCTCGCCCCTCGTGTTACCAAAGCTATGTTTGTTGGATACTCCCGCACTCAGAAGAGGTATGTCCGTTTTTATCCTACCACTGGTAAGGTGGTTGTGTTTGCTGATGTCTCCTTTCATGAAGACCAACCATATCACATTAGTCCTTTTGATCCCCTTCTTCCTCCTCCGCTACCTTGGCCCACCGTACCCGTAACGTCTCCACTTCCACCACTTCTCCCTACTCTGCTTTCGATTCCCACACCACCACCAGTCCCCTCAAAACCTCATATCATTCAAGTGTACGCTCGTCGTCCTCCACGTCCAGATGCCCTGCAGCAGCTTCCCTCTACTGGTGTGATTTCGTGGCCTGTTGATCCGACATCCCCCTCGACAGCACGTCCCTTGGCCAATTATGTCTCTCTACATCAGCTCTCTCTGCCTCTTCTTACCTTTGCTCTCTCTCTCTCTCCTCTATCTTTATACCTAACTCTGTGCAGGAAGCCCTCCAACATCCGAGGTGGCGTGCCGCCATGGATGAAGAAATGGCTGCTCTGTGGGGTAATCACACTTGGGATCTTGTGTCTCTTCCTCCTGGTCACAGTTGTGTTAACTGCAAGTGGATCTTTACTATCAAACATGCCGCAGATGGGACAGTTGATCGCTTAAAGGCTCGGCTTGTGGCACGGGGTTTTACCCAACAGTACGGCCTTGATTATGAGGAAACGTTCTCCCCAGTCGCAAAATTAAATTCGGTTCGGGTCTTGCTCTCCTTAGTTGTTTATCGTCAGTGGCCCCTCCATCAGCTCGATGTCAAGAATGCTTTCTTGAATGACGATCTTCTTGAAACAGTGTACATGCATCAACCGCCCGGGTTTGAGACCACGGGGGAGTCTCGTGTATGTTTACCTCGCAAATCTATTTATGGTCTCAAATAGTCTCCACGGGCGTGATTTGGAAAATTCATCAAGGTCGTTCGTGAGGTTGGCTTCAAGCAAAGCTCGGCAGATTCCTCTCTCTTCACTTGTCACCAATCAACTGAGACTATAATACTTCTGGTTTATGTGGACGATATTCTGATCTCTGGTGATGACTCTGCTGGGATACAACATGTTAAGCAACATTTAAATTCTATCTTTCAAATCAAAGATCTGAGAAATTTTTGATATTTTCTTGGACTGGAGGTAGCACGATGATCTAATGGCCTTGTCTTATCCCAGCGCAAGTATTGCATTGACCTTCTGCAAGATGCTGGTCTCTCGGGTTGCAAACCTGCGGAAACCCCGATGGAAGTCAACCACATGTTGTGTGCTCAGGGATCTTAGTCTGATTCTCTACTTCCGAATCCGGAATACTATCGTCGTCTTGTGGGAAAATTGATATACCTGACAGTTACAAGACCAGATATATCATTTGCGGTTGGTGTGGTCAGCCGGTTTATGCATACCCCACGGGTTTCTCACCTTCAGGCAGTGGAACGCATTCTCAGGTATCTAAAGATTTCCCCTGGGCAAGGACTTGTGCATAAGCCATCTTCCTCCCTTTCTCTTATTGCATACTCGGTTGCGGATTATGCGGGCTCGTTGGATGATCGACGTTCTACTACTAGTTTCTGTATATACTTTGGAGGAAATCTTATCACATGACAGAGTAAGAAGCAGACGGTGGTTGCTCGCTCGTATGCTGAGGCTGAGTACCGTGCGATGGCGGTTGTTACATCCGAACTAACCTGGATTCAAAGTCTTCTAATGGATTTGGGAGTTAAATTGTCATCACCTTCAACGTTGTTTTGTGACAGTCAAGCTGCAATACACATTGCAAAGAATCCAGTGTTCCATGAGCGGACTAAACATATTGAGGTTGATTGTCACTTCGTTCGAGAAAAGGTTCAATCAAAGGAGCTAAAGCTTGAACATGTTCCTGCGGCTGGGCAAGTTGTTGACGTCCTTATCAAGGCATTACCTCGCAAGTTGTATACCAGTTCTTGTCCAAGCTTGGTGCCTATGACTTGTACGCTCCAGCTTGCGGGGGAGTGTTAGATGATATAGGAAAAAATGATGTAAATGCCCATTTATAAGCTCATCTCTTCTTTCTCCTTTAGTCCCACATCTTTTGTATAGGATTCTTTCTCCTTCTCTTCTCCTATATATTTGTACTCTCTCTTGTTTTTTACACTTGAAGAAGTATATATAAGGTTTGCACATTATTCTCTACACAATCCATACTAAGGGTTCGACACCCTCAATCCTAAGGATATTTACCTTACAAAGGTGGAAAGTGTACTACCCAAGTTGGAGTTAAAGAAGGGAATAAAAATAGCTCAAGCGAGAGTCCAATGACTGAATGAAGGGCACTGCACTGAAGACAGATTCTGACATATTGACCATTTTTGGTGGTTGGTGTTGTTGTACTGCAGAGGAGATGAACCCCCAAATGAATAGGTTGATATTCATAAATGACTTTTGTAGGCAGTCCATGAGGGCATCCGTGTAAGAACACCGAGCAATAGCGGCTTCATTCTCCATTTTTCAGGTAGTTGACAGGGTCGATACAGACATACACCTGGCGAGGTATTAGAATGACTGACGATTTCAGGATCTGGGGACGGTCAAGGCATCTCCAACAAGATGGTTATGCTGAACATGTGCTTGACAAGACCGAGAATATAATGACAACCCAAGATTGGAATTAAATTCCACAAGGAGGAAAACAGGGATTACAAGGAGGAGCTAACTCATTTTGATGAGAGCACTGTTGGGTCGCCAACTCCTTTTTAGGGCCAAGTTCTCCAGCATTGCCTAATAGTAATACCAGTGCTCCCTTATATAGGGGAGCTTACAACGATTTCATTTAAAAGGAAAAAATAGATAAAAAAGAAGTAGAAATTGATAAAATTATTTAATTTGTTCTGGATTCGTGTCGCTCCCTTATTGCCTCAACATGAGTAGACATGCATTGTGCGGGATTCCTGCTCGGGAGTAGGCGTAACACGCTAACACAATGTTGACAAATATTTATATCCACTAATCTTACTATGACATGCATTTTTAAGTGTCCATCTTACCTTCCAGCTTCGCATATATTTTCCCTCATGGATCAGCACAGGCTCCGCCTTATTGGGTTCCTTTTCTTTTTCTTGATACGAACAAAAAAAATTGTTACAAATTCTTTTTATAGAAAATCGTGGAATATCCTCCAAAAGATGAAAAAGTTAAAAAATCGGAGAGCACAAAATCATAGAGCGTAAACATGACATGTAGTTTTTGTAAACATTTATTTACCATTTGACCAAATGAAATATAAAAATGAATACATATTCATAATTGTGAATTTTGTAAACATTTATGACATGTACTTTTGCAGCCTAGCTGGGTATCCAACAAGTACCATTAGTTTGCATCGTTAATATTGTGCTTCAGGAATGCAGATTGTCTGCATGAAGAATGACATCCAAGAGTTATTCTCCAATTTTTCACTTTATTTTTTTCTTCATATAGTTCTCATTTCTCTCTCTCTTTTCTTTCTTTAATTTTTTAGTATTTCCGCTCTTTTTCCATGTGTTGAAAAACAAGCAACATGTCTTCTCATGGTCATAATTATTGTGTCGGCCTAGTATTTGCATTTTACTTTGGGAATTTCTTACTATATATCATGAAACACTTACCATTACTAGTGCATTGGTATACCATTCAATTCTGCCAATTTCTGACATAATTTTTCATTGTGCAGTAATCTCTAGCAAGCTTAAGCATATATACATTGGTACTAGATTTTAAATTGTTAGTGGAGTTAAAATAATACAATTAAAGATTGTTAGAAAACGTTATATTAGAATTAGATGTTTATGGTGATATACCAGTAATACAATGAATTGGGTAATATACCAGTAAATGTTAATATTTTCATTTTAAGCACCCAAAATCCATATTTGTAAACCCAACGACCCAATTAATAGTTTCTCTATATTTCTCCAGAATCTTTTTTTATATGGATATGGTGCTTTGTTTAACTTCCTTGGGATCATTGGAACTGTGATTGTCAAAGGTATGCCATATTAATTGGATAAATAATTTTCTTATTGTGGTCATTTAAGTTTCAATGGTAATCTCATCTGCTTATCCTATCTGCTTGCAATGGAGTATACCTGGACACTTCGATTTCAATACATGGTTTACACCAAAGATAGATGTAACAACAAACGAACAACATTAGAGAATGCTGAATCTCTTGGAGAAAGATGATAGGAGAAGAGGAATCGATCATCATATTCACATAACCCACAACAATATATATACATGTACAAGAGAGGGTGATGGGGGACCATCGGGCGCAACTCGGCGCAAGGCAGGCCCCACCTTCGTGTATTCGCGCCGACGGACTTGATCGAACCGGCGATCCGTTGCCACGGATGCGTTCGGCTCGTCGTTTAGAGTCATTTTCATATATAGCATTATGTATTTCGGATATTATTTTATATAGTTTTGGGGACGGAACCGCCGGCCAATCATAGTCGTCGATTCCGGTTGCCCTAATGTTTCTTTCTTATAAATAGGAATCTTAGGGCTGCAGGAAAGGGATTGCGGAAGTTTGGAGAAGGTCTTCTTCCTTGCTTCCGGTGATCATTCCGCGGTGCCGACGCCGTGGAGCCCCTTGGTGCCGACTCCTTGGGTAAGGTTCCTACTATCTCCTTTGTTCTTTTTCCTACCTAGCAGCCCACACCCTTTTCCCTTCCCAAAACTACCGCTGTCCCCTGTTGTTTCCAGCCGCCGGCCGCCCAGCACCCTCCCCTTCTACGCCAGCCACCCACCGCCCCTTTTCCCCTTGCAAACCCCCCACGCCGCCGGCCCCTCTCTTCCCCACAACCACCATCCGCCGCCCCCCTATAATCCCCCCTCCTCCAGCCCACAAAACCCTCCCTGTTTCAGCCCAGCCGCAGCCCCTTTCAGCCATCCAGCACCTACCGCCCAGATCTGGGCAGATCCGGCTGGATCCAGCCCGGCAGCCCATAAACCAGCCATCTTGCCTTCAACCCGCAGCCACCATCATTTCCCCACGTGGATCCACCCTCCCCCTTGCCCGATCTAGTCCCTCCATCTCCCGGAAGCCCCTCCTAGCCTCCGAGATTTCAGATTTTTACAGATTTCCTGCAGCCCTAATTTTCATTCAGAATTTTGCTTTTAGTTCCTTGGGTGTTGTACTTGTTATTTGGGTTTGAAATATTGTATACCTTGTGGTGTTTGTGTCGTATCGGAATTACCGTTTGTTATTATTTGCCTGTGAAAACCTCTTATCGTGCAGGTCGCTTAATTCGCCGCGCGCTAATTTTTGGCCTCCGTGCGGAGGAGTGCTTTTGCCTAACGCCTAAAGAAATTGCTCTGCCGCCTAATGAATAAATGCCATGTTTAATTTAATGTTTTGTTGCTTATCATGATTAGCTCGCCTGATCAATATTGTGTCGGCATATAGACGTTGCTTAGGGTGAGTCCACCCCTCACGACACTAGCGGGCGTCTTAAGACACCACTACACAGCCTACCCTACATCAGTTGGTATCAGAGCCCAAAGTTGGGCCATTGTGCATGCTCCGTAGTGGTAGGACATTTAGAAGCATGGTAGATCCTCCAGCCACCAATGACCGGGCAGCGGGCTCGAATTCGAGCATCGCTACCACAGACTTCCAGCGTCTTATTCTAGAACGTTTTGACGCAATGGGTGCCCAGTTCGAGAATGTGCGTCACGATTTCGCCGCGGTGACTCGTCATCTAGATCTGATAGAGCACGCTAGAGATACTCCCTCCCTTCATGACGATGAGATCGCGGGTGACCCGGGCGACTCTCCCCGTCGCGGGCAGCGGGTCAGAGATGATCCGCTACCGGCAGACCGCTACCACCGTGAGATCCCCGTGAGAGCCCCCACCCCGCCAGCAAGGCGGAACCCTGAGCCAGCACGTGGCCGACCCCCGCCCCCGCGGGAAGATTACCGCATGCCACGTCATCCTGGCCCGAGGGACCGTGTCCCTCCACACGGTCGCCATGACCATCGTCGAGACGAGTATTACCCGCCGGGTCGACGTGAGCGCGGGCCCCCGCCCGCTCGGCACGACCATGACCGGGACGACGATCCGGATGATTACCTTGACCCGCGGAGAGGTGATCGCGGCTTTGACATCACCCGTAGGATTCGCCTCGATGCCCCGACGTTCGATGGACGCTTGGATCCAAAGGCCTTTAGCGATTGGCTCCTGGACATGGATCATTATTTTGATTGGTACGATATGAGTGATGATCGTTGTGTCCGGTTCGCCAAGATGAAATTAGTCGGACAGGCTAAGGTGTATTGGATTAGTGTTGAGCGAGCCCTAGAGCGTGACGGTTACTACCCCATCACCAGATGGGATGACATGAAGGAGAGGCTTAGGGATAAATACCTCCCTGCCTCCTACCGTGACCAACTACTTGATCAGCTGCAGAGCTTACGTCAGGGGTCGCTTTCCGTAGCTGAGTATATGGCTCGATTCGACGAGCTAGTTGTTAGGAGCGATATTTCGGAGGAGCCTATTGCCACCGCCTCTCGATTCAAGGCTGGCCTCCGCTCGGATCTCCGGAGAGAGCTGATTCCCCATCGCTTGGAGACTGTAGATCAGATATTCCAGCTCGCTCTAGAGTATGAGCAGTACCTTTGTGCCCCTAGTACGAAGCAGTTTCCTTCCCGGACGGATTCGTCAACGTTTAGGAAGCCCGCTCCCGCCCAGACTGCTGCAGCCACCTCATCCCCCCGAGTCACTCCTGACTTGAAGGGGAAGGCTGTCGCTACCAAGGGCCAGAGGCCTGGGGGTATACAATGTTTTAGGTGCGGAGGTAGAGGACACGTGGCGGCCCACTGCCCCACACGTAGTCTGTTGATTGAGGATGAGGAGCCCGATTTAGAGGGTGATGTGGAGATTACTGAGGAGGTCACTGCCACCGTTGAGGAGGGCTGGGAGAGCGACGCTGAGCGATCGTTAGAGGTGGGAGTGGTCAGGCGCTTTCTGCATACCCCACGAGTCGATGAGGATTGGCGCCGCACTACCATTTTCTACACATATTTCCCGAGTGCAGGCGGTCCCTGCAAATTAGCTATCGATAGTGGGAGCTGTGTGAATATTGTGGCCCAGAAGGGTCTAGACCGCATGCAGGTGAAGGCGGAGCCTCACCCCCACCCCTATCGTGTCGTCTGGGTCGACAAGACCGCGATCCAGGTTACCCAGCGCTGTCTCGTTCCGATCACCATAGCATCTTTTGAGGACCGAGTTTGGTGCGATGTCATCCCTATGGATGTCGCCCACGTCCTGCTGGGCCGCCCTTGGTTATTTGATCGCGATGTCACGTGCTTCGGTCGATCGAACACGTGTGTCTTCTATGATAAGGGCGGAAGATCACTTTATCCCCCACCCAGCCCAGAGAGAGGCCTAAGGGTCGGGTCAAGCCGTCCACTAGCACGATTGCTTCGAGACCCGTACATATCCTGAGGCGTAGTGAGTTTCTGAGAGATAGCACTGATGCTGGTATCATGTATGTAGTGGCAGCCACTATGGCTTCTGATTGCCCTACACCTGAGGTTTCCCCTGCCGTGCGACCGTTACTAGATGAGTTTGCGGACATTATGCCAGAGGAGCTCCCTGATTAGTTACCCCCTCTGCGGGACATCCAGCACGCTATAGACTTAGTACCGGGGGCCTCGCTCCCCAATCTGCCACATTATCGCATGAATCCCGTTGAGCACGCTGAGCTCAAGAGGCAGGTTGATGAGCTTCTTCGGAAGCAGTTTATCCGCGAGAGCTTGAGTCCGTGTGCCGTCCCCGCCCTTCTTACCCCTAAGAAGGACGGCAGTTGGCGCATGTGCATTGATAGTAGAGCTATCAACAAGATTACTGTGAAGTATCGTTTCCCGATCCCTCGTCTAGATGACCTATTAGACACGATGTCCGGAGCTCAGATCTTCTCGAAGATCGATCTCCGAAGCGGGTACCACCAGATTAGGGTCCGAGAGGGAGACGAGTGGAAGACGGCGTTCAAGACGAAAGACGGTTTGTATGAGTGGTTGGTCATGCCATTTGGGCTTTCGAACGCCCCGAGTACATTTATGCGAGTCATGACCCAGGTTCTGCTGCCCTATATGGGCAAATTCCTAGTCGTTTACTTTGACGACATTCTAATCTATAGCCACACTGAACCTGATCACCTTGAGCACTTGAGGCTCCTATTCGATATTCTCCGAAAGGAGAAGCTGTTTATCAATCTGAAGAAGTGCTCCTTCCTATCGGAGTCCGTCCACTTCCTGGGATTTATTATCTCTTCCTCAGGCGTGTCAGTTGACCCTGAGAAGGTCCAGTCCATCCGCGAGTGGCCCATACCTTCGACCATTCATGAGGCCCGTAGCTTTCATGGACTGGCGACCTTTTATAGGAGATTTGTTAGGGGTTTTAGCTCGATCATGGCCCCATTTACTAGCTGCCTGCGTAAGGGAGATTTCCAGTGGACCGCCGCGGCCACTCGAGCATTTGAAGAGATTAAGGACAAGCTGACGTCCGCCCCCGTTCTGCGACTCCCCGATTTTAGTAGGGCCTTCGAGGTCGCGTGCGATGCATCGGGTGTGGGTATTGGAGGAGTGTTAAGTCAAGAGGGACACCCAGTTTCTTACTTTAGTGAGAAACTGAACGAAGCCAAGCAAAAATACTCGACCTACGATCGAGAATTTTATGCTATCGTCCAGTCACTGAGATATTGGAGACACTACCTCCTACCCCGGGAGTTTGTGTTGTATTCGAATCACCAGGCCCTACGCTACCTCGACTCTCAGAGGAAGCTGAGTCACCGCCACGCGAAGTGGGTAGAGTATTTACAGGATTTCCACTACGTTCTCAAGCACCGCGCTGGTGTTGAGAACAAGCCCGCCGACGCACTCAGTCGTCGAGTCTCTCTACTTCACACACTGCGGGCCCAGGTGGATGGTTTCGAGAGGTTGATCATGGACTACCCTACTTGTCCTGATTTCGCTGAGGCCTACACTGCGTTGTCAAGGGACCCTCCTGATCCTGTTGAGGGGTTTCAAATCATTGACGGTTATTTATTCCGGGGCTCCCGTTTGTGCATGCCCAACACCTCGTATCGCGATTATTTAGTTTGGGAGCTGCACGCCGGGGGTGCCGCCGGTCATTTTGGGCGGGATAAGTCGATTGCTCTGGTAGAGGATCGTTTCTATTGGCCGAATCTAAAGAAAGATGTGGCCCGTATTGTCCGACATTGTCGTGTATGCCAAACGGCCAAGGGAACGAAGCAGAACACGGGCTTATACACTCCTTTACCCGTTCCCCACCGTCCTTGGGAGGACATTAGTATGGACTTCGTGTTGGGACTTCCGCGCACCCTGCGGAAACACGATTCTATCTTTGTTGTGGTCGACCGGTTCTCTAAGATGGCGCACTTTATTGCATGTAGCAAGACCGCCGATGCTCCCCGCGTCGCGACCTTATTTATGAGCGAGGTCTTTAGATTATACGGTCTCCCAAAGTCCATCGTGTCCGATCGGGACGTGCGGTTCGTTAGCTATTTTTGGAAGACGTTGTGGCGGAAAACAGGAACTACTCTTAAGTTCTCGTCCGCATACCACCCTCAGACGGACGGTCAAACTGAGGTGGTGAATAGAAGTTTAGGTAACCTGCTGAGATGTCTAGTTGGAGAGGACGCATCTAGTTGGGACTCGGTGCTCCCTATAGCGGAGTTTGCATACAATAGTTCCATCAATAGGTCGACTGGTCTGAGTCCGTTTCAGGTAGTATCAGGTTATGACCCTAGGAAGCCTATTGATCTTATACCCGTCCCGACTGAGTCACGTCCTAGTGAGTCTGCTGAGTCCTTCACACGTCATTTGCATGAATTGCATGAGTCGATCAGGCGTAAAATCAATTTGAGCAACGAACATTATAAGGAACAGGCAGACAGAAATAGGCGGGAAAAATATTTTCTGGTTGGTGAACAGGTGATGGTGCGAGTTCGTGCGGAGCGGCTCCCTCAGGGGCCTGCTAAAAAATTAAGCGCCAGGCGAATTGGGCCCTACACTGTTTTGAGGCGGATCGGGTTGAATGCCTATGAGCTGGACATTCCTACGAGCATGGGTATCCACCCTGTGTTCAATATTGAAGACCTGACACCCTACTTCCCACCTCACGAGTACCCTGATCCCTACCTTGGCGGCCCTCCCGAGCTTCCACCACCACCCCTTTCCCCCACCACCCAGCCTCCCCTTGCTTCCCACTTCCCCAGGAGTTCACCACCATTGGCTTCACCGAGTGCACCACCACCACCACCGGACCACTTTTCCCGAGAGTTGAGGGTCGAGCAGGTTACGGAGATCATTACGCATGAGTTCGTCCCCTCTACGGATGGACTCGTGTGCCGCTATTTGGTTCGCTGGTTTGGACGTTCTTCTTCCGACGATACTTGGATTGCTGCTGCTGAGCTTGATCAACTCGCTCCCGGACTTCGACTACAGTACGATCGTCTCCATTCATCGGAGATGAAGGCTTTTCAGTCGGGGGGAGTTGATGGGGGACCATCGGGCGCAACTCGGCGCAAGGCGGGCCCCACCTTCGTGTATTCGCGTCGACGGACTTGATCGAACCGGCGATCCGTTGCCACGGATGCGTCCGGCTCGTCGTTTAGAGTCATTTTCATATATAGCATTATGTATTTCGGATATTATTTTATATAGTTTTGGGGACGGAACCGCCGGCCAATCATAGCCGTCGATTCCGGTTGCCCTAATGTTTCTTTCTTATAAATAGGAATCTTAGGGCTGCAGGAAAGGGATTGCTGAAGTTTGGAGAAGGTCTTCTTCCTTGCTTCCGGTGATCATTCCGCGGTGCCGACGCCGTGGAGCCCCTTGGTGCCGACTCCTTGGGTAAGGTTCCTACTATCTCCTTTGTTCTTTTTCCTACCTAGCAGCCCACGCCCTTTTCCCTTCCCAAAACTGCCGTTGTCCCCTGCTGTTTCCAGTCGCCGGCCGCCCAGCACCCTCCCCTTCTACGCCAGCCACCCACCGCCCCTTTTCCCCTTGCAAACCCCCCACGCCGCCGGCCCCTCTCTTCCCCACAACCACCATCCGCCGCCCCCCTATAATCCCCCCTCCTCCAGCCCACAAAACCCTCCCTGTTTCAGCCCAGCCGCAGCCCCTTTCAGCCATCCAGCACCTACCGCCCAGATCTGGGCAGATCCGGCTGGATCCAGCCCGACAGCCCATAAACCAGTCATCTTCCCTTCAACCCGCAGCCACCATCATTTCCCCACGTGGATCCACCCTCCCCCTTGCCCGATCTAGTCCCGCCATCTCCCGGAAGCCCCTCCTAGCCTCCGAGATTTCAGATTTTTACAGATTTCCTGCAGCCCTAAATTTCATTCAGAATTTTGCTTTTAGTTCCTTGGGTGTTGTACTTGTTATTTGGGTTTGAAATATTGTATACCTTGTGGTGTTTGTGCCGTATCAGAATTACCGTTTGTTATTATTTGCCTGTGAAAACCTCTTATCGTGCAGGTCGCTTAATTCGCCGCGCGCTAATTTTAGGCCTCCGTGCGGAGGAGTGCTTTTGCCTAACGCCTAAAGAAATTGCTCTGCCACCTAATGAATAAATATCATGTTTAATTTAATGTTTTGTTGCTTATCATGATTAGCTCGCCTGATCAATATTGTGTCGGCATATAGACGTTGCTTAGGGTGAGTCCACCCCTCACGACACTAGCGGGCGTCTTAGGACACCACTACACAGCCTACCCCACATCAGAGGGTGTCCACAACACCCAAGGTGAACTTAATCTAACTCTACCGAACAAAATATACATTATATCTAACACCTCCCTCTCCCCCCCCAAAAAAAAACTTACAGGGGATCATACACCGAAAGTTTGGACAGTAGATAGGCATGTTGGGTTCTTGTCTGCGGCTTAGTCATCAAATCTGCAATCTGCTGCTCAGAAGGAACAAAGGAAGGAGCAAGAGTGTCACGGCCATAGTACTCACGTAGGAAGAAAGCATCCGCCCGATATGCTTGGAGAGTGAGTGTTTCATCAGGTTTAGAGTAATCTGAATGATACCGGTGTTATCACAATAGAGTGGAGTGAGACCAGGAGAAGAGACACCAATGTTTTCAAGAAGCCAACAGAGCCAAATAATATCCTCAGCGGTGGTAGCCATGGCCCGAAGCTCAGCGTCAGTGCTGGAACGAGAAACACCAGTCTGTTTCTTGCACTTCCATGCAATAAGTGAAGAACTCAAGAACAGACAGAAACCAGTGACAGAGCGTCGGTCAACAGGATCACTAGCCCAGGCAACATTCGAGTAAGCACGGAGCTGTAGGGAACTACCGTTGTAGAAGAAGAGACCATGAGAAGTCATCGCTTGGAGATAGCGCGGGAGCCGCAACAGGTGACTGTAATCCACAGAGGTGGGTGCACTAAAAAACTGGCTCAACACATGAACAACATGGGCAATGTCGAGCCGAGTAATGGTGAGGTAGACGATACTGCCAACGAGGTTGCGATATCGTGTAGGATCGGAGAGTGGAACCCCATCATCCGGACATAGCTAAAGGTGAATCTCTATAGAGGTGTCCGCTTTACGAGAATCAGAGAGAGCAACCTGAGCTAGGATATTTGATGTGTAACGCTGCTGAGAGAGCTGAAAACCGCGATCTGTAGAACTGACCTCAAGGCCCAAAAAGTAGCTCAGTTTTCCAAGATCAGTCATCTGAGACTGCTGCTGAAGGTGATACTTGATGAAGGCCATATGAGAAGGATCATCACCAGTAATGATCATATCATCCACATAAAGTAACAAAAGAGTCCGACCGCAAGAGGAGTGCACGAACAGAGCTGGATCTTGTGGATTTGACTGGAAACCAACGGCTGTAATGACTGAGTTGAAACGTGTAAATCACGCGCAGGGCGCCTGGTGGAGCCCATAAAGAGCTCGCCTCAAATGACAGACAAGGCCTAGAGGAGAGGATAAACTGGGAGGAGGAAGCATGTATACCTCCTGTTGTAGATCACAGTGAAGAAAGACATTGTTCGCGTCGAGCTGAGATAGAGACCAATGACAAACAACTGCAATAAGAGTTCGAACCGTAGTCATATGCCCTACTGGAGCAAAGGTCTCGTCATAATTTCTCCTCTGCTCCTGCTATAAACTACGAGCAACTAGCTAAGCTTTGTACCTCTCTACAAAACCATCAGAGCGAGCATTGACCTTGAAGATCCAATTGCAAGTAATATGAACAACACCATGTGGAAGAGGAACAAGATTCTATGTACGAGTGTGCTCAAGCACCACCAACTCAGCAAACATAGCAACCTGCTACTTAGGTATCTGGGTAGCCTCACGATAGGAAGTCGGCTCTAGAGTACTACAAGAAGTAGCAGGAAGGGCAGGTAGGTCCAACGGTAGTGTAGCAAGGCTAAGGCAGTCGGGAGGACGTCGCTCACGAGGTGGGTTGCGACACACTGGAGGATCATCCACAGGGCACTCGCTGAAGGAGGCATGCACTGAGTCTGGGGGCACTAAAGGTGAGGGAGCCGGAGGAGGACGACGAGTGTAGTGATATGGAAGGGGTACGACGTGCATGTCAAAGGGAGAAGTGGAAGGCGAAGAGGAGTGAGAATGTGAGAATGGAGAGGTCAGAGATGGTGTAGGCGATATCAAGGGTAGAGGGGGTGAACATACCAGTGGAGAGGAGGAGACATGCGGCGGTGGGATGGGAAGAGTGAGAAACTACATATCAGAGTGGGTTACAGATGAGTGCGAGGTCCAGGGGACAGAGGGAACAAAGAAAGGGTGAGACTTGTCTAATGTGACATCACGTAAGATGCGAAGTCGACGTGCAACATGATCGTAATATTGATACCCTTGTGCTCATTACTGTGGTTGACACAAGATACAGATTGAGCAGAGAGCTTGACACGCTCACGTGGAGGAAGAAGAACATAACACCGACAACCAAAAACATGTAAATGAGTGTAACGTGGTGGTCGAGAGTACAAACACTCACTAGGTCACTGACAATGAAAAAAAGTGGAGGGTTGCATGTTAATAAGGTAAACAACAATGGAGATAGTTCAACCCAAAAATGAGGAGGAACGTGGGAGTAGATGAGAAGAGTGTGGGTTGTTTCAATGATGTGACGATGCTTCCTTTCAGCAGTGTCATTCTAAGCATGGGCACCGGGACATGCAAGCTAAGGGAGAGTGTCGTGGGTAGCTAGCAGATCATGAAAAACATGAGAGAGGTACCCCCCTCCCCCGAGTCGGAACAAAAAATACGGATAAAATCAAAAAATTGGGTGCGCACCATTACGAAAAATGTAACATAAATCTGGAAGAATTCAGAACGAGAGTTCATAAGAGTGAGACCGATCAACAGGTACGGGACCCCATACATCTGAATGAATTAAATCAAAAGGATGCTGTGACCTAAACTCACTAGACTTATAGGGGACTTGTAGCTGTTTACCAAGCTTACAACCCGTACAAGAGTGAGACCGATCAACAGAAACATGACCAAGGGAACCAGTACTGATGAGGGAGGAAAGACACGAGCCACTGGGATGACCAAGTCGGTGATGCCACTGAGAGAAGCCCACTAAAGGAAGACAAAAGAATGAGGCCATTGGTGACGATGGAGTGGATGAATGATGGAGACGATCAAGGATGTACTCCTCGCTGCGGCGACAGCCAACTCCAAGGAGTGTCCATGTCTGACGATCCTGCACATGACAAGCAAACTCATCAAAAATAACAAGACAACCATGAGACGTGAGTTGACTGACAGATATAAGGTTCATGAATAACTTAGGTATGTAGGCCACACCAGGAATATGAAAATAGGTGGTATGAAGGAGGCCACGACTGGTGGTGAGGAGAATAGTGTCATCTGATATCGTTACATTAAGAGAAGACGAGACGGGCTGACATGACAAGAGGTGGATGACATCATGAGTCATGTGAAAAGAGGCTCCAGAATCAAGCAACTGGTCGAAGGAAGAGATACCTGTAGGGGCGGAGGCAACCGACTGAGAGACAGAGGCAACAAAAGCATTCAGTGAGAGCACGGAGGCAGAGGAGCGGTGCATATAACCATGAGATAGCTGTCGGGCAATCTGCTGGGCAAGCTCGGAAACAGAGAGTTATTATGTCGTAGCAGAGAAGTGAGCTAAAGGAGCATCAGGGATACGCTGCTGACCAGACTGTTGAGCCCTCTAAAGCTTGCAACACTCAGATTTGACGTGGCCAAGACACTGACAGTAGTGACAGCGAACAGGATGACGATGAGGAGCACCAGACTGAACACTAGAGGACGTAGGAGGACAAGAAACAGGTCGCACTGACGCACTATAATCCGACGAAGGCAACGGAGGAGTACTCACAAGAGAGGACTGCGGTGGAAACTCGAGAGCAGCAAGGACAACATGAGTCAGCACACCAAATGACGTAGTAGTGTCCAAGGTGTGGAGACGAGTCTATTCATCGCTTACCAAGGACAACGTATCGCTGAGAGAAGGTGGAGGGTCCTGATGCAGGAGTTGGGCACAAACAGGCTCGAACTTGCGGCGTAAGCGCATAAGAAACTTATACATGTGTTGAAAGTCTCGATCCCGAGATGTAGCAACACACTGAGGGCAAGTAGTGCAGGGGGAAGGAGTCATCTAATCGCACTAACGCTAGAGGTCCATAAGCTCAACAAAGAAGGTTTGTATAGACCGATTATGCTAGTAGCAGACGCCAAGGGTCTGGAACAAAGAGTAGCGTAGGGCCTGACTAGATGGCAGGTAGAGACGACGCAAGTGATCCCACATCGCCTTGGCCGTAGGTGGCTCGTAGACGGTCATGCGAATGGGGATCTCACAGGACTGACAGATGACGGCTATCGCGCGATAGTCATCCAAGCACCACTTCGCCATGTCGGAGCACTGGATGGAAGCGGCAATATTGACAGTGGAAGAGTCGTCAACAGGACGGACAACTGGTGGATGCGGAGCAGGCTCAAAGCCGTCAATGTGGCCCCATAAATCTAGTCCACGGAGGATAACGCCAACGATGGCGGACTATGCTTTGTATTTTCGTCCACCGAGGATGGAATCAGCCTTCTGGAGAAAAGCAGGGGAGTAAGAGGCCATCGGGGCTGCATAGTTAGCCGGAAGATGATCGAGAAGACGAGATCGAGGGAGGAGTCGGGCTGCGGAAGCAGAAGCAGACCTGCAGGATCGGAGAAAACAACGACAGAACCCGTTGGAGACTATCAACAACGCAGGAGCAAATGAGACAAGATCAACAGAGCATCGACAGTACTGGAGACGCGCTGGGATCGGGATACGGGATCAGAAACCTGCGACTGGATCGGGACCTGCCAGATGGGACGGGAAAAACCTGCGCGCTAAAACTGGATCGGAAGAAGAACAACACTGATTGCTTCATCTTTGACCGGTCGGCGTCGGCGCTGGAATTGCGAAAAACGCGCAGGGATGGCAGATCGTCTTGAATACAACCAAGGAGAACCGAGCATGGAAACCTGTGACTCGTCTTGAAGGAAGTTGCGGAAACCTGCGACTGGATCGAGTCGCGGAAAGGGTGGCGGTGCGGGAAGTCGCGGAAAGGAGAACCGAGCGCCAAACCCCTAGATGGGCTTTGATATCATGATAGGAGAAGAGGAATCGATCATCATATTCACATAACCCATGCCAATATATACATGTACAAGAGATGGTGCCCACAACACCCAAGGTGAGCATAAGCTAACTTTACCGTACAGAATATACATTATATCTGTAAAGAGAGGTCTCAAACCTTGTATATACTTCTTGAATGAATAGTTACAAGTATGAATACACTTATATAGGAGAAGAAAGAGAAGAGAAATCCTAAATACAAGATGTGGGACTAATACATGGAGAGAGAAAAGAAAGAAAACATGGGCCCTTAATTGGGCTTTTCTAACACTCCCCTGCAAGCTGGAGCGTACAAGTCGTAGGCACCAAGCTTGGATAAAAACTGATAGTATAGAGGCCTGGAGAGAGCTTTTGTCAGGATATCCGCAACTTGGTCTTTAGCAGGAACATGCTCCAAATCTATCTTCTTTGACTGTACCTTTTCTCGGATAAAGTGACAATCAACTTCGATATGCTTTGTGCGTTCGTGAAACACCGGATTCTTGGCAATATGTATTGCTGCCTGATTATCACAAAATAAGGTAGCCGGTGATGAGAGGCGAACACCCAAGTCTCCCAAAAGGCTCTCAAGCCAGGTTAGCTCGGAAGCAACCGCAGCCATAGCTCGGTACTCGGCTTCAGCAGAAGAGCGTGCAACCACGGATTGTTTCTTGCTACGCCATGTTATGAGATGTCCACCAAAGTAAGTGCAGAACCCCGTAGTGGAGCGCCTATCATCGATAGATCCTGCGTAGTCAGCGTCAGAGTAAGCGACGAGTGATAGAGATGTGGATGGCTTATACACAAGTCCTTGTCTGGGGGCGATCTTGAGATATCGAAGGATGCGCTCGACTGCTTGAAGATGAGATGTCCGAGGAGCGTGTATGAACCGACTTACAACTCTTACAGCAAACGAGATATCTGGTCGAGTCACCGTAAGGTAGATCAGCTTCCCAACCAAGCGTCTATAATATTCTGGATTTGTAAGCAGCTTGTCAGAGTCAGAACTATGGGCCGAGAGCTTGTGATTTGCGTCCATATGGGTCTCCGCAGGTTTGCACCCAGAATAACCTGCATCATGAAGGAGGTCCATACAGTACTTTCTTTGAGATAACACAAGACCATCAGAGCGTCGTGCGACCTCGAGCCCAAGAAAGTACCGAAGGTTGCCCAGATCTTTGGTCTAGAAGGCGGAATTTAACTGTTCCTTGATCTGTTGTATTTCTGTCATGTCGTTGCCAGTAATCAGGATATCGTCAACGTAGACCAGAAGAATCACAGTCCCGGTTGACCGGTGGAGGGTGAAGAGAGAAAAATCAGCCGAGCTCCGAGTGAAGCCACTAGCACAGTCCACCTTACTGAATTTTTCAAACCACGCACGCGGAGACTGTTTGAGACCATAAATGGATTTCCGAAGGTGACATACCAAAGACTCCCCCGTGGTCTCAAACCCGGGAGGTTGCTGCATATAAACTGTCTCCTGCAGATCGCCGTTGAGGAAGGCATTCTTAATGTCCAACTGATAAAGCGGCCAGTGACGATGAACGGCCAAGGAAAGAAGAACGCGGACCGTGTTCAATTTTGCCACTGGAGAGAAAGTTTCATCATAATCTAGGCAATGTTGTTGAGTGAAGCCCCGTGCCACGAGGCGAGCTTTCAGACGGTCAACAGTGCCATCCGCCGCATGCTTGACAACAAAGACCCATTTGCAGCTCACAGAGGTATGACCAGTAGGAAGAGGGACCAGATCCCAGGTCTGGTTAGCCCAAAGAGCCCGCATTTCATCTTCCATGGCTGCCCGTCACCCTGGATGTGTAAGCGCCTCCTGCACAGAGTTAGGAATAGAAATAGAGGAAATAGAGGTGGCAAAGGCGTAGAGAGGTGGTGTCAGCCGATGGAGAGAGACGTAGTTGGCCAAGGGATGAGCAGTAGAGACGGGAGCCGGATCTGCCGTAGCCGAGGTATCGCTGGTAGTGGGGAGCTGGTTCACGGGAGTATCCCTTGATGGACGTCGAGAGTAGACCCGAATGAGTGGTGGAGGAACCCGAGGAAGAGCTGGTTGAGAGGAGGAAGAAGAGGGTAGAGACGATGGCGTGACTGGTACGGCAGGCCGGGGAAGAAGTGGAGCAGAAGACGAGGTGGGGCAAGGTACGTGGAAGGGCTGGTGTTCGCAGATGGTGACATCTGCAGAAACAACCAGCCAACCATCAGAAGGAGAGTAGCAGACATATCCCTTTTGAGTCCGGGAGTAGCCAACAAACATATACTTGGCAGTCCGAGGAGCAAGCTTGTCGGAAGGAGGGCCAAGATGGTGGACATAGCACACACACCCGAAGACTCGTGGTGGGAGAGAGGTGGGGT
The DNA here is from genome assembly GCA_039513925.1 of Platanthera zijinensis. Taxonomy (NCBI): domain Eukaryota; kingdom Viridiplantae; phylum Streptophyta; class Magnoliopsida; order Asparagales; family Orchidaceae; genus Platanthera; species Platanthera zijinensis. The sequence continues at coordinate 5,889,149 of CM077092.1, forward strand.
TGGTGGAGGGATAGAGAAGTTGGAGCGGTGAGGCAAAATTTAGCACAGATGAGGGGAGGCGGTTAATAAGATGACAGGCGGTGGAGACGACAAAATTCCAATATTCGACCGGAACCTGCATTTGGAACATAATGGAGCGGGCAACATCGAGAAGATGACGATTTTTCCGTTCGGCGACCCCGTTTTGCTGAGGGTATAGGCACAGGAAGTTTGATGGATGATACCGAACTCAGTGCAAAGAGTAGAGAAGGCACGCCCGGTATATTCGCGAGCATTATCGGTGCGGATGAATTGGAGGGGGGTGGCGAATTGCGTACGCATCTCAGTCAAAAAGGCACGAAACACAGAAGGAAGTTCAGTACGATCATGCAATAAATAAAGTCATGTAGTACGCGAGTAGTCATCAATAAATGTGAGAAAATAACGATAACCAAAAATACTGGGGACACGATAAGGACCCCATACATCAGAGTGAACTAACGAGAGAGGAGTACTACTCCTGGTACACGCAGGGGAAAAGGAAGAGCGATGTTGTTTGCCGTAGATACATGATTCACAAGAGAACTCCTTCAGAGGTACATCAGGAAGAGCCCCCTTGAGAATCGGTAGGGGGGCATGCCCAAGGCGGCGATGCCAATCAACCGTGGAGATAGCAGATAGAGTAGTAGGTGGGATGTCCAAGAGATAAAGCCCATTTAACAGCTGCCCCTTACCAATGGTACTCCGGGTGCGACGATCCTGCATAAGAAAAGAAGAAGGTGAAAAAGTTATGCAACAGTCAAGGTCGTGGGTGAGACGACTAACAGAAAGTAAATTGAAAGGGGATCCCGGAACATGAAGAACCGAGGAAAGATAGAGAGTCGGAGTAAGCTGAAGAGCAGCGGTGCCAGAGACAGGAAGTGTATCTCCGTTGGCCACAGTTATGGAAAGCGGATGAGGTGTCCGTTGGTACTTGGTGGGCTTCTGGGAGGTAATATGGTGAGTATCCCCGGAATCAACGATCCAACAGGGACTATGAGAGAGACAGGTTATACCTTCCGCAGAAAAGGACGCGACGGAGCCGGAGGAGCGGCTGAGGGCACCTTGAAGCTGTTGGAGTTGGGTACGAAGCTCATCGATATCTTGGCGGGTAGTGGAAGCCAGATCGGGGGCAGAAGGCCCAGTGGGAGTAGGGGCAGCAGAGGTAGTAGCAGTAAGGTGAGGAGGCAGACCGTGCTTGCGGTAACAAGTAGCTTCGAGATGATTATCGCGGCCACAGTAAGTGCATTTCATAGAAGAACGACCACCACGTCCTCGTCCCCGAGACGGTGGTCGGCCCCCCGAGTGGAAGATCCACGAGTAGGAGGGTTCGGAAGGAGAGGCTGCTGAAGAAGAGCGGGGGCAAAATCATGAGGAGCCTTGGAAGGAGGCGTGACCTTGAGCAGCATGGAACAAACATCGGACAGGGACGGAGTTGTGGCGGATGATAGGATCTGTGCTCGAACACTATGCAAGTGGGGAGGAATACGAGACATCATCATGACGATGACGACAGCTTCTTTCTGGTTCCGTTGAATGGCGATATCAGTAGTAGGAGGCTGATGTTGAATCCAAGCCTCGGCCAAACTCTTTGCTTTAGCCACAAAGGAGAGCATATCGCCAGGAGCACCGGGGGCAAGATTCTGAAGATCAGAAATGATATCATAGAGGTGCAGTAGGTTGTCATGCCCGGAGTAAAAGGAGTGAAGCTCCTCCCACATGGTCTTGGCCGTGTCATGATACATGGCCATTCGGTAGGGCTCGGTGTCCATGGAGTTGAGAAGCCAGGACTGGACCCGACCATCGTCGCGAATCCAGTCATCGGAGGGAGCAGTCGGAGGGGCCCGGGTCAAGTGGTGAAGAAGACCCTTTGTCTTCAGAACACGGCGAACCGAGTGAACACATTCAACAAAGTTCCTTTTTCCAGTGAGGGAGATAGTCGTAATCCGTAATTCGTCACGAAGTTCGGAAGCCGAGGCAGCCGCACGGGCTGGCGGAGCAGAAGTAGCAGCAGAAGTATCGGAAGTCATGCACGGCCAGCAGAAGAGGCCGAGCGGTTAGAAGGGTAGTCGCACGGTCTCGGCGGACACTCCAGCGATCAGGAGATCGCGACCAAAAAGCGACTAGCAAAGGTAGAGGCCAAGCGACAAGGCAGGCCGCAGGCGAGTAGCAAGAGTGGAGGACAGCAGCGGATAGGCGAGGCCGCACCGAGCGAGAAGCAGGTCGCGGCGAACAGAAGAGGTAAGAGGCCGCGAGCAGCGGTTAGCGAGCAGGGAGAGATCGCGGCGGAGAGAGAGACCGCGCGGAAGTTGCCGCAAGCCGCAGCGGAGAAGGCGAGATAGCACCGAGCAGAAAAGAAGGGCAGGTCGCGACGAGCAGGAGAGCAGGTCGCGACGAGCAGGAGACAGGTCGCTGCGAGCAGGTCGCGGCGAACAGGAAGCAGGTCGCGGCGAACAGGAGGCAGGTCGCGGCGACTAGGAGAGCAGAGCGCGGCGAGCTGAGATCAGCGAGCAGGAAGAGGCCGAGAGTAGAGAACTCGAGCGGTCAGAAGAAGAATCCGCGAGTTAGAGAACTCGAGCGGATTAGGCGGAGAGAGGAAGCCGCGAGTAGGAAAGAGAGAGCCCGCAGCGGACAGCAGAAAGGAGAGGTCGCAGCGGACAGAAAGAGCCCGCGCGGGTAGAGAAGGAAAGGAGAAGGTGGACCCATGTGAGAGAGGATTATAAAAGGAGGGGGGAGGGGGAAGAGGAGGAGGTAGAATTTGAGGCGGGAAGAAGAAGAGAGGCCGCAAGAGTCCGCGGCTAAGGGAAGCCGCGCGGATTGGGAAGGAAGAGAGGCGGCTAAAAAATGGCTAGGCCGGAAACCCAATGAGGAGACCGGTTGGCCTCTGATACCATGTAAAGAGAGGTCTCAAACCTTGTATATACTTCTTGAATGAATAGTTACAAGTATGAATACACTTATATAGGAGAAGAAAGAGAAGAGAAATCCTAAATACAAGATGTGGGACTAATACATGGAGAGAGAAAAGAGAGAAAACATGGGCCCTTAATTGGGTTTTTCTAACAATATCTAACAAAAGAATCATATGAGCTTTTATAATGGAATATGAATTTGCTAAAATCATTTAATTTTTTTTAACTTGCTAAGACTTTTTGCTGCTCTTATATGATTTATTTATTGAGCCAGGTTCTTTTTCTTCTAGTGCTACGGATATGTGAAATATATGGTGTCAAAGTCATGAAATTTTTATATGTTTGGCTCTATGAAGCACGGATACTTCCGCGAAGGCAGCGTACCCGTACCAGATACTTATCCTGTACCGATACGTACCCAATACTCGACGGATACACCTATGTGGACACACTTGGACTTAGCACATCATTCTGCATATTGTGATAGGAGTCTATTTTTCTAATGTAAACAAAAGTCCGCTCTATGCTAAGAAGCGTTAGTACGTTCAATTAAGTTGTGTATTTGTACCGAGTATGTTTCTGGTATTGGTACGTTTCTGTTACAAGTACGTGTATTGAACGTGTTGATTCAACGCAAGTTATTAACAAAACAGCTAACTTGTCTCTAGACTAACCGAAGATTGAAGATGTTGATCTCCAACAATGAAGTTGATCTCCAACAATGAAGAAAAAGAAACAAAAACTGATAAGTTGACTTAAGTTTAATTTCTCTGTTTTGGTTAAACATATAAAAATGCTTGAATGTTGTTGTTTGGTTAAACATATATGATGTTAAAATTTCATGTTATGTTGCATTGATTTGTGAATTTGTACTTCAAGTTATGATTTATGTTTTATGTTTTGAGAACTATTTATTGCACTTGTGATATATAAATATATCTTATATTTGTTATAACATATCATGACGTATCCGTATCCTTGTTTTTTAAATTTTATCGTACCTCCGTGTCGGATACATATCGTATCCGGTACCCGTACCCGTACCGGTGCTTCCTAGGTTTGGCTTCTACAACACCCCTTGACCATTGTCTTACTAATCAACAAGTCGATCGTGATGATGATGTTATTCCCATGATGATGTTGCATGTTCCACATCATCTCCACACTGTCTGATCAAACATCCTTTCAACTCTGATTGTTCCTTCCCTCTCAGTCGTATGCATATGCTCCTTAAAGTTACTCCCGAGGTTGCTCTGCCCTCTCAGATTCTTCTTTAGCAGGACTATCATGCACCCCTCCCTACCATCTAGTCGACGCCCTTAAAAAACTAGTCAACAACATGATGAGCGTGAATAGGACGTACCAAAGTATAAGACCCCCTCCCCTAACCATTGCCCGGGTCAGGTCGGAGACGGGCCTTACTGCCCAAGATGTCCACACAGTGCTTCCCAAGTGACAATAATCCACTCTACTAAGCACTAGTTGGTCGTCTTGCCTGGCTTGAATCACAACATTCACATCACGTCACAGATTTGGGAAAGCAATAACAGAAAGTCGCGCAAATATATATAATAATATGTATTTATCAGAGTAAGCATAGGCCAAAGCTACTGTTTATACAACGAGCCCGTAGGCTTCAAAATTCTACTACTAACACTCTATCTCTCAAGCATGCACGCTAGTAACTCACATCTCGGAAGTCTGGAGACGACAGGGGTGACTCTGCTCGGGTAGTCATATCAGCCGGCGTTTCATCCTGCGGCAGCTAGACTTCATGGTGCTCCGTCTCTTGTGAATGGTTATTAAAATAACCGTTATTCACAGAGCTAAATGGAAACACATCTCCTCCCCGGATCTATATCCTGGGGTCGAGTTCACGAACCCAACAAAAGTAAATAGTCGAAGCACGAGAGGTCAACCCTAGGGTGGGTCCCTCATGCTAGTCAATGTCAAGGTAGGTCCAAGTCATCGGGGGTCGGGTCAAGTTGGGATATCGTGTCATAATTGGTGCGTGCACGCTTTTCGGTGCACAATAGGGCTTGGTTTGACCACCCGTCATCAAAATTGATCGTGACGAACTTCATTGACTTTATATTGACCATACGAATCCAACGTCACTAACCGTGGTCAAATCGGAGTTTGTTTGCTTGATATCCAAAATTTGTGCATTGTGACGCACTAAAATGGTCAAAACGGTCATATTTGTCATCTGACTCTGAATTGCAATACAACATGTTCTTCGCGCTCATATTGACTATATGAAGTCATATGAACTGACAGAACTCAGATCGGAGTTCATTGACTCAACATCCCCAAATAGTGTCACCTCCTACCTCTTTTGGGTCTTGGGTAGAAGTTTGAGTCACTTTTTGTCCACTAGGGTTTTAGTGACCTAATAAAAGTCGGGATGTTACACAAAGAGGGTGTTAAAGAAAAAAAATCTGTAACACGGTGTTACGGTTGTGCATGCCAACGCGACACGTTAACGCCAACGAGACATCGTGGCGAGTCCGCATGCGGACGGAGACTAAGACGGGTCCGTCCGGAGGAGAGCCCGAAGATGCGCCACCAACATGATTATCGTATTCTCATTTGTTATGTTATTTTCACTTATGTGTACGCTTTATTTTTCGCACGACTTTTTTGCTATCTGCACCCCTGCACCTATAAAGGGGTGTGTTCTACTCTTTTTTCATTATGTTTGGATGTATGGAATTTAGGGTTGTTCCCTAGGTTTTCTTCGCGCTCCCTCCCCCTCCTTCCTCACCTCCGCCAGCCTTCTCCCTTACCGGATTCCACTCGGGTTCGTATCAATTTGGTCCGACCTGTCTCACCTCACGCCATCTCGCCGTCGGTATTTGTGATCGTTTGCCACGATCGTCTGCCACTGTTGTTCCGCGCCGATTCCACGACCACTTCCGTCGACGTCCGTTGTAACGCTGCTTCCGCGCGTTCCCGCGCCGATTTGGTGTCGCCTGCCAGACGTGCGCGCTTGATAGTAGAGCTTATTCTAAACATAGCCTTACTTTATGGGCATATTGGGATCCCGATAGACCCCATTGGGGGCTCGATATAACCCGAGACCCCTTTTTTCTACTCGACAAACACCCTTCTTTACAGGCTTCTAAAATCTTTAGTTATTGGGGGACCGAAAGTCCTTTTTTTGGGCCCTGGTCCTACCAAAAATTACATAAACTTTGTGGCTATAGTAGTGTTGTGCTCCCGATTGAAATTGCATGTTAGGGCGAGCGTGATAGAAGTCCTGTAAAGGATTGGACTCCCCCTTTGGAGAACCCAAGGGAGATATGGCAGTGCGGTGTGGAAGACGGGAAAAAATCGAGCCCACGGGGGATCAAAAACTTTTGTTGTACAAAGGAGGAGGCAGATCGGGATTTTTGTGTAAGATGGGGTGGCCACTAGAATAGGTCCAGGGAGAAAGAGAGAGATAGAGAGGAAGTGAGAGAAAGAGAGGGAGAAAAAGAGTTAGTTCATTTCATAATGTTAAAGGTGAGTCCCCCTCTCCCCTATGTAGGGAGCGGTCATAATTGCTCATAGTCCAAAAAGTCCCTCACTTAGGTCATACTACACGTGAATTACTACTATACAATAAAAAGGTTAATACAGGAAAAAATAAAGATAAAAAGTGTGATCACTCCTTGGTGGGTTGTGCCCTCTGCTGATGGGTCCGATCCGAACGTGGATTCTTAAAAATTTCTTCTCCATTGAGATCCAGCTTGTCTTCAAGTTGTTGCGGTAAGGAGACCAATGCATCGGGTGAAGAGGTCCCCACGAACGGCTTCAGTTGTGACGCATGGAATACATCTTGGATCTGGGATTCCGATGGGAGATAGAGCCGATAGTCCACTTCCTCGATCCGCTGGGCTATCCGAAATGGACCGTAGTACTAGGGGCTCAATTTGTTGAGGAAATCGTGGAGGCCAACGGCGTTTGGAGGAAGGGGCCGCGTTTCAGCCACACCCAATCATTGATGGCGAAGGTGAGCTCGTGATGACCTTGGTTGTATGCGACCTCCTTAACAGTTATAGGCCTGGAGGAGGTGCGCTCGGGCGGCTGTCATGACCTAATAACAATCATGGTGTTCTCAATCCACAGCCTCAACAGGGAGACACTGCCTCCGTATGATAATAGGCGCGGAGGGTCTCTCCCATATATGAGTTTGAAGGGTGTAAACTGCAGGGCGGTGTGGTGAGAGTTGTTGTAGCAATACTCCACCCATGAAAGCCATCGTACCCAATCCTTGAGCAATTTGTGTAATGCGGCGTAGATACATCTGCACTGTGCGATTGACTACCTCGTTCGGCCCATCTGGCTACAGGTGATATGTGTGGAGAAGGCCTGCTATGTGTTGTTGAGAGTGAAGAATTCTTTCCAAAATTGGTTGGTGAAAACCTTATCGAGATTGGAGACAATGCACTCGGGGATCTCATGCAGTCGGAATACACTCCTTAAAGAATACTCGTGCAACTCCTTCCACGGTAAGGGGGTGGGCTAGGAGAATTAATTGCACTCCCTTGGAAAACCAGTCGACAACCACCATGAGAAAGGATTTTCCCTTGGAGGTGGGCTGCCCCTTCATAAAATCCATCAATATGTCGGCCCAGATTTGAGTTGGGATCGATAACGGTTGCAACAGACCTGCGAGCAGGAGATGGTCGACCTTACTCCGTTGTCAGATAGAACATACCATGATGAATTCTTGAACCTGCTTTTTGCATCCCCTTCCAAAAGAACTTTTCCTGAATACATTATAGGGTTTTTTGGACCCCTTCGTGCTTCCTGTAATATGCCCCATCCACGATGGTGGTAATGAGAGCAGAGACCGGATCCAAGTACAAACAATCCTTATAAAGCATGAGGCCCCACGTGCGGTCCAACCGGGTGAAAGGTGTCTCGACAATGTGGTGGAGTAGCTAGGTTAATGTGGGGGATGTTTGGATCTACTTATTCAGTAAAGATAGCAGCAAGGCTGTGGAGCGGGAAAGTGTAAGAGTGTCCCCTTGTCTGCGTGATCTCTGCAACACAAAGTGTTGACGATGAGGTTCGAGGCTCTTGCCTTGTATTTTAGGCGAAAATCAAACCCAAGGAGTTTGTTGTCCCATCATTGTTGTGGCACGGTGTTGAGCCGTTGCTTGAGGAGGTACTTCGGGTTGTAATGGCCAGTGCGAATCAGGAAGGTTTGACCCCATAGGTAAGGGTTCCTATCTATGGCATGGCCAATCTGTTTCTAGTAAAGCACACGCTATTTCTAGTGGTGCAGGGTTGTCTTCCTGCTGAATAAGTAATGGGGCGTCACCCCTGTTGCAAAGCGGACATGCTCCCCTGTGTTGAGCATCACATTTGGCTTGCAATTCCCGATAGAAATCTGAAATGTGTGGGACTGACACCGAGATCAAGGCCTTTTGGAGCTCCGCAAAGTCCTTAATTGATGCGACCCACCAAACGAAGGCACTCTTATATAGTAAATCCTTCAGTGGGTGAACATTAGTGTTATAACTACGAATGAAACTGTTGAAGTACACGGTGAGACCAAGTAACCGGTGAAGCTCACGCGGTGTCTGAGGCACTGGCCAAGCGACTCATCTCCAATCTTCTCGGGGTCTATCAATAATGACCCTTCACCATGCACTACATGCCCTAAGTAGGCCACGCTGAATGTGCCGAATAAACACTTCATTGCCTTAAGGAAGAGGCAGTGTTGGAGGATCAGCTTGAATATGGCGCAAAGGTGCTCAAGGTTATCTGCCCATGTCTTACTGTACACCAAAATATCATCAAAAAACACCAACATATTTCAACGTAGAAGGGACTGAAATACCTCTTTCATTAATGCTTGGAAAGTGGAGAGGGCATTTATGAGCCCGAATGATATGGCCATGATGGGTCTTAAAAGTGGTCTTTTTCACATCTGTGGATGTCACGCTCACCTAGTGATATTGCGAACAAAGATCCAACTTCAAGAAGAAACAAACACATATAACTTGTACAGAAGTTCCGCCACCACTGGTATGGGGAACTTGTCATTTACTGTTTTAGCATTCAGCTCGTAGTAATCCACATAGAAATGCCACATACCATCCTTCTTGTGCACTAAAAGGACCTAAGAGGAGAATGGAGACACTGTCGCAGATAATCCTCTGTTTTTACTATTCCAGCTTTGCACCGATATCCTTTGCAGCTTTGCACCCCCAATGCGAATCAACAACAAAAGCCTATTGTTTCTAATGCTTGTGACCATTCAAATTTTGTTTGCACTACATTATTCTACATTTAGCTTTCCAAATCCTACTTGAATTTATATTTGTTCAAATTTATTGAACCATACTGCGGACATATTTTTTTCTTGACAGTGTATTGCTCCTTTATTCATTTAGAACAAAAAAAATTGTTCCGTTTTTTATTAAATAGTAAATGGTTCCCCCATCCAATTTTTAACATGGAAATGTTGTATCCCGTTGATTTTTCTACTTGTTTGATTGTGTGGAAGGAGTCATCAAGATAAAAGTTTGATGGCTCAATTTTTTTGGATATTCTTCTTAACTACCCTTATGGATGTTATTATATTTCTTTGGATGTTCATTGACCAATAAATGTAAGAGCTATCATACTATGTAACTTTTTGTGGAATGATTGCATTAAATATTCTTTTCAAGTATTTTTACTATTCCAGCTCAATGCTGAGATCATTATTGTAAACGTTCATATTTTGTTTGCCTTACATTATTCTACATTTAACCTTCCTAATTCTACTTGCATTTGATATTTGTTCAAATTTATTGAACCATACAGGACCGGGTAATTTTGATATCTTTCAAGGCCATTCAAAAGCTACTTTGTTTCTTATACTTAACAATGCAGCACAAGGGATACTGTCTTCATTCTTTTTCAAATATGCAGGTAAATGAATATTCTTAGGGTTGATTTGGTTTTAATGACTTTTTTTAGTTCCCAATGAGAATTTATAATCATGTTCGTTGTTGACACAGACACAATTTTGAAGAAATATTCGTCAACTGTGGCCACGATTTTTACTGGAATAGCATCTGCTGCACTATTTGGTCATTCCCTGACTATTAATTTTATGCTTGGAATTTCTGTGGTCGTCATATCAATGCATCAGGTGATAGTTGCATTCTGTATTTCTTACCCCATGAAGATACTTTTTTTTTTCTTAAAATGACAAATTATTTCACTAGCCATGCTGATACCTTGTTTATTACTAGTTCTTTTCTCCACTAGGTAAAGTGAAGGATGAGGCTTCAAATGGAACAATAGAAATGATTGATTCTCCTAAGCTCAGGTAGGCATTTAATTTCATATATGTCAAGCTGATGTTTCCAGCTTGTAATGCTTAAATTTATAGTCGAGAACTGATTATTATTAATTTCATTAAGGACATTTCACCTAGTCTTCCTGACTGGGATCAAGAGTTCTGGGCACATTTGGGGTTTATATGTCACCTGCCATGTTTGGCATCACCAAACATACCATCGGAGTTAGCGGTCGCATCTGGAGCGATGTTTCCATATTTCTTATGTATTTTTTTTAGTGTTGTATTTAGTGACCAAACAACCATCTTGAATGGTCAATCATAGCCATTAAAGATGGTTGCCTTAGATATGTTTTTTTATATATAGAGGAGGGGCTGGTTTTGGACGTGATCACAGATTTTGGAGACCTTCCTAGAATCCAACTATCTTCTTGTTGTGCCGACTCCATAAAACTCCTAGGTATTATCTCTCTTGTTTCCTTGTATTATCCTTGATAGCCACATCCCCCTTTCCCTATTTCTTGCAGCTGACTGGCCAAGAAGCAGCTCCCATCATTTTTCCTCCCCAAAACACCCACTAATCTTCTCCTTTATATTCTCCCTGATTTTTCTTCTTTATCCAGACATTTCCCGCACTGATCAAGAGCAGCCGAACCCCTAGAAGCCCTCCCTGCAGCAGCTAATCATCTTTCCTACCGATAAACCCTGGCTGAGCACCCCTGGATACCTTCCAATTCCCAACCGTAGCCTTCCCAGGCCTAGCCAACCACCTTTTCCTACAACCGAACCCTACCCTCTTGTTCCAGATAATCCCAGCCTCATCCAACCCCTCCCAGCCCCACTACACCTAGAGAGTTTATAAGTTATCTATGGCTAATTATAATGATCTTTCGACACAATTTTATGATGATAGAGACAAGTATCATTTAGGCCATCATCATTACACTCCTCTATTCGAGGAGTTGGTGCTCATTTTTGCTCAACTTCATGGAGCTCCTTCGGAGAGACTTTTGTACTATCACGATGATCATCCTTGTCATCAGTTCTCCATTCGTAGAGATTGTCTCGACCATCCTTTGTTTGGATTCAATTCTACTAGTGGCGACTAGTATGTTGATTATCTTAGACCTCATAAAGTGTATTTTCAAGAGGATGGTTTCACGCGTGAATTTAAGCTCAATGTGCCTTCGTTTAATGGTCAACTAGACTCGGTGCATTTTTTGGATTTGATTGTATTTTTATTGTTGTGAGCTATTTGAAGAGAATCACATTAGGCTTGCTAAGAGGAAACTTCAAAACCAGGATAATAATTGTTGGACTAGCCTAGAATGTAGGATTGAGCATGATGTTCTTCTTCCCATATCTTGATGGCCATACATGAAGGGAGTGTTAAAGAAGAGATATCTTCCGGTATCCCAAAAGAATCGTCTCATTGATCAATTATTTTTCCTTCAAAAAGGGATCTTTCTGTTACCGATTATATGACTCAATTCCACAAGTTAGCAGAGTTGAGTGATATTTAGGAAGAACCTTGTTGCGACCATCTCCCAGTTTTTGGACTCTGTGTCAAGATACATATGGAGTTGATTTACACTTTGATTTGTCGATTAGATATTTTTATTTGTTCTCCATTACGAGCATTATCTGAGAGTTGGGTGACCGAGATGATGAGATCTGCAGTCTGATCCATCCTTCATTATGACCCCACTGGCCACTAGAGTATGTAGTCGTATTCTCACTGATACAAGAGGTCCGACATTCGACTTTGATTCACCTCATCCCGACGAGGTTCAATGTCCCTTAAGTAGTATGCCACTTGATTATGGGATTTAATCTGACCCTGGTTTTGTGGCACAAACTGAGAGTGTTATTATTGTGACTAGTGAGAATGACTACGAGCTACCCAGCGATCTAGTAGTAGTGTAGCTTTCCTTTATCTCATGCACAAATTTAGTCATTACTTCGACCATAAACCCACAATCGAGTGCAGGTTCCTTTGAGCCTCTCCACTTTCTAGTGCCTAGTCATGTCATGTGTGAGAGTCGAGAGCCTTGTGTTGATCTTATAGTGATTTTCTCGTTTGCTTCTAAGACTACCGTCATCAATGATAATCATATGGAGGTTCACCCCACTATTGATGGATTCTTTGACGAGCCTTCCGATGGGTCCCCCGATGCCTCAATGTTCTTTGATGGTGATGAGATTTAGGTGAGCTACTCATGGACGCTAAGTTATCAAAGGCGCAAGGCGCATCGAGGCGCAAAGGGCCCCTGGAGCCTAGGCGCAGGCGCGCGCCTGAGGCACGTGAGGCGCAAAAATGGGGGAAAAAGAAAATTGAGCGAATTGGGCGCCCAATTCGCTGAAATTGTGCGAATTGGGATCCCAATTCGCTCAATTTTAGCGAATTGGTCGCCCAAGTGTGTCTAGGGGTGCCTCGGGAGCGTCTAAGATCATGTTTTTGCCCATATCAATTTTTTTAAAAAATACCTTGAAAGGCCCGGGCGCGCCTGGGATCCTGTAAGGCATGCGCCTGTGGCACATCGCCCGCGGCTGAGGCAGGCGGGCTGCGTCTAGTGCGTCCAGCGCCTCAGGCGCGCCTAGGCGCGCGCCTTGACAACTAAGCATGTACGAGTATAGTACCCTAGAAGTATCTTCAAATCAAGCCCCCTGAGTTTACCATTGATGATGATCTTGAGTTTAGAATTGAGCACGTAATTGCTAAATCCCATATGCTTGTGGCACTAACAATGTTTCGGGATCTTATCATATTACCCCTCACGCTCTTGATGAGCTCTTTGTTACTCCTCCTGGTGACCCACCTGATGATTTTTTCCTCGCGAAGACATACGCCACACCCGTGTGTTGCGTCTTAATGTCCATGTCCTAGGTATTCATTCGGGTGATCGTCACACCTGTGAGCCTCTGAATGAGTCACGTCCTTTAAGAGGTATTTGGCACACTATGGACTTGTGTCCTTAGTGTTGAGATATCACGGTACTTTGGGTATTCATCTCACACTTGAATACTTTTACACCTCATCCAAAGAGTTTCTTGATAAGCCAGCTTTTTTTAGAGACACTCGTTGCATTGTAGGGACATAACCTAGTATGTCGTATCTATTGTTCTTGGTTTGCATCATTTGCATGAGTTTGATGTGTCTTTTGTTCGCCATTCTCATGAGTCATGTAAGTCTTTCGTTCATCATCTGATGAGTTACATCAGTCAATTTAACGTAAAATTGCAATTAGTAATGAATCGTATAAAGCTTATTTAGATAGCCACAAGAGGGATTAGATTTTTTTGAGAGAACGAGTAGATGATTGTTCGCATCCACGTGGTGTGACTTCTTAAAGGGCCTTCCAAGACGTTAATGACAAGTGAATGTGTCCTTATACAGCCATGAGAAGGATTGGAGCAAACGCCTTCAAGCTTGACATCCCAAAAATTGTGGGTATCCACCTCGTATTTAATGTTGAAGAATTGACGCCTTACTTTGAACCTTGCCAGTACACGGACCCATATTGAGCCCATCACTGATTTTCACATCCCCCAACCTCAGTACTATCCTGACGTAGAACGGGGCTATGTGATAATTTATGTGCCGACACGCTACTGTAATGCTAAATGTGGGTGACCGACACACTAATGCATTCTTATGTGGATGTGTGGAATGAATGCGAGCAAGCCAGACCTAAATAATGTGTGTATGTTTTAATTAATCTCGAACAAAACAACAACAATTATAATTATACAACTTGATCAGTGATACACTAAGTGAATCATTAATTTTCAAGCACGCGAGTTATATCAAGCGCTTTCTTCGCACAGAGGTTGATCGACTACAAATTTTACGAATAAATGTTATAGAATTAAAAGATCTGAAACAATAATGCTAACAATCCCAATGTCCAAGCACATATAACAAGTCCATCCAACATCCAATACAAAAAAAAGACAAAAACAATGATACTCACAAACATTGAGATCCGACGATGACGGAATGCGACAAATATTTGCGGGTTGAGAAGCGACGAGGTGTTGGAGTGTGGTTCTTGTGACCGGCAGTCATAGCTAGTAGCTCCATGACAAAAAAATGGGGCTGGAGGAGGCGGTGAATGCGTGCGGGTAGGGTGGGAGGAAGTGGCAACTGGAGGATGAAATTACTGTTTATGATTCACAGGAGAAGGCCTTGGTAGATGGTAGTAATAGGAAGGAGTCATACAAGGGGAAACTGTTGTAACAAAGGGTGAAGGGAAATGAAGAAACACAGTGAATAGGGTGGTTTGGTTGCTGGTTGGAAGGAAGGATGAACAAGTTTCTATCGTGGTTGAAGGAGATGAACAGGAGAAGAATCAAGTTGCTAGATGGGGGGAAGAAGAGTGGAAATGGCGGAGCAATGCGCAACTGGGAACGGGGCGGGAGGATATGTCCGCAGAGGAGTAATGACGATGGGTCGCTAGTTTATCGCTGGTCCTCGATTCCGTTAGGAGGAAGCTAGACGGAGGAGGTAGTTCTGCGGCATAGGCGTGAAATAGAACAACTCTGCAGGAGAAGAGGGACAACCAGGACCGTCTGGATTGGAAGCCGGCAACGGCCTTCAGGTGTAGGATGCCTGATTGGAGACTGTGCCCCTTCTGTCGCTGGTAAAGAAGACAAATAGGAGGGATGGATGGTTATCTCCTTCTGCTTGAAGTAGATCGTGGGATTACAAGTTGAACAGTGGCGGTTTTCTTCAAAGAGATGAGGAGATCGTAGGTTTTAGGGCAGGTTCACGGAATTACAAGGGAAAACAGTGAAATAACAAAAATAAAACCAAGGATTCGCACCCCAGGTTCACGGCGTCGCACCACGAGTGACTACCGAATCTGGATTCTCTCACAAACTCTACAATGACTGAAAATCTGAACATCGCCCCTATTTATAACTAGAGGGGGTAGTTGGGCACCCAATGTGAATGACTACGATCGACCGTTACATCCGATGTCCTAAAAAATATAAATACAACTCCAAAAATATTAAAAAGTACATATAAAATGAAATAGGATGCTCCAGACGCCCTCGCGGTCTCTGATCGTCCGATCCGATCAACGAATCTACGACAAATTTGCAAAAGCAGGTTCCGCCACGTGGTAGCCCGATCTCCACCGATCACGAAGATGCGGTCAATCCCCATCATATCCCCAGCTTACGCCTCCGGCGCCAATGCATCGACATCGATAGCACCTCTACCAGTACCTCCAACACAACTTTTGACTACATTGAGATGCATGGTCCATTGGAGATGACGCTCATTCACAGCCGACACTTGGGTGGTGTCGAGGAGACACATCGATTTTTATTTGATCATATCGAGAGGATATTCATCTTCATACATCAGGAGATGATTTCTTTCTAGTCCGGGAAAATGATCAAGATTAACACGAATTTCAAGGCTCATTTGAACTTGATTTGTCACCTGTCATATTTGCATCACCAGAAAGACGATCGGCATCTGGAGCGATGTTCCAATGTTTCTTATGTATTCTCTTTATTTTTAGTGTTTTATTTAGTGAGTTCGGACAACCATCATGAACAATCGATCATAGTCAATCAAGATGGTTTCCCTTAGGATGCTTTAATTATAAATAGAAGAGGGACTGGTTTTGGAGGCGATAACAGATTTTGGAGAACTTTTCTCGGAATGCGACGGTCTTCTCACAGTGTTGAATCCATGAAACCCTAGGCGCTGACACCTAGTCATTATCCCGCGTGTTTTATTGTATTTTCGTTGATAAAGACATCTCCTCTAGTCCATTTCGTGCAGTCAGCCAGCCAACAGCAGCAACTTTTCTTCCCCAAAACAGCCACTAATTTTGTCCTTTATATGCTCCCGGGTTTTCCCTCTTTATCCAGCCATTTCCTGCCCTAATCTACAGCAGGTGAAGCCCCTAGAAGCTCCTCCTTACAACAACTAATCCTCTTCCCCACCCATAAAGCTTGGGCCGGCCACCCCTGGATGATACCTTTCAGCTCTTAACCAAAGCCCTCCCAGGGCAAGCCAAACACCTTCCCCTACGGCCCAACCCTGTCCACCCCTGTTTCAGACAATCCCAGACTTGTCCAACCCCTACTACACACTAACCGACCCTTCCTTGCTTCTGCCACTTACCCTGCACTTCCAAGCAGCCCTCTGACACTCCACAAACAGTCCATCTTCCCTTCCCGGAGCCACCATGCAGTGTTCTTCTATCCAAACAGTCACCATGCAGTGTTCTTCATCTATCCAAACAGCCCCATACATCTCCACTACCATCAGATCTTTGTCTCCTTCACCCTGATACTTGCGAGTTCTAGTTTGGTTGCTTTATTTACATCATTATTGTATGGATCTAACTATTTTTATTCTTATGGATGCATTCCTACATTAGTGTATTTGCTTTTGTGACTGATTATGATTTGCAGGTCTCTTTTTTATTGTTTGTGAATCGCTTATGCTATTTGCTAATGTTTTGTGCTTTCATTATTAATTGCAAAACATTGTCAGATTTTATTTTGTTTGAATACATCATTCTATGTCGTTAGGTTTGTTTTCCCCGAAACTGCGCCTATGACTTGTACTGTTAGTGGTCATTTTCACATCCCTATGACTACGTTGGGACTGTTAACGTAGAACTACTAATATTCATTTAGAACTATTTTCCCTATTGACAATTTATTTGTGCTTGCTTGAAAGGCATTTTTTTCTTGGACTGCCCTTAAGCTCAATGGCATCTAAACTCAGGTCCTTTGCCAAGACGAATCCTTTTTTAAAAAACCATAACAATTGTCATTTTGTAAGTATTCAAGTCAAATGTCATGCATAGTTGTCTACATAAAAAAAAGTGTTCCTGTTGCGGCCAAACTCGACGCCCTGGTCAGACTGGATTAACTTGGTCCGTCTTATCCCATGGAGCGGTTGAGCGCGCACACAGTCACAGAGAAAGAAAAGCTGACAAGACAATTTTTTACATGGAAAACTCGTCAACTGGGTGAAAAACCAAGTGGTCGAATCTGTGCCGACCAAACCTCCACTAGATCTGAGTGTTGTTACAGGGCTTTTCCAAGAACTCAAGGGCGGCAGACCACCTCTCGTTACAATTATTGGGGGGAGAGAGAAGAGCTCAGAGGGTGACAGACCACCGTTCGCAGAGCTAACAATTTCTCTCGTGTCCTGCGGGGAGCTATACGCTCGTTGTATTCTGGAGTCCTCTGATAGCTCTTGGAGGCGGAAGCAGCTTGTTGCACTTGTTCTTGATGTCTGGGGCTTGAAAGCTCGTGCGACGCGTCCACGTCCTATCCTCTGTGGATTGCCTCTTGTTGTACTTAGAGGAGACGGGAATTGCTGACTTGCTGACGCTTGGTGGGCTCGTTGTTGAGCTGAAGACGTTGAATACTTGCAGCGGTTTTGAGAGCGGAACACACGGAGTTGCGCTTGGAGCGGACTTGATGGCAGAGCGTGTGGGGCGCTTGCTAAAGGAGAGCGCGCGGGGCGCTCGTTATAGAAGAGCGTGCGGGGCCCTTGCCGGAGGAGAGCGCACGAAGCGCTTGTCGGAGGAGATCGCGCAGAGCGCTTGTCGGCAGAGAGCGTGTGGGGCGCTTGTTGGCGGAGAGCGCGCGGAGTGCTTGCAAGAGGTGAGTGCGCGAGGCGCTTTTCTGGAGCGCTTACTGAAGGGGATCGCGCGGAGTCCAGAGGGAAGAGACACACGCAAGGAAGCGACTGCGCGCGAGAGTACGAGAAGGCGGAGCGTGCAAGGAAGAGACGTGCACGGGAGCGTGCAAGGAGGAGGCGCGCGCGGGATCGTGCAAGGAAGAAGCACGCGTGAGAGTGCACAAGGAAGAGACGTGTGCGAGAGTACCCGAGGTGCAGCGCGCGGGAGAGCGCGAAGAAGCGGCGCACGTGGGAGCGCACAAGGAAGCGGAGCGCGCGGGAGCTTGCAAGGAAGCGGAGCGCGCGTGAGCTTGCAAGGAAGCGGAGCGCGCGGGAGCTTGCAAGGAAGCGGAGAGCGCGGGAGCTTGCAAGGAAGCCGCGCGCGTGGGAGCATGCAATGAGGCAGCGCGCGTGGGAGCATGCAATGAGCGTGTAAGGAAGCGGCGCACGTGGGAGCGCGCAGGGAGGCGGAGCGCACGAGAGTGCGCAAGGAAGCAACACGCGTGGAGGCGGATCGCGCGAGTGCGCGCAAGGAAGAGCGCACACGTGTGAGCGCGCAATGAGGCGGATCGCACGGGAGCGCGCAAGGAGGCAGAGCGTGCGAGAGCGCGCAAGAAAGCGACGTGCATGGGTGCGCGTAAGGAGGCGGAGCACGCGAGGAGCGCGTAAGGAAGAGTGCGCGTGAGAGCGCGCAAAGAGGGAAAGTGGAGGAGTAGAGAGGAAATCGTAGAAGGAAATTCCTCGGGAGAAGAAGGATGTAGATCTTCGAAGGAAGCTTGAAGACGAAGGCGATCTTCAAAGGGGGCTTGAAGATCTTCAAAGGGGGGCGAAGGAAACGAAGAAGATGAAGGTAGGAGAAGTTGAGAATAAAACCAAGTAAGTATTATGAGCTTCCTTTACTCATATATATAGAGGAAGGGAGAAAAACATACAAAGTCCCAAAATACCCTTATGCGGGTAAGACCAAAAAATCAAAAAGACATAGCATAATACGACTTGATTTCAACTCTCCCCCTCAAGTCGAATGGTAAATATCCGTCATTCCGAGTCTTTGGATATCATCAATAAATACATCACACCCTAAGCTCTTGGTGAAGACGTTGACCAACTTGTCTATGGAGTTAACGAAAGGTGTAACTAAGTTTCCTTTTTCAAGATGGTCTTTGATGAAATGACGATCAATCTCGACATGCTTAGTTCTGTCATGTTGGACCGGATTGTGAGATATACTTATAGCAGCTTTGTTATCACAGAACAGGGAAATGGGAGCATCCTCCTGGAGGTTCAGGTCTTGCAATAAAGTGCGCAACCATAGATCTTCACAGAGGCCTTGAGACATAAACCGGTACTCGGCTTCAGCACTAGATCTGGCCACCACATTCTGCTTCTTACTACGTCACGTGACCAAATTTCCACCAACGAAAGGTGCAATACCCCGTTGTAGATTTCCTATCATCACGGCTTCTGGCCCAATCCGCGTCAGTAAATACATCAATCTTTAAATGGTTGTTCTTTGAGAACATCAGCCCCCGACCCGGAGCCTTCTTTAAGTACCGTAGGACGCGGTAAGCAGCATCCTGAATGTCTGATCCTTAGGGCATGCATATACCTACTCAAGATCCCAACAACATATGTGATGTCGGGACGAGTGTGTGAGAGGTATAACAACTTTCCAACCAATCTCTGATATCTTGAAGCATCCATGTGATCCCCATCGATGTCTTCATCAATCCTTATGATTCTCCTCCATAGGGGTGTTCGTAGGAACACAACTCAGCATCCCAGTCTTTGTTAACAAATCTAAAACATACTTGCGCTGCGAGACGAAGATACCTCGATCAGAACAGGTCACTTCAATACCTAGGAAGTAGCGAAGCCTTCCCAAATCTTTAACTTCAAACTCAGCTGACAGAAGAGTCTTCAGCTTTGAGATCTCCTCTAAGTCATCCCCGGTGATCACAATGTCGTCAACGTAAACAATAAGGACAACTACTTTTCCCTCATTCTTCCTGACAAACAAAGTATGATCTGAATGACCCTATTTGTATTCAAACTTGATCATGGCTTTGTGTAATTTGCCAAACCAAGCTCTGGGAGACTGCTTGAGCCCGTACAAAGACTTCCTTAGTCGGCAAACCAGTCCTTCTTATCCCTTTTTCACAAAACCTGGGGGAAAGGTCATGTACACCTTTTCATCGAGATCACCGTGCAGGAACGCATTTTTGACATCCAGCTGATGTAGGTCCCAGCCCAAACATACCGCACAAGACAGGATCGCACGCACAGAGTCCATCTTTGCTACAGGGGCAAAGGTCTCCTGGTAGTCGACCCCTGAGTCTGGCATAACCACGAGCCACCAGACGGGCTTTATATCGCTCAACTTTACCATCCTGATTTTGCTTAACAGAGAAGACCCACCTAGAACCGATGACTTTCTTGTCAGGTGGAAGGGAAGAGACATTTCATGTGTGATTCTTATCCAAGGCGGACATTTCCTCCTGCATTGCTTGAGTCCATGTCGGAACCGCCTTCTGCCACGTCTTTGGGATAGTAATGACGGACATGGAAGATATAAAACCTTGATAAAGCTGAGAGCCTGAGAGAGATGATCATAAGTGACATGATTCGAGATAGGGTGTGCAGTACACACAGCCTTACCTCTTAGCCCCGCAATGGGAACATGCAGATCAACATCAGAATCAGAGTCCAAAGACGGCACTGGCAGCGGCGGAATATCGGAGGACTGTTTACCTGTTTTGCGACGATGATATATATGAGGAAACGGCGAGATGAGGGATGGATGGTGATATATGGCAGAAGGCGACATGGGTGTAGGTGAGGTAGGTGTATGAGACGAAGGGGGTGTAGTAGGAGTAGCTACGGTGGAAGGCATGCTAGGTGTAGCTACAATGGAAGGCATGATAGGTGTAGGAGTGATCAGAGGAAGTGGCACTAGCACTGACTCGATGCCATCATTACTACTCTCCCTCTAACGAGTGGAGTGAGGCGAATCCAAGTAGTAAGATTCCTCCTCCCAGAAGGTCACGTCCAAGGTACAAAAAAAGCGTCGGGAAGGGGGGTGGTAACACCGATACTCTTTTGTAGTGATAGAGTAGCCAAGAAAAAGACACCGGAGAGCCCGTGGATCAAGCTTGTCACGATGAGGCAGGTGGATGTGAACAAAACATACGCACCCAAAAATGCGTGGTGGAAGATGAGAGGTATAAACTACAGAAGTAGAGGAAAGACGGGTGAGAGGATTAGTATAGTTAAGAGCCCATGAAGGAAGACGATTGATAAGATGAGTAGCGGTTAGGATGACGTCACCCCAATATGTTTTAGGGAGATGCATGGTAGTGAGAAGGCACCGGGCAACATCAAGGAGATGTCGGTTTTTTCGTTCAGCAACACCATTTTGGGTGGAAGTGTAAACAAGTGGTTTGATAAATGATGCCATGATTAGCAGGTAGGAGCCAAATGCTCCAATCATCGTATTCCCCCCCCCCCCCCCCCCATTATCACTATGAGACACAAATATTACCATTGAACTAAGTTTGCACCATTTTATGAAAGGTTTGAAAAACAGGAAACACATCACTTTTTTTTAAGAGATAAACTCAAGCAGTACGAGAAAAACAATCGATAAAGGTAACAAACCAACGATAACCAGTTAAAGATACAACCGGGGAAGGACCCCAAACATCAGAATGTATGAGAGCAAAAGAGGTGCTAAGGGAAGATAAATGCGGCGAGGAGCTAACATGTTTAGATTGTTCCAAACATCACATTTTAAAGCTTTAACAAAAGGGGATAAAGTAGGATATAGTTTGTGAAGATAGACTGAAGACGGATGACCAAGACGCAAGTGCCAGCATCGAGCATCAGCAGCAGTAATAGCGGTAGAAGAGAGAGAAAGAGTCGATGAGGTAGTATCCAGATAGTACAGGCCATCACGAACCTCAATGATGCTTCGTACTCAGTTCCTGAAAAACATAAGAATCAGGAAAAATGGTTACCGAACAATTAAGTGACCGAGTTAGATTTCTAATTGAAAGAAGGCTGCGAGAAAATGAAGGGACATGCAAAACCAAAGAAAGGGAAAGAGCCGAGGAACATGAAATATTGCCCTTACTCGCAATGGGAGACAAGGTACCATTTGCAGAGACAACCTTATCCTTACCAGACAAGGGAGAGTAGGAAGTGAAACCTGAGGAGTCGGTCATGTGATCGGTAGCTCCCGAGTCAATGATCCATTCAGACGAGGGAGTAGCAGCAGCATTGATGGGTATAACAGCAGTAGCAAAGGAAGTAGAGGTACTGCTCTGAAGTGGCAGACTGGGAGTGCAAGAGGCGGCGGAGAGCATCCAATGTCGAGGTAGTAAAATGTCCTTGTAAGCAACACGGGCCACGACCACGTCCTCGTCCCGGGCCGCGACCACGTCCACGACCACGGCCGGATCCAGGTGGAGCAAGGTGAGGATGGAGCTTGAAGCACACGTCCCTAGTGTGGCCCCGACGACCACAGTAATCACAAGTAGGGAATCGTGTTGGTAGGGTTGTAGCCACCTCAGCTAACACTGGTAAGGGCGGAGCGATCAGAGTGAGGAGTAGCATCCGTGCTAAGGGATCTCCGACGGTCTTCATCACCAAGGACAATGCTAAAGGCCTCCCGAAGAGATGGAAGAGGAGATCGGTGTAGAATATTTGTTCAAACCAAATCCATTTCCATGTTCAAGCCCATCAGAAACACATGAAGACGAAATCGTTCGTCCTTTTTCTGTAACAACACTGCATCGGCAGTACAGACGAGAGTAAATTGCTCAAAATAATCCAATTCCTGAGAGATACGCTCGAATTCAGAGAAGTAAGACAACACTGTCATGGTTCCCTGACGTAACTCCAACATCCGACGCGTCAGCTCATAAATTTGAGTGGAGTTACCGATCTGGGAATACGTCTCACGTGCCCTAGTCCAGATCTCATAGGCAGAATCCATCAACATGTAACTTTGGTACACCTTCGGGGACATGGAATGAAGGAGCCGGGATGCTACCAGAGAATTTTCGGAATCCCATCTCTTCAAAGAAGGATCACCCGAAGGAAGGCGCCACAATGGGCCCATCAATATATCCAAATAGCTGATGACTGTGGATGACATGTTGTGCTACCCGAGACCACTCAAGGTAATTCGTCTCATCTAAGGGCACCGTGGTGATCTTCAGGGAGCCAGCGTGACCCAAAGACTGTTGAGGGTCACCCATCCGGGGTGCCACAACACTCGGCAATGCAGAATCAACGGCCGCCGAAGAATCATCCATGAGAAAAAAAAAAGGACAGGATCAAATAATATCAACCTTAACAATGCAGACACTGGGCAGATAACAGATCTGGCACTAGAACATCTCTATGCAGACTCCATCCATAAGAGAAATCAGCGGCAGATAGCAGATCTTGAGGCACTGCTGGCGAAGAAAACTGTGGCAGGATCTGACACAGAAGTCGGATCTGGGAGGGCAGCGGATCTGGAAGCAGCAGCAGGGAAGGCGGCGTAGCAGCGAGGATGGCCGGCGCAGCAGCGGAGAGAACGACTGGCTCAAACACAGTCGTCGATCGCAGAGAGAAGAACGAAGAAACAGCGGTAACACGGCGTGAATCATGGGGAGATGCGGCGGTCTTCTTCAGTGCGCACCACCGCCGGCGAGAGAGCCGCAGTTCACCATGGAGGCGACGTCAAATCAGCGGAGGAGAGGATGCGAGGCGGATGCGGGCGAGCGTTGACGGAAAGAGGCGAACGGCGGAAGGAAACAACGCGGGATTAGGTTAAATCCTCTGATACCAAGTTGAGAATAAAACCAAGTATTATGAGCTCCCTTTACTCATATATATAAAGGAAGAGAGAAAAACATACAAAGTCCCAAAATATCCTTATGCGGGTAAGACCAAAAAACCAAAAAGACATTACATAATACGACTTGATTTCAACTGGAGATAGAAATCCGTAGGAGGATTTTTCGGCCAAGGAGAGAATAAGAATTAAAGGAGGCTCTGGGGCCATATTTATAGGCTTCATGAGTGGTTATGGAGGTCATGCGTCTATCCTCAATCCATAACCACCATGATCGCTATTTATAGGCCGATATTATGACGCCTCATACGCATATTATTTTATAATTATATTAACTGCAGACCAATCCTAATTTTGGCAGCGCACTTTCCCCCATTACCACAGATCATGCGGGTGGTTGCGTGCAGTGGCAGACGCAGAAATTTTTTTCATTGTAGGCGGACTTACAAGTTGTTTGATTGATACTATTAAACTACGTCTAATAATATTTTTTTTTTAACAATAGGGTATTAGCCACGGTTTAAACCGTGGCTAATACTATAATTTTTATAAGAATATGGTATTAGCCACGGTTTAAACCGTGACTAATACAGATATTTTTTAAAAAAATAGGGTATTAGCCACGATTTATAGTTTAATCCGTGGCTAATATAGATAAATTTTAAAAAATAGGGCATTAGCCACAATTTAAATCGTGGCTAATATTGTTAATTTTTAAAAAATAGAGTATTCACCACAGTTTGAACTGTATTCGCCACGATTTTGAACCGTAGCAAATACTATTAATTTTTTTTTAAAAAAATGAGTGTGGGCGGCCGCCCACGCTCGTCCCAAGGTGGGTCCGCCCATGGTTGCGTGGGTGGTTACTCACGTAACCAACGGCGGCGATCACGGGAGTGCGATCGGAACGGTAGAGAATTGGTGATGACCAAGAATGCGGCCGGCGGGGCCGGTCGGTGACGGAATTCAGTCGGCGGCGAAGGTTGGCCGAACGGAAGAAGAGGCCGGACGAGAGGCGAGGGGGAGGAGGCCGGCGACGGCGGCGGCGATCGTGAAAGAGAGAAGCGGCGGCGGAAGCCTCCGCGGGAAAGAAGAGTGACGGCGGCGGCGGCGGCCGTGGGAGAGAAGCGACGGCGGCGGTGGCGGCGGCCGTGGGAGAGAAGCGACGGCGGCGGTGGCCGTGGGAGAGAAGCAACGACGGCGGCGGCGGCGGCCGTGGGAGAGAAGCGACGGCGGCGGCGACTGCGAGAAAGAAGAGTGACTGCGGCGGCTGCCGCGGGAAAGAAGAGTAACGACAGATGCGGCCGCGGGAGAGAAGTGACGACGAAGCCGTGGGAGAGAAGCGATGACGGCGACGGTCGCGGGAAAGAGGCGACGCCGGCCGCGTGCCGGGAAGAGAGGCGGGGCGGCCAAGAGGCCGCCCGCCTCCAGGAAACCGCCGCCCAGATCTGGGCGGCAAGAAGCCACCCGACCTAGGAGGCCAGAGGGCGGGGCGCCGCCCCGCCCTCTGAAGCGGACGGGGGCCGCCGGGTCCAGGCGGCCAGGGGGAGGGCGGCCAAATGGCCGCCCCTCCCTGGAAAGACGCGCCCTGCACGCGGTTCTGGACCGCGTGCAAGTGCGCGCATACGCGCGGTTCCAAACCGCACACAGGCGCGCGGTTGGCCGTGCGCAGGCGCGCGATTCCCAGACTGCGCGCGGGTGCGCGCAGCCCCAAACCGTGCGCAGGTGCGCGTGGTTGCTGTACGCACTCGCACGCGCAATCCATCGGAGCCGCGCACATATTTGCGCGCGGACGAAAGCCTATCGGCTGGAATGGGTACGCGTGATTTTGCGGCCGCGCGGAGGTTCTTGCGGAGCGTGGACACGTCCGTAGGAATGCGTACGAGCGCGGCCAATGGTAGAGACTGTGCATATAGGATTTACGGCTCGGTCAAACCCATTCAGGGGTGCCCCATCATTTCCCAACCTCATTTTTTCCTCTACTCTAGTTAGGCTTGAGGTCAGAGCTGAAATCAACCTAGCCCCGTTCTCGAGTAATACTTGGATGGCATACATGCCATAAAATTATCTTATTCTTTATACAGAAAAGTAGAAATTGTAATATAATCTTAATCAACCTGTTCTGCTAATCCTATTTTATTGTAACCCGGTAAGCTATGTATCTTTTCTTTCTGGTTATTTTCTTTTTTTTTTCGATATCTATCATCTGAGTAGTTTGGGAGTTGGTATTGTATATACTGCACACACAGTCTCCCTCTGTCTGTCACATGGATCATACCACAGGGGATAATCTGGCACAATTTGGGAAACCTAATTCACTTATTTTGTTTGACAAACGTTGTTTTCTGCATACCAGTTTGATCATCCTTTCTCGGTCAACTTTATTCGCAGGGCAAAGGAGTCATCCTTAATAAACATGGCTGCTGGTGCAGCTGAGGATGTAAGGAGTAATTTTTTATTATTGTTTGTAGTTGCTTTGAACTTGAACCTTGCTTCTTATCAGGAACTTTGTTTTTTTTCAGGCTAACCATGCTGCCATTGATGAGAGGAAACCGCTCCTGCCCCGCTAAGTTATTCAAAAGGTGTGCATCCAAAATGAAATTTAAAGAAATCTCCATGCATTGGTGCTTTGCATCTTAAACTTGACGGGCAAGTGTTTAGGGTGTTCATCGATTATGCGAAAATATGAATGTGTTTTCTTAATGCCATATTTCTATAGGGCCATTTACCGGGACCTCCCCTCTAACTTTGTTAAATTACTGACAGCACCCCACTTATTTTCTAAATTACAAAAACTTCCCCTAAAGTTTTCATTTCATTACAAAAACCTCCCCTGAAGTTTTAATTTCATAACATCCATGTACAAAAACACCCCCCTGGGTGAACAGTGTCCAGGGGGGTATTTTTCTTCATGGATGCAATGAAATGAAAAGACCAGGGGAGGTTTTGGTAATGAAATGAAAACTTAAGGGGAGTTTTTTGTAATTTCGAAAATAAGAGGGGTGCTCTCACTAATTATGCTAGTTTACAGGGGAGGTTTGGGTAATTATTTCTATTTCTATATTTGAAAACCTGATCAAGATGCAGTATGCACGCCATTCTGTATCGTAACTCGCAGAACATAAAACCAATGCTAAGACAACTTTTGAAGACACTTTCGACCTGTTACAAGGAAACAACATTGGAAGTAGAACACTATAGTAAGCACAAGATGCAGTGTGCACACCATTCTGTGCCATAACTCTGAGAACAAAAAACCAGTGCTAAGACAACATTTGTAGCCACTTTCGGCCCAACTGTCACAAGGAAATAACACAGATAAACAACATTGGAAGTAGAACACTATAGTTGGCACAATATGACTTGCATCTATACTGTAGAACTTGAGAATGCAAAAAGCTTAATATTTATTATTCTCTTAAAATAAACTTTTTCACATTGAACAAAGGTGTCTCCTTTTATAGAAAGTTAAAGAGAGAGCTAATTGTAAACTAAAGATGTGAGGACTAAAGGAGGAGCTAAAGAGGAGAGGCCTTATGGGCCTAAATTTACATGGGATTTTTTTTATTTCTTGTAACACTCCCTCGCAAGCTTGAGGATAAGTCGTAGACGTCAAGCTTGGAGAGGAATTGTTGATATAGTGGACGAGACAAGGACTTGTTGCGAATGTCGGAGTTGTGACTGGCAGCCGCACATGCCGTAGATTCAGTTTCTGAAGTTGAACATTTTTTGGATAAAATGACAATCAACTTTAATATGTTCTGTACGCTCATGAAACACGAGGTTCTTGGCGATGTGAATAACAGCTTGACTATCGCAAAAGAGAGCAACTGGTGAAGGAAGTTTGACACCTTAAATCAGTGAGAATACTTTCTAGCCGTGTGAGTTCTGAGACGGCGGCAGCCATGGATCGATACTCTGCTTCAGCTGAAGACCGAGCAACCACAACCTACTTCTTACTTCGACGCTAAGTAACAAATTTCCCACCAAAATATGTGCAGTAGCCGCTCGTGGATCACCGATCGTCGAGGGACTCGGCGTAATCATCATCACAATATGCAATGAGAGATTGAGAGGGAGAGGGCTTGTATACCAGCCCTTGTCCGGAACATTCTTCAAGTATTGAAGAATACGCTCAACGGCCTGAAGATGAGAGACCCGAGGGATATGCGTGAAAGGACTGACCACGCCGACCGCAAAGGAAATATCTGATCTAGTGACAGTAAGATAAATTAGTTTGCCAACAAGGCGGCGATAATCCTCTGAATTAGGGAGAAATTGATCAACGTCAGAGCCATGAGCGCGGAGCTGATGATTTGCATCCATAGGTGTATCCACAGGCTTACATCCGAAGTAGCTTACACCATGAAGAAGTAGCGAAGTTGTCCCAAATCCTTAGTTTTAAAATGAGAGGCAAGATGTTAATTGATTTGAGTGATGTCGAGAAGATCATCACCAGTCACAAGGATGTCATTAACGTATACTAGAAGATTCACTGTGCTAGATGAACATTGTCAAATGAAAAAGAGAGAAATCTAGGATGGGCGGCGCCGGAGTCCACAATCCAGGAGGATCGAAGAGGAAAGGTAAAGAGACAAGCTCGATCAACTATAATTAAATGGATATTAAATTTTTGGAACTGAAATATTTTATTTTTTCTAATAATTAATAAAATAGAGGAAACAAAAAAATGTGCTAATTATGCTTTATGCATACACACGCACACACACGTGTGCGCGCGTGTACACGCGCACGTACTTGTGCATGTATATATACACATGTCTATGTATGTATATATATATATATATATATATACATGCACACATGTGTATGTGGTGTATACACACATATGTATGCATGTGTATGTATATGTGTCCGTGTATACACACGCACCTGTGTATCTATATCCACGCACGTACGTGTGTATAAGTGTGAGCCCCTTTATGATATTAGAAGGGGGCCATGGTATTTATCATTTAAGCGCTCTTGTTGATGTGGGACTATAGTTTGCGCATATCCCCTTTCGGTGTTCCATGAGACGAGCCTATGTCGCATTGATGGAATCACGAGGTTTCTAATCTCCTTGAAAAACTTTGCGCCCGTGAATCATCAAAAGTGTATGAAATGTGATGTTATGGACATGCAATTCTGCATTGAAATGATCCTACTGCATGATTTCATTTCTTGAATTACTTGTTTGAATTCTATAGTGTTGGAGCATACTATATTTAACCCCATATTATGACTATTTTGTGCAGGGGAAAGGGACAAGCAGAGTAAGGTTTAAGCAGTGGATATTTTTGGATAACTTGTAAGGGATACGCGTACACATAGTGTTACTACATAGATTTTTTTTTTCTTCTCTTTCATGTAATTCAATATTCTTTTGTGGGATTATCTCCAAATATTATGTAATATTTTCAATATTCATGCTCTTGTATTATTATTTTTTGCTTGAAATTTCAATTTTAGTTGTTTATAAAAATTATTTATTTATAGTTGTTTATATTGTTGCCATATTAGTTGATTGTAATTCATATTAGAATGAAGTCACTGCTGGTGTGATTGGTGCTAGTTTCGTCTCATTGTAATTATGGGATAAGATGCTACCTTCAATGAAATCGGATGTCTGCTGCATTATTGCCGCCTTTCAAATTCTACCTCTTTCAAACATCAATAATCATTTCTTGTTTTTAACTACAAAATGCATATATTATTTGTCTAATTTCGACATGTATTATGAGAGAAATAACTTAATTTTTTTTAGGATTAAAAAAACTTAAGTTTATATTGATATATATACACACATACACACACTAAAGTTGTGCACAATTCCTTTGTTGTGAATGAGCTCAGCTTGTTCGTCACATCCACGTGTTCCGCCCGTCACACACGTGTTCCGCCCGTATGATTAATTTGAAAAGAAAGGGAAAAAAAAAACATTTTGTTGTATTGTTTTGTAAATAAAAAATGAAGAATAAAAAGTCCTACACAATTTAAAAATTAATAATTTCCCATATGGTAATGACATCCCTTTACTTCTAGGCCTCAACTAGTTCAATATGTTTGAAGTCTAGAAAAAATTTGTCTCTCCTACCCCTTCTCATGAGTAATTGTGCTTCTATAGGATAGTCTTGTGAAGAGTGACCTCTTGAAAAGTACCAGTAAATTACCTATGAGAATGATCAAATATGTTCAGCTTTAGTATAAATTGGAATTAATTAAAATGGAAAATACTTATGATATTGTGATACTTGTGAGGACTGATATTGTGGTAATAGATTGGAAATAGTGCAAGATTGTTATGAAAGGATGTCAGCACAACAAAAATTTGTGCACAAAACTATAAACATATAGTTTAAGTTTGAGAAGATCCGTATTACACGTATATATGGCATTGTTATTCGCAAATTATAAATGGTTATCCGCAGATCAAATTGTTCATGTTTATAAATTATTATCCACATACCAACTTTAAATTTTAGCAATTATTGTCTTCTTCTTCGAAGCAAGGCTCGACAACGAACAAATTTCTCTGACAATCTTTTAAGTTTGTCGACAACTCTATTCCAACAATTTGACATGAAGTTCACCATTTTGATATGAATTTCTCCATTTTGATGTGAATTTCATCATTTTTGTCTTCGATATTGACTCAAAAAGTTGGCAAAGATGTTTCTTTATTGTCGAGCACTACTCATGAGAAGAAGACATTAATTGTTAAAGTTTAAATTTGATCTACGAATAATAATTTATAAGTATTAAAAATTTAGTCTACGAATAAGTTAATAAACATTTATGATTTGTAAATTACAACTTCCTTAAATATTATTACATTGTTGCGAAAAAAGATTAAATAGTATTACTGAATAAGTGCTAATCTTAAATTAGGTTAAATACTTGATGAATTACCAAACAATATAAGTAATATTTCGATAGTTTACTATCTTTAGCTTAGTCATCATGAATATATATAACTAATATAATAATAAGAAGAAAAATTTGCTATATGGTTCATTTGTAGCCATTGTGCTCTTCCTAGTCTTAATCTCACTAATATCTAAGTATATCATGTCTTATAGTTTCCTTCTAAAATCTTTTTTAGTCTACCCCGTCCCACGGTTAATATGCTTAGTAGCTAAATTTTCAAACACATAATAGCTGCCTCTAATGGCCTCCTTTGTACGTGCCCATAGTCCATCCCATCTTAATATAGCTTACCAAATTTATTACTTTAATTAATCTTAAGTTAACTTTATTATTCAGGTGATAATAATTATGTTTGTTAATTAGACAAGATCTTTCTAAGTACACTCGTCTAATATAATAGAAATTAGGAAATTATTTTTTAAATCCTATAAAAATATTTAAATTGTTTTTTTTGTTTAAATATGTGGCCGACTGGAAATTTCTGGACCTCCCTTTCCGTGCCTTTATATCAATTTTAATTTAATATTTTAATGCAAGCTTTAATATAAATTAATATATTTAAGTAGCAATTAACATATTTTTAGTCCCTTTATCGTAATTACTGTAGATTTTCCATGGCCAATAATAATATACACGCATAAATAATATTCTATAAATTGGGGCAAAGGGGAGGAGATGAAAGGCTTGAAGAGTCCGGGAGCAGATCTTCCCCCTCTTCTTCGTCTCTTTCTTCCTTCGCTGAGAACTTCTCTTCGTCGTCAGAGAGGAATATTCCGGCGGCGAAAGCATGGTGGTGAAGTTGTCTTCGTCGTCGTCTACCTCGTCTTCCGCATCCATCAGCTCCACTGACGACGCAACTAAGCCAATCAGCGCCGTCAAATTCCTCTGTAGCTTCGGCGGCCGTATCCTTCCGCGTTACCCCGATGGAAGGCTCCGGTACGTCGGCGGCGAGACCCGTTTCCTCGCCGTCCGCCGCTCCATCACTTTCTCAGGTCCGTTTCCTTCCCTTCGATTGATTGTCCGATTTTACAGTTGGCTTAATCGGGCTTAGGGTTTGGGAACAGATCTCCGTGTGAAGATGGGGGAGTTGTGTGGATCGGAGAAGGTGAATCTGAGATGCAAGCTCCCGACACAGGATCTCGACGCGCTCATCACCATTACCTCCGATGAGGATCTCGCCAATCTCATGGAGGAGTATGATCTCGCATGTCCGGATCGACAGTCCCCTCTCAAGATCCGAGCCTTTCTTCATCCCACTCCGACAAAATCCCCTCAATCGGCAACTCCCGCCGACTGGACAACGAGGTATTCTGTCCGGCCAGGTAGATCGAGCAGCAATCACCCCTTCAAGGGGTTCTCCGGCCATAGATTCCCCGTCGCGGCCAACTACCGCCCCATCCAAAACTGCAACCACCGGCAGCAATAGATCCAAGTCCAAAGGGGAGTAGAGCTTTTTTTCACTTATTCTCTTTTTCGAGGTAGAAGAAGTTGAATTGAAGATGAACTGAAGACCCTCTTTCCGTTGGATTGTGTATTGATTTTCGACATCCAAGTCTTATCCAAGCTGAAATGCTTAATAACAAAAGACCGATCTCCATTAAATCTGCAGCAGAAATATGAAAACCCCAACTAAAACGATTAAAAAAACAAGTTATAATTACGGAATTCCATCGAACAGACAGCAGAAAACTCAAATTGAAAACAAAAAATCCCAATGAATGAAGAAGAAGTTCTGATTGATTTCTGTAACTTTTTCTGAGTTCTGTGAATCTGTGTTCATGGCTGTCTGTGTCCACACATCATTCATTCCCCTGCTTCGTGATTCTTCGTCGTTCCCATTTCTCCTCATCGGATTTTGCAACGATCTCCATTTTTGTTTTCTACAGCTTTCGTTTTGATTATGAAATGTTTAACTCATTTGAAATTCTTTTGCTTCTCCATTGCAGGCGAATTATTGGGCGGATTCTGGCGAAATTTGAAGAATAATATTTCGTGCTGGAAAAATAGACAATGATTCAAGGAAGAAAATACATATCCTGGACTCAATCAAATTTGGACTCTCAATAATAAAAGGATAATTCTATACATACCTAAGTCATACATAAAAATCACAAAAAGTGGACCCATACATAATAAAAATATATTATTGGCCTTTTTCACACATCTAAAACACAAAGAAAAGTAAAGTTTGGATTATTTTATTGGGTGTGTGACCCATTTTTTGTGGTTCTTAGGTATGACTTAGGTATGTATAAAATTATCCATAATAAAATTATTCCTCACACTAAAAATCATTATAAAAAAATCACATTAAGAGAACTTGTTATTGAAGAAGTCTCAGTTTGACACAGGTGG
The DNA here is from genome assembly GCA_039513925.1 of Platanthera zijinensis. Classification (NCBI taxonomy): domain Eukaryota; kingdom Viridiplantae; phylum Streptophyta; class Magnoliopsida; order Asparagales; family Orchidaceae; genus Platanthera; species Platanthera zijinensis. Next base: position 5,922,163 of record CM077092.1, read on the forward strand.
TGGCGGTAGTAAACATATGGGTTAAACGGTCATTTTTTTAAGGAATATTTAACAAATATTATTCGTTTCAACATGAGAGTGGATGAAATTTTTTGGATGGGCATTAACAGATGACAATTTAATCCTGGTATTTATGACCGCATCACTGGAGCAAGCAGAAGTTACAGAAAAGAAAAAATATCAAGTCAAATTCAAAATTTAAAATTCAAAAATATTATAATTATTTTAGGGTGCTGTTACTAGCAAATTCAGTTTGATTTCTAGCAAATCATTACTATTAGCAAATCCTCATTTTTCAAAATTACTATTTGAAAATTATTTTGTTACTAGCAAACCAACATAATTTTTTTAAAAAAAAAATTAAATTTTGTTTAAAACATTCATTCTTTCAAAATAACTCGCTGCATATAATAACATTACAAATAATTTCAAATGTATTCATTCAACCACTTATGTTAGCATTATATATGAGTCAAAATACCGCAAATATTTAGTATGTGCAAAACTGTTTTTTCAACAAAATATCATTATCTGCGGTTTAGAAATATATTTGATTTTTAATTCCTATAAGGATGTGTTGTATATACGAGTTAAGTATATATAAGAATATATACGTACTTTTGAACTGCGTCTTATACGTACAATTTCATGAGAAGTGTTCAACATGAAAGTTGTAGATTTTGACGAGATCTACAATTTTTGTGTTGAACAATTTTTGATTTGAAGCACTTTAGACCCTCGATTTGGCCCCTGAAAAAAGTTACGGCGTGCATGTGTACGGACGCCCGGGTTCGGCGTGACTTTTTTCGGGGGACAAATCGTAGGCATAAACGGCTTCAAATCAAAAAGTGTTCAACATGAAAGTTGTAGATCTCGTCGAGATCTACAATTTTCATGTTGAACACTTTTTGATTTGAAATAGTTTAGACCCCCGATTTGGGTCCCGAAAAAAGTCACGCCGAAAATCTGTACGTTCCGTGCAAGTCTTTTTTAGGGCCCAAATTGGAGGCCTAAACGGCTTCAAATCAAAAAATGATCAACATGAAAGTTGTAGATTTCATCAAGATCTACAACTTTCATGTTGATCACTTTTTCAAATGAAAAATTTTGAGGATCAAAATTCAAAAATGAAAAATTGCCAAAAAGCAAGATTGGTTTGCTAGTAGTAATTTTTGGGAAGAGAAAAAAATGAAAAAAATGACAGAATCATTTTTTTTCTGGTTTGCTAGAAACGAAAGTGGGTTTGCTAATAACAACACCCTTATTTTTTCTTCATTTTTATTTGTTGACTAATAAAATTTAATTGTATAAAACATTAAAAAAGGGTTGTTATTTGCGCCGCAGTTTTGGCTAGTCGTACCGTAGTTTTTCTTAATTTTTCGTGTCTTTTGGAAATACGATCTGTACATGCATTTTTAGGAAAAGTGTTCAACACAAAAATTGTAGATCTCGACAAAGTTGTAGATCTCGACAAAATTGTAGTTTTTGTTGAGATCTACAACTTTTGTGTTGAACATTTTTCCTAAAAATACATGTACAAGACATATTTTTAAAAGGCGCGAAATCTGTGTGTATTTCTAAATTATGTCTTGTACATGCATTTTTTGGAAAAAATACTCAACACGAAAGTTGTAGATCTACAATTTTTATGTTTAGCACTTTTCCTAAAAATATATGTACAAACCTTATTTTTCAAAAATGCATACAGTACAACTAATCAAAACTGTGGTGCTAATAACACCGTCCTTAAAAAATATCTGACATATTGTTAAATCGGCTTTGGCCGTTTGCCGAATTCCCTGCCACATTGACAGCTACATGATGCTCCACTACAATAGCATCATTTTTATTTTTTGCAGAGCATTGATAATTTGAAATCAAAATCATTATTCCTAAAATTTATTTTTCATTCAATTTGGTCCCGAAATTTTTAAACTATTTAAAATCAGTCAAACTTCAAGTTAAATGAATAATTAATGGTGTGGCTGAGATTGAAGCATCTGTTCAATAATTACATGATTATACTAATCATAATAATAAAACAATTTTAATATAATAATTATTATTATTATCATTTGCTAATTACTATATCAAACATCTATACAAAAGATTACCTTTATAAAGTAAGAAAACAATTCTCCAAGTCAATCCGCTTTTTTATAAATATATATACTTCATATGATACATCAAGTAATATAAAAAAATGGTGTTTTAAGTCAACAGATTAAGGCTCCGTTTGGGAGGACTTATTTTCACCGGTCAAGCGGTCATGACCGCATGAATCAGGACTTAAATTTAAGTCCTGATTCATGCGGTCATGACCGCTTGACCGGTGAAAATAAGTCCCCCCAAACGGAGCCTAAGGCTCCGTTTGGGGGGACTTATTTTCACCGGTCAAGCGGTCACGGCCGCATGTACCGGACCTTAAATTAAGTCCTGGTTCATGCGGCCGTGACCGCTTGACCGGTGAAAATAAGTCCCCCCAAACGGAGCCTAAGTAGAAAGTATGTGCTTACTCTGGATCTAGTGATCAAATTCCAGGTTAAAGGATAACTATTATCTTGATGGGAAAAAAATCAAGTGAAATCAAAAGGCTAGGGATCAACATTAAGAAAAAAAAATGAAACTCATAGAAATAAGTAAAAATATGAGATATTGTTGTTGTGGCCAAACTCGACGTCCCTATCGGACCGGATTAACTTGGACCGTCTTAACTCACGGAGCGGTTGAGCGTGCACACAGTCAATGAGAGAGAGAGAGATTATACACACGATATTTTAACATGAAAAAAACCCTTCAACCGGGTAAAAAACCACGCGACCGGATTTGTGTCGGTCGAACTCCACTATCTGCTTTCGGTTACAACTTGCTTGAAGAATCGAGGGTGACCGGTCACACCTCATTACACTTTGGAGATGAGAGAGGGGGGTTTCTTAGGCTCACGACGGGCAACAGACTGCTCCGCGTGAGACTACTTGCTGGGACGTTGTGGGCGAACGGACACTTGTTGTAGTAGGAATTTTCTTCTTGCCACGCACTTTAGGACTTGGATGGATTTTTGATGGAGCGGCAGTGGCTCGAAAGTTACTCGATGGTAGTTCGTTGAAGGAATCTGGCAGGGCTCTTGCCTGAGGAGCAAGAAAGCAGATGAGAGAGATCTGAAATGAGGAGGTCTAGGGGTCTTTTTATAGCCTACAGGAGGTGGTTACGGTAGTTATGCGGCTATCCGAATATTGTAACCACCAACATCATATTTTTGAGTATAGTTTGGGGCGAATATTATTTGCATATTTAATTTTACTAAATGCAGGCCCCTACTAAAAACATGCCCCCCCCCCACCCCACTACTGGTGGTGGTTACGCAGGTAGCTACCCGCGCATCAAATGGTTGTGATCGTGGTGGAACGATTGGACGGTGGGGAAGGCGCCCAAGGAGTGCAAGAGAGGTGGTCGGCCACCACCTCAAGGGTGGTCGGACCCGGCGAAGACGGCGGGCCGCCGACGGGGGTACTGCTGGCCGGCCGGAGAGGGTTGGTTGGCCGCAGCCGGGCGGCACATCGGGCATGGCCCCGACGGCCACCGCTGGGTGTGGATCTGGCGCCGGTCGTCGGGCGCCGGCCTCAAAGAGCAGCACCGATCAGCCTCAATGCGAGCCATCGGCCGACCGCAAAGGGCGGACGACTAGAGCCGGCCCGAGAGGGAGGGCGTGGCCGCATATGACACCTCCCGCAGAAGTTGCGGTAGGGAAGGCTCCCGCCAGCCACAATGGTCGGCGTGATCGTCGCGCCATACGGTCGCGGGTGCTTGGTTGTAAGGTACGACCCCTTGGCCGGCCGGAAGTCGGGCTGTCAAGAGCCAGCCCGCGGGAGGCGGGAGAGAGAGGCCTACCTCGGTGGCCGGCCCCAGGCGGTCCGGGGAACGGGATCGCGCGCGCGCGGTTCCCCCATGATCTCCATTTTTGATGATGGTATTATGGAGAGTGGGCTAACTGCACCCCAATAATGCTATAAATGGACTTGTCTCATCAATTGCCCCCTGAAATCCTTGGTGTTAGAAACCATTTGAGAAGAGCGAGGATTTTTTTTCTTCTTCTATGAGGGATTCTTCCGATGGTAATAATGGTGATGTTGAACGGAGAGGTGTCAGAGAAGGAGAATTGTGGCTCTTCGCAAACGAAGGTAAGTCGTAAAGAAGACGGAAAATGGTGAACGTGCACGGACAAGGGAGGTCGAAATGCTAAGCCGACGAGCGGAACCATCCGACATGGGTACGAACTCGCCAGCTAAGACGCCCCCCGATGCGGCCTTCCATGGGGGCGGGTGCGCCCCTAGGTGTGCGGGCGCGCACCATGGGTGCGTGCGGGCGCGCGCACCTTGGTATGCGGGAGCGCACAGCTTGGTATGCGGGCGCGCGCACCTTGGTATGCGGGCGCGCGCACCTTGGTATGCGGGCGCGCGCACCTTGGTATGCGGGCGCGCGCACCTTGGTATGCGGACGCGGGCACCTTGGTATGCGAGTGCGCGCACCTTGGTATGCGGGCGCACACACCTTAGTCTGTGGGCACGCACGCATTTGGTGCGTGTGTGTGCACTGCTGGGTGTGTACCGTACGCACTACTGGGTGCGTGCAGCACACCCCTTTACTTGAATGGGCGCTCGCGCTCCCCTTTTAGGTAGGAGGGTTGTTGTTTGTGTACAGCTTGCGTGTTGATTGTGTGCATGCATATGTTTGCCTTCTTGTGAACAATTTGTGCCGCTTTTGACTTCTCGTGTCGGGATTGCAGCTGTCAGGCGCTCAATTGAGCACCTGCTACTTGATCGTTTTTATCTAACCTTTGATTTTATTTTCACACTTCGAAGCGTCCTACAAGGACTATGTGGATGTGCTCTACGCTCACTACTGGGCAAGTTGCAGTTTGGAGGAAAAGATACAGGCTACCGGCTGATCTTGATGTGAAGATACCTCATGCTGAAGAGCGGGTTAAGAACCCACCCAGGGGTTGGTTGGCAATTTGCGAGACGACGTTGAGGTCTGGCTTCCTCTTTCCATCATGCGAGGAGGCGGTGTACATTCTAAAGTTTTACGGCGTCCTGATATCCCAGTTTACTCCGCTAGGGATGACTCGCATCATGGGGTTGATAGCTTTCTTCAGGGAGCATGACTCAAGATTCTCTTTGGAGTTATTCGGAGATTGATTTGATGTCTGTGTTGACGGTGACGATCGTGTCGAAATCCACAGTAATAAAAGTTGGCTTGACTTTGAGGCCCGAACGGATCGTCGTCATGGGAGCACCCTGTTTGGATATGTCAGAAACTCTTGGGGCTTGCCTGAACTCTGGAATTCCTTGCCCGATCGTTTCCGGCGTCAGAGAGGGCAAGAGCGGGACTTTACTCCAATACTGGGATTTTCAGATTCTCGGGAGTTGGCGAACCGCTTGTTCAGTATTTTTTTATTTGTGGAAGTAAAGTGTTTGTCTCAATGTGTCCTTTCAGTTGATTTTGAGCTCGTTGCGTTCGCACCATTAGTTTGCAAGAGGAAGCTTGTTTTAAGGATTAGTTGTGATGTTGCTACGAAGTTGCAAACTTCGTCAAGTCGAAGAGAGGACCTGATTGAGGAGGCACCGTGTGACGAGCCTACTCCAATTGATTCAGATATTAAGGTGATAGATATGTCTGCCCCTTGAGTCCCCTGCACAGAGGCTACTGCTCCCCCCCCCCCCCCCCGAGTGTCTTCTTCTTTGAAGGCAATGAGTGACGTGGTAAGTGAACTGTTCATCTTTCTTCATTTAAACTGATTACGTTGCACTACCTTAACCCTTTGTTTAGTGTTTGCAGATTAAATCTCAGGCGCATATAGCGTTCGCGTGGAACGATCATTATGTTTGCTTGAAGGATGAATACTTAGCTCTTCAGGAGAAGCTTCGGGTTGCGGAGGCTTCACTTGTTACCTCCAGAAAGGAGCTAGATCGAGAGGTATCCTGATTTTGATGGATCGGGTCAGAGTTGAAGTCAGATTTGGAGTAAGCTCGTGCATCGTTACGGATAAAGAAGTCCTTGATGGTGAAGACCGTGCATACGTTGAAGACTGCTCGGGAGGATAGTATCGGCTTGAGGGCAGAGTTGGAGGCTTCCAGGGCTGAGATAACGTGTCTTTCTTCAGAAGGGCAGGTACTTGAGATGAAGGTGACTAGATTTGAGGAGTACAGGGATTCTTTATACTATATGTGCAATCATGATTACATGTTGAGGAGGTCCATGAGGACGTTTGGTCCAGATTCGTTGAGCTTCAAATAGAGGATGTCTGTGAGGTTGCGCTCAGACGCGGGGTGTCGAAGGCTTTTCGCCTGGTAGCCAAGCGCCTGAAGTGTGACATCTCGTATCTTAGCTTTGATGACATTTCTGATGACGAAGGAAATGACCCCTAAGCCTGATGTATAAGTAGTCAGCGAGTAGTGGCTTGCACTTTTATCCTTGTATGCTTATATACATTTTCTTTCTCTTGTTGAGTATGATGTATGTTTTTCATCGCCCTTTGGTGATTTTGTGTAGCACTTGCGCCTATATTGAAATGATAGTACTGTTCTTATTCTTCTTTCCTTGGTTGTGCAAATCCTGATAGCTGGCAGAATGTAAGCTTGTGGCAATGTCGGAGAATGTGGTGACTTTATCTGCGAGTTGGAGAATGTAAGGATTCGATCCAACTGTAGGGCCGAACTTGGCCATGAGAGGATTGCCGGAGAATGTAAGTATATTCGATCCGGGTGTCAGAGAATGTAAGGATTTGATCCGGGTGTCGGAGAATGTAAATATTTGATCTGACTGCGCGACCGCGAGGGGGGCAGGCCCTGGCGATGGTGGGACGTTGGCCTATAGTAACGACAAAGAATGTAATGATTCAATTTGATCGTCGGAGAATGTAATGATTCGATCCGGTTGTGCGACCTAACCTGGCTATGAGCCGATTGCCAGAGAATATAAGGATTCGATCCGGGTGTCAGAGAATGTAAAGATTTGATCTGATTGTACGATCGCAAGGGGGGGCATGCCGGCTTGGAGATGGCGGGGTCTTGTCTTGCAGTAACGACGAAGAATGTAATGATTCGATCTGATCGCCGGAGAATGTACTGATTTGATCCGGTTGCGCAGCCTATCTCGGGTGTGAGTTGCTCGCCGGAGAATATAAGTATTCGATTATAGGAGTGGTCTAGCCTAGCCGAAGAGTTGGCTCTCAGAGAATGTAAAGATTCAATCCAGAAGTGACCGAGCCTTGTCGGGAGTTGCTCACTAGAGAATGTAAGTATTCGATCTGGGGAGTGACCTAGCCTGGTCGAAGAGTTGTCTCCCAGAGAATGTAAAGATTCGATATGAAAGTGACCGAGCCTGGACGGGAATTGCCCGCCGGAGAATGTAAGTATTCGATCTGGGGAGTTGTCTAGCCTAGCCGAAGAGGTCATGAGACGAGAATAAGGAAAACACAATGTAATATGATCAATTTAAAGATAGTTTGTGTGATTCATGACTCTCAGTTTTTACATCATAAAAAGTAAAAGACAGAAAATAGTATAAGGATTCATTGATAGAAGTAACACAGATTCTGCGCATTCCAAGTGAGGGGAAGAGTCTTTCCTTTTTCAGTTCTGATTTTGTAGGTTCCTTGTTTAACAACGGCAGTAACGATGAAAGGTCCCTCCCATGGTGGTTAGAGTTTGTCCTTTTGCGGCCCTTTACCAGTTGTCTCGATTCTTCGTAGGGCACAAGGTCCCCCACATTAATCTGCATGGGATTTACCCTCCGATTTTATAAGCGTGTCACTCATCCCTGGTATACGGTGATGCGCATGGTAGGTGTATCCCTGATATCTGAGATGAAGTCAAGGTTTTCTCTGAGCAACTCATCGTTCTTCTCAGGATTAAAGTTAAGAATGTGTGTGCTTGGGACGCCGATGTCGATGGGGATAACCTCCTTTGACCCATAACAAAGATTCAACGGGGTTTCCCCAGTAAGGGTTATCTCGGTAGTGAGGTACGCTCATAGCACATTGGGGAGTGTGTCCACCCACTGCCCCTCGACTTCTTCTAGCTGAGTCTTCAGTCCTTTGAGGATGGCCCTATTTGTTACTTCAATCTGTCTGTTTGTTCGCAGATGCGCTACGGCGGTGTGGTGCAGGTTGATCTTCAGATCCTCACACATTTTTGTGAATGATTTTCCCATGAACTGGGCTCCATTATCAGTAATGATGGTGGCTGGGATTCCAAAGCGGCCGACGATATTCTTCCAGACAAATTGCTTGACGTTTTCTTCTGCTATCTTTGTTAGGGGCTCAGCTTTACCCATTTGGTGAAGTAGTCGATTATCATGATGATGAAATTTCTTTGACATGACGCTACAGATAGGGGACCAAGAAGGTCGATACCCCATACGCAAACGACCAGGCCCCTTGAAGAGGTGCAAAGGCCACCGGTGGTTGGTGGGGAACAATGGCGTGAAGCTGGCAGTTTTGCATTTTTGGACGAATTCTGCTGCATCCTTCCTCATGGTCGGCCAGTAGAATCCTTGGCGCAAAATCTTCCAAGCCAAGGCCCTTCCGCCCAGGTGTTCTACACATACTCTTCCATGGACCTCCCACGTGGTATACTCTGTATCGGGCTCTGAAAGGCACTTCAAATAAGGTCCAGAAAAGGATCTCTTAAACAACTCTCCATCAATAAGGGTTGAAGTTGCAGCTCGCATTTGCAAACGTCGTGCTTCTTTGGTGTCCTCCGGAAGGTTCCCGTACTTGATATAGGCTCGTAGCGGGGCGACCCATGAAGATTCTGGTGCATCAATTGTGGCTATGTCACATGTGGCCAACTTAAAAAGTGCATCTGCCTTGGAACTCTGTTCCTTGGGGATGTGTACCACCTGGTATTGGGGAATCTTAACGAGCAGAGCCTTTACGAGTGAGAGGTATTGTTGCATGCAAGGCATAGTTCACCGTTTACCCTCACTAGCACTCTGCCTACATCCTACTCATCCTATACTATAAGTTAATATAATAAGACCTAGTCCGATCAACTTTTTTAATAAACAAATTATTTTATTTATTACTCAATAAAATATTACATACAAGGCATAGTTCACTGTTTATCCTCACAAGCACTCTTCCTATTTCTTACTCATCATATAATATAAGTTAATATAACAAGTTGAGAATCAGTATGAATAGTCAAGTTCTTTACCCTGCAACCGATGGCAAGCCTGAGGCCAGCGACTAGGGCCTCGTACTCAGCAACGTTGTTTGTGGATGAAAATTTCAGTGTGAGGTCGTACTCCAAAGTAATCTATTTTGGGCTGACAAGGAGTAGCCCTGCTCTAGCTCTTGAGGCTCCATCGGCATAGAGAGTCCAAGAAGGAGAGGAAGTGTCAGGCGTAACCCCAGCCTCAGGAAGAATGGTGCTTTCCACGAGAAAGTCGGCCAACACCTGAGACTTAATGATTGGCCGAGGTAGGAAGTGGATATCAAACTCTCCCAACTCAATAGCCCATTTCACCAATCTTTTGGGTGCCTCTGGCTTCTGAAGAATTGCACGGAGCAGGAGCTCGGTTAGTATCTTAATTATATAAGCTTGGAAGTATGGTCGTAGCTTCCTTGCAGAGAAGACGAGGGATAAAGTTGTTATGTTTGCAACGGGATACCGAGTTTCGGTATTTGTGAGAATCTTGCTGAGGTAGTAGACTGGTCGTTGGATCCCCCCCCTTCTTCTTTGACCAATAACGAGCTTAAGGCTACTGGAGATATTGCCATGTACAGATATAAAACCTCTCCGGGGATAGGCTTTAACAAAAGCGGAGGCGAGACCAGGTACTGTTTGAGCTGCTCAAAAGCAGCTTGGCACTCGTCCGTCCACTGAAATCCGGAGCTCTCCCCCCCCCGGAGAATTTTGAAGATGGGGAGGCACTTGTCACCGGTGCGTGCTAGAAAATGCGAGAGAGCGGTGATTCTTTCATTTAGACATTGTACTTCTTTGATTGATCGCGGGAGTGACATTTCCTCCAACGCCTTGATCTTTTCAAGATTTGCCTCAATTACCCGTTGGGTTACCATGAACCCTAAGAATTTTCCAGTCGTGACACCGAAGGCACACTTGTTGGGGTTGAGTCGCATTTGGAAGCGACAAAGGAGGTGAAAGCACCTCTCGAGGTCTTCCAAGTGATTGCTACGAGAGACGCTTTTTACCAACATGTCATCCACATATACCTTCATTGCTTTGACGATGAGATCCTTAAACACTGTATTCCTCAGTCGTTGATAATTTCCCCAGTATTCTTGAGACTGAAAGGCATTACCTTGTAACAATACACTCCTTTATTTATTCTGGATGCGGTGTGTTCCACATCAGCGGGATTCATTCTTATCTGGTTATAACCGGAGTATGCGTCCATGAAGCTGAGAAGCTGGTGTCTGGCGGTTGAATCAACGAGCTGATCGATACTGGGGAGAGTAAAACAATCCTTTAGGTAAGTCTGGATGAGGTTATTATAATCAATGCACATCCTCCACTTTCCAGAGGTTTTTTCACCATGACAACATTGACAAGCCAGGTGGGGTACTTTGCTTCTCGAATAAATCGTGCTTCCAAAAGCTTCTCTACCTCTTCCATGATCGTCTGCAGTCGTACGTGGGCGAAGTTTCTCTTCTTTTGGATTACTGGCTGATTGCGCGAAACTATATCCACAAACGACAACGACAAGTGTACCGTATCGGAAGTGGTATAAGTTTATAAAAACCAAGGTCATATTAGACTCGGGGTGGTCAAGTAATTCTACTTCGAAAATCGCTCGGCCCGAAATCGAAATTTTCGATTCGAACTCGGCTCGAAATCGAAATTTATTTCGAGTTGAGTCGGCTCGACTCGGAATGGCTCGATTCCGAGTCGGCTCGAAGTCGAATCGAGTCGGCTCGAAATGAATCGAGACGGCTAAAAATCGAATAGAGTCGGCTCGAAATCGAATCAAGTCGGCTTGAAATTTAGCAATTTTTGTTTTATTCCTAGTTTGCTCAAAATAAAATTGGGCAAGCTATAAATTTAGCAAATGAAACACTTAAAGCCTTTATTCTTTTTATTTAGGTTTAATTATTTTTAATCTTAAAATAAGAATATATTAATAAATACATAATTTTTTTAATTAATTCGAGTTGATTCGAATCATATTTCGAGTGATTCAGGTCTGACTCGAAATCCACTCGAAATCAGATTCGAGTCAAATTGAATCGACTCAAATTGAGTCAAATCAATTTTAACCGATTCCGATTCGGCTCAATTTTCGAACTATTTTCGAGCGATTTTCGTGTTTCGAATAATATGCTCAGCCCTATATATATATATATATTACATACACACATATACATATATGCATATGTATATACATATATGCATATGTATATACATATATGCATATGTATATACATATATATGCATATGTATATACATATATGCATATGTATATACATATATATGCATATGTATATACATATATGCATATGTATATACATATATATGCATATGTATATACATATATGCATATGTATATACATATATGCATATGTATATACATATATGCATATGTATATACATATATGCATATGTATATACATATATGCATATGTATATACATATATGCATATGTATATACATATATGCATATGTATATACATATATGCATATGTATATACATATATGCATATGTATATACATATATGCATATGTATATACATATATGCATATGTATATATATATATATCTATACTATATAATAAAGAAGTATCGTGGTCTCTCGATAGTAATGAATTTATAATTCATGGAATTAATCAGAACCGTCCGATATGAATGCATTATTCAGCAGCCGTTTGATCAAATATCCGATCTGGACGATCATGAAATCTCAGCCGTCCGATCATCGGATCAATCATGGCCGTCCGTTACTTTTTTATAGGTCTCCTAAACCTACCACTAGGGTGTCCTAAACCTATGTGAAATTACGATTTTATCCCTATAAATCTTAAAAATTGGGGAGAGGAGCCAGCTATTAAAATTAAATTTTAATTTAAATGCAGTTGTCCGGTTTTGATCCCAGGACCTCAAGGACAGCAAGAACAACTCAAACCAATGAGCCAAGTAAGCAATTATGCTAACATTTCAAATAATTTATACTTATAATGTTATAATTTATGTATTTTTATAAAAGAAATTTATATAAATATATGTATAATATAATTCATTATTATGTATAAGTATACTATCTTTTTCTTAAATTATCGTTATGGGTCGACGAAGTAATCCCGAGCGCCAGACGAATTAATTTATTTTTTTATTAATTTTAAAAAGGAGGTGGTTCGGTACTTTTGCGAAGCCCACCGCGTGGCGGCCGAAGCCCGCCGTTGTTGGCCGGGTACTGTGGCGCGTAGCCATCGGGCCGGAGGCCCGTGCCTGTCACTCGTATATATATATATATATATATATATATATATATATATATATATATATATATATATATATATATATATATATATATATATAATGAGTGGTGACTTTGGAAATATTCCGCCGAGCTTCATGTTGACAATTTGGTCTTGCATGCGAACTCTTGGACGCGACAGCAGGATATTGCACGTAAACCCCCCAAGGCCTGTCGTAATCCTATAAAATAGACAATATAAGATTTAGAGCGTGAAATATTATTTTTACGAATTTTATGATTTACAACGAATAAAAATTATTATTTATTTAAATATAAGAAAAATATTCGTCCAAAATGATGACTAGAATACTAGTCATCACGGCCTGCATGCGGGATTAATGTTGAGATAGTGCATAATAATGTGAGGATCTACTCCAGGCATGTCTTCAGGTTTCCAGGCGAAAATATCTTTGTACGCGCGAAGAAAGATGATGAGTTCCTCCTTCTCGACCTCGGACAGGAGGGATCCCAGCTACACTGTTCGGGTTGGGTCTTGCTAGAAAAGTGAGACCTCAATTAACCCTTCTATGGGAGCCCCGCGCTGCATTGTTGTTTTGTCGCGCGGGTCAAACTCATCAATGTTGTGGGTAACTGCTGACGCTGTGTGAACCTACTTTGAGGAGAAAGTGTGAGCTTCCTCTTGGCTCACTCTAACAACTCCTATCCCGCCGGGAGTCGAAAACTTCATAAATAGACGTGAAATTGACAGGATAGCTTCAAAAATAGACTGGATCGGCTTTCCGAAGATGACATTTTAAGCTGAGCTTAAGTTTATGACAATGAACCGTGAGTCGTGCGTGGCCTGCCTTGGAAATTCACTCATTGTAACTGGCAAGGTGATTGTTCCTTAGACCGGAACTGGGTGGTTATTAAATCCGTAGACAGGTCCTGTTGCGGAACCGAGGTGCTGCTTGGTGAGTTTCATATACTCTGAAGGGTAGACAGGAATAATATGTCGACAGAACTCTCATTGTCGACTAGGATCCTTTTGACATTATAACAGAGATCCCCGATTCCCGCACTGATCACGAGCGGGTCATTGTGGGGAATTCGAAATCTCACGAGGTCTTCGTTGCTAAAGGTGATGGTGTTGTCCCACCTGAGCCTTTTGTCTTCATGACCTCTCGCGGGTATGTCAACTGAGAATATCTGGGAGGAGAGACCCGGGATCCCGCCACTTGTCTTGATGTCGCTCATCATCTGCAAAATGGTAATGTCTCTTGATCTTGTGAGGATGTTGGGAACTATTTCCCACAGACGCTGTCAAACTGTTGCAGCCAAACTCGACTCCCCGGTCGGACCAGATTAACTTGGACCGTCTTAGCTCACAGAGTGATCGAGCGCGCACACAGTCAATGTAAAAGAGATATTAGGCACACGATATGACGTGGAAAAAACCCTCAATCGGGTAAAAAATCATGCGACCGGATCTGTGTCGGTCGAACTTCACTATCTGCTTTCATTTATAAGTTGCTTGAGGAATCGAGGGCGATAAGCCGCTCCTCGTTACACTTTGGAGATGAGAGAGAGGGTTTCTTAGGCTCACGACGGACAACTGGCTGCTCCGCTTGAGACTACTTGTTGGGACGTTGCCGGCAAACGAGCACTTGTTGCTGTAGAAATTTCCTTCTTGTCGCGCACTTTGTGACTTAGACGGATTTTTGATGGAGCGATGGTGGCTCGAAGGTTGCTCGAAGGTGGCTCGTACGAGGAATCCGACAGGGCTCTGACCTGAGGAGGAAGAAAGCAGAGGAGCGAAAGATCCGAAATGAGGAGGCTTGTGGGCCTTTTATAGCCTTAAGGAGGTGGTTACAGTGGTTATGCGACTATCCGCACACCGTAACCACCATCATAATTTTGAGTATAGTCTGGGGCGAATATTATTTGCATATTTAATTTTACTAAATGCAGGCTCCTACTAAAATTATGCCCCCCCACCCCACTACTGGTGGTGGTTACGCAGGTAGCTACCAACGCGTCGGACGGTCGAGATCATGGTGGAAAGATCGAACGGCGGGGAAGGCACCCAAGGAGGGCAAGAAAGGTGGTTGGACACCACCTCAAGGGTGGTCGGCCCCGACGAAGACAGTGGGTCGTCGGCGCAGCGCCGGCCGTGGGTGCGACTGACTGACTGGAGAGGGTCAGTCGGCCGCAGCCGGGCGGTACAACGGGCACGGGCACAGTCCCAACAGCCACCGCCGAGCACGGATCTGACGTCGACCGCCGTGTGCGGTCCCTACATCGACCACCAGACGCGGCCCTAACGCCAGCCGCCGTGCACGACATCGGCGTCGAGTGCCGACCGCAAAGCGTGACACCGGGCGGCCGCAAGGCTCGGCCGACCGGAGCCGGCCCAAGCGGGGGGGGGGGGGGGGGGGGGCGGCCGGCCGAGCACACCCCCCGAGGTGCGGGGCACGGCCGGACACATCCGGCACCTCCCGCGAAGGTCGTGGGAGGGAAGGCTCTCGCCGGCCGGGGTGGCCGGCGGGATCTCCGAGCCTCGCGACCGCAGGTACTTGACCGCGAGGTGCGGCCCCTCAGCCGGCCGGAAGGCAAGCCGGCTAGAGTCGGCCCGCTGGCGGCGGGAGAGAGGGGCCGGCCTCGGTGGCCGGCCTCGGTGGCCGGCCCCGAGCGGTTCGGGGAACGGGATCCCGCGTGCGCGGATCGCGCGTCACAACACGTACCGATCGCGCGCGTGGCAGTTCCCCCAAGATCTCCATTTTTGACGATGAGATCATGGGAAGTGGGCTAACCGCACCACAATAATATTATAAATGGACTTGTTCCCATCAATTATAATTATTTGAATATTGTTTCAATATTTTAAATTACTATTATTTTGTAAATCAAAAGAATTATTTGGAGTTTTTAATTTATGAGGTATCCCAAATTAATTTGTTCCATGATGACAAAAACCAGTGTTTGAGATTATAAGGAGGAAGAACCAATTAAGGAGGACAAGTCAAAATTGGGAAGATAATTGAGAGGTTTGTTTTTATTTCTTGTACTTCTTTTAGCGTGTCCTCATTATTTTGGTTGACTATATATAATTTAAGAGCGCTGATATTTGCAGATCTATAATAGTTATTTGCAAGTTCAAATCTTAAAATATAAAGAAATTTTAACCTAAAATAATCCATGTTGTGGATTGCTCAAGGTTCCGGTAGATTAGACTAAATTGAACCGTTTTAGCCCGGGAGCGATCAGACAAACAGTCACAGAAAATAGAAAGTTGACAAGGCAAATCTTTTAAAGTGGAAAACTCGTCAACTTGGTGAAAAATCACGTGATCGGATCTATTCCGGCCAAACTTTCACTATTTGTTGGTTGTTGTACAATGCTTTTAAGAGAATCAAGGGCGACAAGACGCCTCTTGTTAAATTTATTGGAGAAAGAGAGAAAGCAAGGCTCAGAGGGTGACAGATCATCGCTCACGAAGCTGAGTATTTCTTTGTATGTTGTGAGGAGCGATGTGCTCATTATACTATGGATCTCTCTGTTAGTGCTTGGAGGCGAGAGCGACGTTCTCTGCACATCCTGGTATCTGCGGCTTAGATGTTTGCGTGATGTGCTCTGAGCGTCTTATCCTTTGCTGCTTATATCGTGTTGTATTTGGAGGAGTCTGGAGTGGTTAACTTGTTATTGACTGATGGACCCGCTGCTGAGTTGAGGGGGCTGAGAGTACTGTGGTCTTCCTTCTTCTAACGGTGTAGGGCAAACGAACTTGGGAGCGCTGACAGGCTTGGTCTGTTCACGCTGAGAAGGTTTGTGGTTTGCTCGGTCACCACACAGACGACCAAAAGGCATAGGGAAATTATTGGACTTCCCGCGACCTTCAAAGTGCTTGATAAGTCTTGCGGGCGGTTTTGGCGTTCAAGATGGACTTTGGCGGTCAAGACGAACTTCAGTGGTCAAGACGGACTTCGGCGGTCAAGACAGACTTTGGCTGTCAAGACGAACTTCGGCGGTCAAGACGAACTATGACGGTCAAAATGGACTACGATGGTTAAGATGGACTTTGGGGGTCAAGGCGGACTTCGGTGGTCAAGACAGACTTCGGCGGTCAAAGCAGATTTTTGCGGTCTCCAAAGTTGGTCTTGTAGACTATTGGCATTTGAAGTGTGCTCTCCGAGGTTATCTGAAGAGCCGAGTGAACCGAACGTGGGCTTAGAGCAGAGCGCGCGGTAGGGCACTTGGACATAGGGTGCGGGGGCGCACTTGGAGCGGAGCGTGCGGGGGCGCACTTGGACGGAGCGCGCGAGGTTCACTTAGAGTGGAGAGCGTATGAGCGCACAAAGAAGCGGCGCAAGAGAAAGAGGCGTGTGCGAGGAAGAGGTGTGTGCGAGGAAGAGGCGTGCACGAGGAAGCGGCTCGTGCGGGAACATGCGGAGAAGCGGCTCGCGCGAGAACACGCGGGGAGGCGGTGTGCGCGAAAACGCCCGTGGAAGCGTCAGATGTGGGGAACTTTGGAAAGGTCGAGGTCTCCGCTTGGAATACTGAACACTATGTTTTGAGATTCTAGAGTATCCTTTTGGGAGATCGGAACACTCTATTTGGAAGAGACATGTGACACCCTAAGTCCCGGTTTGGAGTTCAGGCTGGGTGACACGGCCTGGGACACGAGCGTGCCCCAGGGCGTGTCCAGCTCTGTGTACTCGAGTGGTTATCGAGTAGGACTCGAGTGGGCCTCGAGTGTGTCTCGAGTAAGGCACACGGCCTGGGATACGGGCATGTCCCAGTGGATTTCCTTCACTGTGTTGTCACGAGTTCGGGCAGTCGACGATCTTCGAGAGGTGACACGGCCAGGGACATGGGCGTGTCCCAGGGCGTGTCCTGCTCGGGTTGGTAGTCGGGCTGTGTCGAGTGAGGAACACGGCCTGGATACCAGGTGTATTCTGGGTGACACGGGTGTGTCAAAGTTGACACGGGCGTGTTGGGTACCCGTGTCCCTTTCGGGATGGTTGGTCATGTGTCGATTGAGGGGCACGCCCCTCAATACGGGCGTGTATTGGTTGACACGGGCGTGTAGGGAGCTGACACGGGCGTGTCTAAGCCCATGTGCTGGTCTGGATTGAGTCGGTTATGTGCCGCTTAAGGGACACGGCCTGTGACACGGGCGTGTCACAAGCCGTGTCAGCCCAGAAAAGATGCTTTTCAAAGCGAATCAAGGCCGTTCATTTCCTTCTATTTGGATCTTGTGGTCCAAGCTCCTTCCTGCTATTATAAGGCCGAGGAGTGAGAGATAAACTCCCATTTTGTGTTGGCCATTCTCTTTCTAAAGAGAAGAGAGAGAGGAGAGCATAGAAGGAAGAAGGAGAAGGATTCCGGCCGCCGGTGGAGCTTTAGCGATCCGAATCGAGAGCCGAGTTCAGCGTTGTGGAGGCAAAGCCATCGCGGTGATTACCATCCGACTAGATTTCCATGGCTCCTAAGCAATCGTAAAGGATAACGATCTCCTTTTTGGACAAGTGAAATCCTACTTTATGCATGTGCATGGAATCCTCCATCAAGAGGTGGAATGCGTAAGCAATTCCAACAGGTTGATAGTTGATATCCCCTATTGAGTCTGCATCTAGATCCAAAAAAGAGTAGTACGGAATAGGCATGCTATGTGAAGCCCTTCCGGACGATTAGTCGGGATTAGTGATGTTTCTATTGCGAATCGGAGAAGACTCCACATGTAAAACGAGTAACTTACGGAGTTTGTGAGGATGCTTGTGAGTTCCTTGTGTTCTATGCTCTACATGAGTTGAATGCGTTGTGGCCGTGAGAGCCAGATTATGTGATTGGCTGAGCGGTGTGCTCCCAAGAGCTTGCGTGGCAATAGAGTTGCGAACTCCTGAGAGAGAGAGCTGTGAGCTCTGATGGTTGTGCAGACAGGAAAAGGAAACCCGACTCGCATCAAGATCTGCGCTATTGACGAGTTGAGCAATGGGAAAGGGTTGACCTGTACCTGCGTTATACCCATCCAAGAGAAGGTTAGAATAATCGCATCGGAGCGCATAACGAGAGATCAATTAGGAGATCGGAATGGCTCGTCGATCAGGTTTGCTCAAGTGTTGACGTGAGGTTACCACCTCTGGATGGGATGGGTGAGAGGGTCTCCAGTCTGCGCATTGTAGTTGACTAATGATCCATCGCCAACAAGTTAAGAACCTCTAATCTGTGGTGGGACCAAGGATGATCCGGTACACCGTAAGCATGCCCTGAGTGCACGAATCGTCTAGCACGAAGGTCGGCATTTGTGATGTTGTTGTGTGTGAGTGCACTTGTTGTGATATATATGTTATAAGACCCCATTTTTTTTCTTTTTTAAACCCCCGGGGTCTAATGCCCAGAATCGTCGTTCTGCGGTGGCACCGACACTCGGGAAGGCTACCACTACAAAACACCTATTCTGCCGGTCTTTTCGATCATCAAAGAGTGAGTAGTAATCATAAACTGAAATGTAAATGAGTCCACAAACATCATATAAAATGAGATATCACAGTAAGCCCATCAATATAGAAAAGAGAGAGTACTGTAAAAGATCAGTACAGATAAAATATAAACGGGCTTAAGCCCAGTACATGAGATCCTCACTACAATCTCTCGCAGAAGCTATAAGAAAGACTAATCACTCACGGAGCTGGTCACTGGTGCTCCGGTACTAGACTGGCCCACCTCCAAGCGCACCGTACTCCGCTGGTGCTGGTCCCTGTACTGCTGGTCCCTTGTCTTCCATCCGAAGCCCCTGTAATGTTGTGGTCCGAAAACCATTAGTCATAAAGACTAAGCCATACCATCCCCTACCCCTCCCCCCATGGCTCCTAGGCACCGGGTGGGGAGAAGGAAAGGGAAGCTAGGAAAGTGGAGAGTATAAATTGGCAGGTGACGGTGGAGCTAATCTAGCAGTTCTATGTAAACATATAGTAGTAGTAAAAGTATGCAGAGTAAGCATAAGTATACGAAGGCATAATATGAAACATGTAACTTTAACTTATAAGAATGCTCATACAGACTTATAAGCTAAGAGATCTTCTGCATGGCTCCTATCGTATAAAAAGTCTCATACCAATTTATACGATAAGGTGTCGGTTGTAAGAAGTTTAAAAGATATTATAAAACATAACCTTAACTTATAGACCTGGCCACACAAGCCTATATGCTAAGGGGTCGTTTCTCAAGGCCTAATGTATAAACCGTCCCATACTTATTTATACTTTAGGGGTAGGGGTTGAATGATGATGTAATGATGTGCAATGTTATGTTATGTGGGTTAATGTTTATGTCCATGCAGTGCAACTCACACACACGACTCTATGCGCACAGACCTTTAGTTCCTCCTATTTGGGCAGCTAGCTTCACTCCCAGGAACCTCCGTAGTAGCAAACGGAGACAGTGGGTCGGTCCCCCCACTCCTAGGCGAGTATCCACACTGCCAGGCCTAGCCCTTACGTACTCCTCTAGAAGGACACAACCTAGAGTATCCATGTACTATGCTGGCCATATCCACCAGACTTTCCCTGACCAAGTTTCCCACACTGCCGTGTCAACGTATCGACGTCAGTGTGAACGATCGTCCTATACCGAAGACCCACCACCTTATTTTTATGCACATGCAACTTATGTATCAGCTACTGAGCCAAAGCTCCCCGGACCATCCCGTCCGTCACAATTACTAACCGAGCCAAAGCTCGTCGGGCTATCCTGCCCATCACCAATACACCGAGTCTACTGCCCGAGTGATCCATCCTAACATCCCGAGACATCGAGGTGAGTGAAAGTGAATCCCTATTTATGCTAATTACTCTTGCAATTCGGTTTTTCCTATAGTTTAGGTTAGTCCAGAACTGCCCCCGACATACCCCGTGAAGGGCTCTCAAAGGGCACTAGGAACTACGATGGGCTGAAGCCTAAAGCTCCCTTTCACAAGGCACTTACTATTATTATTGTTACCCAACTCCCAATCTCTTTCATATTGTAATGTATCTAACCCTAGTGTATTTTGACTCTTTCTCTCTCCACGGAGAAAGACGATGTTTCGTCGTCCCCAAGCACCTCTTACCACTTGTCTAACCTCCCACTCCTCATCACGACTTCGATGATGAATTCATTCTACTTACCCGATCAAAATACAAATGTCCCAAATCCCTAGGTTCATTTTGCACCATATTATGATTTCTGCAGTTTTACTAAATGCAGATCATCCTAAGCTATATGATGTACATGCAGCTTTACTAAATCCAAAAAATTATAATTTTCCTAATTAATTTGGCATTTAATTAATTTTTCCCAAAAGTTAGGTCATGGGTAATTTGAACATAAAATACTAGATTCTCTTAAGTTATGGCCATCCAAAAATTATGAACACTAGACTATAGATAAATAATAGTAAAAGCCAAATTTCACAGATATATATCGAATGTATAACCTCTAATTATTTAATTCAAGATAATCCAAGAAATTGAGGTTAATAAAGTAAGTATCATAAATCATAGACTAAAAATTATGTAAAAATTACCAGAGATTTAGTATGATCAATAAACATTACTGAATAGATTTTATAACATTCTAAATAATTTTAACCACTGTTTTATCAAAATCATCAATTGAGACAACACAAGGATTATAACTACATGTATAAGCTACTCTCTTCCAAACATTTCACAATAATTACTAGAGGCTCATACTAGTATAAAAACCTTCCTACCAAAATTTCATAAGGATCCAAGGTCATATGACCCTTCAATATTTTCCTATGAGGTATAAGCCTAAATTAACCCTAATTGGTTTATGTTGTGTGCCTAAGTCTAAATATGACCAAATTCATCCCTAAGGTATTTCACCACCCTATAATTATTGTACTAATTACCAAGTCCATACAAGGACATCTCACCCTATGTCCTTCACAACCCCTCCCCCCCCCAAGTCAAACCTTAGGGTTAGAACTAGGGTCCTAGGGCAAATCCACCCTAATCCACCACATCTTCCATGGGAGGGTGTTAAAAGTCATGCCAAGTCAGTGACCCAAATTTCAACCTCTGTTGAGGTGTTTTGACCACCTAAACCCACAAGTGCACTTTTGACCTAAATACCCATTTCTGGGGCAAGGCTAGGGTTTGCCCATTTCCCAAGTAAATCACCTCTAAATAGAGTGAAAATTTATACACAGCCTCCTGATGACTTCAAGGACCACTCACCAAAATTTTGGAGCATTTGGAGTTCATTAGGTCCCTTAATTAATTTAATCATGGTTTATTAAATAATTACAAAAACTATAGGAAAACATGGATATGGTGTTGGTATAGGTGAGAGTGATCCCCAGTACAAATTTCACATCATTTGGATAGCTGAATTGGTGGGAGCACTCAAACCAAGATCTGATCAAGCTTATGGATAGACCTCACCCAAATGGGTGTTGTGGTCAAACCAGTTGACCAAAATGGTTGAAATCAATTTTAAAATAAAGTAGACTCATAGGGCTACAGTTTATATGTTGACCACTTTTTATGATTTAGCCTCTAGGTATTTTTAAATTAATTTGCAAGGTGGCTGAATATTGTGACAGAAATCATTAAAATGAAATATTAATATATTGATCCTGCACGGATCTTGACGCAGGATCCAATAGCCACTGGTCATCTTCTTCCTCCAGCAACGACTGGGATTCTCCCGACCTGGAGATACTTCCAGCCGCCACAGCCGGCCATCCGGCCACCCACCTGGCCGGCCACCGCCACCACCACCTCTGTCGAGGTGGCGCCATCGCTGGGCGGCGGCACTACCGCTGGAGGGGCCGTCTCCGACGATCCTGAGAGGTAGAAATTTTGACGAAAAAGCTAGAAAATCCAAGCTTATATCGGGCTCAATTGAACCCGAACCTTGTTCCTAATGAATCCCTAGATCTACCCATAGAAGAAGAGGAAGGGGAGGACCATGCTTGCGGCCTGGAGACGCATCGATCGCCGGGAAGCCATTGGTGGTGGTGGCGGCGCTCGGCTTCTGCAACAACACAGAGGACTTGGTCGGCTCCTTCAGGTAAAGGTTGTAACCGACTCCTATGGGTCCAGTGAGTCTTTTAAAACAGTGAAAAGAGGGAGGGGAAAGGCCAAGCATCAATGGCCATTAATAGCCATTGAAAGCTTATTTCGGCCATGATAATACTCCTCCCCTAGCCACTGTTATGGCCGGGAAGATGCTGGAATATCCTCCTCTCCCCTAGGGAAACTGAATTCAGCCCCTTTAATGGGGGAGTGGAGGGGTCAAGCCAATTTTACCATTAATGACCCCCTTTAGGCTCAATTCGGCCATGACGAGCTAGCACTGTTCCGGCCATGAACAGCCACCAAAGAGGCTCCCTGATCCTCCTGAATTAAATGGGGAATTGGATCAGGCCATGAGGAATGGCTCTTGGCCTCCTTGGCCATGAATCGCTCTTGGCCTCCTTGGCCATGAATGGCTCTCCCTCACCATTTCTCTCTCCTCCATTAAAGAGGAATTGAAGCTTTCTCTCTCTTCCATGTAAGAGGAATTTGGGTCAAACCGTCTGCCATGTGGCACCCTACTATTAGACCGCTTATTATTGTTTAAATAAGTCTTAATGAAAGAAACGTGCCAATTAATCCATCTTGGCGCAATTCCCGAAAACATAGTTTGGTCTGTTAAAATGAACCAGCAAACTGGGCCGAGAATTTCTCTAAGGAAAAAGCATTGAGACCAGTCAGCTCACTCAACGCCTAAATCGCCAGGAATTTTCTAAGTACAATGTCGTTGAGTGAGCTCAGCTCAGCTCACTCGACGCCACTTAGCTCACTCGACGTCATTCAGTCTATGGCGTTGAGTGAGCTAAACTCAATCAACGCCATAATTCCAAAAAATCCTTTCTCAGTATGATGGCGTTGAGTGCACTCAACGCACTCAACACCATTCAGCCCATGGCGTTGAGTGGACTCAGCGCACTCAACGCCCCGAGCTTAACATTCAGAAAGATGGTGTTGTGTGCACTCAACGCCATTCAGCCCATGGCGTTGAGTACACTCGACACACTTAACGCTCGAGCCCAAAATTCTTCCTAAGTAAGACGACGTTGAGTGCACTCAACGCACTCAATGCTATCCAGCCTATGTCGTTGAGTGAACTCGACGCACTCAACGCTCGAGCCC
Source organism: Platanthera zijinensis (assembly GCA_039513925.1). Taxonomy (NCBI): domain Eukaryota; kingdom Viridiplantae; phylum Streptophyta; class Magnoliopsida; order Asparagales; family Orchidaceae; genus Platanthera; species Platanthera zijinensis. The sequence goes on from CM077092.1 coordinate 5,945,805, forward strand.
AAAATTCTTCCCAAGTAAGATGGCGTTGAGTGCACTCAACGCACTCAATGCTATTCAGCCAATGGCGTTGAGTGCACTTGACGCACCCAACGCCCGAGCCCAAAATTCTTCCCAAGTAAGATGGCGTTGAGTGCACTCAACGCACTCAATGCCATTCAGCCCATGGCGTTGAGTGCACTCCACGCACTCAACGCCCGAGCCCAAAAACCTGTCTAAGTAGATACCTGATCTACTCGTCGAGTCTTGCCGACTCACTCGACGCTTCTCAGACTTGAGTCAACTTGACCTCTTTTTGGTTGACCCTGATGGGTCCTTAACGACATATTGGCCTCCCTTAGGGTTAGAGGGTCCATGACGGGATCTTGGAACCAAGTTAAAACCCTAAGGTCATGCCTAAAGTAGGGGATTCTACTACTTGCAGACTAAGGTGATTTTCACATTGGACCTTGTTCACTTGGTCTTCTTGGGCTTTCTAGGGTTTTGTCATGACTTAGTCATGACAAAGCCACTCCTAGGCGGTCTAGTCATTTGAGAGATGTTACATATGTTGTGATTGCAATGCATGCAGGGAAGGAACCACTACCCCGGGTAAGGGGTAGGGTCGTTATAATTGGTCAGCTGAATGCTGACTGTTGGTTTGTTTATCACCCTTGTGGTGGATGTCCATATGCAGGTGCTGCGGGTGGAATTGGAATGAGCGGGCTGAAGCCCTTGCTGCTGTGCGTGTAGGCCCTTGAAGGCCGTGCGTAGAATTGGATTTCATGTGTGGCCGGTGTGCGTGCCGATGTATGAAACCACCTCTTGTACAAAGAAACATGTAAGGCCTTAAGGCCATGAGCGTTTGAGTTCTTGTATACATTCTTAGTGTTATATATAAATGTGTTATTTATATATTTAGTGGACATTCGTTGGATGAGTTCTTATAAGCTATAAACTTCCGCTAGAATGCTCTGAGTTAAGATGCGAGTAGAAAGTATTTTGAGATTCACCACCTCGGCAGGCGAGTACCTATTCGGCGAGACGATGGGGGCGAGTCCTCTTCCCAGGCTCGGCAGGAGAGTACCTATTCAGCGAGATGATGGGGAGGGAGTTCCCAACTCGCCCGGCCGAGGGAGGAAGCCCCTTCAGCGAGTTCGTTTCGTCAGCCCCAGTTCCAGAAGGGTTCCGAGAGCCGGAGATGTCCTACTACTCAGGGAAGGGAGATCCGATCCAGCGCGTCCAGTGGTTTGAAGACGTGGTATCAATCCGACAAATGTCGGATGGCTTCAAGTGTAGGCTCTTCGCCATCACCCTCGGGGAGAAGGCGAGAGAGTGGTTTCATCAGCTCCCGGCCGGTTCCATCTACTGCTTCGAGGACTTGCGCAGAGGGTTCATGTTGAGATTCACCACCTCAAAGAAAAGGAAGAGGGAGGTCAAGTCCTTGTTCCGTATCAGACAGAAAGTAGGGGAGACCCTGGGAAGTTACCTGGACAGGTTTCAGGAGGAACTATCCCAGGTACAAGAGATGCCAGGGCACACCATGATGGTGGCCTTCACCCTGGGTCTCCAACCCGAGTTCTTCGCCATGGAATTGAAGAGGACGCCTCGGGTGTCTTTCGAAGCGCTCTTGGAAAGGGCGGCAAGGGAGGCCGACATGGAGGCAGCACATCCAGAGTTCGCTCGGAGGTTGGCCAGGTGGGCCATGGAGGAGGAGAAGCCAAGGGGAGGTCGAGCTCAGGAGGAGAGAAGGGTCGAGCCCTGACAGAGAGAACATCAACCGCAGCAGCCCAGGTGGGGGCGTCAGGAGTCGAACAACCGATTGGGTTGGAGGCCGGAGTGGCAGGATCAAGGGCCACGAAGGGGTTATCAGGGGGGAGATAACCGCCAAGGTGGGCGTGACCAGTTTTACCCCCAGGGGGGAGGCAGGGCCAGAGACCCCCTCTTCCCGATCAGGAGGAGGCCATGGATATCGCCCTGGGGGGGGAGAAGGAGAGGACAGCTAAGGAGGAGGAGGGAGGTCAGGGTAGACCTACCCTATTGTGATTACCATCAAGAGGAGGGGCACACGACGATCACATGTCCGGAGTTCCTCGAGATGCGGGGGAACAGGGAGCAGCAGCAGCAGCAGCGGAATCACCAGGAGGTGCGGATTGAGGAAGTTCGGCCTCAGGCGGAGGGGGATCGTTGCGAAGACCGGGCCGATGTGGGGACCCGAGGAGGGATCGGAGTGATCCATGGGGGGGGGGGGTCGAGGCTTACCGGAAGGCAAGTCTCCACACCATGTACCGAAGGAGCATCGGCTCCACATCTCAGACTCCACCCCCAGAGGAGAGGATCACCTTCTCAAGGGAGGACATGCCGGGTCATGATGACCCCTTCTGCGATGCGCTGGTCATCCATACATCCATCGAGAATTTCACAGTCTCCCGGATCCTCATTGATAATGGGAGCTCCGTCAACATCATCTTCAAGAAGCCTTTCGATGTCATGCAGGTAGAAGCCAAGAGGGTGCTGGCCTCCGATGGGCCTCTCTTCGATTTTTCGGGGGAGAGGAAAGAAGTAAAGGGGGGAGTGGGACTCCATGTAAGCTTAGGGGGCAGTCCAGGAACTGCCGGTTTGTCATAGTGGAGACCCCCAGCAGCTACAACGCCATTTTCGGAAGGCCCCTCATCAGCGCCTTCCGCTGCGTCTCCTCATCCTTCCATCAATGTCTTAAGTTCAACGTGGAGGGGATCCAGGTCCGGGTTCGCGGCGACCCCAAGACAGCTCGGGAATGCTACGTGACGGCGGTGAATTCCATTTCTTGACAGGAGGAGGCCGAAGAGATGGGGAGAAGGATGGAGGAGGTGGAAGGGCAGGAGGTCGGAGAAGAAGGCGGGGAGGAAGGAAGGATGGAAGGGGAAGCCCGCGAGGAGGTACTCCCTGAGGAGTTAGTTGAGGCGATGATCGTAGAAGGAGGGGAGGTCCTTACTCCAAGAGGGGAGAACATCGCAGAGTGGGAGGAGCAGTCCCGATTGGAGGCCGCCGAGGAGGTAGTGGAGATGGAAGTTCTCACCCAGGATGGCAGGGTAGAGAAGGTCCGCATCAGCGGGGGGCTGACCCCGGAGGATCAAGGCAGGATACTGGAGTGCATCCAAAAGAATGTGAATGTCTTCGCTTGGAGCGCAGCCGAGATGCCTAGGATCGATGCTGACGTCGTCTACCACCGTCTCAATCTAGACCCGGAGGCTCGCCCCATCCAGCAGAAGAGGAGGTCCGTCACGGACAAGCTGGTCGAACCAATCAGGGAGGAAGTCGCCAAGCTCCTTAAGGCCGGCTTCATTTCCGAAATTCAATACCCCGGCTGGGTCTCGAATGATGTAATGGTGAAAAAAGGGGACGGCCGGTGGAGGATGTGTGTAGATTTTTCACTGCTTAATAAATCATGTCCGAAAGATTGTTACCCCTTGCCTAGAATCGACGCGCTGGTAGATTCAACCGTTGGTTTCTCTGTAATGAGTTTTTTAGATGCTTTTTCAGGTTATCATCAGATCAGGATGCACGCTCCTGACATAAAGAATGTCTCATTCATCATAGGAGATGGATGTTATTGCTACAAGATGATGCCTTTTGGGTTAAAGAATGCAGGGGCAACATACCAGAAGATGATGGACCGTGTATTCCAGGGACAGAAGGGGAGGAACTTGGAAGTGTACGTGGATGACTTGATGGTAAAAAGTCGGGAGGTCGATTCTCACCTCCAGGATCTGGAGGAGACCTTTGGCACCCTGCGTAAATACAAGATGAGGTTGAATCCTCTGAAGTGCATCTTCGGGGCGAGCAAAGGCAAATTTCTGGGTCATCTCCTCACCCCCACCGGAGTCGAACCCAACCCAGACAAGGTCCGGGCAATTATGGAGTTGGGGTCACATCGAGATGCGAAGGAGGTACAACGACTGACAGGGAAGCTGGCAAGACTGAGCAGGTTCCTCTCTCGGGCCAGGGAAAGGTGTTCTCCCTTCTTCAAAACCTTGAGGGGAGATCGGAAGTTCGAGTGGACCCCGGAGTGCGAGGAGGCATTCCAGGCCTTGAAGAGGCAGTTGACTCAGGCCCCCTTGCTCCAAGGGCCGAAGGAGGGGGAGGACTTGTTTTTGTATTTAGGGGTCGGGGCAGAGGCCGTGAGTTCTGTCTTAGTTCGGGAAGAGGGGAGGAAGCAGCTGCCCATCTATTATGTGAGTAGGGTTCTGAGGAAGGCGGAACTCCGCTACCCCATCTTGGAGAAGTTGGCCTTCTCTCTAATCATCTCAGCCCGGAGGCTCAGGCCCTACTTCCAGGCACACTCCATCCAGGTGGTGACCGACCACCCCCTCCGCAAAATCTTCAAGGGAGTGGAGCACTCAGGAAGACTCGCCAAGTGGTCGGTGGAGTTGAGCGAGTTTGACATCTCCTTTGTCCCATGACTCGCGATCAAGGCGCAAGTAATGGCTGACTTCCTGGCTGACTATGTGGTCGAGGTAGCAGAAGACAAACTCACTTGCCCCATTCCTTGGAAGGTGATGGTGGATGGGACTTCAGGGAAACACTCATTGGGGGTTGGGGTCGTCTTGGAGAGTCCCCAAGGGACCCGGATTGAGCAAACGGTGGTGATACATTTCTCCATAACCAACAACCAGGCCGAGTACGAGGTAGTGATCGCAGGGCTTCGCCTGGCCAGGGAATTGGGAGTGCATGATGTGAAGGTCCTCACTGACTCCATGGTAGTAGCCTCCCAGATCAACAGGGAGTTTGAAGCAAGGGAGCCTACCCTGCAACGATATAAGGCCAAGGTCAAGGGAATTATTGGGGGGTTCCAAACCTTATCCATTCAGCATGTACCACGAGAGGAAAATGAACAGGTTGACCACCTTGCCAGGCGCAACCCTCGGGTGGGGGGCACTATCACGGACCTTTTTCACCCATCCCTGGAGGAAGGAGAGTTGATGGAGATAGATCAGCGATCCACATGGATGGGCCCGTTCACTACCTACTTGTCCACGGGAGAGTACCCATAAGGGATGGATAGAAAGAAGCCCAAGTACAAGTCAGCATACTACCTCTTGCGCGACGGGCAACTTTACCGCAAGACCCTTTCGGGATTACTGGCTCGTTGTGTGGCGGAGGGGGAGGTGGCAAGGATTCTGGAAGAGGTCCACTCCGAGGAATTTGGGAGTCATTCGGGAGGTCGGACCCTGGAGGGAAGGATCATCAGGCAGGGCTACTTCTGGCCTACCCTGGGGCACGATGCCTTAGAATTTGTCAAAAAATGCCATAAGTGCCAACTGTTTGCCCCCCTCCAATTACAACCGGCTCAGCAACTCAGGAGTATCACGGCCCCTTGGCCTTTCGCAATTTGGGGCATGGACCTGGTAGGGCCCTTCCCCCAGGCAAGCGGGCAGAGGAGATTCTTGCTGGTAATGATTGATTATTTCTCCAAGTGGATGGAGGTGAAGGCGTTGGCCAAGGTGTCCTCGCAGATCATCCGAAATTTCGTATGGGGGGAGATCATCTGCATGCATGGGATGCCCCAAGCCATCGTCACCGACAACGGACAACAATTCGCCAGCAACGAGTTCATCAAATTCTGTGGAGAGCTCGAGATTGACCTTAGGTTCGCCTCTGTCCATCACCCAAGAAGCAACGGGCAGGTGGAGGTGACCAACAAGATTATCGTGAACCTCCTGAAAAAGAAGGTGGAAAATTTGAAAGGGAATTGGGTGGAGAAACTCCCCTCGGTTCTCTGGGCCCTGAGGACTGCTCCCAACACCGCCACGGGGGAGACGCCTTTTAAACTATCTCCTGGAAGCGAGGCGGTGCTCCCCATTGAACTTGAGGTCTGTACTCCCAGGGTCGCTGTGGCGGAAGCTGGAAGGGAGGAGTGGAGAGTTGAAAATGAGGGAGAACAGTGGCTCTCCTTAGACTTGATAGAAGAAGTGCGCGACCTCTCAGCGGTTCGGCAGGAGGAAGTCAAGCGGAGAATTGCTAAGTACTTTGACAAACATGTCCGGGTCAAGCAGTTTGTGGAAGGCGACCTAGTTCTAAAGAAGGTAGATGCGGCGGGAAGATCAGCGGTCGTGGGCAAGCTCCATCCAAACTGGGAGGGGCCCTACATCGTAAAGGAGGCATTAAAATCGGGAGGGTACCGCCTCCAAAATGTGGAGGGCGAGACTCTGAGCCACACCTGGAGCGGCGATGACCTGAAACGCTTCTATCCCTGAAATGTTTGTTTGTGCCTCAATTTTTTCAATACAATGTGTTTCACTCATTTGAGCCTCCTTTTTGTTCATAATAATCATAACAATGACATGAGATGTGGCGGAACTTCCGTGGAATAGCATCAAAAACCCTCAGCAAATATTCTAAGTATTCTCGCTCTAGGGTTAGGTCTCGATTCCCCCGCTGCAAGGCTCCCTCCAAGCTGGTAGGGTCGGGGTCTCGATGGACGTCGTTATGACCCTGGGGCTGAGCCCGGAGGATGTTCAACACCCGCCCTCAGGCTCCCATCTAGCTGACTGGCCTGGTGGTAGCACCCGGGAGAGAAAAATGTTCTAAGTATTCTCGCTCTGGGGTTAGGTCTCGATTCTCCCGCTGCCAGGCTCCCTCCAAGCTGGCAGGGCCGGGGTCTCGATGGACGTCGTTATGACCCTGAGGCTGAGCCCGGAGGATATTTAACACCCGCCCTCAGGCTCCAATCTAGCTGACTGGCCTGGTGGTAGCACCCGGGAGAGGAAAATGTTCTAAGTATTCTCTCTCTGGGGTTAGGTCTCTATTCTCCCGCTGTCAGGCTCCCTCCAAGCTGACAGGGTTGGGGTCTCGATGGACTTTATTATGACCCTGAGGCTGATACCGGAGGATGTTCAACACCTGCCCTCAGGCTCCTATCTAGCTGACTGGCCTGGTGGTAGCACCCGGGAGAGGAAAATGTTCTAAGTATTCTCGCTCTGGGGTTAGGTCTCGATTCTCCCGCTGTCAGGCTCCCTCCAAGCTGGCAGGGTCGGGGTCTCGATGGACGTCGTTATGACCCTGAGGCTAAGCCCGGAGGATGTTCAACACCCTCCCTCATGCTCCCATCTAGCTGACTGGCCTGGTGGTAGCACCCGGGAGAGGAAAATGTTCTAAGTATTCTCGATCTGGGGTTAAGTCTCGATTCTCCCGCTGTCAGGCTCCCTCCAAGCTGACAGGGCTGGGGTCTCGATGGATGTCGTTATGACCCTGGGGCTGAGCCCGGAGGATGTTCAACACCCGCCCTCAGGCTCCCATCCAGCTGACTGGCCTGGTGGTAGCACCCGAAAGAGGAAAATGTTCTAAGTATTCTCGCTCTGGGGTTAGGTCTCGATTCTCCCGCTGTCAGGCTTCCTCCAAGCTGACAGGGCCGGGGTCTCGATGGACGTCGTTATGACCCTGGGGCTGAGCCCGGAGGATGTTCAACACCTGCCCTCAGGCTCCCATCCAGCTGACTGGCCTGGTGGTAGCACCCGGGAGAGGAAAATGTTCTAAGTATTCTCGCTCTGGGGTTAGGTCTCGATTCTCCCGCTGTCAGGCTCCCTCCAAGCTGGCAGGGCCGGGGTCTCGATGGACGTCGTCATGACCCTGGGGCTGAGCCCGGAAGATGTTCAATACCCGCCCTTAGGCTCCCATCTAGCTGACTGGCCTGGTGGTAGCACCCGGGAGAGGAAAATATTCTAAGTATTCTCGCTCTGGGGTTAGGTCTCGATTCTCCGCTGTCAGGCTCCCTCCAAGCTGGCAGGGCCGGGGTCTCAATGGATGTCGTTATGACCCTGGGAATGAGCCCGGAAGATGTTCAACACCCGCCTTCAGGCTCCCATCTAGCTGACTGGCATGGTGGTAGCACCCGGGAGAGGAAAATATTCTAAGTATTCTCGCTCTGGGGTTAGGTATCGATTCTCCCGCTGCCAAGCTCCCTCCAAGCTGGCAGGGCCGGGGTCTCGATGGACGTCGTTATGACCCTAGGGCTGAGCCCGGAGGATGTTCAACACCCGCCCTCAGGCTCCCATCTAGCTGACTGGCCTGGTGGTAGCACCCGGGAGAGGAAAATGTTCTAAGTATTCTCGCTCTGGGGTTAGGTCTCGATTCTCCCGCTGCCAGGCTCCCTCCAAGCTGGCAGGGCCGGGGTCTCGATGGACGTCGTTATCACCCTGGGGCTGAGCCCGGAGGATGTTCAACACCCGACCTCAGGCTCCCATCTAGCTGACTGGCCCGGTGGTAGCACCCGGGAGAAGCAAATGATCTGAATATTCTCGTTCCGGGGGTAGGTCTCGATGCTCCCGCTGTCAGATTCCCTCTGAGTCGGCAAGGGCAAGGGTCACGATGGACGTTGTCACGGTCCAGGGGGGGTGGACCCGAAAGTTGACACTTGGCAAACATATGCGAGCAAACCCACCAGTCGGAGAGGCGAGCCCAAGGGGTCCTGTTTCCCTTGGTTTTCTGATTAGAAAGGATTTTTGACCCCACCTGGTCGAAGGAAAAATATGCCTCCCGCGCGAGCCCGGACTCGCAGGGGTCTGCTCGGCAGAAGATCTTTTCTCGGAATGATAGGCGGGCACCTGCGGCAGCCGCTCTCGCAAAGGTCACCTCGCGAGTGAGCGGAGAGATCGCGAGTCTGGTCGCTGCCAATGCTCAAGGCCTCTCGGCGAGCGCGAATCCTAACTCACATGCATTCTAGCGCTGAAGGTAAAAAGGAGATAGAAAATTTCTTCATTATATTTGCAAAAAGGGGAAAGGCTCGCCCCGGCGAGATTACAAAAGGGGGGGGGGAATGATTACAAGAAAAAAGACAGTAGAGAAGGGGGGGGGAGTTCGGTCAGCTCTCGCCCTCCTCTCCCTAATGGCAATCCTCCTCCTCGCCTCCGAGCGACTTTTCCTTGCCCTTCGCCCCATCAAAGAGGGAGCCAAAGCTCTCCTCCTTCTCGCTGGGCGGGGACGGCGGGAACAGGCTCGGCAGAAGATCCCGGATCGCCACCTCCTCGCAGCCCTCGGCCAGAATCCCCGATCCTTTCATGGCGTCCAGGAGGCATTCGGCAGACTCGATCGAGTTGACTCGCAGCCGCTCCATGACCTCCCCCACGCCAAAAACCCGGGGCCGCTTGTAAGGGAAAGGGGGCTCGGCGCCGTCTGGGGGGAAAAGGGCTTCCGTCAGCCGACGGACCTCGCCTTGGAGACAGCGGTTCTGCTCCTTTAGCGCCTCCACTTCGGTCGCCGACCGAGCAGCAAGGGCCTCCTGCTCGCGCGAGCTGGACTCCTGATCCGCGAGGCGGACCCGCAGCAGGGCAGTCTCGCCCTCCAACTCGCTAGCATGGGCTTGCAATACCTTGGCGGACTCGGCATCCTGAAAAGCAAAAAGGTCAGATTCTCGGTAAAATATTTTCCCAAGTTAAAATGAGAGTTGGTCGGTTCTTACCAGGCCGCCCGAGGCCTCGTCGAGTAAGCGCTCGACAATGCCGAACCGCCGCTCCGCGTCGGCAGATTTCTCCGCTGCCACGTCGCGCTCCTGCTCGGCCTTTATCAGAAGTTGGCTGAGCTGGAAGCCGCGACGAACCATCATATGGTGAAGTTCGAAGTCCCTCAGATGATCCTACAGACCCTCGTGGCCTATCTGCCGAGGAGTCAAGTTCTTGTAGGCATCGGCGCCCTCCCAGCCATAGAGGCTGAAACCAAGGGCAAACGCGTGGCCCGTGGGAGGCCGGCGAACTCCCCAGGAAGGGGCGCGAGTGGAGACGGAGACGCGGTGGGCCCCTCATCCAAGACCAGCATCGGCTCGCCAGCCGCATCCTTGCTCCTTCCCCCCTTGCCGAAGTGGGGGTGGTCCTTTGGAACTCCCGAGTCACTGGGAGCAACCTCCTCCACGGAAGGAGGGGAGGAGGACCCGCGCTTCTTCCCGCGAGGGGATGACGCCTCCTTCAGCGGGCTCGTCGGGGCTTCGTCGGAGAAAACCTTCGACGAGCTCATGAACCTGACGGGCGATACGGGCAGCTGTGGCCAGCCTCGCGAGACCACCCTCGCCTTTTTAGGGGTCGAGGGGCGGTAAACCGAGCTCGGCCCCCCAAGCTCCAGTCGCCTCTTGCTGGAGGGCTTGCCTCTGACCTTCTCTTCCCGGCACGCCTCAGCCGCGGCCCGGGCTAGCTCAAGCGGGTCCGAAAACACTCCCGGGTCGGCAAAGGGAGGGTTCACCGGGATCAGTCGCTCCCCTGCAAAAAAAGACTTAGCCAAAAAATAAGGTTCTGATCGATTAGGCCAAGTGGAGAGCAGAAGGTGGGCGAGACAAACCTTCACCAGGAAGGACAGGCAGCAGGGATTCAAGGCCGCGGCGGAGGAAGGCGACTTCAAAGTCCTTGTACAGAAAGAACTTGTGAAGCTCGGCGTCATTGCCAGACACGGACAGCGGCCGGTACACCTCCTCGCTCTTTTGTAGGGGCGAGAAGGGAATGTTGCCGAGATTGCCCCGGATGAAGGCGATCTTCGACATCCAGTTGTGATTCTTGTTGGCGACCTCGCGGATCTTTATGGATGTACCGCCGAAGAAGGCGACCCCGTCGGCGTCGGCTTTGTAGGAGAAGAGTTTGCGGAAGACGGTGAGGTTGAACTCAATCCGCTCTCGGCGGAGGTAGCAGGAAAACCCCACTATCATAGCGATGGCATTGGGGTTGAGCTGCGCGGGCACAGCGCCGTAGTACTTGAGTACCTGGCGGACCTCCGGCCAGAGCGGCAGGCACAACCCCACCTCAAAGTGCGAGATGGGGAAGGCGAGCTCGTCCTCGAAGAAGGAGTTGATGGCCTCATGCTCTGCCGGGAGGCGGGCCACAAAGCCGGCAGGGATATATTCCGCCATAAACTCGGCGAGCTCGCCCGTCGTGGTGTTCCCCTCGAAAAATCAGTGGTCCGCGAAGTTTTGGGCGCACTTGGCGCGGCCATCGGAGTCGGGGTTTCCTTTACCCATACTCGCTGAGGGAACGGAAGCACACGAGCAGCAGGTGGGGAGAGCAAGGAAAGAAAGGAATGAGAAGGCAATAAAGGCGTAGCCGGGGGTAGGTGGGGAACCCTATTTATAGAAAAAGGGAGGAGAAGCGAAACCGACTGACCAGCCCGGCTCGCATACCCTGTCTCGCGTATCCCGTCTCGCCGCTCTCTACTCGCTAACCTAGGCGAGCCTAGATGAGGAATTCGAAAAGGCACGCACCACTCGAAGGAGAAAAGATACGCTCGCATGATAAAAATTTATACACTTTATTAGCATTAAAAGATCAAATTGTCCAGAACAAAGAAAAACAGAAAAGCGCGCGCATAGACCAGGCGACAGTGGGGGCGAGTACCGGTCGGCTCGCAAGGGAGCCGTCCTTAATTACCCCGGTCTCGCCGACCCGATTTTGCCAGCCGCTGCGCGAAAAGTTGCCGAAGCTGCCCCAGGTTCCTGTTCGCCGCTCGCAGGTTCTCATCAATCTCGTCAAAGAGTATGGAGGAAGATGTCGCCGCATATGCCGAGCTAATCCTCGTCTCACCAGCAAGCTGCGCGCACTCCTCCTGCAGCCTGGAATTGTCTTTCTTCAGCTCATGGAGCTCGCGCACTAGCTTTTTCAGGACCAGTTGGCTTCGCCTCGACCGTTCGGGGCTGTCCACCTCCGAGTCCAGGAAGACGTCCAAGGTGCGCGGCGATGGAAGAGGCGAGTAGACGGCCCGTTCGGCTGAGTTATCGGTCGCGGATGGGTCAGGAAGGCCTGCACAGGGAAGTCGAGATAGCGAGTGGGAGGGGCGAGTGCCAGTTAGAATCGGACGCAAAATGAGGGGGTCAGGGACATACCTTCAGAATCTCGGGGGAAAGCAGGAGCGGATGTGTGCTCGACATCCACCTCAGTAACCGCGGGAGAAGAAGAGGGTTGTTGAGAGTGAAGGCGAGCCGACGATACCAGCCCCCGCGAATCCAGCTCCATGATTTCGGTGACAAGGGGCGAGTCTCGCGGGCGCGGGTCAGAGGATGGCTCAAGCGCCTTGGCAGGTAGATTCTCGGCCCTTGGTGCTGAGACCTCGCCGCCTTGGTCCTGTTCGGCTGTAAGATCCACAAAGTCTTTATCATGAGGGGCCAGGGCAGAACGGTTGGAGGAGTCGGAGCCATTGGCCAAGGTGTTCTTTAGGTCAGCAAAGATGTGCTCGGCCTCGGCAGGAAAGGGCCTCGCCCTCTTGGCCGAGCCAAATTCAGCAAAGCGGCGAGCCGGGGCGTTCAGATCCGTCAGGGCCGCAGCGCGAAGGGCGGTTTCCCCGCGAGATTTCACGAGTCGCTCCATGACCTCTTTTGGGAGTGGCATCTCGGTAAAGCTTAAGTAAAGAGAGGGGCGGAGGTCAGTCGAGCAGGCAGGGCATGTATATATAGCCACCGGTGGGTCCTACCAAGAGATTCCTTTCGGCTCCTGTCGCACTCGCAGGATCCTAGCGGGTTGGATGTTTCTTTCCGAGTTTGTGCCAACCTCGCAAAGAGCGGGGATTGTGTACAACCCCGTATCCAGCGAGTGGGCTAACAGGAGCCGATCCGGCCAGCCCAGACCACCCCCGAGCCCCAGGCGAGTTCGCGAGTGGGCTAACAGGAGCCGATCTGGCCGACCCAGACCACCCCCGATCCCCAGGCGAGTTCAGCAGGGTATGTCGAGCCCAACATGCCGAGTATGGGTTCGGCAATCGTCGGGCCGAGCTCGAAGATCGGGGAGCTGAGCCCGACGAGAGGAAGCCATTCATCGTGGGGCCAGCCGAGTACGTGCTCGTCTAGAGCTAGGGGGTTGGCGAGTGCCAACGCGACCGTCATCTGCGAGCAGGGGCTTCAGGCCCAACTCTCCCAGGCCTGAGGCGAGGCGAGCCGGACCGTGGCGTTGAGAGAGGCGAGCTCACTCAACGCCTTCTCCAGTGGGGTTGAGAGAGGCGAGCTCCCTCAACGCCTTCTCCAGTGGCGTTGAGTCAGGCGAGTCAGGCCCGCGGTGCTGAGAGAGGCGAGTTCATCCAACGCCCTCTCCCGCGGCGCTGAGAGAGGCGAGCTCACTCGCCGCTTTTCACCTCGGCGCGGGGGGAAGCCTTCTCGCGCCCGTACTCGCCGCCCCCGCTCAATGGGCTCTTCTCAGGGTCGGCTCGCCCTTCAGTTGTGGGGTGTTTTTACCAAGTTACCCCCTTTGGATTGACTATAGTCCTCGAAAAAAGTGACGGTTGGATATTTGCATACCATCTTTTCCTATAAATAGGACCCAAGGGGTACCTCAGAAGGCACGCTTTTTTGTGTTTGGTCTTCTAGCGCTTTCTGAGGTACCTTAGCTTCAGCACTTGGCTAAGGAGGGGAAGCGCTCTAAGATCTTCCGGGTGTGTGGTGGGACCTCCGTGCTGAAGCCTTGGGTCTGTTCCCGGTCCTTTTCCCTTGTCACTTGGGCTTGTGAGTAGAGAAGTAAGTGTGTGATCACCCCTTCCGTAAGGGTCGAACTCCACAGGGACCGATTTTTCGATTTCAACAGTAGGAATCACATAATTGAACTCAAGAATGACCACTAGGAATATAAGTGTGTCTATTAGGCATGTTTGCCGTTTTGGATTGGATATTAATGATGTCTTGTTCACTTATAGGTGACAAGGAGTGGAGCTGGGCAATCTTAACCCCAGTGTTCGGATGAGAGTGCGACACTAGCTGAGGTGCCCACACCTCCTCCTTCTGCGGAGATCGTACGCTTAGTTGTAGAGGTGTTGTTTGTCATGATAAATGCACAGCCTATTGGGCAGGCAAGGCCTGCAGTCGGGCCAGTATGGGTTGATGCGAGGCAAGAGCGTGTTGAGTCTCTGATTGACGAGCAAGCGGCTGACGAGCAACTGAAACGGTTTATGGATTTCCATCCTCCTACGTTTGCAGGGGCGAGATCCCCAACGCAGGTTGAGGATTGGCTCTCAAGAGTGAAGAGGATCCTGACAGCGATCAGGACGGATGAGGGGAAAAAGTTACTTTAGCCACTTTCCTGCTGGAATGAGAGGCGAGGCTTTGGTGGGATGAAGTGGAATTGCACCAATTGGCAGGCAGAGGCCTAGGGGAGATATCGATGGAGGAATTCTCCAGATTATTTTGGGCAAAGTATTTGCCAGTGTCGCGGCGAATTGCAATGGAGAATGAGTTTCAACGTCTGGTGCAGGGTGGGAGTACTGTTAAGAATTACCTGCATGAGTTTACCAGGCTGGGGTCCTATGCGGGGTATACTTTTGCGGAAGAAGCGCGGAAGACGAATAGGTTCTATGAGGGACTTTTTGATGAGCTGAGGTTGGCGCTCCCGAGTTCAGTGAACCAAGGCTTCCAAGTATTAGTAGATACAGCCAGTGCGCTGGAGAAGGATTTGAAGCGGGTGCAAGACAAGAAGAACTTGGCAGTGGAAAAGCCGGAGTTCAAAGTTCCGCAGTCGGAATAATCGGAGTTTAGGAAACGGGATAAAAAGAGGTTCAGACCTACCGAACAAACTCATTCGGATGTTACTTCGGGCACAACATATGTACAAGGACGTGTTGAGCCACGTACCTGTTTCACTTGTGGGAAGCAGGGGTATATATCCTGTGATTGTTGGAGTGGCTCTTCAAGGGGAGAGAAAAAACTGGCGAGTCCTATGAGGAAAAGGGCAAGGCAGTAGCAGAGTCATTTGCATCCCGGGCACAACCTCGAGTGTACAATCTCGAATTGCAGGAGCCGTAGAGCTCAAATCATGAAGTACAGCAGCCGCACGTGTATACTCTGGAGTTACAGGAGACCGTAAAGCGGATTATGAAGGACAGGGACGAGCAAAAATAACGTAAAGGGTGTACTTTGTTATCTTTGTGATGTACTATATACATGTGGTATGTATGCCTGACGATGTGTTTGTTAAAACACTTGTGTTTGTGCGATGCCGTGGGGCGAGACAAGCTGCGGCCTCTGAGCTCTAAACCCAAATCGTTTTTGTTTATATTGCAACAGAGTGGTTGTGTTGGTGTATGTGTTGCGCTAAATTTCAGGACGAAATTTCTATAAGGAGGGTAGGGTTGTAATACCCCAAGTCCCGATTTGGAGTTCAGGCTGGGTGACACGGCCTGGGACACATGCGTGTCCAGCTCTATGTACTCAAGTGGGTCTCAAGTAGGACTCGAGTGGGCCTCGAGTGTGTCTAGAGTAAGGCACATGGCCTGAGACACGGGCGTGACCCAGGGCGTGGCATTCACTGTATTGTTACAAGTTCATGCAGTCAATGATCTTCGAGAGGTGACACGGCCAGGGATACGAGCGTGTCTCAGGGCGTGTCCTGCTCGGGTTGGTAGCCGGGCTGTGTCGAGTGAGGAACACGACCTGTATCCCAGGCATGTTCTGGGTGACACGGGCGTGTCAAAGTTGATACGGGCGTGTTTGGTACCCGTGTCCCTTTCGGGATGGTTGGTCCTGTGTCGATTGAGGGACACACCCCTCAACACGGGCGTGTATTAGCTGACACGGGCGTGTCTAAGCCCATGTCCTGGTCTGGATTGAGTCGGTTATGTGCCGCTTAAGGGACACGAGCGTGGCACAAGCCATGTCAGCCCAGAAAATATGCTTTTCAAAGCGAATCAAGGCCGTTCATTTCCTTCTATTTGGATCATGTGGTCCAAGCTCCTTCCTGCTGTTATAAGGCCGAGGAGTGAGAGATAAACTCCCATTTTGTGTTGGCCATTCTCTTTCTAAAGAGAAGAGAGAGAGAGGAGAGCAAGGAAGGAAGAAGGAGAAGGATTCCGGCCGCCTATGGAGCTTCAGCGATCTGAATCGAGATTCGAGTTCAACGTTGTGGAGGCAAAGCCGTCGCAGTGATTACCATCCGACTAGATTTCCATGGCTCCTAAGCGATCATCAAGGGTAACGATCTCCTTCTTGAACAAGTGAAGTACTACTTTTTGCATGTGCATGGAATCCTCCATCAAGAGGTGGAAAGCGTAAGCGATTCCAGCGGGTTGATAGTTGAAATCCCCGGTTGAGTCTGCATCTAAATTTGAAAATGAGTAGTACGGAATAAGCATGCTGTGTGAAGCCCATCCAGACGATTAGTCGGGATTGGTGATGTTTCTATTGCGAATCGGAGAAGACTCCGCTTGTAAAACGAGTAACTTACGAAGTTTGTGAGGATGCTTGTGAGTTCCTTGTATTCTATACTCTACATGAGCTGAATGCGATGTGGCCATGAGAGCCAGATTATGTGATTGGCTGAGCGGTGTGCTCCCAAGAGCTTGCGTGGCAATGGAGTTGTGAACTCTTGAGAGAGAGCTGTGAGCTCTGATGGTTGTGCGGACAGGAAAGAGAAAGCCGACCCGCGTCAAGATCTGCGCTATTGACAAGTTGAGCAACGGGAAAGGGCTGACCTGTACCTGCGTTATGCCCGTCCAAGAGAAGGCTGGAGTAGTCGTGTCGGAGCGCATAACGAGAGATCGATTAGGAGACGGAATGGCTCGTTGATCAGGTTTGCTCAAGTGTTGTCGTGAGGTTACCACCTCTGAATGGGATGGGTGAGAGGGTCTCTAGTCTGTGTGCTGTAGTAGACTAATGCTCCATCGCCAACAAGTTAAGAACCACTAATCTGTGGTGGGACCCAGGATGATCCGGTACACCATAAGCGTGCCCTGAGTGCACAGAGCGTCTGGCACGAAGGCCGACGTTTGTGATGTTGTTGTGCGTAAGTGCACTTGTTGTGATATATATGTTGTCATTGCAATGCATGCAGGGAAGGAACCACTACCCCGGGTAAGGGGTAGGGTCGTTATAATTGGTCAGCTGAATGCTGGCCGTTGCTTTGTTTATCACCCTTTTGGTGGATGTCCATATGCAGGTGTTGCGGACGGAATTGGATTGAGCGGGCTGAAGCCCTTACTGCTGCTGCAAGTAGGCCCTTGAAGGCCGTGCATAGAATTGGATTTCATGTGTGGCCGGTCTGCGTGCCGATGTATGAAACCACCTCTTGTACAAAGAAACATGTAAGGCCTTAATGCCGTGAGCGTTTGAGTTCTTGTATACATTCCTGGTGTTATATATAAATGTGTTATTTATATATTTAGTGGACATTCGTTGGATGAGTTATTATAAGCTATAAACTTCCGCTAGAATGCTTTAAGTTAAGATGCGAGTAGAAAGTATTTTTATATTCACACGTGATTCCGCCGTCTGTCTGTGAAATACGGTGTGGGGCCCAAGCCGGACCCTCTGTTATATTCCATGTGACGGATGGGGGCGTTACAAGACCATGGTCTCCTTTTTTGAGATCCTAACACTCTGTTTGGAGAGGTCGGAGTCTCCTTTTGGGAGTTCTGAACACTCTGTTTGTTGAAACCGAAAAATCGATTCCTGTGGAGTCCGACCCTTGCGGAAGGGGTGGTCGCACACTTACTTCTCTCCTCACAAGCCCAAAGGGTAAGGGAGAGGGACCGGGGACAGTCCCAAGGCTTCAGCACGGAGGTCCCACCACACACCCGGAAGATCTTAGAGCGCTTCCCCTCCTTAGCCAAGTGCTGAAGCTAAGGTACCTCAGAAAGCGCTAGAAGACCGGGGCACTAGAAAGCGTGCCTTCTGAGGTACCCCTTGGGTCCTATTTATAGGAAAAGATGGTCTGCAAATATCCAACCGTCACTGTTTTCGAGGACTATAGGCAATCCAAAGGGGGTAACATGGTAAAAACACCCCACAACTGAAGGGCGAGCCGGCCCTGAGAAGAGCCCATTGGGCGGGGGCGGCGAGTATGGGCGCGAGAAGGCTTCCCCCCACGCCGAGGCGAGGAGCGGCGGTTGAACTCGCCCCTCGCAGCGCCGTGGACCTGACTCGCGCCGTGGACCGGACTCGCCTCGCCTCGAGCCTGGGAAGGTCGGGCCTGAAGCCCTCGCTCGCTGGTGACGGTCGCGTCGGTACTCGCCGAACAGGTATTGGACGAGCGCGTACTCGGCCGGGCTCACAACGAACGACATCCTCGCGTCGGGCTCAGCTCCACGATCTTCGAGCTCGGCCCGACGATTGCCGAGCACGTACTCGGCATGCTCGGCTCGGCATACCCTGCTGGACTCACCTGAGGCTCGGGGGGCGGTCTGGGCCGGCCGGATCGGCTCCTGTTAGCCCACTCGCTGGATACGGGGTTGTACACAATCCCCGCTCTTTGCGAGGTTGGCACAAACTCGGAAAGAAACATCCAACCCACTAGGATCCTGCGAGTGCGACAGGAGCCGAAAGGAATCTCTTGGTAGGACCCACCGATGGCTATATATACATGCCCTGCCTGCTCGACTGACCCCCACCCCTCTCTTTACTTAAGCCCTGCCGAGATGCCACTCCCGAAAGAAGTCATGGAACGACTCGCGAAATCGCGCGAGGAGACCGCCCTTCGTGCCGCAGCCCTGATGGATCTGAGCGCCCCGGCCCGCCGTTTTGCTGAATTCGGCTCGGCCAAGAGGGCGAGGCCCTTTCCTCCCGAGGCCGAGCACATATTTGCCGACCTAAAGAATACTTTAGCCCATGGCTCCGACTCTTCCAACCGTTCTGCCCTGGCCCCTCATGACAAAGATTTTGTGGATCTTACCGCCGAACAGGACCAAGGCGGCGAAGTCTCCACACCAAGGGTCGAGGGTCTACCCGCCAAGGAGCCCGAGTCCTCCCCTGACCCGCGCCTGCGAGACTCGCCCATTGTCACCAAAATCGTGGAGCCAGACTCGCGGGGGTCGGTATCGCCGGCTCGCCTTCACTCTCAACATCCCTCCTCTGCTCCTGCGGTTACTGGGATGGACGCCGAGCATACATCTGCTCCTGCTTCCCCCCAGGACACTGAAGGTATGCCCCTGACCTCCTCATTTTGCGTCTGATTCTAACTGGCGCTCGCTACTCCCACCCGCCATCTCGACCTTCCTGTGCAGGCCTCCCGGACCCAGCCGCGACTGATAACTCCGCCGAACGGGCCATTTATTCACCTCTTCCATCGCCGCGCGCCTTGGACGTCTTTCTGGACTCGGAGGTGGACAGCCCCGAACGTTCGAGGCGAAGCCAATTGGTCCTAAAGAAGCTAGTGCGCGAGCTTCATGTGCTGAAGAAAGACAACTCCAGGCTGCAGAACGAATGCGCGCAGCTTGCCGGTGAGGCGAGGATCAGCTCGGCATACGCGGCCACATCTTCCTCCATACTTTTCGACGAGATTGACGAGAACCTGCGCGCGGCGAACAGGAACCTGGGGCAGCTTCGGCAACTCTTTGCGCAGCGGTTGGCGGCATCGGGCCGGCGAGACCGGGGTAATTGAGAACGGCTCTCTTGCGAGCCGACCGGTACTCGCCCCCATTGCCGCCTGGTCTACGCGCGCGCTTTTCTGATTTTCTTTGCTCTGGACAATTTTCTGTTTAATGCTAAATAAAGTGTATAAATTTTATCGCGCGAGCAAGCCTTTTCTTATTCGAGTGGTGCGTGCCTTTTCAGATTCCTTAGCTAGGCTCGCCTAGGTTGGCGAGTACAGAGTGACGAGACGGGATACGCGAAGCGGGGTATGCGAGCCGAGCTGGTCAGTCGGTTTCGCTTCCCCTTCCTTTTCTATAAATAGGGATCCCCACCTACCCCCGGCTACGCCTTTATTGCCTTCTCATCCCTTCCTTTCCTTGCCCTCCCTACCTTCTGCTCGCGCGCCTTCGTCCCCTCCGCGAGCATGGGTAAAGGAAACCCCGACTCCGAGGGCCGCTCCAAGTGCGCCCAGAACTTCGCGGACCACTGTTTCTTCGAGGGGAACACCACGGCGAGCGAGCTCGCCGAGTTTGTGGCGGATTATGTTCCCGCCGGCTTTGTGGCCCGCCTTCCGGCGGAGCATGAGGCCATTAACTCATTCTTCGAGGACGAGCTCGCCTTCCCCATCTCGCACTTTGAGGTGGGGTTGCGCCTGCCGCTCTGGCCGGAGGTCCGCCAGGTACTCAAGTACTACGGCGCTGTGCCCGCGCAGCTCAACCCCAACGCTATCGTCATGATAGTGGGGTTTGCCTGCTACCTCCGCCGAGAGCGGATCGAGTTCAACCTAACCGTCTTCCGCAAGCTCTTCTCCTACAAAGCCAACGCCGACGGGGTCGCCTTCTTTGGCGGCACGTCCATAAAGATCCGCGAGGTCGCCAACAAAAACCACAACTGGATGTCGAAGATTGCCTTCATCCGGGGCGACCTCGGCAATATCCCGTTCTCGTCCTTGCAGAAGAGCGAGGAGGTTTACCGGCCGCCGTCGGTGTCTGGTAATGATGCCGAACTCCACAAGTTTTTCTTGTACAAGGACTTCGAGGTCGCATTCCTCCGTCGCGGCCTCGAATCCCTGCCACCTATCCTTCCCGGTGAAGGTTTGTCTCGCTCACCTTCCGCTCGCCATTTGGCCTAACCGATCAGAACCTTATTTTTCGGCTAAGTCTTCTTTGCAGGGGAGCGACTGATCCCGGTGAACCCTCCCTTCGCCGACCCGGGGGTGTTTTCGGATCCGCTCGAGCGGGCCCGAGCCGCGGCTGAGGCGTGCCGGGAAGAGAAGGTCAGGGGGAAGCCCTCCAGCAAGAGGCGGTTGGAGCTTGGGGGGCCGAGCTCGGTCCACCACCCCTCGGCCCTTAAAAGGGCGAAGGTGGTCACGCGAGGCCTTCCACGGCAGCCCGCGTCGCCCGTCAGGTTCATGAGCTCGCCGGAGGTTTTTTCCGACGAAGCCCCGGCGAGCCCACTGAAGGAGATATCATCCCCCCGCGAGAAGAGGCGCGGGTCCCCCTCTCCTCCCTCCGTCGAGGAGGTTGCCCCCAGTGGCTCGGGAGCTCCAAAGGACCACCCTCACTTTGGGAAGGGGGGAAGGAGCAAGGATGCGGCCGGCGAGCCGATGCTGCTCTGGGACGAGGGAGCCCATCGTGTCTCCGTCTCCACTCGCGCTCCTTCCTGGGGAGCTCGCCGGCCTCCCACGGGCCACGCATTTGCCCTCGGCTTCGGCCTCTATGGCCGGGAGGGCGCCGACGCCTACAAGAACCTGACCCCCCGGCAGATAGGTCACGAGGGCCTGCAGGCGCATCTGAGGGCCTTTGAACTCCACCATATGATGGTCCGCCGTGGCTTCCAGCTCAGCCAACTCCTGATCAAAGCCGAGCAGGAGCGCGACCTGGCGACGGAGAAAGCTGCCGACGCGGAGCGGCGGTTCGGCATCGCCGAGCGCTTACTCGACGAGGCTTCAGGCGGGCTGGTAAGAGTCGACTAACCCTTGTTTTAACTTGGAAAATGTTTTTCAGAGAGTTTGACCCTCTTGTTTTTCAGGATGTCGAGTCCGCCAAGGTGCTGCAAGCTCGTGCCAGTGAGCTGGAGGGCGAGACTGCCCTGCTGCGGCTCCGGCTCGCGGATCAGGAGGCCGGCTCGCGCGAGCAGGAGGCTTTTGCTGCTCGGTCGGCGGCCGAGGTGGAGTCGCTAAAGGAGCAGAACCGCTGTCTCCAAGGCAAGGTCAGCCGGCTGACGGAAGCCCTCTTCCCCCCAGACAGTGCCGAGCCGCCTTTTCCCTACAAGCGGCCCCGGGTCTTCGGCGAGGGGGAGGTTATGGAGCGGCTGCGAGACAACTCGATCGAGTCTGCCGAATGCCTCCTGAATGCCATGAAGGGGTCGGGGATTCTGGCCGAGGGCTGCGAGGAGGTGGCGGTCCGGGATCTTATGCCGAGCCTGTTTCCGCCGTCTCCGCCCAGCGAGAAGGAGGAGAGCTTCAGCTCCCTTTTTGATGGGGCAAAGGGCAAGGAACGATCGCTTGAGGGCGAGGAGGACCGCCATTCGGGAGAGGAGGGCGAGAGCTGACCGAATTCCTCCCTTTTTTTTTTCTATCTTTTTGTAATCATCCCCCCTCTTTTCCTGTAATCTCGCCGGGGCGAGCCCTTCCTTCTTTTGCGATAATAATGAAAGGAATTTTGCAGGCCTTGAACGTTGGCTAGAATGCACGTGAGTTAGGATTCGCGTTCGGCGAGAGGCCTTGAGCGTTGGCGGCGACCAGACTCGCGAACTCTTCGCTTACCCGCGAGGCGATCTTCGCGAGAACGGTTGCCGCCGGCGCCCGCTTGTCATACCGAGGAATGCCCTCTGCCGAGCAGACCCCCGCGAGAACGGGCTCGCCCGGGGGGGGGGGGGGTATGTTCTTCCACCAACCGGAGGTGGATCAAAAAACCCCTTTTTAACAGAAAACCAAGGGGGACAGGACCCCTTGAGCTCGCCCTTCTAACTGGTGGGTTTGCTCGGACACGCTTGTCATGTGTCAACTTTCAGGTCCGCCCCCTGGACAGTAACGACGTCCATCGAGACCCCGGCCCTGCCAGCTTGGAGGGAGCCTGACAGCGGGAGAATCGAGACTTAACCCAGAGCGAGAAGACTTAGACCATTTGCCTCCCCCGGGTGCTACCACCATGCCAGTCAGCTAGATGGGAGCCTGAGGGCGGGTGTTGAACATCCTCCGGGCTCAGCTGCAGGGTCATAACGACGTCCATCGAGACCCCGGCCCTGCCAGCTTGGAGGGAGCCTGACAGCGGGAGAATCGAGACCTAACCCCAGAGCGAGAAGACTTAGACCATTTGCCTCTCCCGGGTGCTACCACGATGCCGGTCAGCTAGATGGGAGCCTGAGGGCGGGTGTTGAACATCCTCCTGGCTCAGCTCCAGGGTCATAACGACGTCTATCGAGACCCCGGCCCTGCCAGCTTGGAGGGAGCCTAACAGCGGGAGAATCGAGTCCAAACCCCAGAGCGAGAAGACTTAGACCATTTGCCTCTCCCGGGTGCTACCACCATGCCAGTCAGCTAGATGGGAGCCTGAGGGCGGGTGTTGAACATCCTACGGGCTCAGCTCTAGGGTCATAACGACGTCCATCGAGACCCCGGCCCTGCCAGCTTGGAGGGAGCCTGACAGCGGGAGAATCGAGACCTAACCCCAGAGCGAGAAGACTTAGACCATTTGCCTCTCCCGGGTGCTACCACCATGCCAGTCAGCTAGATGGGAGCCTGAGGGCGGGTGTTGAACATCCTCCGAGCTCAGCTCCAGGGTCATAACGACGTCCATCGAGACCCCGGCCCTGCCAGCTTGGAGGGAGCCTAACAGCGGGAGAATCGAGACCTAACCCCAGAGCGAGAAGACTTAGACCATTTGCCTCTCCCGGGTGCTACCACCATGCCAGTCAGCTAGATGGGAGCCTGAGGGCGGGTGTTGAACATCCTCCAGGCTCAGTTCCAGGGTCATAACGACGTCCATCGAGACCCCAGCCCTGCCAGCTTGGAGGGAGCCTGACAGCGGGAGAATCGAGACCTAACCCCAGAGCGAGAAGACTTAGACCATTTTCTGAGTGTTTATGTCGCTTTTTAATGGAAGTTCCGTCACATTGCATGTCATTGTTACGATTATTGTGGAGAAAGAGTCAAATACATTGCATTCGGAGAAAGCTGAGGCACGTACAAGTTTACAAGGATAAAAGCGTTTCAGGTCGTCGTCGCTCCAGGTGTGGCTCAAAGTCTCGCCTTCCACATTCTGGAGGTGGTATCCTCCCAACTTTAATGCCTCCTTCACGATGTAGGGCCCCTCCCAATTTGGATGGAGCTTGCCCACGGCTGCCGATCTTCCCTCCGCATCTACCTTCTTTAGAACCAGGTCGCCCTGCACGAACTGCTTGACCCGGACATGCTTGTCGAAATACTTAGCCATCCTCCGTTTGACTTCCTCCTGTCGGACTGCGGAGAGGTCGCGTACTTCCTCTATCAAGTCCAAAGAGAGTCGTTGTTCTTCCTCATTCTCAACTCTCCACTCCTCCCTTCCAGCTTCTGCCTCGGCAACCCTGGGAGTACGGACCTCGAGTTCAATGGGGAGCACCGCCTCGCTTCCGTGAGATAGTTTAAAGGGCGTCTCCCCGGTGGCGGTGTTGGGGGTAGTCCTCAGGGCCCAGAGGACCGAAGGGAGTTGCTCCACCCAATTACCCTTCAAATTCTCCACCTTCTTTTTCAGGAGGTTCACGATAATCTTGTTGGCCGCCTCTACCTGCCCGTTGCTCCTAGGGTGGTGGACAGAGGCGAACCTGAGGTCGATCCCGAGCTCTCCACAGAACTTAATGAACTCATTGCTGGCGAACTGTGGTCCGTTGTCGGTGACGATGGCTTGGGGCATCCCATGCCTGCAGATGATCTCCCCCCATACAAAATTTCGAATGATCTGCGATGTTACCTTGGCCAAAGCCTTCACCTCCATCCACTTGGAGAAATAGTCGATCATTACCAGCAAGAATCTCCTCTGCCCGCTTGCCTGTGGGAAGGGACCTACCAGGTCCATTCCCCAAATTGCGAAAGGCCAAGGGGCCGTGATACTCCTGAGTCGCTGAGCCGGTTGCAGTTGGAGGGGGGCAAACAGTTGACACTTGTGGCATTTCTTGACAAATTCTAAGGCATCGTGCCCCAGGGTAGGCCAGAAGTAGCCCTGCCTGATGATTCTTCCCTCCAGGGTCCGACCTCCTGAATGACTCCCGCACTCCCCGGAGTGAACTTCTTCCAAAATCCTCGGACCTCCCCCTCCGCTACGCAACGGGCGAGTAATCCTGAAAGGGTCTTGCGGTAAAGTTGCCCGTCGCGCAAAAGGTAATATGCCGACTTGTACTTGAGCTTCTTCCTATCCATCCCTTCTGGGTACTCTCCTGTGGACAGGTAGGTAGTGAATGGGTCCATCCATGTGGACCGCCGATCTATCTCCATCAACTCTCCTTCTTCCAGGGATGGGTGGAAGAGGTCCGTGATAGTGCCCCCCACCCGAGGGTCGCGCTTGGCGAGGTGGTCGACTTGTTTATTTTCCTCCCGTGGCACATGCTGAATGGAGAAGGTCTGGAACCCGCCGATGATTCCCTTAACCTTTGCCAGATATCGTTGCAGGGTGGGCTCCCTTGCCTCGAACTCCCCGTTGATCTGGGAGGCCACTACCATAGAGTCAGTGAGGACCTTCACATCATGCACCCCCAATTCCCTGGCCAGGCGTAGTCCTGCGATTACCGCCTCGTACTCGGCTTGGTTGTTGGTTATGGAGAAATGTATCACCACCGTTTGCTCGATCCGGGTCCCTTGGGGGCTCTCCAAGACGACCCCAACCCCCAAGGAGTGTTTCCCTGAAGCCCCATCCACCATCACCTTCCAAGGGATGGGGCGAGTGAGTTTGTCCTCTGCCACCTCAACCACATAGTCAGCCAGGAAGTCAGCCATTGCTTGTGCCTTGATTGCGAGCCGGGGGACAAAGGAGATGTCAAACTCGCTCAACTCCACCGACCACTTGGCGAGTCTTCCCGAATGCTCCACTCCCTCGAAGATGCTGCGGAGGGGGTGGTCAGTTACCACCTGGATGGAGTGCGCCTGGAAGTAGGGCCTGAGTCTCCGGGCCGAGATGATTAGGGCGAAGGCCAACTTCTCAAAGATGGGATAGCGGAGTTCCGCCTTCCTCAGAACCCTACTCATATAGTAGATGGGCAGCTGCTTTCTCCCCTCTTCCCGAACTAAAACAGAACTTACGGCCTCCGCCCCGACCCCTAAGTACAAAAACAAGTCCTCCCCCTCCTTTGGCCCTTGGAGCAAGGGGGCCTGAGTCAACTGCCTCTTCAAGGCCTGGAATGCCTCCTCGCACTCCGGGGTCCATTCAAACTTCCGACCTCCCCTTAAGATCTTGAAGAAGGGGGAACACCTCTCCCCGGCCCGGGAGAGGAACCTGCTTAGTCCCGCCAGCTTCCATATCAGCCGTTGTACCTCCTTCGCATCCCGAGGTGGCCCCAACTCCATAATTGCCCGGACTTTGTCAGGGTTGGGTTCGACCCCGGCTGGGGTGAGGAGATGACCCAAAAATTTGCCTTTGCTCGCCCCGAAGATGCACTTTAGAGGATTCAACCTCATCTTGTATCTACGCAAAGTGTCGAAGGTCTCCTCCAGATCCTGGAGGTGAGAATCGACCTCTCTGCTTTTTACCATCAGGTCGTCCACGTACACTTCCAAGTTCCTTCCCTTCTGTCCCTGGAATACACGGTCCATCATCTTCTGGTATGTAGCCCCTGCATTTTTTAACCCAAAAGGCATCATCTTGTAGCAGTAGCACCCATCTCCTGTAATGAACGAGACATCTTTTACGTCAGGAGGGTGCATCCTGATTTGATGATAACCTGAAAAAGCATCCAAAAAACTCATTACAGAAAAACCAACGGCTGAATCTACCAGCGCGTCGATTCTAGGTAAGGGGTAACAATCCTTAGGGCATGATTTATTAAGCAGTGAAAAATCTACACACATCCTCCACCGGTCGTCCTCTTTTTTCACCATTACAACATTTGAGACCCAGCCGGGGTATTGAATTTCGGAAACGAAGCCGGCCTTAAGGAGCTTGGAGACTTCCTCCCTGATGGGTTCGGCCAGTTTGTCCGTGACGGACCTTCTCTTCTGCTGGATGGGGCGAGCCTCCGGGTGTAGATTGAGGCGGTGGCAGACGATGTCGGCATCAATCCCAGGCATCTCCGCTGCGCTCCAGGCGAAGACATCCACGTTCTTTTGGATGCACTCCAGCATCCTGCCTTGATCCTCCGGGGTCAGCCCTCCGCTGATGCGGACCTTCTCCACCCTGCCACCCTGGGTGAGGACTTCCATCTCCACGACCTCCTCGGCGGCCTCCAACCGGGACTGCTCCTCCCACTCTGCGACGTCCTCCCCTCTTGGCGTAAGGACCTCCCCTTCCCCTGGGATCATCGCCCCAACTGACCCTTCTGGGAGTATCCCCTCGCATGCTCCCCCTTCCATTCCTCCTTCCTCCCCGCCTTCTTCTCCGGCCTCCTGCCCTTCCATTTCCTCCATCCTTCTCCCCATTCCCTCGGCCTCCTCCTGCCAAGAAATTGAATTCACCGCGGTCACGTAGCATTCCCGAGCTGCTTTGGGGTCACCGCGAACCTGGACCTGGATCCCGTCCACATTAAACTTAAGGCATTGATGGAAGGAGGAGGGGACGCATCGGAAGGCGGTGATGAGGGGTCTCCAAAAAATGGCGTTGTAGCTGCTGGGGGCCTCTACTATGACGAATCGACAGTTCCGGGACTGTCCCCCCAAGCTGACATGGAGTCCCACTCCCCCCTCTACTTCTTTCCTCTCCCCCGAAAAACCGAAGAGGGGCCCATCGGAGGCCAGCACGCTCTTGGCTTCCACCTGCATGGCATCGAAAGGCTTCTTGAAGATGATGTTGACAGAGCTCCCATTGTCAATGAGGATTCGGGAGACTGTGAAATTTTCGATGGCTGTCTGGATGACCAGCGCATCGCAGAAGGGGTCATCGTGACCCGGCATATCCTCCCTTGAGAAGGTGATCCTCTCTTCCGGGGGTGGAGTCTGAGATGTGGAGCCGATGCTCCTTCGGTACATGGTGTGGAGGCTTGCTTTCCGGGAAGCCTCGACTCCCACCCCCCATGGATCACTCCGATCCCTCCTCGGGTCCCCACATCGGCCCGGTCTTCGCAACGATCCCCCTCCACCTGAGGCCGGACTTCCTCAATCCGCACCTCCTGATGATTCCGCAGCTGTCGCTGCTGCTCCCTGTTCTCCCGCACCTCGAGGAACTCCGGACACGTGACCGTCGTGTGCCCCTCTTCTTGATGGTAGTCGCAATAGGGTAGGTCTATCCTGACCTCCCTCCTCCTCCTCGGTTGCCCTCTCCTTCGCCCCCCCAGGGCGATAGCCATGGCCTCCTCCTGGTCGGGAAGAGGCGGTCTCTGGCCCTGCCTCCCTCCCTGGAGGTAAAACTGGCCACGCCCACCTTGGCGGTTGTCTCCCCCCTGATAGCCCCTCCGTGGCCCTTGATCCTGCCACTCCGGCCTCCAACCCAATCGGTTGTTCGGCTCCTGACGCCCCCACCTATGCTGCTGCGGCTGCTCTTCTCTCTGTCGGGGCTCGACCCTTCTCTCCTCCTGGGCCCGACCTCCCCTTGGCTTCTCCTCCTCCACGGCCCACCTAGCCAACCTCCGAGCGAACTCTGGATGTGCCGCCTCCATGTCGGCCTCCCTTGCCGCCCTCTCCAAGAGTGCTTCGAAAGACACCGGAGGCGTCCTCTTTAACTCCATGGCGAAGAACCCGGGCTGGAGACCCAGGGTGAAGGCCACCATCATGGTGTGCCCTGGCATCTCTTATACCTGGGACAGTTCTTCCTGGAACCTGTCCAGGTAACTTCCCAGGGTCTCCCCTACTTTCTGTTTGACACGGAACAGGGACTCGACCTCCCTCTTCCTCTTCTTTGAGGTGGTGAATCTCAACATGAATCCTCTGCGCAAATCCTCGAAGCAGTAGATGGAACCGGCCGGGAGCTGATGAAACCACTCCCTCGCTTTTTCCCTGAGGGTGATGGCGAAGAGCCTACACTTGAAACCATCCGACATCTGTCGGATTGACACCACGTCTTCGAACCACTGGACGTGCTAGATCGGATCTCCCTTTCCTGAGTAGTAGGACATCTCCGGCTCTCGGAATCCTTCTGGAACTGGGGCTGACGAAACGAACTCGCTGAAGGGACTTCCTCCTTCGGCTGGGCGAGTTGGGAACTCCCTCCCCGCCGTCTCGCCGAACAGGTACTCGCCCGCCGAGCCCGGAAAGAGGACTCGCCCCCTCGGCTCGCGCTCCCCCTCGCTCGCGACCTCCTTCCCCGCGCGCCTGAGGGGCGCATCGTTGCCTAACGCTGGATCGGCGACCACGGGAACTGCTGGCGTCGTACTCTCGGCTCGCATGCCGAGTGCGACCCTAACTAGCCCGAGCACTTCCTCCCTGAGCTTCGCGGATATCCCCGCCATCGCGGGAGGGGGAGGGAGTGGTGAGTCCCCCCTTCCTGAACCTTGCCCCTCGTCTCTTGTCATTACTCCTGTGGAAGATTTTCTGTGCTGACCACGCTCCACGCTCACCGCACCAAAGTGTTGAAACCGAAAAATCGATTCCTGTGGAGTCCGACCCTTGCGGAAGGGGTGGTCGCACACTTACTTCTCTCCTCACAAGCCCAAAGGGTAAGGGAGAGGGACCGGGGACAGTCCCAAGGCTTCAGCACGGAGGTCCCACCACACACCCGGAAGATCTTAGAGCGCTTCCCCTCCTTAGCCAAGTGTTGAAGCTAAGGTACCTCAGAAAGCGCTAGAAGACCGGGGCACTAGAAAGCGTGCCTTCTGAGGTACCCCTTGGGTCCTATTTATAGGAAAAGATGGTCTGCAAATATCCAACCGTCACTGTTTTCGAGGACTATAGGCAATCCAAAGGGGGTAACATGGTAAAAACACCCCACAACTGAAGGGCGAGCCGGCCCTGAGAAGAGCCCATTGGGCGGGGGCGGCGAGTATGGGCGCGAGAAGGCTTCCCCCCACGCCGAGGCGAGGAGCGGCGGTTGAACTCGCCCCTCGCAGCGCCGTGGACCTGACTCGCGCCGTGGACCGGACTCGCCTCGCCTCGAGCCTGGGAAGGTCGGGCCTGAAGCCCTCGCTCGCTGGTGACGGTCGCGTCGGTACTCGCCGAACAGGTATTGGACGAGCGCGTACTCGGTCGGGCTCACAACGAACGACATCCTAGCGTCGGGCTCAGCTCCACGATCTTCGAGCTCGGCCCGACGATTGCCGAGCACGTACTCGGCATGCTCGGCTCGGCATACCCTGCTGGACTCACCTGAGGCTCGGGGGGCGGTCTGGGCCGGCCGGATCGGCCGGATCGGCTCCTGTTAGCCCACTCGCTGGATACGGGGTTGTACACTGTTTGAAAGAGGCCGGAGTCTCCTTTGAGAGATTCGAACACTCTGTTTGGAAGAGGTCGGAGTGTCCTTTTA
This sequence comes from Platanthera zijinensis, assembly GCA_039513925.1. Lineage (NCBI taxonomy): Eukaryota > Viridiplantae > Streptophyta > Magnoliopsida > Asparagales > Orchidaceae > Platanthera > Platanthera zijinensis. The sequence goes on from CM077092.1 coordinate 5,975,619, forward strand.
AGAGATTCGAACACTCTGTTTGGAAGAGGCCGGAGTCTCCATTTGAGAGATCTGAACACTCTGTTTGAAGAGGCTAGATTCTCATTTTGGGAGATCGAAACACTCTATTTGGAAGAGACCGAAGTCTCCTTTTTGGGAGATCCGAACACTCTGTATGGTTAGGCCGAAGTCTCCTTTTGGGAGATCTGAACACTCTATTTGGATAGGTCGGAGTCTCCTTTTGAGAGATCTGAACACTCTGTTTTGAGAGGTCGGAGTCTTCTTTTGGGAGATTTGAACACTCTGTTTGGAAAAGGCTGGAATAGCCTTTTGGGAGATCCGAACACTCTGTTTGGAGAGGCCAGAGTCTCCTTTTGTGAGATCCGAACACTCTATTTGGAAGAGGTCGGAGTCTCATTTTGGGAGATCTGAACACTCTATTTGGAAGAGGTCAGAGTCTATTTTTGGGAGATCCAAACACTCTATTTGGAGAGGCCGGAGTCTCCTTTTGGGAGATCCGGACACTCTATTTGTAAGATACTGGAGTCTCCTTTTGGGAGATCCAAACACTCTGTATGGAGAATTGCACGAAATCCAACTATATTGAAAATGACACTTGTTGTTTGTGTACATGAGCACTGCAAACGAAAGATAAAAATAGACTTGTTGGGTTCTTCAGACGTTCCGCTAACAGGGAACAAATTTTCATTTGGAATGTCCGCCTTGGGGATTGTTCCCTTGCTGGTTCATCCTGACCTGGTTAATTCTAGCCCCTCGTACTGCAGAAATTCTTCAAGAAACCCCTGACGAATGAATCTTTCGATCTCTGCATTTAGTCGTGAACAATAATCTGTTTTATGTATGTGACATTGATGGTTGATACAGTACTTGGATTGGAATCCAGAGTTTGGGCAAGAGTCATTGGCCTCTGAAGAGAGGGATGGTAGCGGATAGCGAGCAGTAATTCTATTCGTGAGGTATTGAGGGGAGTAATGGCTTGTTGGCAAAGATGCCCCTCGGACTGGCGGGATTTGTCGCGAGGTCTGCCACTCTTCTTGAGTATCTTCGGTTGGTCGCATCCCTTATTTCTCTTTTGGTTGATTTTGATTTGTTGTTGATGCACTTTTACTGCCAACGACGAATGATGGTGTATGAGATGTCGGGCTGAAGCGTTCTGCCACTCGTCATATTTGTGCTCCTTGGCGTCTGTGTTGCGAACTTCTTCATGAGCGGTCCTTCGAAACAAAGGGTCGAGGCTTGAAACTCCTGTGTGGCAGCGGAATTGACGAGTTCCGGATTCTTCAACCTGAGGGACGGTACATGCTGAGCTAGCCCTGACGGACTCTCTTGCAAGAATTTGGTATTTGCTGGCAGACTCTTTGGTCATGGCACGGTCCAAAGTTGGTGTAGGTGGGCTGTCGATCCCAAAACCTGAGCTAAGGGCAAGAGGGGTCACCTGCTCTCTTAAAAGCGCGAGTGCTTGACTTTGGATCTCCCATACCCGGAGTATGCGTTCCTCCAATTCCGCATAGGGCGCAAGCATGCCCTCTTGAACAGGAGGTGTGTTGTTAAGCGAATGGGAGAGAGCTAGAGCAGCGTGTCTCCTAAGGGATATTCTTTTGATAATTCAGGTGTTTCTTCTTGTCATGTCCGTTGATGATAAGTATCGATGTTCAGAGGATATTACTTTCTGAATCTTCGGGGGTACTGGGAACTTGTTCTCACATACAACGTCAAACTGTTGTGGATCACTCAAGGCTCCGGTAGACTAAACTAAATTGAACCGCCTTAGCCAAGGAGCGGTCGAGCGCGCAAACAGTCACAGAAAATAGAAACCTGACAAGGCAATTTTTTTAACGTGGAAAACCCGTCAACTGGATGAAAAACCACGTTGTCGGATTTATGTCGACCAAAATTCCACTATTTATTGGTTGATGTACATGGCTTTTAAGATAATCGAGGGAGACATGTCGCCTCTCGTTAAATTTACTGGAGAAAAAGAGAAAGCAGGGCTCGGAGGGTGACAGACCACCGCTCACGGAGCTGAGTATTTCTTTGTATGTTGTGGGGAGCGATGCGCTCATTATACTCTAGAGCTCTCTGTTAGTACTAAGAGGCGGGAGCGACGTTCCCTGCACGTCCTGGTATCTGTGACTTAGATGCATGCGCGATGTGCTCTGAGTGCCTTATCCTTTACAGCTTTTCTCCTGTTGCATTTAGAGGAGTCTGGAGTGGTTGACTTGTTGTTGACTGATGGGCTCGCTGCTGAGTTGAGGGGGCTGAGAGTACTGCAGTCTTGCTTCTGCTCACGGTGTAAGGCAAACAAACTTTGGAGCGCTGACAGGCTTGGTCTACTAACGCTGAGGAGGTTTGTGGTTTGCTTGGTCACCACGCAGACGACCGTAAGGCATAGGGAGATTATTGGACTTCCTACGACCTTCAAAGTGCTTGATGAGTCTCGCGGGAAATTTCGGCGGTAAAGACGGACTTTGGCGGTCAAGACGGACTTCGGCGATCAAGACGGACTTCGTCGGTAAAGACAAACTTCGGCTGTCAAGACGGACTTCGGCGGTCACGATGGACTTCGGCAGTCAAGACGAACTTTGACGGTCAAGACGGACTTTGGCGGTCTCCGAAGTTTGTCTTGTAAACTGCCGGCATTTGAAGCGTGATCTTGGACGTTGTCTAGAGAGCCGGGCATACCGAACGTGGGCTTGGAGCAAAGCACACGGAAGGGCACTTGAATGGAGCGTGCGGGGACGCATTTGGAGCGGAGCATGCGGGGGCGCACTTGGAGTGATGTGAGCGCGAGGAAGCGGGGGGGGGGGGGGGGGGGGGGGGGGGGCACGCAAGAAAGCAGGGGCGTGCTCGCGGGGGAAGCAGGGGCGCACGGGTGTGTGAAAGCACAACCATAACAAGAAATTCAAATAGGAATCCATTTTGTGAGACTTCTGGACGACGTCATCCTGGTCCATGCTTGTTAGGCAAAGGAGTATGTTATAGGTGTCATCAAATAAGAGATTGTCCTGAATTATCTGGCGCTATAAACATTGAAGCACCTCCTCAACAAGTTGTTGGATCTTGAGCCTCTTCTCGATCGTCGAAGGCTCTACACTCATCAGAACTCCACCAGCGAAGTTTTGTACTCGGCAAGCCGCCGCACCAATCAGTTTTTTTTTTGCCGTCGACGGAGCTCCCTTCGCAGTTCGCCGCCCCGCCAGCGTGCCTAGTTGAGAGATCTAAGCTTCTGCATCATCCCCCTATTACTTCTCACATCTTTTATGAGATTGCACATGAGAATTGAAAGGTTCTAAGAAAATCAGCACTTTCAATACTACTTGGCTTAGTCTTTGGCTCCGTTCGAAGGGATTTATTTTCACCGGTCAAGCGGTTACGACCGCATGAACCGGACCTTAATTTTTAAGGTCCGGTTCATGCGGTCGTAACCGCTTGACCGGTGAAAATAAGTCCCTCCAATCGGATGTTCAGAATGAAGGGTTACTCAACGGGCGTCTCCTAAGCTAAGAATGAAGGGTTGCTATAGTATCCATTTCAAAACCTACTTTTAAACTCGATGTTAGGTTGAGTAGAAAAAAAAAGCTAAAATTATAGTTAACTTTTAAGTTAAATATTTTTATTTGATGATATGCCTAAATTATAGATTAATGAAAGGAGTCCTTCTGGCTAGCTAAAAAAGTTTCAAGAACAGGATCAGAATTTCAAAGGTGGGTAATATTTAATTTTCTTCTTCATAGAGCTTTTGCATATTTTATGCTCATTGATGAACCTTGTAATCTGCACTCAATTGATTTATATGTCTGAACCTGCATATGTATGAACTAGTACATGCATTTTATTTATTTATGTAGAAATGAATGTATGCATGTGTATTTATTTATTTACGTAGAAATGAATGTAATACACTGATACATACTCGCGCGCAAGATTATGGTCCAAGGACTGCCTATGAAGATTTTAAAATGCTATGAATTGTTTTTCTATGATTTTGTTTGCAATTATCCTCTTACAAATATTGTGAATCATCTTCCATTTCATGTTGCACATGATTTTGATTTCACACATAAGCATGCTATTTTAATTATATGAATAGTGATCATATTTTCTAGAAAAATTTATATTGCCCACTGAGTTTATCTCATCCCGTTGTTAAATTTTTAGAGGTCAAACTCGCTTAGCTTTTGACTCAGCATAGTAGGCAGAATCGTGCTAGACACTGCAAGGGAGTATTTTGGGGAACTTGTTAGAAATTTCGTGTTTTGAAAGTATGTTAATGATGGGTTTAATCATAAGTTTTGTGTAAATATTGAACAAACTATATAGTGAGGTAAATTCAAGTTGGATGCTTAGTGGCTCTCTTTTATTTGATGGTTTGATTATGAAGTCTTCCGCTGCAACTTTTAATTAATTTGTCATTAGCCTTAATTTTAGCATAAGTACCATGTGATAATCCGTGATTTCCAGTTAAGCCAAATCCCTGAGAGAGGGGTTCATCCAGGCGGTCTCAGGCAGCGGCAGCAGGCTGCGATTCCAGCGGCGGTTTCAGGAGTTCTTCGTGTGGCTTGGCTGTGCGAAAGAGGAGCCAGGCGGCGGCGGCAGGCGGACGCAGGTGGAGGTGGTTCTGTCCAGCGGCGGCAGACAACTCCAGGCGGAGGCAGTGGTTTCCGGTTCCGGCGACAGTAGTTGCGAGAGGAGGCGGCGTTCGGGCGATCCAGTCGGATCGACATCTGGTCGGGCTCATCTCGGCGACAGGCGGGGCAGCAGCGACTTCAGGCGGAGCTAGCAGAGGCGGCATCCGGTCGGATCCAGTCGGATCGACATCAGGCCGGCTTCCTGCAGTAGTTCCAGACGGCGGTGGCGATTCCAAGCGACGCGGCGGTGGCGATTCCAAGCGACAACTCCTATTTTCAGCTTTCAATTCTCTCTTTGTTGTTTGACCGTGTTTACGGTCTCTGTTTGTATCTTGTAACCTCATATTTACAGTGGATTTTTTTCGGCGCGCTCTCCCCGTGAACGTAGGAGCTCATCTCCGAACCACGTATATTATTGTGTCGTCTGGTTGTACTTGTTTGGATTTAATTTTGCTTGTCATTTTATTGCTCAAATAATCTTTCGTTGCAAGATCCGCGGCGAACCATCGTAATCGCGGATCCGGTCCCAATTTCATAACTGAACCGGACCTTAATTAAGATCCGGTTCATGCGATCGTAACCGATTGACTGGTGAAAATAAGTCCTCTCAAGCCAAAGTCTATCTTCCAAAAGCCAATAGCATATTAACCCTTTCAATATTTTATTTCTTAAGATATTCTAGCCAATAGCCATCAACTGTCTATAATGATTTTCTTAAATTCTTCACTCATACGGAAAGTATTGGGAAAAATAATAAATCTGTAAAGTGCTTTCCTGCGGTGAAGTGCGGGCATTCAACTGCTCGTGTGAATGCCCACACACATCTCAAATCAAGTACATCTCATCTTGTTTTGAGATGTGTCCGGGCATCCAACGCGGACCGTTTGATGCCCATACTTCACAATAAAGTGCACTTTTGTATTTTACCGCCTCCGAATCCCCCAGACCTTTTTAGGATCCAACAAGTATCACAAAAATCAACATCGGAATCAGAATTGACGTTCTATCCCTGCCGACGGAGAATGTGCGAACGTGATCCCACCATTGCACAACATTAAGGCTTCGTTTGGCGCGGACCGCGCGGTAGCGACGGTCATGAACGCATGGCATTCGTCAACGACCACCTAAAAAACTTCATTCGTTTGAACATAAAAGTGGATGAAGTTCTTTAGGTGGGTGTTAACAAATGACACTTTAACCCCCCCCCCCCCCGGTCGGGCCTCACTCTGGTCCGACTGAATCGGACTGATATTCCTATTTCCCGTATTTGCCCTTCGCTCTCGCTGCTCACAATCCCGCAATCGCAAAACCTAAAGCTCGCTCCTCACAAACCAGCCGCGAACCAGCGCCCCCTCTCCTCCCCCGACCTCTCACAACCTGCCGCTCCAATCTCCCGGTGAGCTCTCCCGCACGGCATCTTCTCTTCCCAAAACCAAAGGTAATCCACGATCGCCCCTTCTCCGATCGCAAACCAGCTCAAGATCTTCCTCCTTGACGGAGTTTTGGGAAGATCCACCGGTGAGGAGACTCTCCCTCACGGCAAGGGATCGAGCCCTCCTCCTTTTCTTCTTCTCACTGTGAGCGCCGCCTCTTCTCTACTTCTCCCTGCCCATTCTTCTATTTTTCTGCAAAATTAGGAGGAAGAATCCGAATCTGCAATGTATTGGGAGCGACTCTGTGGAGGGTGTTGGACTGTTGGTGACTCCGACAGTGGATTTATGGGGACCGGACCCTTCTCCGTTGAAAGTTTGGAGAGGAAACCATGGAAATTCTTTCCCGACGAGTGAACTGGGGAGGAGTTACCGGCTGAAAGCTGGCTCGAATGCCGAATCCGGAGTTGGAATTGGGATTGCGGATGCCAAAGTTGTTGAAGAAACCGATAAGCTGGAGGAATTTTGAAGATGCATGCGACAGTGGTGCCCGGGCAGGTCCAAACGCTTCATCGCCTCATCGCTTCGCTGCTCCAACCCGGATATATCTCACCTTCGGCTGCTATATCGGAAAGCCCCCGCCTCATCGCCGCTCCTCATCGTCCTCTCCGAGTCTCGACATCTCCTACTTGACAATTGATTCCTCCCACTCCAAACCTTCGCGGCTGCCCTCCCTCACTGCCTGGATGACCATTGACCAGAAGGATTCGCCTGTGGGAAGGTGTGAATACAGTGCAAGGGGAGTTGCCTTTTACCTACTTTTCCTGGCAAAAATTTTGGTCGGGGCTTCGCCCCGAACCCCTGTGCAGGGGGCGCGTTGCCCCCCTGCAACTCCCCAACGAGCTCAGCGCCGAGCTCGACCGGCGAAATCGTGGTAAGTGTCCAGTACACACTAGTCCAAAAATTCTTTGAATTTTCTCTTCCAGGTTAGCCCTCCTCACAAGCAAGCTCATCGTCGGCAAGCAACCTGAAAATCATCGCAAAAAAAAGCCAGCATTCCAATCGCTATCGGTGCCTCTCCTCCGTGCGGGAATCGCAAAAAAAACCCCTCAACATTCCTCCTCATCTAGGGCATCGCAGCCTACCTCCTCAGTGCGGGAATCTCCATTAACAAAGCTTATAGTAAGCTTTAAACTTCTTGTTTTACTAAAGGTTTTCCAATAGTTCCCTCTGAGCCAATTACAAGGGCTTTTTGTTGTTTCATATTCACTATATCAATCATTTATAAGTTATTAATTAAAGATTTTATCATTTGTTTCCCTTTTTATAATTACCAGGGCTTTTTGTTATTTGTTTACCTATAGTTCCCTTTAAAGATTTTAATAGTTTTTGAGATTAAATTCTATTTGTAAACTGCATGATATGATGACAGTCAAGTTTCTAAGATTAAATTCTAATGTTGAAAAACTTTACCATCATTTAAGGTTGTCCTTAGCATATTTGATCATTCGATCAAATTCTAATGTTGAAAAACTTTACCATCATTTATTTATTTCAAGTCATTTGTCTCATTTCTTTACCATAACACATATTGCGTTTGCATGCTGCAACTTCATCTTTAAGCAATCAAAGGAATCAAATTTGTACATGACTCATTTACTAAAATGGCATAGGTCACCGTCATGTATTTTTTGGGACTGTATCAAACTCTCTAGGGATACCTAATTCAATCCCTCTGCGGTGAGTTTAAAATCAGATTGTATTTCAACTTTTTCACTTTATTTCCTTTATTCAATGGATCCAGAACTCAATTTAGAAAAAAAAAATTATGCTTTGCTCTCACAAAGGTTTTATTAGTTATAGCATTGGCACATTTTGATGTACTCATTTGGTTGATTAAAAAGAATGGGTGTCGGAAAAGAATGGATGTCGGCTAAGATGCTGATATTGGCATTCACTTTTTCTATTACTTCATAGGTAACTTATTCAAGAACAAGTTGTGTCTGAGAATAATTTTCTAGTATTCCCATCAGGAAACACACGAAGCACATGAGGGGTCTGAGCTTGATTTTGAGTTTCCACGTCATATAGAAGGATTTTTTATAACCCCAAGAATTAGGTTTATGTTTGGTGTTGTTTGTTTATTTATCATAGGTTTTCATGTCTAAGGCGCCACTATAACAAAATGTTTGGTGTTTTTTGTCTATTTTATCATGTACAGAGTTTATGTCCAGTTCCCCACCATTCATTCCAATTTTGTTTTTTTAGTGCAAGGGCCCTAGCGGCTAGCAGGAGTGGGTGACTTCCGTCGATGATGAACTAGCGACTAGTGGGAGCAGTCGACTGCGATCGACGACGATTGCGGACAACCATATGCGATCGATGACGGTTGCGGGCAACCGTATGCGATCGACGATGACGACATGCAGTGTTGTTGTCAAGCTCTTTCATTGAATCCCCCCTGGTGCATATATTTACAAATTTCTTTATTTTAATTTTCTTATAGTGTTCATCTTTGATGTTTTTTTAATAATGCATAAATAGGATGATTCTCACTGGAACCTTGGAAATCTTTTGAAGGCAAAACAGATGTTTCAAGAGGTAGACTTAAGTGGTTTTACATTGGCAAAATTTTCATTATTCTCTTAAGTTTGATATTAGGTGTTTTAGATAGACTGTATTGGAAAATATCCATTTATAAAGTGCTCCTGTTATATAAGTTGTCAGCTACAATTTTACCAATCCACTACCTTCTGTTTTTGTAATCTGTGAGTTTTGACATCATATGGTTGGAGTTTTAGTTTAATATTTTTGTCAAGTTTGCAATCAAGTGTTTAACACGGTTTCCACATCCCTACTCTACCCGATATTGGTATTTTGGTGAAAATTTTATAATGCCATGCTGAAAATGCATGGTTGTGTGATATTCTAAAATTGTTAACTAATATGGAAGAAAATTTTAGAGGAATTTTCAAATGAAATGGAAACTTGTGTATTATTTAGACTAATACGTCAAACTTATCATCTTTCCAGTCTCTTCTAACTTGTGATTTATAGGTATCACTAAGATTATTTATTATTTATTGTCAATTCAAAAGGCATTGATAAGTAAACCATATGCGATCCTTAGTTGTGTGGAATCCAATGACTAAAGCTTTTAAAATTAATTTTGTCTTCACCTTGACGGATGCAGGCATCAGAGCTACAACGCTGGTAACAACGCCTCCCTCACCATATGGCTTTTCATTATATGGGTAAAGGCAGACATACAACCCCTTATGTTAACAAAAAATAATACTTTTGAATTAAGAAATATGTAAATGTTTAAATGTTTAATGATCAATTTTATATTTACAACACAGACAAAAAATAGAATGTGTGAAGTATCAACAATGTAGTTTCATAACTTTCTATTATAATATTACTTTTGAAGTCTCATACATGGCATTGCGTGAATGGATTTTTCTTCCTAAGAGAAGATGTTATGATAAACTTGACTCTGATTTTGTTTCCTATTAACAGAATTATTATACGCAAACTCGGCTATATGGAGAACAGAATCTCAAGTAGTTGGATCAGGGGCACTCAATTGTTGGTAATCTTTCACTCCCACGATCAAGGGCTTCCTAAATATTTCTGCACTTTTTTATTCATTTATAGTAGTTGGATCAATGGCTTCCTAATTTCCCTCTCAGAATTTTACTCCCAAGCCGTTATGATTTTAGAAATTTCACTCTCGGGTTCAATAAGTGATTCTTCTTCCATTTGGATAGAGTTTGGTACCCCACCGTGTGATTGGTTGTCTGATGAAATTCAGTAAAAAAAAGTCTCATTAAATATAGCAGCTTTTATAGTGTACTGAACATATTGTAGAAATTTGTTTAAGTTGAATAAGAGTTCTATGTAGCACATATAATAATTGAGATTTCCATTTATCATATCTGCCCAGGATTCATTTTTTTGCTTACGTTTTAGGAATTACTTTCTTGCATGCTGACATTTACTCAATAATTTCATAAAAACACATTCCAGATTTCCACACGCCGCAGTTTAAATCATTCAAATAAATAGTTTAACAAATGCAACATCTACTCTTGCAGGAATCTACGAGCATGTACCTCTTGCGTCTCCACTACATGAGGGCTCCACCATACGTGGTATTGTCATCATTCCTTATCATATTTTAAAATCATTCACCATTTCTAAGTGTTTGGCAATACCATTGGCACTAACACCCATTCCTTCTTCTTTGTGCAGCTTTGACCTCAAAAATCAGTGAAGAGTTGCACTTGACTGTTGGATTAACCTTCAAATAAATTATGAGATAGTAATAAACCTCTTTTCAATTTAATCTCATTCTCCGTTCAACAGAATTGAGCTTATTTGAATAGAACTCTGGTACTATTATCAATTATATTTGCTTTTATATTCGTTATTTTTAGGTATTAGTCAAATAGTGGCTGATCAAAACCCATTAGCCTCTATGTTGCATGCATATAGGGCTACTCCGTAGTATTGGTTGGTAGAGATTCAAGCGGAGTAAATAGATTTCCTTTATATATTTTATTGGTACATGCATGATCTTTGTTTATTTTACATTTTTGTCATAGATGTTCTTTGAGTTATTTGTCACTTAGTCCCTGCCGAACGTCACTGACCCCGCCAAATTCCGCAATCCACGCTATAAATTTTGTGAGGGCACAACCCGCTTGAACGTTGTAGAAGCCCATAGTGACACATCGAGTACGGGCGGAGCTGAAATAAGTCGCCGACTACGAACAATGTCGCCGCCCCCAAACATTGTCGCCACCCCCGAGCATTGTCGACGCCCACGAACATTGTCGCCACCCACGAACAATAGCGCCGCCCATGGCCAATGTCACCACCCAAGAAAAATGTCACACTTACGACCAATGTCGCCGCCCACAACACATGTTGTCGCCCACGACCAATGTCATTGCCAAGCGGGCGAAGCCCGGTTGGTTGCGGGCGAAGCCCGCAGCGCCGCATCGAGAACGGGCGAAGCCCGTTCGAAGATGCTAGTATATATATATACTAGAGTAGTTTCATAGCATGCAAAAAAGAGAACGAGTTCCATAAGATAAATTAAGAAGACTAATGATAAGACAATAAAGTTTTTAAATAATCTATGAATTATGAAGACATGTTAAAAGGGACAAAAATGATATATGTGAACAACCAAACTAAATGAATTAAAAGTGGATATTATTTTAAATTATCACTTCTTTACTTATCTTTAACTTTATTATGATGTGGAGTTTCCTATAGACATTCTGTCATTCATTATGTTATTCGCTATCTCATCTCTCCCAAATACAAATGTGAAAACTCACACCAGCTTCTCAATATTGAAAGTTCATTTGCCTACTTAATATTACAGTTGAAATTTCTTGGAAATTGTTTTTCATAGAAATGCAGAATGTAATCAACTCTTTCCGGTTTCAATACTTAACTATTAAATCTAGCATTCATGTCAATTAGCATATGCACCAACTAATTTTGTCATGTTTGATTATCTTATCTTATATTTGTAGTAACTTGAGATATCATCTTTAGGATTTAAAAATGAATTATGCACAATTTAAAGTTCTTATTCATTGGCATTTAGGTTCTCTTAAAATTTAAAGTTCCAGAATAGCAAATAGATAAACTTACAAGTTGGCAACATATAGCTTTGGTGTCCAAACCGTCAAGTGAGCAAGCAACCTCCGGTGTTAAAGTTGAAGCTATGACCTTAGGTAAGTTTGTGTGTGGGCAATGGATGTCATTTCTTCAACTTAAACAACATACTCAAGAAAAATATAAGGAAATATGGGATCGTCAGGTTCGAAGTCTCTCTGCTGCTAATGGTGATGAAAATGATAGTGATTTTGAAGCAAATACTATTTTGGATAATTTTGTTGGGGATCTCAAAAATTTGCTAGATGCGGAAGAGTTTGAAGAGGAGGTTGGACATGCTGATGCAACAGTTAAAAAAGCGGTGTTGCTAGAGGGCTTAAAATGAGACACTCAAACAAAAGAAGAAATAAGATGGTGAAGCAGAAGCATCTTTTATTCGTAAATTGCATAATGGCAAGGGATTGATGTGGTGTATGATGTACTTTTGTTCTTTATAAAATCACTGTTGAGAGCTTATTCTCTCATCATTTCTGTATTTGTACAATTATAAATCACAGTTGGTAAGGGGATTGATGGTAAAGAATTGAGAGCTTAATTTTTGTATTTGCACAATTATTTTAAATAATTTTACCAAAAAAATTTGACAAAAAATGCATAATTTTTTCATATATAGAAAAAATTGTCTAAAATGATTGTAAAAATATTAAAATTAATATTTTGTAGAAAAAAAAAGTAAAAATCATTTCTTTAGATGTTAAAAAATGTGATTCATAGGGTATAACGCACCATTCTCAAGGAGCGTACCCTCCACCTAAAATTTTTTCCAGTGGGAAGATGCGGGCTACTGTATAGCGAAAAACGAAGTCTTTTTTGGATTAGAGGCGATTCAATCCAAGCTCAATAAATGGTAATATGAACAAACATTATGTTGTTGTAATATTGTCAAAATTGATATTTTAATCATTACTATTATGTAAAATTATGGATAGAGTAATTTGAACTGAAGATTCATATTTAATAAGTTGTGAATCCACAAAATGTGCACTCCCTGATGAGACGGCGAGCGGCGAGCGATCACGGTGCCAAAATGTGTCATATTTGATTGGATGAGATTGGCACAATAATGCAAACGTAGAATTAGGGCTAAAGCAATTGTCAGGTGACCTTTAATACACTGTTAATTACGCAAATCTTTCTTAGAATTAACAATAATTACATGTTGCACCACTGCATCTTTCGAAATTAAAAATACCTCCCTTGTAAGTTTATATTTCATAATATGCACGGATAACCCCTTCTCCCCCTTTTCTTCTCCTCCCCCTCTTTTTCTTTCTCTTCCCGCCCCCTCCCCCCTTTTTTCCCCCTCATACCGGAGTGGAACCCGGCGCCCCCCCCCCCCCCCCCCATGTTCACGGCCCCAACTTTCATGCCAAAAAGATAGAATATTCCGTTTGTGCACAAAATGATAGAATATTCCGTTGCAATGTGGGAATATTCTATGAAGCATAAGCACGTGCCTCAACTTAGGTACCGCGTGAGGGAGACTTGGTATATGCCGGGGAATGATTCATGAGGAAAAAACTTCCAACACATCTCTATGAAGAAGACGGCGGCCGACGGCGATGTTGATGAACGCCGTCACCGTTGGAATGCAACTCGTGGGGTTGGGAGTGCTGCTAAAATCACCATTAATTATGCGCTTTTGCTAGAATTATGAGCATTAATTTGGCACTAAATAAAAATATTTCATCCTGCTAAATTTACGTTATCAAGTTTGAAATATTATTATATAAAATATTTATTTAATCGCTGTGCATGAGATCTCCCGTGATGGAAACCTTAAAAAAAAATTTTTTTTAACATTTATATATATATATATATATATATATATATATATATATATATATATTCGCACGGGCTACGCCCGTGCTCGATGCTCTTCGCATCAACAGTACCCCAACTGCGACGACACCTCCGCCCAAACTCGCCCCCTCTACGACACTCGACGCTCTCGGGCGGCCTTCAGCCGCATTCAGGCGGGCTTCGCCCGCCAGCGAACAAACTTCACCCGTGCTTGATGCTCCAGACGATCTTAGGCCGCATAGAAGCGGGCTTCACCCGCTTCCACGTAATTCACCAGCTCGGCCCCGTACCTGTCACTCGCGGCCCCTGTAGCGCATATGCAAAATCGGCCCCTCTAAGACACTCGATCAATTGACAGGTCACCAGGAGCCCACGTGCCCTACGCGGCAGTACCCCCGCCGCGATAGTGTCCCGACGCGGCGGCGCTTCTGCAGCTCGCAAACCCCCGTGCACACGACCCCTGTGCCTGCTGCTCTTCGCGGGCCTATTATATCGTGTGCACGGGGGTTTGGGAGCTGCAGAAGCGCCGCCGCGTCGGGACACTATCGCGGCGGGGGTACTGCCGCGTAGGGCACGTGGGCTCCTGGTGACCTGTCAATTGATCGAGTGTCTTAGAGGGGCCGATTTTGCATATGCGCTACAGGGGCCGCGAGTGACAGGTACGGGGCCGAGCTGGTGAATTACGTGGAAGCGGGTGAAGCCCGCTTCTATGCGGCCTAAGATCGCCTGGAGCATCAAGCACGGGTGAAGTTTGTTCGCTGGCGGGCGAAGCCCGCCTGAATGCGGCTGAAGGCCGCCCGAGAGCGTCGAGTGTCGTAGAGGGGCGAGTTTGGGCGGAGGTGTCGTCGCAGTTGTGGTACTGTTGATGCGAAGAGCATCGAGCACGGGCGTAGCCCGTGCGAAGATGCTCGTATCCAAGAGAAGATAATGATTATGTGATGTTTCGTATGCCCTGCCAATTATTCGAGCGTCATAGAGCGTGCGAGTTTGGGCAGAGGTACCATCTCTACTGTGGAGGTTGCGGCGCTGAGTCGGTGAAATGCGGCGATGCAAGTGGCTTTTGTGACGCCGAGCTGGTAAATTGCGTGGTAGCGAGGTCCGCTGCTATGCGGCCGAAGGCTGCCCGGAGCATCAAGCATGGGCGAAGCCCGTGCGCAGGCGGGAAAGCCGCCTGAGAGCATCGAGCACGGGCGTAACCCGTGCGAAGATGTCTGTATTATTTAAATTATTCAGTTTTGTATTAGTTTTTTAAAAACATATTATTACTATACAAAAATTATATAATATCTTAAAATTACAGATTTTTAATTAAGATGTTTATTTCAAATTTTATTATTTTATTTTTTTATTAAAATTACTATAGTCTTAAGTTCTTTTTAATTAAAAGCAACCTCCGCCAACTCAACGCCCCCGTCCTCCTCCGCCACCTCAGCATCGCCGGCCACCTCCCATCCCCAGCTCCGGCTCTGATCTCTCTCCCCCTCTCCGGCAAGCTCTCTCCCTCCCTCTCTTTCTCTCTGCAAAACCTCCATGGCCGAATCCAAGTTCGATCTGGCCGCTTATCAACTCTGACAACCCTTTCATTTCCGAGCAGCTCCGCCATTGTGGTCGGTGTTCTCTGATGGCGTCGAAATGCGGCGTCGGGCGAGAGGTTGGGCGTGAATCCCGCTTTTGCTTGAGGCCGGACATGGCGGAGCAGGTGCGGGCTCGCTGGGAAGATGAATAGTTGCCGCCTCCCAGTGGCTCTCTTCTCCCCTCCCTCTCTCTTCCCCTCTCTCTCTCTCTCTCTCTCTATTCTCTCCCCATCCCTACAGCTGCCCTCTTTCTCTGGTTCTGTCAGTTTAAAATACCATTAAAGCGGTGGGCATTAATTGTCAGAAGAAGAAGCGGTGGGGGAAATTATATCACGCGCGGCAACGGCGGAAGCGGCGGAGCGGAAGGATCGAGAGAAGCGGTGAAGGTTTTGACAATTTGCGGAAAACAGCGAAGCGGACGGCGTTGTATGCGTGACCGACGACAGACGGAGGACGGACGGAATTCCACTGTTTCCTTATTAATATAGATATATCTTATTATATAAAGCAATATAGGTATTTGAAGGCACATCATAGATCAAACAAGAGTCATTGGATCATGAGAGAGCATGAGATGGGGGAGAGAATTGGGAGAGAGAGAGGAGGGAAGAGAGAAAGAAAGAGAGAGAGTAGAGAGAGGGAGAGAGGGTGGCCGGATTTCTTTTTTATCTTATTATATAAAGCAATATAGGTATTTGGAGGCACACCATAGATCAAACAAGAGTCATTGGATCATGAGAGAGAGCATGAGATGGGGGGGGGAGAGAGTTGGGAGAGAGAGGAGGGAAGAGAGAAAGAAAGAGAGAGAGTAGAGAGAGGGAGAGAGGGTGGCGGGATTTCTTTTTTATCTTATTATATAAAGCAATATAGGTATTTGGAGGCACACCATAGATCAAATAAGAGCCATTGGATCATGAGAGAGAGCATGGGATGGGAGGAGAGAGTTGGGAGAGAGAGAGAGGAGGGAAGAGAGTAAGAAAGAGAGAGAGAGAGTAGAGAGAGGGAGAGAGGGTGGCCGGGTTTCTTTATATATATATATATTATTAAAGAGTGAGGGGAGGAGAGTGTGTGGGAGAGAGAGCTAGAGAGAGGGAGAGATAATAAGAGAAAGAGAGCGAAAATAATATTTATACATCAAATAATAAATTTTTTTATTAATGTATATTTTTTACGATCATTTCGAGTACTCATATGTATATATTACGGACATAACCCGGCTTGATGGGGGCGCAACTTGCAGACGCATCGAACACGGGCGAAGCCCGTGTCGAGGCGTCTGCAAGTTGCCCACCTAGATGCGGCCGAAGACCGCCCGAGAGCATCGAGCACTGGCGTAGCCCGTGCGAAGATGCTCGTATATATATATATATATATATATATATATATATATATATATATATATATATATATATATATATATATATATATATATGTACAACTCATATTCGCTGGGTAGGACCCGGAGGCATGAACGGTCAGGCTTGGACTAGCTTCAAACTAGTCCGGGGCCTTGGGGACCAGAGGAGCTCTCGCCTAAGAAGAGGTCTCAGCTTGGAAGGGCTCCCGCCTAAGGGCATGGTGAGATCCCTAGTGCCGAGCCACGGGCCGGCGTCTAGACGCGACCGAGGAGGTTGGCGAGAAGGCGCTGAGTCTCACTCAACGCCACTGGAAGTACAGGCGGAAAGGTTCTCGGCTCAGGAGGTTGGTGAGAAGGCGCCGAGTCTCACTCAACGCCGCAGGAAGTGCAGGCGAAAAGGTTCTCGGCTCAGGGGTTCTCACTCAACGTCACAGGAAGTGCAGGCGGAAAGGTTCTCGGCTCAGGAGGTTGGCGAGAAGGCGCCGAGTCTCACTCAACGCCGCAGGAAGTACAGGCGAAAAGGTTCTCGGCTCAGGGGTTCTCACTCAACGTCGCAGGAAGTGCAGGCGAAAAGGTTCTCGGCGCAGGGGTTCTCACTCAACGCCGCAGGAAGTGCAGGCGAAAAGTTTCTCGGCCCAGGGGTTCTCACTCAACGTCGCAGGAAGTGTAGGCGGAAAGGTTCTCGACTCAGGGGTTCTCACTCAGCGCCGCAGGAAGTGCAGGCGGGAAGGTTCAGGTGTTCTCGGCATAGGGTTCTCGCCGAGTGAGGCCCAGAGCCCGGGGTCAAATGACTTAATTACCCTTGGGTAAAATTACCCTCATACCCCCAGGGGCTGCATTTAACACTTCTCAAACAACGGGATTTGGCTATTGGCAGGCCAGTCAGGGGTATTTTGGTAACTTCATGTCAGCAAAAGGTTATAAAAAGACCTATATGGGCTCCTTGGAAAGAAAGTCTTCATTGTTCCCCAAAATCAAGAACGCTTTTTGAGGATCTCCAAGCCCAGCTTTGGCTTTGGAGGAGAAGCTCTCAAAGATCTTCCGGGTGTGAGGTGGGACCTCCCTGCTGAGGCTTTTGGGTCAGTCTTAGGTCCATCATAACTAGTCGAGAGTTGAGATTCGAGAGAAGTAGGTGTTGGCTACACCCTGGTTTTTGAACATTCGTTGAGGTCATTTTTGGCTTCAACAGTTCTGATGCGGTGAGCGTGAAAGGTAGCCGATACAAGAAAGCCTTGAGTTTAGACTCATGACGGGGGGTGATGGTGAAGCGTCTGGCTCAGGGTGTATCCCCACCCCGGGGGAGGAGGCAACGAGGAAGATGTTGGAAGACTTTAGGCGACAGGTCCTACAGACCATCACTCTGGCCTTCTCGGCAAGGAGTGAGTAGGAGACGCCTCAAGTTCCGGTGGAGGCGGTCCCGCTTCTAGGCGAGAACGCCCCTGGGCAGCGCCCCGGGAAGGAGGTTCTGGCAGAAGTTGGCGAGAGGGATGTGGCCGCGCGGGAACTCTTCCCAAGCCAGCGCCACGGAAAGGAGGTTCCGACAGAAGTTGCAGGCGAGAGGGAGGCGGCAGTGCGAGATCTCTTCCCTGGGTACGGTACCGTGGATCGGGCAAGACAGTCGAGGCCGCGAGACGTGCCCTCTCGCTAGGCTGGAGGCGAGAGTCCCTTTAGCGAGCTTATCATCTCGGCTCCGGTGTCGGAAGGGTTCCGCGAGCCCGATATGTCCTACTACTCAGGAAAGGACGACCCCATACAGCATGTGCAGTGGTTTGAAGATGTGGTTTCGATAAGGCAGATGACGGATGCCTTCAAGTGTCGGTTGTTTGCCATCACGTTGAAGGACAAGGCCCGGGACTGGTTTCATCAGCTGCCGGCAAGCTCGATCTACAGCTTTGAAGACCTGCGACGCGGGTTCTTGCTAAGGTTCTCAACGTCAAAAAAGCGGAAGAAGGAGGCGGAGTGCCTGTTTGCGCTGAGGCAGAAGCAGTACGAGACGCTGGGTCATTACGTTGACCGATTTTAGGAAGAGATCCTCCTGGTCCAGGAAGTCTCATGGTACGCGCTAATGCTCGCCTTCACCTTGGGGTTGAGACCAGTATTCTTTAGCATGGAGCTGAAGAGAGTTCCCCCTCTCTCTTTTGAAGAGCTTATGGAGAGGGCGACAAAGGAGATCAATTTTGAAAGAGCCAACCCGGCTTTCGCTAGGAAGTTGGCCCGGTTGGTGGAGGACGATGTGAAGGAACCAGCATCAGGAAGGCAGAGGGAGCTGAGGGAGGAACGGAGAAGGGAAGAACCCCGAAGGCAGGGGCAGCACCAGGGTTGGGGGGCCCGGGATCCAAACAATCAGTTGGGTTGGAGGCCTTAGGAGGGTCGCCCCAGGGTCAAGGAGGAGGTTTTCAGGGAAGGGATAACCTTCGGGAGACGAGGAGGTTCGATCAGCAGGCATGGAGGCAGGGACCAAGGGATCACTTCCCGCCGCCGCAAGAAGCAATGAAGGTTGGTAGAGGAAGAGGAAGAAGAAGAGGAATTCGAGGGGCAGGAAGAAGGGGAGGTGGAGAAGGAAGAGGGGGCAGGGTGGCGTTGCCTTTCTGTGACTTCCACCAGGAGGAAGGTCACGCGACGGCCACCTGCCCGGAGTTCTTAGAGATGAGGGAAGCTAGAGGAATGGGGAGGCAGGATCCGCCGGTAAGAATCGTAGAGGTGCAGTAGGGGGAGGGGGAGACAGGTGCGAGGATAGAGTGGATGTGGGGACCCAAGGAGGGATCAGGGTGATTCATGGAGGAGTGGGGATTAAGGCAACACACAAGGGTAGCCTTCAGACCATGTTCCAAAGAGAGGTCGCCTCGACCTCTCTAGCTCCCCCCCCCCCAGATGAAAAAATCACCTTTTCATCAGCTGACATGCCAGACTTCGAGGACCCGTTCTGCGATGCCCTCGTGATTCAAACAGCAGTGGAGAACTTCACGGTCTCCAGGATACTGGTGGATAACGGGAGTTTGGTGAATGTGATCTTTGAGAAGGCTTTTGATGAGATGAAGGTTGAGGGGAAGAGGGTCCTAGCCTCAGATGGACCGTTGTTTGGATTCTCGGGTGAGAGAAAAGAATTTGAGGGGGGAGTAGGGATGCACGTGAAGTTGGGAGGCGTGTCGCAGAACTGCAGGTTCATGATCGTGGACGCCCCAAACAGCTACAACGCCATCTTTGGGCGTCCCCTCATCAGCGCCTTTCGTTGTGTCCCCTCCTCCTTTCATCAATGCCTCAAGTTTTACAATGGAGGGGTGCAGGTCAGGATTAGGGGGGACCCGAAGGTAGCGAGGCAGTGCTATGTAATGATGGTCAACACGGTGTCTTAGATGGCGGAGGCAGAAGAGCTGGAAAGGGAGCTAGCAGAGCAAGGAGAGGATGTCACAGAAGAGGAGGTGAGCCTAGGGGAGGCGATAAGGGAGAGCGCGGAGGAGCATGGAGAAGTTGAGCAAGAGGGCCTGGAGGAAGTGATGGATGAAGAGGAGGATCAAGTGGCGAGAGTGGAGCAGGAGGCCCCGAGAGTTGTAGAGGTTGAGCAGTAGTAGGAGGAGAAGCCGGAGGAGGCAATGGAGGTTGAAGGAGGGGAGGAGTTGGAGTTCGAGGAGGAAGCCAGGATCGGCTGGGAGCAATCACGGTTGGAGCCGGCCGAGGAAGTGGTGGAGATGGAAGTCTTCACCAGAGCAGGGCAGGTGCAGAGTGTGCGAGTCAGCGGGGGCTTAGGTCCCGAGGACCGGGAGCTGGTGAGAGCTTGTATCCAGAGCAACGTCGACATCTTCGCTTGGACCGCGACAGACATGCCGGGCATTGAAGTGGATGTGGCTTGCCACCGTCTGAACCTGGATCCCAGGACTCGCCCCATACGCCAGAAGATGAGGACCATCGCCACCAAGTTGGAGGAGCCCATCCGCAAGGAGGTCGGGAAGCTCCTAGAGGCAGGCTTCATCTCAGAGGTTCAATATCCAGGCTGGATCTCCAATGTGATAATGGTTAAGAAAGGGGGTGGGAAATGACGCATGTGTATTGATTTCTCTTTGTTGAATAAATCGTGCCCCAAGGATTGCTACCCCCTGCCTCGAATCGACACGTTGTTTGATTCAGCCGTCGGTTTTTCCGTTATGAGTTTTCTTGATGCTTTTTCAGGCACCCCCCGACGTCAAAGATGTCTCTTTCATCACTAGGGAAGGGTGCTTCAGCTATAAAATGATGCCCTTTGGGTTAAAAAACGCAGGAGCTACCTACCAACGTATGATGGATCGCGTCTTCCAAGGACAAAGGGGGAGAAACTTGGAGGTCTATGTCGACGACCTGATGGTGAAGAGCAAGTGTGTGAACTCGCACCTGCAGGACCTAGAAGAGACCTTCGCCACCCTGCGGAGATTCAAGATGAGGTTGAACCCCTTGAAGTGTGTCTTCGGGGCCAGCCGCGGGAAGTTCCTTGGGCATCTCTTGACCCCGACAGGGGTGGAGCCTAACCCGGACAAGGTGAAGGCCATCCTAGACTTGGAATCACCTCGCGATGCCAAGGAGGTCCAGTGCTTGACAGGAAAGTTGGTCGGTCTAAGCAGGTTCCTCTCTAGATCTGGGGACAAGTGTTCATATTTCTTCAAGGTGTTGAGGGGTAACCAAAGGTTTGAGTGGACCGCCGAATGTGAAGTGGCCTTCCAAGGGCTGAAGAGGCAGCTCTCCCAGGCTCCCCTGCTTCAAAGCCCAAAAGGAGAGGACCTGGCCCTGTATCTAGGAGTAGGTGCGGAGGCGGTGAGCTCTGTTCTGGTCAGGGAAGAGGGGAAGAGACAACTACCCATCTATTACATGAGCCGGATTTTGAAGAAGGCGGAGCTCCGTTACGCCATCCTGGAAAAGTTAGCATACGCTCTGGTTATTTCGGCCAGGAAACTTCGGCCATACTTTCAAGCACACTCGATTAAGGTGGTGACCGACCATCCTCTTCGTAAGATCTTCGAAGGGGTGGAGCACTCGGGAATACTTGCCAAGTGGTCCTTCGAACTAAGCGAGTTCGACATCTCCTTCGCACCGAGGCTCTCCATTAACGCGCCAGCGGTGGCGGATTTCCTAGCGGACTATGTGGTTGAGTTCAATGGGGGGAGAACCGCAGTCGCAGGGGGCATGGAGGATGATGGTCGATGGGCCCTCGGGAAAGCTCTCTTTTGGGGGAGGAGTGGTGCTGATAAGCCCCCAGGGGTGTCGCCATAGAGCAGGCAGTGGCCTACCACTTCCCGGTAACCAACAACCAAGCAGAATATGAGGTCGTGATAGCCAGCCTTCGTTTGGCAAAGGAGCTTGAGATCCGAGACGTAGAGGCCTTCACAGACTCGATGGTGGTGGCATCGCAGATTCGAGGAGAGTTTGAAGCTCGGGAGCCTACCCTTATAAAGTACCAATCCAAGGTAAGGGCAATCATCGGAGGTTTACGATCATTCTCGATTCAGCACGTCCCCCGGGAGGAGAGTATGGCCACCGACCGATTGGCAAAGTTTGGGCCCCGGGGAGGAGGGACCCTGACTGAACTATTCCGACCAGCGATCGAGGAAGGGGAGTTGATGGAGGTAGGTCAGCAACCCTCGTGGGTGGATCCGTTGGTGACCTTCCTAACCATGGGCGAGTTGATGGGGGAGGTTAAGGATGCAAAAAGCTTCAAGCGTAAAGCGGCTCACTACCTGATGTTGGAAGGGGGGTTGCATCGTAAGATGTTGTCAGGGCTCTTGGCAAGATGTGCGACCGAAGAAGAGATCCCGAGGATCCTGGGGGAGGTGCACTCGGGCGAGTGCGACAGCCACTCGGGAGGAAGGACGTTGGAAGCAAGGGTGGAAAGGCAGGGGTACTTCTGGCCGACCCTGAGTAAGGACGCAGCCGAGTTTGCGAATCGATGTCAAAAATGTCAGCTGTATGCCCCCTCCACTCCTTACCCGCTCAAAGACTTAGGAGCATTACATCACCATGGCCTTTTGCCATCTAGGGGGATGGACTTGGTCGGGCCTTTTCCTCCGGCTAGTGGGCAGAGGAGGTTTCTCCTGGTCATGGTCGATTAATTCTCAAAGTGGCTGGAAGTTAAGGCCTTAGCCAAAGTCACCTCACAAGTTATAAGGAACTTCGTCTGGGGAGAGATCATATGCAGGCACGGTCTACCCCAAGTAATAGTGACAGATAATGGACCCCAGTTTTCCAGCGAAGAGTTCATCAGCTTCTGCACCCAGCTGGGGATAGATCTCAGGTTTGCCTCTGTCCACCACCCCCGGAGCAATGGCCAGGTGGAAGCAGCAAACAAAATCATTGTGAACTTACTCAAGAAAAAAGTAGAAAATTTGAGGGGAAATTGGGTGGAGCAGCTCCCCTCGGTTCTATGGGCCTTGAGGACGACCCCGAACACGGCCACGGGCGAGACCCTCTTCAAGCTTTCTCACGGGTGTGAGGCGGTCCTCCTAGTGGAATTCGAGGTTCGGTCCCCACGGGCCGCAGCCACAAGGGAAGGAGATGAGGCTTAGAGGTTAGAAAATGAGGAAGGGTTGCGCCTCTCGCTAGACATGACAGAAGAAACGCGGGATGTCGCAACCATCAGGAAAGAAGAGATCAAGCGACGTATGAAAAAAAATACTTCGACAAGCATGTCAGGATCAGACAGTTCGTCGAAGGAGATCTGGTATTGAAAAAGGTTGACGCGGCGGGAAGGTCAGCCCCCGTGGGCAAGCTCAACCCAAACTGGGAAGGGCCTTACATAGTAAAAGAGGTCCTTAGAACGGGAGGTTATTACCTTAAGGATGTGGAAGGAAGGACCTTAAGCCACACTTGGAGAGGTGATGATCTAAAGCGCTTCTACCCGTGAGGGGGAAGAGGTGATTGTATTTTTGTTTTCAAATACTATCGTAATATATTTCATACTGTGATCCATTGACAACTCTCTTCATTTTAAAGTCAGAATTAGAATAAGGTTCTGGATATGAAATCTTCATCAACACCCCGAGCTCGGCTTGGCCCCAGGTAGACCCGCTGCGCAGGCTCTAATCTAGCTTGCAGGTCCGAAGGCTCGCCTGTGGGGAGAGGTCGGATATGAAATCTTCATCAACACCCTGAGCTCGGCTCGGCCCCAGGTAGACCCGCTGCGCAGGCTCTCATCTAGCTGGCAGGTCTGAAGGCTCGCTTGTGGGGGAGAGGTCGGATATGAAATCTTCATCAACACCCCGAGCTCGGCTCGGGCCCAGGTAGACCCGCTGCGCAGGCTCTCATCTAGCTGACAGGTCCAAAGGCTTGCCTGTGGGGGAGAGTTCGGGAATGAAATCTTCATCAACACCCCGAGCTCAGCTCGGCCCCAGGTAGACCCGCTGCGCAGGCTCTCATCTAGCTGACAGGTCCGAAGGCTCGCCTGTGGGGGAGAGGTTGGATATGAAATCTTCATCAATACCCCGAGCTCGGCTCGGCCCCAGGTAGACCCGCTGCGCAGGCTCTCATCTAGCTGGCAGGTCCGAAGGCTCGCCTGTGGGGGAGAGGTCAGATATGAAATCTTCATCAACACCCCGAGCTCGGCTCGGCCCCAGGTAGACCCGCTGCGCAGGCTCTCATCTAGCTGGCAGGTCCGAAGGCTCGCCTTTGGGGGAGAGGTCGGATATGAAATCTTCATCAACACCCCGAGCTCGGCTCGGCCCCAGGTAGACCCGCTGCACAGGCTCTCATCTAGCTGGTAGGTCCAAAGGCTCTCCTGTGGGGAGAGGTCGGATATGAAATCTTCATCAACACCCCGAGCTCGGCTCGGCCCCAGGTAGACCCGCTGCGCAGGCTCTCATCTAGCTGGCAGGTCCGAAGGCTCGCCTGTGGGGGAGAGTTCGGGAATGAAATCTTCATCAACACCCCGAGCTCAGCTCGGCCCCAGGTAGACCCGCTGCGCAGGCTCTCATCTAGCTGACAGGTCCGAAGGCTCGCCTGTGGGGGAGAGGTTGGATATGAAATCTTCATCAATACCCCGAGCTCGGCTCGGCCCCAGGTAGACCCGCTGCGCAGGCTCTCATCTAGCTGGCAGGTCCGAAGGCTCGCCTGTGGGGGAGAGGTCGGATATGAAATCTTCATCAACACCCCGAGCTCGACTCGGCCCCAGGTAGACCCGCTGCGCAGGCTCTTATCTAGCTGGCAGGTCCGAAGGCTCGCCTTTGGGGGAGAGGTCGGATATGAAATCTTCATCAACACCCCGAGCTCGGCTCGGCCCCAGGTAGACCCGCTGCGCAGGCTCTCATCTAGCTGGTAGGTCCAAAGGCTCGCTTGTGGGGGAGAGGTCGAGTATGAAATCTTCATCAACACCCCGAGCTCGGCTCAGCCCCAGATAGACCCACTGCGTAGGCTCTCATCTAGCTGACTGGTCCGAAGGCTCGCCTGTGGGGGAGAGGTTGGATATGAAATCTTCATCAACACCCCGAGCTAGGCTCGACCACAGGTAGACCTGCTGCGCAGGCTCTCATCTAGCTGGCAAGTCCGAAGGCTCACCTGTGGGGGAGAGGCTTGGTTCTTGGTCCTTGGTTCTTGGTCCTTGGTTCTTGATCTTTAGTTACTTTCACACTACTCCGAGCTCGGCTCGGCCCCAGGTAGACCCGCTGTGCAGGCTCTCATCTAGCTGGCAGGTCCGGGAGCTCCCCTGTGGGGGATAGGTTTAGTGTTTAGAAATGTTTCGACACGGATGTTCTAGGCTAGGCAAAAGACACACCCTGAAGGCAGACCCAAAATGGTCTCGGCCAAGAGAGGTCTCACTGGGAAAGGTCTCGGCCAGGAGATCCTTGCTGGGGGATCTCGCCAAATGAAGTTCCTGGTGGGTCTAGGCAAGGAGACCCTGAGAGGACTTAGCGCAACCAACTCGACCAAAAGCCTGGACTGATGGAGGACGGCGCAACTAATCTTTATATCAAAGATTTAAACCGGGGACGGGGCAGCCAGTTAAGCCATTACCGCATAGCACCGCAACGCGGGGGCGATTCCGGACCGCATCCCCAACAATCCCCCCTGGAAACGACCCCGGGGTTTCGAACCCGTACCCCGCATCTCCACCACTTGAGAGGACTTAGCGCAAGCAACTCGACCAAAAGCCCGGACTGATGGAGGACGGCGCAACTAATCTTTATATCAAAGATTTCAACCGGGGACGGGGCAGCCAGTTAAGCCATTACCGCATAGCACCGCAGCGCGGGGGCGATTCCGGACCGCAGCCCCAACAGACCCGATCGATCGCGCAAGGCAAGGAGGGGCAGTCTTCCCTTAAAAAGACAATGAACGACACTCACGACAAATGGTTCTCGACAAAATGCGAGAACGACGTATGTTAACCTAGAGCTCTCGGCAAATTCCCGCCTGTTGACCCCTAAGGGAGACTATCCTAGAGGAGGGGCCAGGGGGCCTCGGCGGAAGCTTGACTGAGCCGCATTCACTATCAACAAAAAAGAAGGGTACAAACACTAACAATTTATATATGCAAATATGGTTACAAAAATCTGAGCGTCTCGCTCATTACAAAAAAAAAGAGAAGAAAAGGAAACCCCTCAGGGAGAAGCGTTGTATCCGCTCGAGCTCCCGCTCGAGCTCCCGCTCGAGCTCTCCCCAGATGTCTCGCCAACAGTCGTGGGGGATCTCGGGACATCCGGGGGCGGAGAGTCGGGTGCACCTGGGGGCTTCGGGATAGGCTCGAAGAGTCAGGGAACAAGCTGGGGAGCGGTCAGGGTCTCGCCACCCTCGTCCAGGCATCCCACATCCTGCAGCGTCTTGATCATCAGTCTGGCCGTCGCCTGAGAGTTGACCTGCAAGAGCTTGTCGATATCATACTCAGAATAACTCCGGCTCTTCAGTCTTTCATCCAGCGTGGGAGGGGGCGGGACCGCAGCTGCCGCCATCTCCAGGCGCTTGACTTGGTGCTTCAGCAGAGCGTTCTCACACTCCACCCCGGCCAGCTGCGCACGAAGCACCATGAACTGCGGAGAGTCCTGCATAAAAGCATTCTATCAGTAGTGAGAACGAGGGTACGGATCTCATAGGCAAGAACGAATGTCAGAAAGGGTCTCGCTTACCTCCTCTGTCGGGCGCGGGACTGAAGGCATTGGGCGTTCTCTAGCTCAGTCTTCAGAGCCGTCGCCCGAGCCACCGCTTCCTCTCTCGCCTTGTACATGTCGAGGAAGTTCCGGTCGATGGTGATGCTTCGGTGAGCACACATGTGCGCAAGCTCGAGCCCACGCATCAGAGTCCGGATGGAGTTGAAAGCGAGGAGGCGAGTGGGCAGCTGGTCGTACATGCCCGCGAACTCCCGGCTATAGAGGCCATAGCCCAGCACGAAGGCCTTGCTGGTGACCTCGTCACGCTCTGCCCAGCTTGGGAGCAGCGTCGAGAGGGATATTCGGTTGGCCTCCGGGTCCCATTGTAGCAGGGGGTTCCCTTCCGCATCAAGGCTCTTCGCGCCTAAACCAAAGTTCCTATGCCCCTTCGGCACAGGCTTGGGCGGGAGCTTGGCAGAGCTCTCGGCAGCCACTGGCTCAGCGCCCACCTCGCCACCCGCCTCAATCGCGGTCGGAGGGTTCTCGGCAGGGGCCCCAGCACTGCTCTTGGCGACGTCCCTTATCTCGCTGACCGCCGCTTAAATCTCTGCGAAAGACCGGCCCGGCGGGAGAGGTCGGGCGGGCAAAGGCACCTTAGACTTCCCCTTCTCGACAGCGGACGGTTTCGGCCTCTTCATCCGCTAAGACGAAAAGTCACTGGGTTTCCGCTTCTCGGCACCAGACGGCGGAGGCGGAGCTGGCTCGTCCCGGCAAGCGCGGGCCGTAAACTTCGCGAGAGCCAACGGATATCTCGCAGTCTGGCCCTCGGCAGCTTGCGTCTCGAGGAAGGGCTGGCGCAAAGGGATCTCCCGCTCTCCTGCAAAGGCAACACGGTAACACTCAGCATTGAGGTAGGACGTGTATGATATATGGCACGGGCCTCCGGCCCGATGACCACGCGCCACAGTACCCGGTCGGCGATGGCGGGCTTCGCCCGCCCCCCGGCGGCGCCACAGTACCCGGCCGATGACGGCGGGCTTCGCCCCCCCCCCCCCCCCCGGCGGGCTTCTCCCGCACCCGGGCTGTTATATATATATTATTATATTATATAAACATATATATATCATATAAAATATATATTATATAAATATATAATATAAAATTATATCATATAAATGATACACAGGCGGGTGAACAGTTGCGGGTGAACTGTTCACCCGCCTGATTTTTATAAACTATTATGATTTGTATAAGAATATATTATAATATTATTTTATAATCATTAATAACAGTAGAAACAGGCGGGTCACCCGCCTTTTAGTCCCACACTGCCTGTATAAAAACTTTTTTGGGTTTAAATATAGTTCGGTGCAATGTATTGTTGAAGTCATTTCTTTAGCGGGCATACAGGCTGACGGTCTTGGGGTGCTTGGCGGGCTGGCGGGCGTGTTGTTAGCAGGCGGGCGGTCTTCCTTTGGTGAACTTAGACCCAATTTTTAAAATATTTATCATAGTTTAGGGCTGTCTTACAATAGGTTTAGGAGCCCAACAAAAAAAGGTGGAGAGAAGGTTGGTTTGATCGGACGGCAGCTGAATTTCGCATCCATGATCTGACGGCTGAAATTACTCAAATGGCTTTTAAAAACATGGTTTTAAAAATCATTTCATATATCTTCATAATTGGTATATATATATAATATACGATTAATTAATCGCGACAGCGGCTATTACCCAGCCATCGGCCGACTGCTCGCCGACGAATCCAGGTCGGCCGGTGGTCGTGGAGCCCGCAGCTGCTGGCCGTCGCTGGGTAAAAAAATTTGCCCAGTGGCGGGTAAATTTTTAATCAACCGGCGGCCGGCAGCTGCGGGCTCCCCGGCCACCGGCCGCCCTGCATTCGCCGGCGTGCAAATTTTTAACCCAGTGGCGGGTAAAATTTGCCCGGTGGCGAGTAAATTTTTAACCCAGCAGTGGTCGGCGGTTGCGGGCTCCCCGGCCGCCTGCACGTCGGTGAATCCAGGGCGGCCGGTGGCCAGGGAGCCCGCAACCAGCCGCTGTTGGGTTAAAATTTTACCTGCCACTGGGCAAAGTTTTTTACCCAGCGGCGGCCGGCGGCTGCGAGCTCGCCGGCCACCTACCGTCCTGGATTCGCCGACGAGCGCGTCGGTGAATCCAGTGCGGCCGGTGGCCAGAGAGCCCGCAGCCGCCGGCCGCCGCTGGGTAAATGGCGGTCCTGCATGCTTGATCGTCGGCGTGCACAGTATAATTAAACAAATTGTGCACGCGATTAATCTTACTGTGCCCTGGATCGGATGGCCAGGATTTTTTGCATGCACGCCCGCATATAAGGCTGCCCGCACAGTATACACCCCCTATATATATAGGGCCATTTACCGGGACCTCTCCTCTAACTTTGCTAAATTACTGTAAGCACTCCTCTTATTTTGGAAATTACAAAAACTACTCCTAAAATTTTCATTTCATTACAAAAACCTTCTCTGAAGTTTTAATTTCATAACATTCATGCACAAAAACACCCCCATCGATATACAGTATCCAGGGGATATCTTCCTTTGGTGAACTTAGACCCAATTTTTAAAATATTTATCATAGGTTTAGGGCTGTCTAACAATAGTTTTAAGAGCCCTACAAAAAAAGCTTGGGGAAAAACACCCCCCAAAAATTTGGGCCGGGGGCGTTGCCCCCGCACCCCCACCGGGGACGCTGTCCCCTGGACCCCTGCCCGCTGTCGGTCAGCGGGACCTCCGTCGGGGGCTGCCGCCCCCGGACCCCCGCTGTCGTGGGTCCCAGAGATGTCGAGGGGGGATCACACTTCGATTCCTCTAAGCTCACGTGGGCGAACCCGGTGTGAGAAACAAGAGGACCGGAAGTGTTCCACAACCCCAACATACGTGTGGTGACAATCAGACCCCCACTCAACTTCAACATTCTCTTGCGCAAAAAAAAAGACTGAGGACGTCGAACGAGGCTGAGAATCCATTCATCACGACGCGCTGCGGACAAAAGAAACCGAGTGGCAAAGTTATTGCCGCGTGGAGCACAAGATTCCCCCTGCAAAAGTGCTCGTGTGCTAAAAATTGTAAAAATTAAATTTTTTTTTTTAAAAAAATAGCTCTCTTCTCTCTCTCTCTCTATAGACACAAAGAGCAATTCCAATGGGGGATCTCTATATTTAGAGATCTCCCTTGTACTATGTTCTTCAAATATGGAGAATATGGAGAATCAACTCTAATCATGTTCTCCATAGTTGAAGAACGTGAATTTTTTAATATTATATAAACAATTTTAAAATATAAACGATCCTAAAATATAAACAATTTTAATAATTAGAAATTAAAAACGTTGTCATCCCCCCTCCCCCGTTCTTCGAGCTCCGCTCGACGTTTCATCGAGCCCGGCTCGACGATTTCGTTGAGCCCGGCTCGACGTTCGTCGAGCTCTGCTCGACTTTTAGCCTGTACCAAACAACTCCTTTTTCGTCGAGATCTGCATAACATGATCGTCGAAGACGAGCGAGATGAATTTTTGAATTGTTTATATTTTGAATGTATTTTTATTTTTGCACGAGTTTAATCAGTAAATAAGTCTTCTTCTCTTATTTGTATGTCAAATAATAATTAGAAAGTATTCAATATTAGTATCGTTTTATATGTCTCGAAAAAATAATTTTATTGATATATTATATGTCATAATTGAAAAATTATTATAGCGGCTACGCAAATTTATAGATTATACGAAGAATTTATAAAACAAATAATTAAATAATTAAAAAATAAAAAAATAAAAAAATAACTAAATGCCCACTGCATTTCCTCCCCCCTCCTCTATATTAAGAGGAGGGGAGAGAAGACTCCATTTATGGAGAGGCATATGCCGAACGGTTGGAGGATACTTTTCCTGCAAATATAGAGAAATATGTAGTTTTGCCACCCGGTTGGAGTTGCTCTAAGGCTTCTTTTGGCACGGTAGTGGGGGTCGTGAACACGGTGATCAAGAACCGTTGTTCTTGAACGTCCGGCCTCACCTAAGGAATTTCATGTATTTTATGCTCAAACTAATTTATTTTCTCAGTGGCACTCATAATCTGTCATATCAAACATACATTCCATGATAATCATTTTTGTTCAAACTGACCGGAACAAATAAGTCGCCCCCAAACAAAACCAAAGAAAGCAAGAAGAATGGAAGAAAAAAAAGAATAATAAATGTATTCCAGGGTACTAAACAAGCAATGTATAAGAACGTTTATAAAGATTAACACGAATAATAATAAAAAAGAAATAATTAGAAAATGGGTGAAACAAAGAGAGCGAAGTAGAAGAGGTTGATTAAAAACAAGAAATCACGAAGCTCGAAATTAACCTCATTCCGTAAAACCAAATATACAATTTTAAGGGAAAAAACTGTAAATTAATCTCAAATAATTGCAATGAAAAAGATCAATTTCCAGAATTTGCACATTCTTTTTGACTTATCAAATTCATTAAGCAGCAGACCAATTTCCAGAATCTAGCTAGCAACTACATTGCACATCAAGCGGTAATCACATTCAATGCCGATCCCCATTGACTTCGGCTACGTTTGGGGGGACTTATTTTCACCGGTAAAGTGGTTACGATCGCATGAATCAGATCTTAATTATGGTCTGATTCATACGATCGTAACCACTTAACAGGTGAAAATAAGTTCCCCCAAACAGAGCCTTCATCAGTAGACCCATTCAAATACGAACTACATCAAAAGATCTGGCGGCAGTTATCAGATTCGGATTGGCCTCAGAAAGTTTAAGCAAAGCCGCGCGGGAAGCATTTATTTGATCAACAACGGTAGTTGAAGCACGAAAAACAACCCCTCTCCTCGCTTTTTGACGAACTATTCAGAGTGCAACCCATGCCGTCACGAGGGAGGATATCCACCATCGAGCTTGTTCCGGGCGACTCCGGCGGCAGACCGACATTCTCGGGACCGAATATGCATGGATGAGCGATAGTTTTTGGCGGAGGTGAGACCCGTTTCCTCGTCGTCCTCCGCTCCATCACTTTCTCAGGTCCGTTCCATTCCATCTCACCTTCGATTGATTGTCCGATTCTCAATATGCTTAATCGGGCTTGGGTATGGGAACAGATCTCCGTGTGAAGCTGGGATAGTTGTGTGGAGCGGAGAAGGTGAATCTGAGATGCAAGCTCCCGACACAAGATCTAGACGCGCTCATCACCATTACCTCCAATGAGAATCTCGCCAATCTCATGGAAGAGCTTAGTTATTAAAGGCGCAAGGCGCACCAAGTCGCAAAGAGGCCTTGGAGCCTAGGCGCAAGACTCAAGGCGCACCAAGTCGCAAAGAGGCCTTGGAGCCTAGGCGCAAGACTCAAGGCGCAGACGCGCGCCCGAAGAAGGCAAGGCGCAACCACATTCATTTTAAATAATCGGCATTAAACATCAATTCATCTTCTTGAATAGAATCTTCATATACTCTACTCATTAATCATTCATTACTATCATTTATATCTCTTAAAAAACAATATCACTATGGTTGTTTGTATCATATCTAAGGCTTTGTTTGGCGCGGCGTTTTGAGAGCGGCGGACCGCCGATTTTTCAAACGCTACGTCAAACAAGATTTGGTGGTTACCACGGTGGCATCAGCCACCGTGGTTTACAGCGGGGGGCCGTTGTTTTTGAGTCGCGGAAATTTTCCGCGACTCAAAAACAGCAGCAGCGCTGCCGCCCCCTTTTTTTATATTAATTTTTATATTATATTTTAAATTATATTATAATTTATATTATAACTTATAAACGTTATAATAATATGATTATAATAATTTATATTATAATTTATAAATTTTTAAATAATATAAGTTATATAAATTATTGTAAAAAAAATTTTGATTGATTTTTAGAAAGTTTTGATTTGTGTGATTATGTCTTATAAGTTGAAAAAACACTGCAAATGCTTTCTAGCACTGTTTCTCCAGTCGCTACAGTCGCGCCAAACAGAGTCTAAGTCTCAACGATCGATAATGTATCAAAACCACTAAATCATATAAAAATTACTAAATTATTGCATTATTTTTTTCATTATTTTGAAAAAAAGATTTACAATAAAAATCACACTCAGACACGTCTTTAATGTCAAAGACGCACAAAGGCGCAAACCTCTGAGTCTGATGAGTCTGGAGCCTTAAGCTCGCCGGAGGCGTGCCTTTAACAATATAGTGGAAGAGTATCATCTCCCTAACATTGTCCGGTTTTCAAATTTCTTTAGAGAGACATGGTAAAGCGGAGGAGAGGACGAGGATGACAGCTCCGATACTGAGGCATTACCACATGGATTCCAAAATCACACCGTGGTAAGGAGCCAACGGCACGAGTAATAATTACATACGGGTGGCGTTCTTTGATTTGGGAGCGGGAGAAATCTGGTGTAACGTCCTGATTCGCGCTAGGCTCCTTGTGCGTGTTTATGGTGTTGGGAGAGCTGATGTAGGCTCAAGGGGGTGCATGTGATCAGGTGCGCACTTGCGGGAAATAAGAAAATAGGCTGAAAACTTGAGTTGAGCTTGACACGGGTAGGGACACGGGTAGGGACACGGGCGTGTCCCTACCCGTGTTCAGTGGCGTTGAGTGACCAACATGGCTTTGAGTGAAATGGCTTTGAGTGTGTTGTCCCGAGCAGGACACGGGTAGAGACACGGGCGTGTCCCTACCCGTGTTCCATGGCGTTGAGTGACATGGCTTTGAGTCTGGCCCGAGAAGGACACGGGTAGGGACACAGGCGTGTCCCTACCCGTGTGCCCCAAGGCAAACAAGGCGAGAAGTGCCCCGAGCAGGACATGAGTGTCGGCACGGTTAGTACCACGGTCGTGTCACCTAGACATGGGTACCGACACGGGCATGTCAGTACCCGTGTAGGAGCACGAAACGACGGTCAAGCCGTTTTGCCAGAGCAGGACACGGGTAAGGACACGGTCGTGTCCCTACCCGTGTCGCTTCTGTATAAAAGAGAAAAGTGAAACCCTAACCTTTTCATCCTCTTTCCAAGTTCCATTTTCTGGAGGGAGAAGTTCTGAAGGGAGTTCTTGCTGGAGCTAGCTTTGGAGGGGAGAAACGTCACCGCCGTCAAGGAAAAAGTGATGTCGCGGAGGAGGATGATAAGATCCATGGTCGAGGATGGTGTTACCGCTGGAAATGAGGTGAGCTTCCTACCCCCTCCCTTGGTGCTAGATTTGTAGATATCTAGGTGAGATGTCGACTCAAGAGAGTTTAGACATGGGAGATGGAGATTTCTCTAGGAAGGGCCTTGCTAGAACATGTGTTCTAAAAACTAGTCATCTTCAACCCCCCCCCCCCTCCTCAAATGATGATGGGGGTGGATCCGTAAAGATGAATGGCCTTGAGAGAGAGAATAAGGGTGGATGAGCTTTTGGTGGCGATTTGGGGAAAAATCGCTTGAGGAGGAAGATGAACGGATGTCGTTCATTCCGCTTCAAGATGCGTGCAAAATCTTTGTTCTGCACGAAGCGACTTTCTTGTCCATTTTCGGGCAAGAAATGGTCGAATCTGGGTTTTCGACTAAATACGAAAGTCGTAGCCACTGAGATTACCTTTCCAACGGGTAGTTACACACCTTCAGGTGAAGTCTGTAGCCACGGGAATGTCTGATCGAATTAAGGCCTGTAAACTAAGCGCACAGAATTTGTATTCTGTACGCTGCAGTCTTTGGAGCCGATTTCGTGTACGTTAGAGCCTGATCTGGATTGCAGGCTGAACACGAAAGTTGTAGCCTATGGAAAGACCTTTCCATAGAGGGGTTACTCGCACTCACCGGATTCCTGTAGCCACTGGAATCCTCGGTTGAAGTTGTTGTGCAGATTTAATTCTGCACTTAAACTTCTGGGGGATTATGACATGAACTTGGATTCGGTGGAATTAATGTTGCAATCTAATGCGAGTTTCGGGTAAACTCTCTTATGATAACCACCATAGTGATATGAATATTGAAGCTTGTTAATTGGAATTCGTAATATGGGTGGTGATGCAAGCATAAATTGAACGAAATGTCTTGACATAACTTGCTAGATCATTTATGCGCATTGTATATATTCTATGTGGAAATCTTTTGGGGTGACATGTAGATGAATAAGCTATGGTCATATGTATGTTGAGTTGATAGAATGGTGTCTAGTAGTCCAATGCTTAGAGTGTCGTCTCCCTACGGGTAGCATTGTGGAAGGTTGTAAGTGTGGCGTTGGCCGTCACTAGTCGGAATGGGTTGAGATGAATAAAGTGGATGGTTGGGCTTGACCCTCGTGCTTTCTCCGAGGTTCCTTCCATGCCACGGTGTTGTGGAATTACATGTGGTGTGAGTCGACACGCGTTGTCGTAATCCCGGGTTAGGGATAGTGTGGCAGGTCTACGGGCTCGCCCATCGTTCCACCGATGGGAGTTGACGGATAGACTTAGGGCGGTTGAGCTTGCCCCTCGTGCTTTCTCCGAGGTCCCTTCCGTGCCAAGTGATTGGTTGGACTTGATCCTCGTGCTTTTTCGAGGATCCATTCGTCACACATGGCCAGTTCGGGGCTAGGATCTTGGTGCACATCTACCCAAGTGAACCTGTTGGGCCGTAGTATGCATGGGCTCCGCTATTTTGTGTTCTTAGCATTGAGGCGTACGGAGGCCTAAGTGAAGTAGTGTGGATACCCACTTAGTAGTAGAAATGCCCGTTCTACTATCACCGTCTGACTATGACGGTTGGCGCCTAAGAGGTTAGCTACCTTCTCGAAAAGTGGGAACTACTAGTCTGTGTCGACATAACAACTGCATGTGCGTGATCATGGGTGTGTCATCGCATTGCATACATAACATTGTAACTCATTACATACACAAGACCCTAATCGTATAAGTTTGTATGAGCACTCCTATACGATGAGTTATTTATTGCTGAACGACCCTCAACTTATATGTTTGTATGAGCATCCATATAAGTTGAGTTACTCTTGTTGTAACTCTATAATCATATGCTGTGATAGATGGTAGAACTGATAAAATTTCTTATTACTCGTGTTACCACTTGCTTGTTTGTACTCCTGTTTACTATATATATTATACCCTGTCTATTTCTCCGCCCAGTGCCGAGGAGTCGCCGGGGGAGCGGATGTGAAGCCACTTAGTTTTTATGACTAACGGTTGTTACGTCTTCCTTTTTAGGAGGAAGCCCAACAGGTGGAGCAGCAGGTGATGGAGCCGATCAGCCAGGCCAGGACGACAGGGCCTGAAGGCACGGTGCCATCGTTACCGTCTGTCACTGATGTGAGTGACGAGAATTTTTGTTGAAGCCCTTCGGGGTAATTTTATTGTTATACTCTGATATTATAGAAGCATGTTTTAGCTTCTCTTTTATTGTACTTTTGGACTTATAACTTGTGTGAATTTGATTTCTTATATATTCTTTTGGTTGGGTTGGCATGTTGTTTTGACATTGGTTGTAGCTGGCAGAATAAGCGACTTGGGGTACAGACTAGACCGTGTGTTGGTGCTACCCAAAGGCGGCTGTTCTGGGCATAAGACCCCTCTCGTGCCGTGTCTTGTGTTCCGGGAGGAGGGTCTTACAAATGGTATCAGATTGCCACGATCCTTAACTAAAGAAGTCATTCAACAATGAGCCACTCCCATTCGACTAGTCAGTTTGGGGACAAACAGACTTAGCGGAAGCAGTGGTGTGCCCATATGTAATTCACACTAAGTTTGTCCAACTCTGATCTTAACATTAGCCAACCTGACCGTAAGTTTGCTTTCTACGTATAGATTCCAGTGCATGTTGAGTCGTTGGGGGGCACTCCTGCCCCTCCTATACCCACTCAGTTCCAACAGTCCGAGTTAGGGCAGACGCTCACCGCAATCTTGGATTCCTTCAGGGCACAGCAGCCTCCGGTGCTACAACAGGCCCCGCGCTCTAACTAGCTAAGCGCCTTCCGGGCTCTCTCCCCTCCCACTTACCTTGGGACGGAGTCAGCCGTGCGCACGGAAGAATGGCTTGACACAGTTCAAGAGCTATTGGTTGGTATCCGTTGTCTAGCCAACATGGTTGTGTCACTAGCGGTGTCCACCTTGGAGCTACATGCTAAGAGGTGGTGGAAGTCACTCATGGGCTCCACCTTCCAAGGTCGAGTCTATACAGAGATAAGTTGGACCGAATTCTCGGATGTTTTCTTGGAGCACTTCATTCCTCCATCCGCTCAAGATGAACTTGAGGAGAGGTTCCTTCTGCTGAAACAAGGATCAAAGACGGTTACGGAATACCAGCGAGAGTTCCAACACCTCGCAAGGTTCGCGGACTCATACGAATTAGATGATAGAGGTTATGCCAAGCGTTTCTACAAAGGGCTACGAGATCCCCTAAGGCAGACCCTTTTGTTTATAGCGGATGCTAGCTTGGCGGAGATCATCGATATGGCAAAAAGGTTGGAGGCGGACCACTTGGGTAGTGGTAAGAGACCTGCAGAGGGCGTCATGGAAGCTGGCCCGAGCAATAGAAGGAGACAAGACTTTAGAAGAATAAGAGGATATCAAGGAGATGGAGGGCGTGTCCACCGAAACTATAGGGTGGAACACCCGGTTCCGCAACTGCCCGCGTTGCCTCCACCGCCACAGCCTCAGCAGTTTCAGCAACTTGAGAGGCGTCCTGGGCGGGTGTGTTTTGAATGCAACCAACCGGGCCACATTCGACGTTTCTGCCCGCAATTGTTTGGGAACGCCCCTCCCACCCTCCATCTGACGGCCCCTCGAGGGCGGGGTTACATGCATGGTCGAGGACGAGGACCGCGAGGAGGTAATCCTGGCCCTGCCCGGGATCAAGTGTACGCGCTAGACATGGCGCAAGAACGGAATCCTCAGAATGTTATTGCAGGTACATGCAGTAATCTTTCATGTTTTCAGTATTAAACTTAAGTTGCTTACGACATACTAGCTATCTAGCAATACGATTTGATTATTGGCACTTAGGCACCGTGATGATTGGCGGAAAGACGGCTTATGCGCTGTTCGATACCGGTGTCTCACACTCCTTCGTGTACGAGGATTTCATTAAGGACATGGGAGGCGTGCAATATTTTGCTGGAATAGCTCGACTAGTGCGCCTTCCGGACGGTTCGGATATGGTTGCAACCGCTAAGTGCGAGCTTGAGGTACTTATTGAGGGAAGGGTTTTCGATATGCCTGCCACTGTCTTGAAAATGCCGGAATTCGACATCATTCTGGGCATGGCATGGTTGGACTTGCACTTTGCGAGGATCGACTGCATGGAGAAGCAGATCTATTTGAGACATGGAGTCTCTGATGTCATCTTCCAAGGTATTAACTTCGCACCTCGTCTGACGTTATCGTCTGTTCAAGTTGTAAAGGCCCACATGAAGGGGGACGAAGTTTTCACGATCTGGTTCGTGTTGAAGGAAGTAGCGTTGGACATAAAAGACGTACGGGTAGTGCAGGACTTCCTCGAGGTATTTCCTGAGAAGCTACCAGGGTTGCCCCCGCATAGAGAGGTTGACTTCCAAATTAATCTGGTACCAGGTGTCAAGCCTGTATCCAAGGCCCCTTACCGAATGGCCCTGAAAGAACTCGCGGAGTTTAGAGTTCAACTACAAGAACTGGTGGAGTCCGGATTTGTTTGCCCCAGTTCGTCACCATGGGGAGCCCCTGTATTGTTCGTGAAGAAGAAGGACGGAACCATGCGTTTGTGCATAGATTATCAGGAACTCAATCGGTTGACGGTGTGAAACACTTACCCGCTACCTCGGATCGACGAGTTGTTCGATCAACTAGTGGGAGCGCATTGGTTTTCTAAGCTGGACTTGCGCTCAGGATATTACCAATTGAGAATACAAGAAGGGGACATCCAGAAAACAGCCTTCAGTTCAAGATATGGGTTGTACGAGTTCACTGTGATGCCGTTTGGGCTCACAAATGCCCCTTCGGCCTTCATGAGCCTGATGAACAAGGTGTTCGAGCCCTATTTGGACATCTTTGTCATTGTCTACATCGACGACATCCTAGTCTACTCAAGGACGGATGAGGAGCATGGCGAGCACCTGACCTTGGTGTTGGAGAAATTGAAGGAGCATGCCTTGTACGCCAAATTTAGCAAATATGAATTCTGGCTTAAGGAGGTTGCCTTCTTGGGCCATGTGATCAGTGGGGTTGGACTAGCTGTGGATCCAGCCAAAGTGTGTGTCGTAAAGGAGTGGCCGCCTTTGATGTCAGCGGCCGATGTGCGGAGCTTTCTTGGACTTGCCGGATACTACCGCAGGTTCGTAAAAGGATTCTCCAAGATTGTCCTCCCGCTTACTTCTTTGACAAAGAAAGGAGTGCCATTTGAGTGGACACCTCAATGTGAAGCGGCGTTCCAAGAATTGAAGAATAGACTTTCCTCCGCCCATATCCTTGTCCTTCCGTCTGGGAAGGAAGGATTCTAAGTTTACACGGACGCGTCATATCAAGGGATGGGTGCAGTATTGATGCAGCGCGGGCATGTGATTGCTTATGCTTCAAGACAATTGAAGAAGCGCGAAATCAATTACCCGGTTCATGATTTGGAGCTAGGAGCAGTGGTGTTCGCCCTGAAAGTTTGGAGGCATTATTTATACGGCGTCCACTGCGAGATCTTTTCAGACCACAAAAACTTGAAGTACGTTCATACTCAGAATAAGCTGAACTTAAGACAACGACGATGGTTGAAATTTCTATGCGACTACGAGTTCACCTTGAACTACCACCCCGGAAAAGCAAACTCGGTAGCCGATGCGCTAAGTAGAAAAATACCAGGCTCGAGCCTAGAGTCTCGGTTGATGAGTATGGAGTTGGCTCAGATGATTGAGGAGATGAAGATTACTTTGATATTTAAGGTTCCTTCGGCGGAATATACAGAATACTTGACCAGCATGAGCATAGTTTGTGATATCCGGGACCGGATCCGTGTGGAGCAAGGAGTGGATGCGGCTCTAGCCCTGGCAATCAAGTCAATCGAATACGGGACTACCGAAGAATACACCCTAAAAGACGGCCTCGTTTATTTCCGCGGCCTGCTCTACATTCCCAAGGGTGGTAAAATCCGGGAGGATATCTTGAGAGAGGCACATTGCTCTCAGTATTCAGTGCACCCGAGAATTACAAAGATATACGCCGGCATATGGAAGACTATGTGTTGGCCAGGAATGAAGAAGGATGTCTGATAATTTGTTACACATTGTGAAGCCTGTCAAAGAGTGAAGGCGGAGTGCAGGAGTCCCGGTGGCCTGTTGCAGTCGTTGCCCATCCCCGAATGGAAGTTCGAGGATATTTCCATGGACTTCGGACATGGACTACCTCGCTCCCGCTCGGGGAATGATTCAGTGTGGGTGATCGTCGATCGACTGACCAAAGTAGCCCGGTTTATCCCTATGAGGAAGGAGGCTCACGTGGATGTCTTGGTACGCCTCTTTGTGGAGCAGTTTGTACGGTATCATGGCGTGCCTAAGACAATAATTTCGGACAGTGATGGTCGCTTTACCTCTAAGGAGTGGAAGGCGATACAAGCGTATTTGGGCTCGCGCCTTACCTTCAGCACCGCATTCCATTCTCAGACGGACGGGCAGTCTGAGCAGACCATCCGGACATTGGAGGATCTGTTGAGATTATGTGTGTTGGATAGGCAAGAGCTGTGGGAAAGGCTCTTGCCCTTGGTGGAATTCTCCTACAACAATCGCCATCAAGCGAGCATCGGAATGGCGCCCCATGAGGCCCTTTATGGAAGAAGGTGTAGAACCCCCTTGTCTTGGGTGCAGGATGAAGACTCGAAGACTTTGGGAGTTGAATATATAGACGACACTGATGCGATGGTTAGACTGATACGGGATCGTATGTTGGAGGCTCAAAGTCGGCAGGCGAAGTATTATAACGTAAGGCACCATATGGTGGAGTTTCAAGTGGGTGATAAGGTGTTTCTGAAAATCCGGCCGATGCATGGAGTGTCACGGGTGCGTAGAGTAAAGAAGCTCATCCCAAGGTACGTTGGGCCCTATGTCATTTTGGAAAGGATTGTCTCTTTGGCCTATCGTTTGGAGTTACCGCCGGAGCTGGAGAATCTCCACGAATGTGTTTCATGTGTCGTAGCTTCGGAAGGCACTGTTGCGACCTGATCAATACATCCCCACAACTGATGGTGCGGTGGCGTCAGATAGATCTGTGCGACTGGAGCCGGTGCGGATCGTAGACAACGAGATAAGAACCTTGCGCCGCAAAAGTGTTCCCCTGGTGAAGGTGTTATGGTCTAATCATGAGAAGGAGGAATTTACATGGGAGCCAATGGATTTGATGCAAAGACGCTATCGGGAGTTGTTTACTCCAAGTAACTTTATTTAAAAGCATATTCTATTTTCTGTATGCTTCATTCCCCATAGCCTTAGCCTGATTTCGGAGACGAAATCTTTTATTTTATTTATAGGATTTGTAACGTCCCGATTCGTGCTAGGCCCTGTGTGCGTGTTTATGGTGTCGGGAGAGCTGATGTAGGCTCAAGGGGGTGCTGTGATCAGGTGCGCACTTGCGGGAAATAAGAAAATAGGCTGAAAACTTGAGTTGAGCTTGACATGGGTAGGGACACGGGCGTGTCCCTACCCGTGTTCAGTGGCGTTAAGTGACCAACATGGCTTTGAGTGAAATGGCTTTGAGTGTGTTGTCCCGAGCAGGACATGGGTAGAGACACAGGACGTGTCCCTACCCGTATTCCATGGCGTTGAGTGTCATGGCTTAAAGTCTGGCCCGAGAAGGATACGGGTAGGGACACGGGCGTATCCCTACCCGTGTGCCCTAAGGCAAACAAGGCGAGAAGTGCCCCGAGCAGGACACGGATGTCGACACGACCAGTACCACGGCCGTGTCACCTAGACACGGGTACCGACACGGGCGTGTCAGTACCCGTGTAGGAGCACAAAATAGCGGTCAAGTCATTTCGCCAGAGCAGGACACGGGTAAGGACACGACCGTGTCCCTACCCGTGTCGCTTCTGTATAAAAGAGAAAAGTGTAACCCTAACCTTTTCATCCTCTTTCCAAGTTCCATTTTCTGGAGGGAGAAGTTCTGAAGGGAGTTCTGGCTGGAGCTAGCTTTGGAGGAGGAGAAACGCCACCGCCGTCAAGGAAAAAGTGATGCTGCGGAGGAGGATGAAAAGATCCATGGTCGAGGATAGTGTTACCACTGGAAATGAGGTGAGCTTCCTACCCCCTCCCTTGGTGCTAGATCTGTAGATATCTAGGTGAGATGTCAACTCAAGAGAGTTTGGACATGGGAGATGGAGATTTCTCTAGGAAGAGCCTTGCTAGATCAAGTGTTCTAAAGACTAGTCATCTTCACCCCCCCCCCTTCCTCAAATGATGATGGGGGTGGATCTGTGAAGAGGAATGGCCTTGAGAGAGAGAATAAGGGTGGAGGAGCTTTTGGTGTCGATTTGGGGAAAAATCGCTTGAGGAGGAAGATGAACGGATGTCGTTCATTCCGCTTCAAGATGCGTGCAAAATCTGTGTTCTGCACGCAACGACCTTCTTGTCCATTTTCGGGCAAGAAATGGTTGAATCTGGGTTTTAGACTAAACACGTAAGTCGTATCCACTGAGATTACCTTTCCAACTGGTGGTTACACACCTTCGGGTGAAGTCTGTAGCCACGAGAATGTCTGATCGAATTAAGGGTTGTAAACTAAGCACACAGAATTTGTATTCTGTACGCTGCAGTCTTTGGAGCCTATTTCGTGTAGGTTAGAGCCTGATCTGGATTGCAGGCTGAACATGAAAGTTGTAGCCTATGGAAAGACCTTTCCATAGAGGGGTTACTCGCAGTCACCGGATTACTGTAGCCACGGGAATCCTCGGTTGAAGTAGCTGTCCAGATTTAATTCTGCACTTAAACTTCTGGGTGATTATGACATGAACTTGGATTCAGTGGAATTAATGTTGCAATCTAATGCGAGGTTCGGGTAAACTCTCTTATGATAACCACCATAGTGATATGAATATTGAAGCTTGTTAATTTGAATTCGTAATATGGGTGGTGATTCAAGCGAAAATTGAACGAAATGTCTTGACATAACTAGCTAGATCATTTATGCGCATTGTATATATTCTATGTGAAAATCTTTTGGGGTGACATGTAGATGAATAATCTATGGTCATATGTATGTTGAGTTGATAGAATGATGTCTAGTAGTCCAATGCTTAGAGTGTCGTCTCCCTACAGGTAGCATTGTGGAAGGTTGTAAGTGCGGTGTTGGCCGTCACTAGTCAGAATGGGTTGAGATGAATAAAGTGGATGGTTGGGCTTGACCCTCGTGCTTTCTCCGAGGTTCCTTCCATGCCACGGTGTTGTGGAATTGCATGTGGT
Source organism: Platanthera zijinensis (assembly GCA_039513925.1). Lineage (NCBI taxonomy): Eukaryota > Viridiplantae > Streptophyta > Magnoliopsida > Asparagales > Orchidaceae > Platanthera > Platanthera zijinensis. The sequence goes on from CM077092.1 coordinate 6,018,511, forward strand.
GTGAGTCGATATGCGGTGTCATAATCCCGGGTTAGGGATAGTGTGGCAGGTCTACGGGCTCGCCTATCATTCCACCGATGGGAGTTGACGGATAGACTTAGGGCGGTTGGGCTTGCCCCTCGTGCTTTCTCTGAGGTCCCTTCCATGCCAAGTGATTGGTTGGACTTGATCCTCGTGCTTTTCCGAGGATCCATCCGTCACACATGGCCAGTTCGGGGCTAGGATCTTGGTGCACATCTACCCAAGTGAACCCGTTGGGCCGTAGTACGCATGGGCTCCACTGTTTTGTGTTCTTAGCGTTGAGGCGTACGGAGGCCTAAGTGAAGTAGTGTGGATACCCACTTAGTAGTAGAAATGCCCATTCTACTGTCACCGTCTGGCCACGACGGTTGACGCCTGAAAGGTTAGCTACCTGCTCGTAAAGTGAGAACTACTAGTCTGTGTCGACATAGCAACTGCATGTGCGTGATCATGAGTGTGTCATCGCATTGCATACATAACATTGCAACTCATTACATACACAAGACCCTCATCGTATAAGTTTGTATGAGCACTCCTATACGATGAGTTATTTATTGCTGAACGACCCTCAACTTATGTGTTTGTATGAGCATCCATATAAGTTGAGTTACTCTTGTTGTAACTCTATAATCATATGCTGTGATAGATGGTAGAACTGATAGAATTTCTTATTACTCGTGTTACCACTTGCTTGTTTGTACTCCTGTTTACTATATATATATATTGTACCCTGTCTATTTCTCCGTCCGGTGCCGAGGAGTCGCCGGGGGAGCGGATGTGAAGTCACTTAGTCTTTATGACTAACGGTTGCTACGTTTTCCTTTTTAGGAGGAAACCCAGCAGGTGGAGCAACAGGTGATGGAGCCGATCAGCCAGGCCAGGACGACAGGGCCTGAAGGGACGGTGTCATCGTTACCGTCTGTCACTTATGTGAGTGACGAGAATTTTTGTTGAAGCCCTTCGGGGCAATTTTATTGTTATACTCTGATATTATAGAAGCATGTTTTAGCTTCTCTTTTATTGTACTTTTGGACTTATAACTTGTGTGGATTTGACTTCTTATATATTCTTTTGATTGGGTTGGCATGTTGTTTTGATATTGGTTGTAGCCGGCAGAATAGGCGACTTGGGGTACAGACTAACCCGTGTGTTGGTGCTACCCAAATGCGGCTGTTCTGGGCATAAGACCCCTCTCGTGCCGTGTCTTGTGTTTCGGGAGGGGGTCTTATATCTGGGGCATTCACATTTTGATCCGACGGCTGCAAAAAAACCAAGTAAAAAAAAATAAAAACAAAAGTAATGCACCATCTACCAAGCAAAATCAAACGGCTCAGCTTTCTTCCGCACATATATGCTAAGCGTATTTTAAAATTTTCCCAACAACACTGAAGGATAACTTTAGCGAACCTTTCCATAATAAATCAAAGCGCTCTAAAAAACAGAGGTATCAGAATTGGAAAGAAATTTATGACAACCTAGATGTTATTAAGCGTTCTGAAGTATGCACTCTAGCCATCTCCTCTTTGATAGAATTTATTCTTCCTCCAACTCAAAATCTATATTTAGTTTGCGTGATTATGCATGCTCTTGGTTGTAACTGTGACGATTCCATTTAGAAAATACTAACACTAACATTATGAGATTTGACCTCATTTAGAAAGGGTGTTGCTATTCGCACCACAGTTTTGGCTATTCGCACCGCACTTTCTCCTAATTTGTCGTATTTTTTGGAAATACTTCTTGTACATGATTTTTAGGAAAAGTGTTCAACACGAAAGTTTTAGATCTCGACGAGATCTACAACTTTCCTGTTGAACACTTTTCCTAAAAATGCATGTACAAGACGTACTTTGGAAATACGTCCAGATTTCGCGCCTTTTGGAAATACGCCTTGTACATGCATTTTTAGGAAAAATGTTCAACACGAAAATCTTAGATCTCGACGAAATCTACAACTTTCGTGTTGAACACTTTTCCTAAAAATACATGTACAAAATGTATTTTCAAAAGACAATCACAATCGAGAGCACGCATAATCACATGAACTAAATATAAATTTTGAGTTGAAGGAAAAAGAAATTTTAACAAAGAGGAGCATACTTCAGAATGCTTAACGGCATCTAAGCTGAGAGCTGACATACATTCTTTCAAATTTCGATACCTCGGCTTTTTAGGGTGCTTCGATTTATTAGAAGAATGTTTGCTAAAGTTATCTTTCAGCACCGTTTGCTCCTTACCTTGATGTGATTTTGAAAAATCACTTGTTAATACCTCGTCATGGGAGTTGTCCGTCCTCTCCTTCTACTTTATCATGTCTCTCTCAAGAAATTGAAAACCTGCAAGTTCCCCATCACGCTGTCGTCGACTGCTCCATCCTCCAAAGTGCCTCGACAACAACGTACTGTGTTCGGCCTGGTAGATCGAGCAGCAATCAACCCTTCAATAGGCTCTCGGTGTTGTGCAATTGACACCGGCCCGCGAGTACGGAACTCGTCGCGGACAATAACAACGGAAGCTAAATTTTTTTGAGCAAATAGTGGCACGCACCAAACAATCAAATAGAAACTAGTACGAGATTCCAAAACATTGAAAACACAAGAGATTTACGTGATTCGGAGTTAAGCTCCTAAATCCACGGGGAGAGCGCGCCGGATTCACTAATCAAAAAATAATGTTCGATTACAACATAGACACTCAATGATCCTCAGCGGATCGACACTAACCTAGAATAGGAAAAATAAAGAACAACAAGAAAAAGAGGGAAGAAAACTCACCTATACACTGCTGCTGCCGGAGCTGTCGCCGGAGAAATTGCCCAAATGGCCGATCGGTGACGCTGCCCTCTTCCTCGTCCCTGAACGCTGTTGGCGTGAGACCGATCCTTGATGTCGCCGGAGAAGAAGAAGAGGCCCCTGCCCGATCTGACCGCCGCCGGATCTCAAAGATCGCCGGAGAAGAAAGTCAAGATCGGCCTAATGTCGCCGGCCCCTTTTCTCCCTCCCGACGTTGCAGGCGAGAGACCGCCGCAGCCTGATGTCGCCGGAGAAGAAGGGACTAGATCTTGTTGCCGCCGGATCTCTGAAATCGCCGCCGGAGAAGAAGCCCTAGATCGGCTGCCGCCGCTGCTCTTCTTGGTCTCGATGTCGCCGGAGAAGAAGGCCCTAGATCGCCTGCCGCCGCCGGATCTCCGAAGTTGCCGCCGGAGAAGAAGGCCCTCGATCGCCTTCCGCCGCTCCTCGCGATTCTGCCGCTCCTACTTGCTTCGCGATTTTAGGTTAGGTAAGATTGATTTCCCTGTGCAATATTATTCATATAGCATAATAAATGGGTTCAGCCCAAGACCAAACAAGGAACTAACCGAACCGGTCCCGCTGGACCGGTCCCGCTGGACCGGTCCGTTGGAGCCATCAAAATAACATCTCGGGCCATAGATACCTCGTGGCGGCGGCCAGCTGCTGCCTCATCCAAAACTGCAACCACTGGGCAGCAATAGATCCAAGTCCAAAGGGGAGTAGAACTTTTTTCTCTTTCGTTTATTCTCTTTATATTGAATTGATGATGAACAGAGGACCCTCTTTCCGTTGGATTGTATTGACTTTTTTTCACATCCTAGTCTCATCCAGCTGAAGTGCTTAAAAACAAAACACCAATCTCCATTAAACCCGCAGTAGAACTATGAGAACTCGAACTGAAATGATTAAAAAAACAAGTTATTATGGAATTTCATCGAACCCACAGCAGAAAACTCAAACTAAAACTAATTTTTGTTACTTTTCTGAGTTCTGTGAATCTGTGTTCATGGTTGTGTCCACACATCATTCATTCCGTTGCTTCGTGATCCTCCGTCATTCCCATTTCTCGTTACTGGATTTTGCAACAGCCTTCATTTTTGTTTTCTACAGCTTTCGTTTTGATTATGAAATGTTTTAACTCATTTGAAATTCTTTTGCTTCTCCATTGCAGGCGAATTATTGGGCCGATTCTGGCGAAATTTGAAGAATAATATTTCGTGCTCGAAAAATAGACAATGATTCAAGGAAGAAAATAATACATGCCTGGACTCCATCAATATACAACACTGAACCAAATTTGGACTCTCAATAACAAAATTATTCACACTAAAAGTCATTAAAAAATTCATATTAATAGAACTTTTTATTGAAGAAGTTATATAAATTACACTAAAAATCATTAAAAAGTTCATATTAGAGATGGGGAGTGCTGTTAAAATCACCGTTAATTACGTGCTTTTGCAAAAATTATGTTATGGACCGCTTTCATTAATTCAAACTTCAAGTATGTGTACAAATATATAGAAAAAGAAAGAGAGAAGAGTCTCAAAACTAGTAATGTGGGACTAAACTAGAGAAATAAATAGGTTTATAATTGGGCCACATTTATTCGGGCTTTTACATACTTTTTTCTAACATTCTCTAACACTCCCCCGCAAGCCGGAGCATACAAATCGTACGCACCAAGTTTGGACAAAAACTGATGATACATCGGTCTTGGTAATGCCTTGGTGAAAATGTCGGCAACTTGCTCAGAAGCTGCAACATGCTCCAATTCTAGTTTCTTTAGTTGAACCTTCTCCCGAACAAAGTGACAATCAACTTCAATGTGTCTTGTCCACTCACGGAACATAGGATTCTTGATAATATGTATAGCAGCCTGACTGTCGCGGAACAGAGTTGCTGGTGAGGATAGTTTGAATCCCAAATCACCAAGAAGACTCTCCAACCAAGTAAGTTCTGATACAACAGCTTGTTATTGCATGATACTCGGCTTCAACAGAAGAGCGAGCAACAACTGATTGCTTCTTACTACGCCATGTGATAAGATTTCCTCCAAAGTAACTACAAAAGCCAGTAGTGGAACGTCGATCTTCAAGAGAGCTCGCATAATCAGCATCAGAATACACAACAAGTGATGAGTGGAGGATGGTTTATATGCGAGCCCCCGTCCCAGAGCATTCTTCAAGTACCTGAGGATGCGCTCGACCGTCTGTAGATGAGAGATCTGTGGAGAATACATAAAGCAACTGACCACTCCAACAGCAAATGAGATATCTGGTCTTGTAACCGTCAAGTATATCATGAGGTTTCCTACAAGACGTCGATAATATTTTGGATTTATAAGCAGTGAATCAAAGTCAGATTCACGAGCACACAACTTCTGGTTGGAATCCATAGGGGTTTCCGCAGGTTTGCATTTTAAGTAGCCAACATTTTGAAGGAGGTCATGATAATACTTCTGTTGTAATAGGACAAGGTCATCAGGTTGTCTTGTTACCTCCAGTCCAAGGAAGTACCAAAGATTTCTCGGATCTTTTGTTTGAAAGACTGAGTTTAAGTGTTGTTTGATCTGTTGTATTCCTTTGGAGTCATCACCAGTCATCAGAATATCATCCACATAGACCAAGAGAATGACAGTCCCGGTTGATTGATGACAAGTAAAAAGTGAGAAGTCAGCCGAGCTGCGCTGAAAACCAACCTCACGAACAACCTTACTAAATTTCTCAAACCAAGCCCAAGGAGACTGTTGAGACCATAGATAGCTTTGCGAAGAAGACACGCACGAGACTCCCCCGTAGTCTCAAACCCGGAAGGTTGGCACATGTAGATAGTTTCAAGAAGATCACCATTAAGGAAAACATTTTTGATATCCAGCTGATGGAGGAGCCAGTGGAGGTGAACAATGAGGAAAATTAGGACCTGAACAGAGTTCAGCTTTGCGACTGGAGAGAAAGTTTCCTCATAATCAAGGTCTTGTTGTTGAGTGAACCCACGTGCCACAAGTCGAGCTTTTAGGCGGTCGATAGTCTCGTCCGGAGCATGTTTAATGACAAAGACTCATTTACAGCTAACACAGGACTGGCCAGGAGGAAGTTGGGCAAGATCCCAAGTTTGATTTGCCCAAAGGGCAGCCATCTCAGCATGCATAGCCTCACGCCACCCAGGATGTTGAAGAGCCTCCTACACAGAGTTAGGGATAGAAATAGAGGAAAGCGCAAGAGCAAATTTGAGGAGAGGTGGTGATAATCGATGTAGAGAAATGTAGTTTGCCAGTGGATGAGCCGTAGAGGTGGAGGCAAGATCGACTGGTCGCGAGATAGTACAGGAGAGGGTAGCTGCTGTAAGGCACAAGAGTTCGGAGTACGGCTAGTGTAGACACGAAGAAGTGGTGGTTTAAACAGTATTGGTTCCGACTGTGGGGTTGGAAGGAGAGGCAGTAGAGAAGACATGATGGGAACAGGTGACCGCAGAGGAGGGGACAGTAACGAGAGTGGAGGGTCAAGGGGTTGAGAATGATAGGGCTGGTCCTCAAGAAAGGTGACGTCTGCCAATGTAACAATCTTTCGATCAGTGGGAGATTAGCAAACATAACATTTCTGAGTGGAAGATTACCCCACAAACATATATTTTATGGCACGTGGGGCAAGCTTGTCAGTAGGGGGGCAAGGTTGTGAACATAGCAGACACAGTCGAAAACACGAGTGACTGCAAATGGGGGTGTGGAAGGAAAAAGAAGGGGAAAAGGAGTCTGAAATTTGAGAATAGAGGAGGGCAAGCGGTTAATGAGGTGGCAGACCGTAGGAATAGCGAAATTTCAGCATATTGTGGGAACATTCATTTGAGACATAAGGGTGCAAGTAACCTCCAGGACGATTCTTGCGTTCGGCGACACCATTTTGTTGATGAGTATAGACACAGGAGGTTTGATAGATGATGTCGAACTCAGTACACAAGAACCCATGACCTGTGTATTCACGAGAATTATCGGTGCGGAGAGTTTTAATTATAGTGAAAAATTAGTTGCGAGTTAGAAGGATAAAAACATGAAATACACTGAGCAATTCAGATCGATCATGAAAAAGATACAACCATGTGACACAAGAGTAATCGTCATTCATCAATGAAGGTAACAGAGTAATGATAACCAAAAACGCTGGCAGTTTTATTGGGTCCCCAAATATCGGAATGAACTAAAACAAGAGGAGCACCGCTCTGAGTACAATGTGGTGAAAAGGTAGAAAGATGGTGTTTGCCGTAAATGCAGGACTCGCAGGTGAATTCAGTGAGGGGCATGTATGGAAGAGCTTTCTGGAGGATGCGAAGAGGGGGATGCCCAAGACGTCGATGTCAATCGACAGAACTAATAGTGGAGAGAATTGTGGGGTGGTAGTCCAAAATGTAAAGGCCATTAACCAGCTGTCCCCTACCAATAATAGTATGTGTCTGGCGATCCTGCACAACACAAGAGGTAGAGGAGAAAGTCATACAACAATCAAGATCTTGTATAAGACGGCTAATAGAGAGGAGATTTAAAGGAGAGCCCGAAACATGAAGAATAGAGCGAAGAGTGAGAGATGGGGTAAGGGTCACGTCGCCTGATCCAGCAATTGGAGTAGAGTCATCATTAGCAACAGTAATGAACTTGGGATGCGCAGAGTTCAAGTATCTTGAAGGTTTCATTGGGGTAATATGATGTCTTGCCTCTGAATCCAGAATCCAGGAGGAACCGTGGGCAAGACAGGAAATACCCCCATCAGAGATAAACACAATAGATCCAGATGAACGACAAGGTAGCTCTTGAAGTCGTTGTAGTTAAGTGCGCAGAGCGGCAATGTCAGCATGACATTGTATGAAGCATGGACGACCATCGGACAAGGGCCAGCCTGATAGTAAAAAAATTGCAGTGTGTGGATAGAGGGGAAACAGCAGAAGCCTGGAGAAAGAAGAGGGCGACCTGGAGCAGCCTGGAGTCGCAGCTGCTAGGAGCAAGACTACGCGCGAGCAAGACTAGCAGGAACAGTCGAACATCTTCGGCGAACAGAGGAGCGGCAAGCAGCTACCAGCAGAGAAGTCGCGAACAGCAGAGAAGCAGCGACTGACGAGTAAGCGAATCAGCGACCGACAAGCAAGTGAATCAGCAACGATTAAGAGAAGAGACGAACAACGCCAAGCAGAGAGAAGCCAAGAAGGCAAGGTCGGCCTGGTTGCAAGCAGCGACCTGTGGAAGAAAGGCGGCCAGACAATCACCAGGCGGAAACGATAGCGGGGATGGGCAGACAACGGACAGGCGAACAGAGAATTGCGGTAAGAGAAGACCGCAAGACAAGCAAGCAGGCAGCGGCAAACAGAAAAGCCCGCAGTCTAGTCGGCAGCGGCAAGGCTAGGCAAGATAAGCCAGAAGCGAGGAATCTGCGGTCTTCAGCGGATAGAAAGAAGAGCAGCAATCAAACCGCAGGCGACAGCGGCGAGCAGAGCGCAAGCTAAACAGAGAGGAGTAGTCGCGGTGAGCAGACCGCGGGAAGCAATCAGCGGTGAGCAAACAAGGCGGCAGGGAGCAAACAGTGGCAAGTAAAGTAGGCCGCGAGCAGATCGCAAAAGAGAAGAAAAACAGCAGGATGCCAAAACAAAGGATTTTGCGGTGGCTAGCAATGCATGCGGCTAGAGTTAAAAAGCACCTAGGCAAGTGGCTTACTGTGGAAAGAGAAAAGGGAGGTGCCCCCTGGTCAGGAGACCAGGAATTATAAAGGCCAAGAGAGGAGAAAATAAGGTGGAAGACACGGTAGAGAAGGAGATGCGGCTAGAAAAAGAGGAGACCACAGCCCCTTGCGGGTTGAGAGGTGAGAGCCACCCAAGCGGTTAGGAAAAACCTAACCGCGGGGAGGGTGGAAAGAAGAGAAGGAAAAACCTAACCCCAGGAGGGTGCGATTAGAGGAAGGAAAGCAGGCAGGTGGTCAAAAAAATGTTTAACTGCGGGAAGGACTAGTTCGGCTCTGATACCATGTAGAAAAATATGGAGCCAAAACTTATGAACCGCTTTCATTAATTCAAACTTCAAGTATGTGTACAAATATATATAGAGAGAGAGAGAGAAGAGTCTCAAAACTAGTAATGTGGGACTAAACTAGAGAAATAAATAGGCTTATAATTGGGCCACATTTATTCGGGCTTTTACGTACTTTTTCCTAACATTCTCTAACAAAATCAAAATAATAACATGCTTTAAAATAAATAAGAACATTTTTATCGCACATATTAAACTGTTAACTCAATCATCATACATGTTCTCTATTCTCAAAAGATAAGCTTTTTATTTTAAAACTATTTGATGTAGAAGATCATTTTATTTTGAATTTTTGTTAGGATGAACATTTTATTTTGATTTTTTGTTAGGGTGAACATTTTATTTTGAATTTGGTTGAAATGCAAAAAAGACATGCCATAATCTAATATCATTATGATGTAAGTTAAACTAAAGTAAAGACATACTACTACTATAAAAATAATTTTGATTAACAGATTTGTCATTCGGAATTGTGAAGATCACAGTAGAAATTCCTTAAAATATGTGTAAATGAACAATAAATTAAATTAAACTATGGTGTAATTAAAAACACAAAAAAAACTCAACTTACAGATTCACCAGCCAAATTAGAGTATGAATCTTGTTAATTGGTTTCTTTTGAGTTGATGATACTGAACCATTGTTCTCTTCTCTTTGAGAATTTCCCTAGAACATTTAAAGAAAAAGATTAATAATGGAAACAGAGTGAGCTGAATAGAATAAGGCTTTTAAGGAATTATGCGAAGAAATCAATCCATCTAAGAGTTCATTTAATATATGATAGATAACTGGAATGGATTAAATTTGTGGATATAACTATGTTTATACATCATTTTTTATATGCTTTTGATTGTACAACTCAAATTTAGAATTCATCAGAAGGTGAAAAATCTCGTCAACCCGAAACTCCGACGATTCAATGCAATGAAAAACAATGATCATTTGGAACCCTGGGAAAAATCGGGAAGCAGAGAGCACTTGAGAGCAATTTCGCTCACCATCACCTCCAGATCACCTCATGCACCATTTCATCACCAACTCGAAGAAAGTAGTGAAATGGAAAAAAAATTCATGTTCGATAGAAATGTGAGGGCTTAGATCTCAATTATTAACTTGCTGGCTTTTTTCTTACTGAACCATTACATAAATAAAACAAGGGTGATGTTATATATAAATCACTTTTAGTTATATACAAATCATTACTATATATAAATTAGGGCAAATATAAATTTGTTATACACAAACCTAATGGTTATATACAAATCAGCACAAAATAATAATAATTTTTTTTTTAAAACCATTTAATAACAATAGCTTGTAAGGTATTAATTTTTTTTCTTACAAAAATCAATAGCTCGTATAAATACTTTAAATCTTGTTATTATTGTGAACGGTGCTAGAGTAGGAATAAACATTCCAGCTGCAGGTAAGCACTAGATTGTCAAATTTGGAGAATCTCCATTACACGACGACGAGACGATATCGAGGGGCGGCGAAGGTTTTCGCAATGAACCAAATAGGAGTGATCGGGAGGTGTATGCGGATGGGTATCGGGAGCGGGCGAACCGAATATGAGAGATCACCAACCGCGGGGACTGCTTCCACCGCCAAGGCACAAAACAAAGGAAGAGGGCTGGTCATCTGGCTAGGATAGGGACTCTGGGGTGGTTGTCCGTGAATATTCCCGCTCCATTGAGTGACGGGGACTTTAGCATGATCGTTACAAGAGATATTGGGAGGTGTATGCGGCGGGGTATCGGTAGCGGGCAAACATCTCGTGAGACTTGGGCTAGAAATGAGAAAATTTGATTTTTTGAGTATTTAAGTTGGTTTGTCTATAGTGTTTTTAAAGGACCCAAAAAATTCTAAAAATTGATTTGTATATAACCAAAAGCGATTTATATATAACAAATCAAATCCGTAATAAAAAAACAAATGACATCTGCAGAAGCTCAAACAATTTAACAAATATTTGGCTCAAATAATTTAACAAATCAATAGCTCATTGAATGATCATGATAGCTTGGCAATTATTCATATAAAGCAGGAGCAATATGTTTTGACAATTCTTCATATTAAAAAAGGTTTAACATACAATGAAATTACAAAAGCGGAGTCATTATGATGTTTAAGGCTCTGTTTGGGAGGGCTTTTCAGAAAGGAAAAGGAGTGGTAGCAAAAGGAAGGTGGGAAAATGAGCTTTTGAAAATGTATATTGCAAAAGGGATCCGTTTGGGTGAACTTTTTTTGCAGAGATTTTCAAAAAGGAGCTTTTATAAACTGATTGGCAATCTCCGTTGTAATGACTTTTTTATTAAAATTACGCACATTTTTCGCTCGAGCGTGAATTTTCCGGACGGACGAAAATTTCGCGTCCGATCAAAAATTTCGCGCCAGGGCGAAAACATCGCTCAAAAACTGCGCGTCCGGGAAAAATATTGGCGTTCGGGCGAAATATTCGCGCCCGGGCGAATATTCGCGTTCGGGCGAAATATTCGCGCCCGGGCGAAAACATCATGCACGAGTGAAAAAATGCGACGGGCGAAAAAACTGCGCTCGGGCGAAAAATTTTTAAAAAAAAACTGCTCCCGGGCGATTCCCGGGCGAAAAAACAGACTTGGGTGATTCGCGCCCGGGCGAAAAAATTCGCGCCCGGGCGAAATAATTCGCTCCGGGTGAAAAATTCGCGTCAGGGGGGAAATTCGCACCGGGAGAAAAGATTCTCGCCCGGGTGAAAAAATTCGCCAGGGTGAAAAATTCCGCCCAGGCGAAAGAATTCGCCGGGGCGAAAAATTCCGCGCCCGGGCGAAAAAATCGCGCCCGGGCGAATCGCGTCCGGGCGATTCGAAAAAATTCGCGCCCCGAAAAAAATTCGGCCCCGAAAATTTTGTGCCGGTAGAAAAAATTCGCGCCCGGGTGAAAAAAATTGCCCCGGGTGCAAAATTCGCGCAAGGGCGAAAGAATTCGCCCGGGCGAAATATTCCGCGCCCGGGCGAAAAATTCGACCGGGCCAAAAATCGCGCCGCGACAGAAAATCACGCCCGGGAGAAAAATTCGCGCATGGGCGAAAATTTCCGCGCCCGGGCGAAAAATCGCGCTAGGGCGAAAAAATCGCCCCGTAATCGCGCCCGACGAAATATTCTTAGAGAAAGGCTAGTGTTTTCGCAGTGTTGTCGATGGATAAAGGAGTAAAATGTTTTCATAGCATAAACTGTGTATTGGAATGAGAAATTACTTTTCGAAAAGTTGAAAAGTAGGAGGCTTGTTTTCATAATTTTTGGTTGTAGCCCGTATTCGATGAGAAAATGAAAAGGAGCTAGAAAGCCCTCCCAAACAGGCCCTAAGATTCAAATAAAATCATCAAGGGAAGCTTAAGCTGATGAATGTAGAACTGCAAAAATAGGCATGATCATGATTTAATCAATAATAATAAAATGGCATTTTTTTAAAAAAAAAATTAAGAGATATACCTATGCACTATTCACCGCCTTTACAATCATGAAAAAAGAAGGAATCCCATCCAAACTTCAGAAGAATCACTCTTCAACTCAACTAATACTCTTTAAATTAAATTCATTAGCATTTATTGTATAATCCCGTATTCGATGAGCGAGTTCCCCTCCAGGATCATGCTTTGCGAGATCTTCAGAAGCTGGGCCCGCAGCGAGCCCCCTCCAAGTGTTCACTGAGCCGGCCGCGCGAGTCGAGATTTTGGCATCGAGTGAGGCGAGTTCACTCAACGCTTCAACTCGCCTGACGTTGAGTGAGGCAAGTGCACTCAGCTTCAGTTCGTCTGGCGTTGAGTGAGGCGAGTGCATTCAGTGCCTTTAGTTCGTCTGGCGTTGAGTGAGTCTAGTGCACTCAGCGCGTTCAGTTCCTTGGCGTTGAGTGAGGTCAGTGCATTCAACGCCTTCAGTTCCTTGGCATTGAGTGAGGCCAGTGCACTCAACGTCTTCAGTTCCCTGATGTTGAGTGAGGTCAGTGCACTCAACACCTTCAGATCCTTGGTGTTGAGTGAGGCGAGTGCACTTAGCGCCTTCAGCTCACCTGACGTTGAGTGAAACCAGTGCACTCAGCGACTTTTGCCTTTGGCGTTGAGTGAGACGAGTGGGATCGATGAGAGTCGGGGTGGCCATGCTAGGCAGTCCAAGTGTCATGCGAGTCGAAAGGGAGGCTAGAGCTCGGCAGCCTCGCCGACTCGACCTTGCGGGGCGGGGTGGAAGAGGTGCGAGTGAAGCAAGTGGGCTCACACTCACCCTTAGCTCTCGACAACAGTAGGCGAGTGGGGCAGGCCGGGCCTGCACTCGCCCAGGGCCTTAGGGAGGCGGCGAGTGTCAGCCCCATCGAGTACTCGCCGCCCCGTGCGAGTGGAGGTTATCAATGGTCACTCGCCCAGTGATCTATGTTGTATTTTTACCGTTTTACCGGAGGAGTACCCCGAGCTTTTCTCCTCAGGTATCGTTTAGAATTTGTGTTCTTTCTATGTTTTAAATTTCGGGACGAAATTCTTTTAGGGGGGGGGGGGGGAGAATTGTAACGCCCCAAAAATGTTGTAGGAGCGACGGGGATCGCTTTTGGCCAAGGCAGTTTTTTTTTGAGCAGGTGACACGGGTCCCGACACGGCCGTGTCGGAGGCCATGTCGGCCGTGTCGAGCTGGCCGTGTGGGCGACCATGTTAAGGTCAACGATCGTCGGATATGGAACACGGCCAGGCACACGGCCGTGTCCCAGGCCGTGTAGCATCGGATCGTTTCGAATTTTTCTGAGGTATTGCACACGGGGCATGACACGGGTCCGGACACGGCCGTGTCCCAGGTGACACGGGCGTGTCAGGGGCCATGTCATAGGCCGTGTCCTTCTCTGACTGAAAATGTTGAAAACGGGTGCCGTGACACGGGTCACGACACGGCCGTGTGGAGCGAGACACGGCCGTGTCGAAGGCCGTGTCGAAGGCCATGTCGGGAGCCGTGTGCTGGTTTTCGAATCGATTGAGACGGCGAATGGCTAACACGGCCATGCACACGGCCGTGTTGCAACCCGTGTTCGGCCCAGATTTTCTAATTTGGGTTCCGATCGTGGCCGTTCGTTCTTTTCCTTGGAAGATCCAACGGTGGGGGGCCTCCCTGGGCGGTTTAAGGCCGGGAATAGGGTTCCAAACCCTCATTCCCCATTTTCTTTTATCTCTCTAAGTTCTAGAGAGAAGGGAGAGCAAGGAGGCCAAGTTCCGGCCGCCGGCGAAGCTTCGGAGGTCCGTTTCGCGAGCGGAGTTCAGATCCGCGAAGGTGGGAGCGTTGCGGTGGTTTTCAACCGAGCAAATCTTCTCCATGGCTAGGAAGAGGGGACGGAAGGTAACGACGCTTCTCCTCTCGGTTTTTAGGATTTAGGATGCATGAATAACATCCCCTTCCTTTCGCATTTTGAGCGCCGAATCTCTCAAATGAGAGGGATTCGTGTAGCGGTTCAAGAGCAACCTCCGGGTTGAGTATGTTCATCCCGACATGCTTGCATTAGAGATCCGCTCCGTTAGCGGATTAGGCATTGTGGGTGAAGCCGTGGTCGCGACCGATAGTCCGACCCGGTGATGTTGCATAGCGAACTTCGGTAGAAAATCCGTTGCGGCAATACGCCGTTGTGTGTATGCGTTTTCCCCCTTATATTTGAGTGAGTATTCGTAGTCGGAACCGGACGAGGTTAGCTCCGCTTTATGCGGTAGATGGTTTCCTTGGAGCACGGGAAAGACACGGTGCGAGTGGCAATTGGGGTGGGGAAACCTTTGTTTGTGCTGTGCTAAGGTGCGGCTAGGTCTCCGTGGTCGGCTGGCTATCCCGTGACGCGCAAGTCATGTGGGGAAAGTGTCTCGACGAGACTAGCCCTTGTGTGTGACTGACGAGAATGTCGAGCGGAGGGCAAGCCCGGGCATTGTGGCCATGAGCGGGTGGGGTCCAGCAAGGCTTCTTAGAATCGGTTTGTGTGAGACGGAACCCTGACGTGCGACGTCAGATTATGCGGGCAAGCCCGGGGTTTAAGACCCATGTGCGGGTGGGGCCATTGCAAGGTTTCGTGGGACGGCCTGTGTGCCGTTGGGGACACGGTGTTTCCCTTTTGTTTGCGGCTTTAAGCCAATGGGGAAATAGAAGTACCCAATGTTTGATGTTGTGCTAGATGCATACGAGCTAGAGTGCCTTGGGTGAAACCCGGGTTGCATTCATGCCGCATAATAGGCCCTTTCACCTTGTACAAAACATAGAGAACATGTATGCTGTATGAGACATCCAAGCCCGTTTTACCGCTTTAATATATTTGCTCTTTTGGTATACGAAGTGCTAACTTGCAGGTGGAGTGGTACCCCGGGGTCCGTTAGGGACGGCCGGGAGGAGATGCGTTTGTTACACAGTAGAGGTCAGCCTTTGTTGACTCACGTTACTTCAAATCCTTACAGGGCAAGGATCGTATGCAGGAGCTAGCGCGCCGGGCGAAAAGCCCTAAGCCTCATGAAGTGTTGCTGTGCTTGGTTTCTCCTTTTATGTTTGCTACTTTTGTTATGTTTATGTCCAGCTTGCATGCCGAGGTAGCCTAGGAGTGCTTGGCACATTGATATGTTTTGGACTATTATTGTGTAAGGCCTTAAGGCCATTTGATACTCTGTCATTAGTGGATAACTTCTGTCGTTTTGTTCTGTTTCCGCTGTGTATGTCTGGAGTTTTGAGTTTGGTTAGCTTCAAATCATCTTTTAATACTAAAGTTGTGGTGTCCGTATGTTGTGGGGCCCCGGCCGGACCCATATTATATGGTCTTTACAGGGGAGGTGTTACAATTTGGTATCAGAGCCAGGTTCGCGTTCCAACGAGAAGTTTCACGGTCGAAAGTATAAGTCGAGTCGCGTATAAGAAGTTATCCACATAGGAGTATCGCAGGACCATGAGTGTCCTGGTGTTCGAGTCTTGCGATTAGAGGCTGATTTGTGTTTTCTTGCTTGTGTTTAGAGTGCAAGCAACGAGGCTGGGACCTCGAGGCCAAGAGAAGAGCTCTCGGCAAGTAGTGCGACTGCGCACGGTCCGCTAGGAATGGGGGTCACACCGGCCGACTTCTGTCGTATGCTTGCAGAAGCGATGGTGGCGGCCCAAGCTGCAGCGACAGCACAGGTAGCAACTCCTGCTACCCCGGACACGGCAGCGACCGTGCAGGTTGAGGAAGCCAGGCGGGCAGAGCCGCAGGCCGAGAGAGTAGTTGTCGGGCATGGGGACCGGCAAATGAAGTACTTTCTGAGTTTCGACCCTCCAACCTTCAAGGGAACCAGCACACCCACCGATGCAGAGGATTGGTGGGCTAGAAGTCAGGAGCTTCTAAGGGCGGCGGAGGTGCCAGATGAGAAAAAGGAAGAGTTCGCAGCCTTTATGTTGGAGGGAGATGCCAAGTTATGGTGGGTGAGCCACAATGGTCGGCAGTTTCCAGGACACACTCCATCCATCGAGGAGTTTGGGAATGCCTTTCTGAAGAAGTACATTCCCGCATCAACAAGGCTAGCCCTCCAGAGGCAGTTTCTACATCTTGTGCAGCGAGACAAGACAGTGGATGAGTATGTGCAGGAATTTACTCGTTTGGGTCGTTATGCGGGGACGACCATGGCGGACGATGAAGAGAGGGACAATCTCTTCTACCATGGATTGAGGGAGAATCTAAGACAACCCCTCATATCGATGAAGCGTGCGGGCTTCAACGAATTGGTGGAGGCGGCCCGAATTTTAGAGAGCGATATGGAGCGATCCCAGCGCCGAAAGGGTTTCACACCCAAGCAGGGGGAAGAGAAGAAGTCGGCTCAGTCCCATGGAAAGGCGGAAGGGAGCCGATGGAAGAAGAAGACTCCCCCGTTTAAGTCGGGCGAGAAAAGTAATTGGACGTCCGGAGGGTCACGCTCTAAGGGACCGCAGACGTGTTACAGTTGTGGCAAGCCAGGCCACATAGCAAGATTTTGTACCCAAGGGGCGCAGAGCAAGAGCCAAGGCAGGAGCAGACTGTGCGCTCCGGCCCCAGTGCCGCAGAGAAAGGGAAGATTGCGGAGTCGAGTGCTTCCCGGTTTCAACCAGTGCAGCCAAGGGCCTACAACCTTGGGCAGCTGGAAGCAATCCGTCAACCCGATGTGGTGACAGGTACGAGAATTCAACCTGCACCTTAGATTTCTTCCTTTCAAGCCTTTTTATGTTTGTTGCATGTGTGTAGGCTTTGTAGTGGTATCAGGGTACCCCGCTATGGTACTTTTCGATACGGGAGCGTCGCACTCCTTCCTTGCGGAAAGTTTCATCCGGAGGATTGGAGTTGAGTCCTTCTCAACGGACTCAGAGTTGAAGGTGCGCATGCCCAATGGGTTGTCTATGACTACCAGGGCTAGAGGCCGGATTTGTTGGAGTCTTGAGGGGGTCGACTTCGTGTTGGTAGCGGCGATCTTGCCATTGTCCGAGTTCGATGTGATCTTGGGGATAGACTGGCTAGCGGAGCAGCGTGCCAGTATCGACTGCTTGTCCAAGGTGGTAACCCTGAGGGGCGTGGGGCAAGCGGAAGTCAAGTTTGAGGGCTTGCATGGAGTGGCCTGTTCCCTAGTTTCGGCACTTCAACTGGTGCGAGCTGTTAACCGGGGAGGTGTAGCTCTAGTAGCGTTGTTGGAGGATAGCCTTTCCAGGCTGCCTCTTGGGGAGGTGCCCGTGGTGGCGGAGTTTGGAGATGTTTTTCCCGAGGAGCTACCGGGAGCACCTCCTCGGCGGGAGATTGATTTCTCCATCGAGTTGGTGCCCGAGGCTAGACCAGTGTCGCGTCCACCCTTCAGGATGGCACCAAAGGAGTTGGCCGAGCTCAAGGTTCAGTTGCAGGAGCTTTTGGAGCAAGGGTATATCAGGCCCAGCTCTTCACCGTGGAGTGCGCCTGTGTTATTCATAAAGAAGAAGGACGGTAGTATGCGTCTGTGCATAGACTACCGAGAGTTGAACAAATTGACTGTCAAGAATAAGTATCTGATCCCTCGGATAGAAGATCTCTTCGACCAGTTGGTGGGGTCGGTGGTGTACTCCAAGTTGGACCTGAAGTATCTCCTGGATCAGAAGGACCTAAATATGCGGCAGCACAGGTGGGTCGAGTTCCTTGGGGACTACGAGGTGGCGATTCAGTAGACGCCAGGAAAAGCCAATGTGGTGGCGGATGCTTTGAGTAGGAAATACTCGGGGCAAGGAAATTGGATTGAAGCTCACGATGAGCGGTTAAGGCGGGACTGGGAGTCCCTTGCTTTGGAATGTGTGGCAAGAGGCGAGTCTAGCGTGGCTCGGCTAAACTGGATTGAGATGTAGAATGACTTATGCGATCGTATTCGAGAAGCGACCCGTGTGGATGAGGAGTTCCAACCCTTCGTGGAGGAAGCTCTCAAGGGCGAGGGTAGCGCCTGGGAGATGGTCGATGGGGTTTTGAGGAAGGGCGGAAGGATTTGTGTACCGCAGTTCGGCAAGCTCCGCGAGGAGTTGATGTATGAGGCCCACTTCACTAAGTACTCCGTTCACCCGGGTGGTACAAAGATGTACTTGGATTTGAAGAAGTCCTATTGGTGGCCTGGGATGAAGCGGGATGTAGCTTTGTGTGTGAGTCGGTGCCAAACTTGTGCCTTAGTGAAGGCCGAGTGTCAGAAGCCAGGCGGGTTCTTGAAGCCTCTTCCAATCCCCGAATGGAAATTTGAGGACATCTCCATGGATTTTGTGCATGGGTTGCCTAAATCGCAGCAAGGCAATGATGCCATTTGGGTGATTGTAGACCGCTTGACCAAAGTGGCACATTTCATCCCAAACCGGAAGGAGGACGGTGTGGAAAAGTTGGTGGAGTTGTACGTCCGCAATATTGTGCGATTTTATGGGATTCCGAAGAGTATAGTCAGCGACCGGGATGGACGTTTCACGTCTAAGGATTGGCGGTTGGTACAGAAGAGCTTGGGCACAAAACTCAGGTTCAGTACGGCTTTTCATCCTCAAACCGATGGGAAAACTGAGAGAACAAACCGTACTTTGGAAGATATGATAAGGATGTGTACTCTCGACTTCGACAAGAAGTGGGAAGATCACCTCTTCATGGTGGAGTTTGCGTATAACAATAGCTACCAAGCTAGTATCAAGATGGCACCATATGAAGCTCTTTATGGGAGGCGGTGTCGAACACCGATGTCTTGGACAGAGGCGGGAGACACCAAGCTTTTGGGGAAAGAGGTGGTAACAGACGCAAGTGAGCTAGTGCGAACCATCCAAGAGCGCATGAAGGTAGCTCAAGATCGGCAGTCGAAGTATTTCAATGCTTGCCACAGACATGTGGAATTCGCGGTGGGCGACTGGGTGTATCTTAAGATCAAGCCGTTCAAAGGCGTTTCACGAATTCGCCGACTCAAGAAGCTGAGTCCGAGATTTTTTGGGACCATTCAAGGTCATCGAGCGAGTGGGAGAGGCAGTGTACCGTTTGGCGTTGTCCACGGAGCTAAGTGGATTGCATGACGTTTTTCACGTCTCCGTCCTGAGGAAAGCCTTGTTAGAGGCCAGCATGGTGATTGAACCGGCGGCGGTGCCGGTAGAGGAAGACTTGAGGACGCGAGTACGTCCTGTCGGGATAGAAGATTCGGAGGTTCGGCAACTGCGGAACAAGGAGGTCCGACTCGTAAAGGTCCGATGGGACAATTGTGGCTGCGAGGAGCTCTCATGGGAGCGAGAGCAGGCCATGCTGGAGGAGTACCCCGAGCTTTTCTCCTCAGGTATCGTTTAGAATTTGTGTTCTTTCTATGTTTTAAATTTCGGGACGAAATTCTTTTAAGGGGGGAGAATTATAACGCCCCAAAAATGTTGTAGGAGCAACGGAGATCGCTTTTGGCCAAGGCAGTTTTTTTTTGAGCAGGTGACACGGGTCCCGACACGGCCGTGTCGGAGGCCGTGTCGGCCGTGTCGAGCTGGCCGTGTGGGCGACCATGTTAAGGTCAACGATCGTCGGGTATGGAACACGGCCAGGCACACGGCCGTGTCCTAGGCCGTGTATGTAACATCCCATTTCCGGCTAGACCCCTAGGAGTCGGTTGGTCGTGACAAAACCCTAGGAAGCCTAAAAATTGAAATCAATCGACCGAGATTTCGAGTCACGGGTTGGTCATGCCCGTGACCGACCCGTCACGCCCGTGACCTGGGGCGTGACTCCTTCGACGATCGTCGATCCCAGGAAGACAATCGTCGGGCGCAAAATTTTCAACCCGGCCCTGTCACGCCCGTGACCCAGGTGTCACGCCCGTGACCACCCTTCGACGATCGTCGATCTCAATTCGACGATCGTCGAACCCAGAATTGACCACACGGTCCTGTCATGCCCGTGACCCGCAATGTCATGCCCGTGACATAGGGCGTGACCATGTTCGACGATCGTCGATTTCAGTTCGACGGTCGTCGACCCAGAATTGTCTACACGGGCCTGTCACGTCCGTGACCCAGGTGTCACGCCCGTGACCCAGGTATCACGCCCGTGACCATCCTTCGACGATCGTCGATCTCAATTCGACGATCGTCGAACCCAGAATTGGCTATCCGGGCCTGTCACGCCTGTGACCTATGTGTCACGCCCGTCACCAAGGCCGAAACGTCAGCCAAACTGGAAATTTCGGTAACCAACGTCGTAATCAATTCTGATTATGGGAAGTTACACCAGGAGTATTTATGGGCCGTTTTCCTTCTGTAATTATATAATAAAAGGAGGAAGGTTAGTCCAATAGGAAATCGCCACCTGGCAAACATCTCTTCGTTTCCAGCAATTCAATTACCAGCATCATAACCGAAACGTTATTAAGAAGAAATATTAATGGCCATGAACGTTTCAACCTTTCCCCTCCCTCCTTTCTTCCCTTTAAAAAGGCCCCTTAGGCTCAAGGATGAAGTTTCCCAGCCCTTACCTGAAGTTTCGAGCCTCCTACTGTGCTGTAGAAGAATTCCGACGACGCCACCACCGCGTCATGACAGTCCAACGTTCATCTCGCCGTCAAACCATGAATAAGGTCCTCCTCTACTCTTTCTTCTATGGATAGATCTTAGAAATCATTAGGAGAGATATCGGGCTCAAAAGAGCCGGATAGGGTGAGCGTTTCCATGTTTTTTCTGAAATTTGCATGGTGGCAGGTTCGTCGGAAACCGCCTCTCCGGCGGCCGTGCCGCCGCCCGACGGTAGCCCTCACCTCAACAGAGGTGGTGGTGGTGGCCGGCCAGGGAGATGGCTGGATGGCCGGGAAATAGCTTTGGAAAAGCTACAGGAAAATAAGTTTTCAAGCTTCTGGTTTCGGGCTGTTGAAGAAGATGAACAGTGCCATGAGAATTAAATTCTATTTTTAAAACTATTTCTGAATGAAATTATCTGTCACTTTAAATAATTTGGGAAAAATACTTAGAGGCTCCTACAGCAAAAATGGTCAGCATAGAAAATGTAGCCCTTGAAGTCTAGTTTAATTTAAAATTGATTTCACTCAATTTGAAATCCTGGTTAGACCACAACACCCCTTTTGGTGAGGTCTATCCAGAGGGCTGTCTTGACCTTAGAAAAATTCTCCACTCCAATCCCGTCATCGAAATGACTTGAAATTTGGGGTGTGGTCTATTCTTACCTATATCTAAGTGCTATCCAAAAATGAGAATTTTTGGAGAATCTATTTCTATAGTTTTTAGAAAAATTCAATAATCCTAGCTTAATTTAATTAGATGGCTAAATGACTTCCAAACCCTCCCAAATTTTGGTGAGTGATACCTGGGTTTATCATAAGGTTCTGTTTAATTTTTCATCTCATTTGGAGATGGTTTGGAATAGAAAAAATCAAACCTAAGTTTTGCCCTAATAAGGGGTCTTAGGTTAAAGGTGCACTTTTGAGGTTTGGGTGGCCATATCGCCTCAACAGGGGCTGATATTTTGGTCACTGGCTTTTTAGTGCATGACACACCCTCCAAGGGAGTTTGGAGTGGTTTGGTGTAGGGTAGCCCTAGAACTCTAGGGAGAATCCCTTAATGGTGGTTTTTGGGGTTGTGAAGGTCATGGGGTCAAATGACCTTGTACTGACTTGAAATTTGGTGGAAAGAACCATAGGGCCGGTATAGTTCTCTGGACAAAATTTTAGGGTATTTGGAGACATTTAGCCCACCTAAAACCCTAACCCTAGTTTAGGTCACCAACCTTAATTTGCATTATTAAGCTATTAAATGAACTACAAATCAAGCAAAAATTTAGGTAGAGTGATTTTATGGTCCAAGTAGATATAATATAATTTTGTTAAGATTTTTGGATTAATTTATACAGTACTTCATTTACAACTCTAATGGTACCCTGGATATTTATTATGAAATCTTGGATTAGTGCATATTATAAAATGATACTCCCTATGTAATTTTCTTGGAAATTTTATCTGATTATTTTGAGTACTTTATTCTTTAATGTGCTAAATGTGATATACAGTCAAAAATACAAATAGTGCCCAATTATTGATTGGAAAATTATGAAATTTTATCAGTGAGTGTTTCAAATTATTATAGTCACCTGGTAATTTTCTCTGGAATTTTAAATGGATAAAAACAGTACCTCCTTCATTAAGTTATGAAAATTAGTATCTTACATTAAAATAAATTCAGAGTTCAAATGATGGAGAAAAATTATGGTACTTGGTATATGATGGTTTTAGGTCACTATATAGCTTATATAATTTTCTTGGAATTTTTGGATAATAATTTACAGTACTTCCTTCATGATATAGTAAAAGTGGCCTAAAATGTTAAATTAGGAAATATAGGCATAAACATCTCTGGAATTTCTCAAAACCTGGAATTGCTGTTTAAATGTTGGATATGATTTTTACTGATTTTATGATGATTTCTTAGTGACTCATTAGTGCACTTCATGTTCATACAAGGGCATTTGGGATCTTAGAATAAATAAATTAAATGCCAAATGAAATAGGAAAATTATTATTTTCTGAATTTAGACTAATTAGATCATGGTAGATCTCCAGTAAATATTATATGGGATTTGGAAGACAGTTGGGAGTGCCACCCCTGCATACCTCACGAAGCTTAGGATGGTCTGCATTTAGTAAAACTGCAGGTTGAACTAGAGTGGGTAATGAACTTGGGAGATGGAATTTTGGTAGTTTGCTGGTTGGGATAGGGTGAGTTAAATCAAGTTCATTATTGGAAGTCAGGATGGGTAGGGTGTGAGATTGACTAGCGATAGGTAGTGTTCGGGTTCGACGGAAGACCGTCCTCCCCGAGAAGAGGAAGAGTCAAGCCACCCTAGGAATAGCCCACTGTAATGCGAGAAGGGAATGGGTTAAGGGAACCAATCAAGTATAATAAGTGCCTTGGAAAGGGAGTTTTGGGATTCACCCCATCATAGCTCCTAGTACCGCTGCGAGCCCTTCACCGGGTAACCCTCGGGAAGTCCAAGGTTAACCTTAAATCTTAGGAATAAAATGATCAAGAGTA
Organism: Platanthera zijinensis; assembly: GCA_039513925.1. Lineage (NCBI taxonomy): Eukaryota > Viridiplantae > Streptophyta > Magnoliopsida > Asparagales > Orchidaceae > Platanthera > Platanthera zijinensis. The sequence goes on from CM077092.1 coordinate 6,041,892, forward strand.
ATCCTAATAATAGTTGTACCTCACACCTAAACTTGTACACATAGGAAGAAAAATTGGCTGGAATGGGTAGAGTAGGTCCATAGTCTAAGGGCCTACTAGTAATGACTATGGTTTGGTTGGAATTTGGAAGTCCAGGGAGCGGGATGGTCGGGGACTTGGTATAGGCTTAGTAGCCTAGAGAGCTGAAGGCTCGGTAACATAAGAACTTGTACAAATATAATTGTCATGATTGCATGTGCATAAAAGTGGCGGGTCATCGGTACTAGGCGATCGATCACACCGACAGCGGTACGTTGACTCGGCGAAAAGCCTGGTGGGTACAGCCAGCACTAATACGCGGATACTCTAGGTTGTGTTCTTCTAGGGGCGTATGGAAGGGCTAGGCCTGGTAGTGTGATTACCCGCCTAGGAGTGGGGGGCCCGACTCACTGTCTTCGTTTGCCACAGCGGAGGTTCCTGGGCGTGAAGCTAGCCTCCCGAACAGGGGGAACTAAAGGTCTGTGCGCATAGAGTCGTGTGGGTGTGTTGCACTTGCTTGTGCATTTCATAGCATAATTGTGTGTCATAGCATAAACATGCCACCTAACGTATAAAATGGTATGGGATGTTTTATACGATAGGCCCTGCAAAACGACCCCTTGGTCTATATGGGTAATCCCTATAAATCAATGGTTATATTTCTTGTTTCTTTCATTTACTTGCCATTCCTTGCTGTTTGATAACCGACACCCCAACGTATAAGTGGTATGGGACACTCTATACGATGGGAGCCCTGCAAAAGATCCCTTGGCTTATGTGCTTCCGCGCATAAGTTAAGGTTACATTTCTTACCTTCTGTTTCTATCATATTTACTATAGAATTGCTAGCATAGTTCCACTGTCACCTGTTTATTTGATTTAATCTCCACCTTCATGTCCTTCCCTTTCTTCCTCTCCGCTCGGTACCTAGGAGCCATGGGGGAAGGGCTAGGGGATGATAGGGCTTAGTCTTTATGACTAACGGCTTTCGAACCACAACATTTTAGGTGTACCATATGGAAGGGTCACGGCTACTGCAGTTCCTGACAGAGTTGGCCCCGCGACCGTGTTACCATTGTCACCAGCTGGGACATACACGGGTCAAATGCCCCTTGATGGGTGGGACCCCACCAGCTCAGCAGCCAAGAGGCCGAAGACGTAGACGCAGACGTGGATCGCGAGGCGGCGACGGCAGGCCGAAAAGGAATAAGCACCCAGAGATGTAGCAACAACGGAGTACAGAGTCAGTGGAGACGGGCCAGTCTAGCTTGGGGGCTCTCGGTTCAGTGACAGTTACGGTGACGCTTAGTTTTAGCTTTGCTTCCGCGAGTGACTTGTAGTGAGGGTATGATGTACCGGGCATAAGCCCGTATTTGCAGTACTCTGATATATTGTGGACACTCCCTTCGTGGAGATTTATTTATATACATGTGATTATTGTGGACTTGCTCTTACTTTATTATGCTACTATTCTGCGATCGAAAAGGGCCGGCAGAATTGGCGTTTTGTAGTGGCGACCTTCCCGTTAGTCGGTGCCACCGCAAAGCGGCAATTCTGGGCTAAGACCCCGGCGGTTGAAAAAAAAAGGGGGTCTTACAAGTGGTATCAGAGGGAAACCTCGATCGGAAAAGTAGCAGTCCACTAACCCAGGGTTATCACCGCTCGAGTTTGGTTTGGGGACAAACTAAGCAGCGGAAGCAGTGGTGTGCCCATAAGGGAAATCACATGTGAAAGTCCACTTCATCGTTAATTGGAATCCTTCTTTGCAGCCTGTGGCCTACCCTGCCCCCAGCAGGGAACACCTCCGGCTGCGAAGATCTCATCTTATCATCCTCTAACCAAAGATTTAGACTCAACCAACTAGGACTCGTGACTAACCATGACAATCTATAGTATGCCCTAGTTCAAAATAGACTTTGGGTATGAATTTGGTTAAGGTAAGGAGATACCCAAAGAGAATAAAGGAGGAGTTTAGCACGGGAATGACTACCTAAGACGCAAAACTCTGGTGTTCCTACTATCCCAATCAACGATTATTCGAAGCGGTAGACTACTTTAAGGAGAATTGAGACCAATAATACATTAGCAGAATGGTAAAATACAAGTAGTCTGAACCCTCAATACCGGTAATAAAATTACCTGGAGGCAACCACCGAGACAACACTAAGGGTCGGGTAGGAACTCAAGTTCGAAGATACCCATTTGGGATTGGGAACATTTTGACCCGGATGAAGTTGTCGTAAATGTGATTCAGAGAGTTTAAAGTATGGAGTATATTAACGAATTTCAGGGTGGAACCCCAAGTCGAAGATTGATGCCCTAGAAATTGTGCACCCAACTAGGACGGATATAACACGGTAATATCAAAGATACTTAGCCCTAGGAAGATAGGGGCTTATCCTTTGTTTATTGGGGGCTTGTCTTTTGTTTATTGGGCAAATAGGATTGACTTAGGTTTCCTTAGCCCGAATTTAGGAATGTGGCGTAACAAACATAGTGAGATTGAATTTGACATAATTCGACGTTGTTCGGGCGAAGATAAGACTAGATCGCTATGTTATATCATCGGAAGTACGATGACTCTAGGAAACTACACGATGTGAGAAAACAATATATTGAAGACGAATACCTTAAATATAACCCGTAAGGTTGAATTGATTGATTTCGGGCGTACTCGAAGGAATAGGACAATGATCGTGTGGAGATTTTATAGATCTGTTTCCTACACACACAAATGAGAAATTAAATTACCGGAAGTGTGGTGTATCTCAGAACATTTACCCCCTGGAGTGAATAAAAGTGTCATGGATTTTGTGATGCACGGTGAGGTCCTTCAATTGTTGAAGGCTAAGTGAAAGAATTTTGGGGAAACTATTACAGCCACTGCCCGAGATATAATGGAAGTACGAGGGTATAATTAGAGATTTCATGCACAGGATTCGTCGTCCCCACCCCAGGCACAATGGTAAAGGGAGCGTCGAGGATAGACTGGACGAGGTAGTTGGCGTCACCTCGATCCGAAAGAAAACTCTTGTGGGTGTTTCATAAGAATGGTGAGTAGCTGTTCGTTAGCACTGGGTGCCCAAGACGATTGTGTTGAATCGGTCAGTCAACTTGGAGCCTATCAAGATCGATGACACGACAGTGCGGGTCTTGCGACGGAAGAAGGTTCCGTTAGTCAGGGTTCTGTGGAACAATCATGGACAGGAGGAGCATACATGGGAGCCACGGGACTTGATGCGACAAAGGTATCCAGAACTTTTCGGTCGGGTATACCTCACAAACCCCTCTAGACAATCAATCTGCATTCCTATTTTAAACCAATAAGACCGAAAATTTCAAGAATAGGGGCTAATCCTTTGTTTATTGGGGTGTATACCTTAACAATTGGACGAATGGTTCTTAGAATCAAAACTGCACACTACAAACGTAACGCAGAGATGTAGATCTTTTAACTCTCATTTGATGTTACAAGCTTCCTTTTCCCGATTAGAGTCTCGTAGGCTTAACCTTGATTTCGGGGACGAAATCTTTGTTTTGTTTATTGGGATTTGTAACATCCCATTTCCGGCTAGACCCCTAGGAGTCGGTTGGTCGTGACAGAACCCTAGGAAGCCTAAAAATTGAAATCAATCGACCGAGATTTCGGGTCACAGGTTGGTCACGCCCGTGGCCGACCCGTCACGCCCGTGACCTGGGGCATGACTCCTTCGACGATCGTCGATCCCAGGAAGACAATCGTCGGGCGCAGAATTTTCAACCCGGCCCTGTCACGCCCGTGACCCAGGTGTCACGTCCGTGACCACCCTTCGACGATCGTCGATCTCAATTCGACGATCGTCAAACCCAGAATTGACCACACGGGCCTGTCACGCCCGTGACCCGCAATGTCACGCCCGTGACATAGGGCGTGACCATGTTCGACGATCGTCGATTTCAGTTCGACGGTCGTCGACCCAGAATTGGCTACACGGGCCTGTCACGCCAGTGACCCAGGTGTCACGCCCGTGACCACCCTTCGACGATCGTCGATCTCAATTCGACGATCGTCGAACCCAGAATTGGCTATCCGGGCCTGTCACGCCCGTGACCTATGTGTCACGCCCGTGACCAAGGCCGAAACATCAGCCAGACTGGAAATTTCGGTAACCTACGTCGTAATCAATTCTGATTATGGGAAGTTACACCAGGAGTATTTATGGGCCGTTTTCCTTCTGTAATTATATAATAAAAGGAGGAAGGTTAGTCCAATAGGAAATCGCCACCTGGCAAACATCTCTTCGTTTCCAGCAATTCAATTACCAGCATCATAACCGAAACGTTATTAAGAAGAAATATTAATGGCCATGAACGTTTAAACCTTTCCCCTCCCTCCTTTCTTCCCTTTAAAAAGGCCCCTTATGCTCATGGATGAAGTTTCCCAGCCCTTACCTGAAGTTTCGAGCCTCCTACTGTGTTGTAGAAGAATTCCGACGACGCCACCACCGTGCCATGACAGTCCAACGTTCATCTCGCCGTCAAACCATGAATAAGGTCCTCCTCTACTCTTTCTTCTATGGATAGATCTTAGAAATCATTAGGAGAGATATCGGGCTCAAAAGAGCCGGATAGGGTGAGCGTTTCCATGCTTTTTATGAAATTTGCATGGTGGCGGGTTCGCCGGAAACCGCCTCTCCGGCGGCCGTGCCGCCGCCCGACGGTAGCCCTCACCTCAACAGAGGTGGTGGTGGTGGTGGCCGGCCAGGGAGATGGCTGGATGGTCGGGAAATAGCTTTGGAAAAGCTACAGGAAAATAAGTTTTCAAGCTTCTGGTTTCGGGCTGTTGAAGAAGATGAACAGTGCCATGAGAATTAAATTCTATTTTTAAAACTATTTCTGAATGAAATTATCTGTCACTTTAAATAATTTGGGAAAAATACTTAGAGGCTCTTACAGCAAAAATGGTCAGCATAGAAAATGTAGCCCTTGAAGTCTAGTTTAATTTAAAATTGATTTCACTCGATTTGAAATCCTGGTTAGACCACAACACCCCTTTTGGTGAGGTCTATCCAGAGGGCTGTCTTGACCTTAGAAATATTTCCCACTCCAATCCCGTCATCGAAATGACTTGAAATTTGGGGTGTGGCCTATTCTTACCTATATCTAAGTGCTATCCAAAAATGAGAATTTTTGGAGAATCTATTTCAATAGTTTTTAGAAAAATTCAATAATCCTAGCTTAATTTAATTAGATGGCTAATTGACTTCCAAACCCTCCCAAATTTTGGTGAGTGGTCCCTGGGTTTATCATAAGGTTCTGCTTAATTTTTCATCTCATTTGGAGATGGTTTGGAATAGAAAAGATCAAACCTAAGTTTTGCCCTAACAAGGGGTCTTAGGTTAAAGGTGCACTTTTGAGGTTTGGGTGGCCATATCGCCTCAACAGGGGCTGATATTTTGGTCACTGGCTTTTTAGTGCATGACACACCCTCCAAGGGAGTTTGGAGTGGTTTGGTGTAGGGTAGCCCTAGAACTCTAGGGAGAATCCCTTAATGGTGGTTTTTGGGGTTGTGAAGGTCATGGGGTCAAATAACCTTGGACTGACTTGAAATTTGGTGGAGAGAACCATAGGGCCGGTATAGTTCTCTGGACAAAATTTTAGGGTATTTGGAGACCTTTAGCCCACCTAAAACCCTAACCCTAGTTTAGGTCACCAACCTTAATTTGCATTATTAAGCTATTAAATGAACTACAAATCATGCAAAAATTTAGGTAGAGTGATTTTATGGTCCAAGTAGATATAATATAATTTTGTTAAGATTTTTGGATTAATTTATACAGTACTTCATTTACAACTCTAATGGTACCCTGGATATTTATTTTGATGAGTATGGCATTTCTGGTTGCTGGAATATTATGAAATCTCGTATTAGTGCATATTATAGAATGATACTCCCTATGTAATTTTCTTGGAAATTTTATCTGATTATTTTGAGTACTTTATTCTTTAATGTGCTAAATGTGATATACAGTCAAAAATACAAATAGTGCCCAATTATTGATTGGAAAATTATGAAATTTGATAAGTGAGTGTATCAAATTATGGTAGTCACCTGGTAATTTTCTCTGGAATTTTAGATGGATGAAAACAGTACCGCCTTCATTAAGTTATGAAAATTAGTATCTTACATTAAAATAAATTCAGAGTTCAAATGATGGAGAAAATTTATGGTACTTGGTCTATGATGGTTTTAGGTCACTATATAGCTTATATAATTGTCTTGGAATTTTTGGATAATAATTTACAGTACTTCCTTCATGATATAGTAAAAGTGGCCTAAAATGTTAAATTAGGAAATATAGGCATAAACATCTCTGGAATTTCTCAAAACCTAGAATTGCTGTTTAAATGTTGGATATGATTTTTACTGATTTTATGATGATTTCTTAGTGACTCATTAGTGCACTTCATGTTCATACAAGGGCATTTGGGATCTTAGAATAAATAAATTAAATGCCAAATGAAATAGGAAAATTATTATTTTCTGAATTTAGACTAATTAGATCATGGTAGATCTCCAGTAAATATTATATGGGATTTGGAAGACAGTTGGGAGTGCCACCCCTGCATACCTCAAGAAGCTTAGGATGGTCTGCATTTAGTAAAACTGCAGATTGAACTAGAGTGGGTAATGAACTTGGGAGATGAAATTTTGGTAGTTTGCTGGTTGGGATAGGGTGAGTTAAATCAAGTTCATTATTGGAAATCAGGATGGGTAGGGTGTGAGATTGACTAGCGATAGGTAGTGTTCGGGTTCGACGGAAGACCGTCCTCCCCGAGAAGAGGAAGAGTCAAGCCACCCTAGGAATAACCCACTGTAATGCGAGAAGGGAATGGGTTAAGGGAACCAATCAAGTATAATAAGTGCCTTGGAAAGGGAGTTTTGGGATTCACCCCATCATAGCTCCTAGTACCGCTGCGAGCCCTTCACCGGGTAACCCTCGGGAAGTCCAAGGTTAACCTTAAATCTTAGGAATAAAATGATCAAGAGTAATCCTAATAATAGTTGTACCTCACACCTACACTTGTACACATAGGAAGAAAAATTGGCTGGAATGGGTAGAGTAGGTCCATAGTCTAAAGGCCTACTAGTAATGACTATGGTTTGGTTGGAATTTGGAAGTCCAGGGAGCGAGATGGTCGGGGACTTGGTATAGGCTTAGTAGCCTAGAGAGCTGGAGGCTCGGTAACATAAGAACTTGTACAAATATAATTGTCATGATTGCATGTGCATAAAAGTGGCGGGTCATCAGTACTAGGCGATCGATCACACCGACAGCGGTACGTTGACTCGGCGAAAAGCCTGGTGGGTACAGCCAACACTAATACGCGGATACTCTAGGTTGTGTTCTTCTAGGGGCGTATGGAAGGGCTAGGCCTGGTAGTGTGATTACCCGTCTAGGAGTGGGGGGCCCGACTCACTGTCTCTGTTTGCCACAGCGGAGGTTCCTGGGGGTGAAGCTAGCCTCCCGAACAGGGGGAACTAAAGGTCTGTGCGCATAGAGTCGTGTGGGTGTGTTGCACTTGCTTGTGCATTTCATAGCATAATTGTGTGTCATAGCATAAACATGCCACCTAACGTATAAAATGGTATGGGACGTTTTATACGATAGGCCCTGCAAAACGACCCCTTGGTCTATAGGGGTAATCCCTATAAATCAATGGTTATATATCTTGTTTCTTTCATTTACTTGTCATTCCTTGCTGTTTGATAACCGACACCCCAACGTATAAGTGGTATGGGACACTCTATACGATGAGAGCCCTGCAAAAGATCCCTTGGCTTATGTGCTTCCGCGCATAAGTTAAGGTTACATTTCTTACCTTCTGTTTCTATCATATTTACTATAGAATTGCTAGCATAGTTCCGCTATCACCTGTTTATTTGATTTAATCTCCACCTTCATGTCCTTCCCTTTCTTCCTCTCCGCTCGGTACCTAGGAGCCATGGGGGAAGGGGTAGGGGATGACAGGGCTTAGTCTTTATGACTAACGGCTTTCGAACCACAACATTTTAGGTGTACCATATGGAAGGGTCACGGCTACTGCAGTTCCTGACAGAGTTGGCCCCGCGACCGTGTTACCATTGTCACCAGCTGGTACATACACTGGTCAAATGCCCCTTAATGGGTGGGACCCCACCAGCTCAGCAGCCAGGAGGCCGAAGACGTAGACGCAGACGTGGATCGCGAGGCGGCGACGGCAGGCCGAAAAGGAATAAGCACCCAGAGATGCAGCAACAACGGAGTACAGAGTCAGTGGAGACAGGCCAGTCCAGCTTGGGGGCTCTCGGTTCAGTGACAGTTACGGTGACGCTTAGTTTTAGCTTTGCTTCCGCGAGTGACTTGTAGTGAGGGTATGATGTACCGGGCATAAGCCCGTATTTGCAGTACTCTGATATATTGTGGACACTCCCTTCGTGGAGATTTATTTATATACATGTGATTATTGTGGACTTGCTCTTACTTTATTATGCTACTATTCTGCGATCGAAAAGGGCCGACAGAATTGGCGTTTTGTAGTGGCGACCTTCCCGTGAGTCGGTGCCACCGCAAAGAGGCAATTCTGGGCTAAGACCCCGGCGGTTGAAAAAAAAATGGGGGGTCTTACAAGTGGTATCAGAGGGAAACCTCGATCGAAAAAGTAGCAGTCCACTAACCCAGGGTTACCACCGCTCGAGTTTAGTTTGGGGACAAACTAAGCAGCGGAAGCAGTGGTGTGCCCATAAGGGAAATCACATGTGAAAGTCCACTTCATCGTTAATTGGAATCCTTCTTTGTAGCCTGTGGCCTACCCTGCCCCCAGCAGGGAACACCTCCGGCTGCGAAGATCTCATCTTATCATCCTCTAACCAAAGATTTAGACTCAACCAACTAGGACTCGTGACTAACCATGACAATCTATAGTATGCCCTAGTTCAAAATAGACTTTGGGTATGAATTTGGTTAAGGTAAGGAGATACCCAAAGAGAATAAGGAGGAGTTTAGCACGGAAATGACTACCTAAGACGCAAAACTCTGGTGTTCCTACTATCCCAATCAACGATTATTCGAAGCGGTAGACTACTTAAGGAGAATTGAGACCAATAATACATTAGCAGAATGGTAAAATACAAGTAGTCTGAACCCTCAATACCGGTAATAAAATTACCTGGAGGCAACCACCGAGACAACACTAAGGGTCGGGTAGGAACTCAAGTTCGAAGATACCCATTTGAGATTGGGAACATTTTGACCCGGATGAAGTTGTCGTAAATGTGATTCAGAGAGTTTAAAGTATGGAGTATATTAACGAGTTTCAGGGTGGAACCCCAAGTCGAAGATTGATGCCCTAGAAATTGTGCACCCAACTAGGACGGATATAACACGGTAATATCAAAGATACTTAGCCCTAGGAAGATAGGGGCTTATCCTTTGTTTATTGAGGGCTTGTCTTTTGTTTATTGGGCAAATAGGATTGACTTAGGTTTCCTTAGCCCGAATTTAGGAATGTGGCGTAACAAACATAGTGAGATTGAATTTGACATAATTCGACGTTGTTCGGGCGAAGATAAGACTAGATCGCTATGTTATATCATCGGAAGTACGATGACTCTAGGAAACTACACGATGTGAGCAAACAATATATTGAAGACGAATACCTTAAATATAACCCGTAAGGTTGAATTGATTGATTTCGGGCGTACTCGAAGGAATAGGACAATGATCGTGTGGAGATTTTATAGATCTGTTTCCTACACACACAAATGAGAAATTAAATTACCGGAAGTGTGGTGTATCTCAGAACATTTACCCCCTGGAGTGAATAAAAGTGTCATGGATTTTGTGATGCACGGTGAGGTCCTTTAGTTGTTGAAGGCTAAGTGAAAGAATTTTGGGGAAACTATTACAGCCACTGCCCGAGATATAATGGAAGTACGAGGGTATAATTAGAGATTTCATGCACAGGATTCGTCGTCCCCACCCCAGGCACAATGGTAAAGGGAGCGTCGAGGATAGACTGGACGAGGTAGTTGGCGTCACCTCGATCCGAAAGAAAACTCTTGTGGGTGTTTCATAAGAATGGTGAGTAGCTGTTCGTTAGCACTGGGTGCCCAAGACGATTGTGTTGAATCGGTCAGTCAACTTGGAGCCTATCAAGATCGATGACACGATAGTGCGGGTCTTGCGACGGAAGAAGGTTCCGTTAGTCAGGGTTCTGTGGAACAATCATGGACAGGAGGAGCATACATGGGAGCCACGGGACTTGATGCGACAAAGGTATCCAGAACTTTTCGGTCGGGTATACCTCACAAACCCCTCTGGACAATCAATCTGCGTTCCTCTTTTAAACCAATAAGACCGAAAATTTCAAGAATAGGGGCTAATCCTTTGTTTATTGGGGTGTATACCTTGACAATTGGACGAATGGTTCTTAGAATCAAAACTGCACACTACAAACGTAACGCAGAGATGTAGATCTTTCAACTCTCATGGGATGTTACAAGCTTCCTTTTCCCGATTAGAGTCTCGTACGCTTAACCTTGATTTCGGGGACGAAATCTTTGTTTTGTTTATTGGGATTTGTAACATCTCATTTCCGGCTAGACTCCTAGGAGTCGGTTGGTCGTGACAGAACCCTAGGAAGCCTAAAAATTGAAATCAATCGACCGAGATTTCGGGTCACGGGTTGGTCACGCCCGTGACCGACCCGTCACGCCCGTGACCTGGGGCGTGACTCCTTCGACGATCGTCGATCCCAGGAAGACAATCGTCGGGCGCAGAATTTTCAACCCGGCCCTGTCACGCCCGTGACCCAGGTGTCACGCCCGTGACCACCCTTCAACGATCGTCGATCTCAATTCGACGATCGTCGAACCCAGAATTGACCACACGGTCCTGTCACGCCCGTGACGCGCAATGTCACGCCCATGACATAGGGCGTGACCATGTTCGACGATCGTCGATTTCAGTTCGACGGTCGTCGACCCAGAATTGGCTACACGGGCCTGTCACGCCCGTGACCCAGGTGTCACGCCCGTGACCACCCTTCGACGATCGTCGATCTCAATTCGACGATCGTCGAACCCAGAATTGGCTATCCGGGCCTGTCACGCCCGTGACCTATGTGTCACGCCCGTGACCAAGGCCGAAACGTCAGCCAGACTGGAAATTTCGGTAACCTACGTCGTAATCAATTCTGATTATGGGAAGTTACACCAGGAGTATTTATGGGCCGTTTTCCTTCTGTAATTATATAATAAAAGGAGGAAGGTTAGTCCAATAGGAAATCGCCACCTGGCAAACATCTCTTCGTTTCCAGCAATTCAATTACCAGCATCATAACCAAAACGTTATTAAGAAGAAATATTAATGGCCATGAACGTTTCAACCTTTCCTCTCCCTCCTTTCTTCCCTTTAAAAAGGCCCCTTAGGCTCAAGGATGAAGTTTCCCAGCCCTTACCTGAAGTTTCGAGCCTCCAACTGTGTTGTAGAAGAATTCCGACGACGCCACCACCGCGCCATGACAGTCCAACGTTCATCTCGCCGTCAAACCATGAATAAGGTCCTCCTCTACTCTTTCTTCTATGGATAGATCTTAGAAATCATTAGGAGAGATATCGGGCTCAAAAGAGCCGGATAGGGTGAGCGTTTCCATGCTTTTTCTGAAATTTGCATGGTGGCGAGTTCGCCGGAAACCGCCTCTCTGGCGGCCGTACCGCCGCCCGACGGTAGCCCTCACCTCAATAGAGGTGGTGGTGGTGGTGGCCGGCCAGGGAGATGGCTGGATGGCCGGGAAATAGCTTTGGAAAAGCTACAGGAAAATAAGTTTTCAAGCTTCTGGTTTCGGGCTGTTGAAGAAGATGAACAGTGCCATGAGAATTAAATTCTATTTTTAAAACTATTTCTGAATGAAATTATCTGTCACTTTAAATAATTTGGGAAAAATACTTAGAGGCTCCTACAGCAAAAATGGTCAGCATAGAAAATGTAGCCCTTGAAGTCTAGTTTAATTTAAAATTAATTTCACTCGATTTAAAATCCTGGTTAGACCACAACACCCCTTTTGGTGAGGTCTATCCAGAGGGCTGTCTTGACCTTAGAAAAATTCCCCACTCCAATCCCGTCATCGAAATGACTTGAAATTTGGGGTGTGGCCTATTATTACCTATATCTAAGTGTTATCCAAAAATGAGAGTTTTTGGAGAATCTTTTTCTATAGTTTTTAGAAAAATTCAATAATCCTAGCTTAATTTAATTAGATGGCTAAATGACTTCCAAATCCTCCCAAATTTTGGTGAGTGGTCCCTGGGTTTATCATAAGGTTCTGTTTAATTTTTCATCTCATTTGGAGATGGTTTGGAATAGAAAAGATCAAACCTAAGTTTTGCCCTAATAAGGGGTCTTAGGTTAAAGGTGCACTTTTGAGGTTTGGGTGGCCATATCGCCTCAACAGGGGCTGATATTTTGGTCACTGGTTTTTTAGTGCATGACACACCCTCCAAGGGAGTTTGGAGTGGTTTGGTGTAGGGTAGCCCTAGAAATCTAGGGAGAATCCCTTAATGGTGGTTTTTGGGGTTGTGAAGGTCATGGGGTCAAATGACCTTGGACTGACTTGAAATTTGTTGGAGAGAACCATAGGGCCGGTATAGTTCTCTGGACAAAATTTTAGGTTATTTGGAGACCTTTAGCCCACCTAAAACCCTAACCCTAGTTTAGGTCACCAACCTTAATTTGCATTATTAAGCTATTAAATGAACTACAAATCAAGCAAAAATTGAGGTAGAGTGATTTTATGGTCCAAGTAGATATAATATAATTTTGTTGAGATTTTTGGATTAATTTATACAGTACTTCATTTACAACTCTAATGGTACCCTGGATATTTATTTTGATGAGTATGAAATTTCTGGTTGCTGGAATATTATGAAATCTTGGATTAGTGTATATTATAGCATAATACTCCCTACGTAATTTTCTTGAAAATTTTATCTGATTATTTTGAGTACTTTATTCTTTAATGTGCTAAATGTGATATACAGTCAAAAATACAAATAGTGCCCAATTATTGATTGGCAATTATGAAATTTGATAAGTGAGTGTATCAAATTATGTTAGTCACCTGGTAATTTTCTCTGGAATTTTAGATGGATAAAAAAAGTACCTCCTTCATTAAGTTATGAAAATTAGTATCTTACATTAAAATAAATTCAGAGTTCAAATGATGGAGAAAAATTATGGTACTTGGTCTATGATGGTTTTAGGTCACTATATAGCTTATATAATTTTCTTGGAATTTTTGGATAATAATTTACAGTACTTCCTTCATGATATAGTAAAAGTGGCCTAAAATGTTAAATTAGGAAATATAGGCATAAACATCTCTGGAATTTCTCAAAATCTGGAATTGCTGTTTAAATGTTGGATATGATTTTTACTGATTTTATGATGATTTCTTAGTGACTCATTAGTGCACTTCATGTTCATACAAGGGCATTTGGGATCTTAGAATAAATAATTAAATGCCAAATGAAATAGGAAAATTATTATTTTCTGAATTTAGACTAATTAGATCATGGTAGATCTCCAGTAAATATTATATGTGATTTGGAAGACAGTCGGGAGTGCCACCCCTTGCATACCTCATGAAGCTTAGGATGGTCTGCATTTAGTAAAACTGCAGGTTGAACTAGAGTGGGTAATGAACTTGGGAGATGGAATTTTGGTAGTTTGCTGGTTGGGATAGGGTGAGTTAAATCAAGTTCATTATTGGAAGTCAGGATGGGTAGGGTGTGAGATTGACTAGCGATAGGTAGTGTTCGGGTTCGACGGAAGACCGTCCTCCCCGAGAAGAGGAAGAGTCAAGCCACCCTAGGAATAGCCCACTGTAATGAGAGAAGGGAATGGGTTAAGGGAACCAATCAAGTATAATAAGTGCCTTGGAAAGGGAGTTTTGGGATTCACCCCATCATAGCTCCTAGTACCGCTGCGAGCCCTTCACCGGGTAACCCTCGGGAAGTCCAAGGTTAACCTTAAATCTTAGGAATAAAATGTTCAAGAGTAATCCTAATAATAGTTGTACCTCACACCTACACTTGTACACATAGGAAGAAAAATTGGCTGGAATGGGTAGAGTAGGTCCATAGTCTAAGGGCCTACTAGTAATGACTATGGTTTGGTTGGAATTTGGAAGTCCAGGGAGCGGGATGCTCGGGGACTTGGTATAGGCTTAGTAGCCTAGAGAGCTGGAGGCTCGGTAACATAAGAACTTGTACAAATATAATTGTCATGATTGCATGTGCATAAAAGTGGCGGGTCATCGGTACTAGGCGATCGATCACACCGACAGCGGTACGTTGACTCGGCGAAAAGCCTGGTGGGTACAGCCAGCACTAATACGCGGATACTCTAGGTTGTGTTCTTCTAGGGGCGTATGGAAGGGCTAGGCCTGGTAGTGTGATTACCCGCCTAGGAGTGGGGGGCCCGACTCACTGTCTCCGTTTGCCACAGCGGAGGTTCCTAGGGGTGAAGCTAGCCTCCCGAACAGGGGGAACAAAAGGTCTGTGCGCATAGAGTCGTGTGGGTGTGTTGCACTTGCTTGTGCATTTCATAGCATAATTGTGTGTCATAGCATAAACATGCCACCTAACGTATAAAATGGTATGGGACGTTTTATACGATAGGCCCTGCAAAACGACCCCTTGGTCTATAGGGGTAATCCCTATAAATCAATGGTTGTATTTCTTGTTTCTTTCATTTACTTGCCATTCCTTGCTGTTTGATAACCGACACCCCAACGTATAAGTGGTATGGGACACTCTATACGATGAGAGCCCTGCGAAAGATCCCTTGGCTTATGTGCTTCCGCGCATAAGTTAAGGTTACATTTCTTACCTTCTGTTTCTATCATATTTACTATAGAATTGCTAGCACAGTTCCGCTGTCACCTGTTTATTTGATTTAATCTCCACCTTCATGTCCTTCCCTTTCTTCCTCTCTGCTCGGTACCTAGGAGCCATGGGGGAAGGGGTAGGGGATGATAGGGCTTAGTCTTTATGACTAACGGCTTTCGAACCACAACATTTTAGGTGTACCATATGGAAGGGTCACGGCTACTGCAGTTCCTGACAGAGTTGGCCCCACGACCGTGTTACCATTGTCACCAGCTGGGACATACACGGGTCAAATGCCCCTTGATGGGTGGGACCCCACCAGCTCAGCAGCCAAGAGGTCGAAGACGTAGACGCAGACGTGGATCGCGAGGCGGCGACGGCAGGCCGAAAAGGAATAAGCACCCAGAGATGCAGCAACAACGGAGTACAGAGTCAGTGGAGACGGGCCAGTCCAGCTTGGGGGCTCTCGGTTCAGTGACAGTTACGGTGACGCTTAGTTTTAGCTTTGCTTCCGCGAGTGACTTGTAGTGAGGGTATGATGTACCGGGCATAAGCCCGTATTTGCAGTACTCTGATATATTGTGGACACTCCCTTCGTGGAGATTTATTTATATACATGTGATTATTGTGGACTTGCTCTTACTTTATTATGCTACTATTCTGCGATCGAAAAGGGCCGGCAGAATTGGCGTTTTGTAGTGGCGACCTTCCCGTTAGTCGGTGCCACCGCAAAGCGGCAATTCTGGGCTAAGACCCCGGCGGTTGGAAAAAAAAAGGGGGTCTTACAAGTGGTATCAGAGGGAAACCTCGATCGAAAAAGTAGCAGTCCACTAACCCAGGGTTACCACCGCTCGAGTTTAGTTTGGGGACAAACTAAGCAGCGGAAGCAGTGGTGTGCCCATAAGGGAAATCACATGTGAAAGTCCACTTCATCGTTAATTGGAATCCTTCTTTGTAGCCTGTGGCCTACCCTGCCCCCAGCAGGGAACACCTCCGGCTGCGAAGATCTCATCTTATCATCCTCTAACCAAAGATTTAGACTCAACCAACTAGGACTCGTGACTAACCATGACAATCTATAGTATGCCCTAGTTCAAAATAGACTTTGGGTATGAATTTGGTTAAGGTAAGGAGATACCCAAAGAGAATAAAGGAGGAGTTTAGCACGGGAATGACTACCTAAGACGTAAAACTCTGGTGTTCCTGCTATCCCAATCAACGATTATTCGAAGCGGTAGACTACTTTAAGGAGAATTGAGACCAATAATACATTAGCAGAATGGTAAAATACAAGTAGTCTGAACCCTCAATACCGGTAATAAAATTACCTGGAGGCAACCACCGAGACAACACTAAGGGTCGGGTAGGAACTCAAGTTCGAAGATACCCATTTGGGATTGGGAACATTTTGACCCGGATGAAGTTGTCGTAAATGTGATTCAGAGAGTTTAAAGTATGGAGTATATTAACGAGTTTCAGGGTGGAACCCCAAGTAGAAGATTGATGCCCTAGAAATTATGCACCCAACTAGGACGGATATAATACGGTAATATCAAAGATACTTAGCCCTAAGAAGATATGGGCTTATCCTTTGTTTATTGGGGGCTTGTCTTTTGTTTATTGGGCAAATAGGATTGACTTAGGTTTCCTTAGCCCGAATTTAGGAATGTGGCGTAACAAACATAGTGAGATTGAATTTGACATAATTCGACGTTGTTCGGGCGAAGATAAGACTAGATCGCTATGTTATGTCATCGGAAGTACGATGACTCTAGGAAACTACACGATGTGAGCAAACAATATATTGAAGACGAATACCTTAAATATAACCCGTAAGGTTGAATTGATTGATTTCGGGCGTACTCGAAGGAATAGGACAATGATCGTGTGGAGATTTTATAGATCTGTTTCCTACACACACAAATGAGAAATTAAATTACCGGAAGTGTGGTGTATCTCAGAACATTTACCCCCTGGAGTGAATAAAAGTGTCATGGATTTTGTGATGTACGGTGAGGTCCTTCAGTTGTTGAAGGCTAAGTGAAAGAATTTTGGAGAAACTATTACAGCCACTGCCCGAGATATAATGGAAGTACGAGGGTATAATTAGAGATTTCATGCACAGGATTCGTCGTCCCCACCCCAGGCACAATGGTAAAGGGAGCGTCGAGGATAGACTGGACGAGGTATTTGGCGTCACCTCGATCCGAAAGAAAACTCTTGTGGGTGTTTCATAAGAATGGTGAGTAGCTGTTCGTTAGCACTGGGTGCCCAAGACGATTGTGTTGAATCGGTCAGTCAACTTGGAGCCTATCAAGATCGATGACACGACAGTGCGGGTCTTGCGACGGAAGAAGGTTCCGTTAGTCAGGGTTCTGTGGAACAATCATGGACAGGAGGAGCATACATGGGAGCCACATGACTTGATGCGACAAAGGTATCCAGAACATTTCGGTCGGGTATACCTCACAAACCCCTCTGGACAATCAATCTGCGTTCCTATTTTAAACCAATAAGACCGAAAATTTCAAGAATAGGGGCTAATCCTTTGTTTATTGGGGTGTATACCTTGACAATTGGACGAATGGTTCTTAGAATCAAAACTGCACACTACAAACGTAACGCAGAGATGTAGATCTTTCAACTCTCATGGGATGTTACAAGCTTCCTTTTCCCGATTAGAGTCTCGTAGGCTTAACCTTGATTTCGGGGACGAAATCTTTGTTTTGTTTATTGGGATTTGTAACATCCCATTTCCGGCTAGACCCCTAGGAGTCGGTTGGTCGTGACAGAACCCTAGGAAGCCTAAAAATTTAAATCAATCGACCGAGATTTCGGGTCACGGGTTGGTCACGCCCGTGACCGACCCGTCACGCCCGTGACTTGGGGCGTGACTCCTTCGACGATCGTCGATCCCAGGAAGACAATCGTCGGGCGCAGAATTTTCAACCCGGCCCTGTCACGCCCGTGACCCAGGTGTCACGCCCGTGACCACCCTTCGACGATCGTCGATCTCAATTCGACGATCGTCGAACCCAGAATTGACCACACGGGCCTGTCACGCCCGTGACCCGCAATGTCACGCCCGTGACATAGGGCGTGACCATGTTCGACGATCGTCGATTTCAGTTCGACGGTCGTCGACCCAGAATTGGCTACACGGGCCTGTCACGCCCGTGACCCAGGTGTCACGCCCGTGACCACCCTTCGACGATCGTCGATCTCAATTCGACGATCGTCGAACCCAGAATTGGCTATCCGGGCCTGTCACGCCCGTGACCTATGTGTCACGCCCGTGACCAAGGCCGAAACGTCAGCCAGACTGGAAATTTCGGTAACCTACGTCGTAATCAATTTTGATTATGGGAAGTTACACCAGGAGTATTTATGAGCCGTTTTCCTTCTGTAATTATATAATAAAAGGAGGAAGGTTAGTCCAATAGGAAATCGCCACCTGGCAAACATCTCTTCATTTCCAGCAATTCAATTACCAGCATCATAACCGAAACGTTATTAAGAAGAAATATTAATGGCCATGAACGTTTCAACTTTTCCCCTCTCTCCTTTCTTCCCTTTAAAAAGGCCCCTTAGGCTCAAGGATGAAGTTTCCCAGCCCTTACCTGAAGTTTCGAGCCTCCAACTGTGTTGTAGAAGAATTCCGACGACGCCACCACCGCGCCATGACAGTCCAACGTTCATCTCGCCGTCAAACCATGAATAAGGTCCTCCTCTACTCTTTCTTATATGGATAGATCTTAGAAATCATTAGGAGAGATATCGGGCTCAAAAGAGCCGGATAGGGTGAGCGTTTCCATGCTTTTTCTGAAATTTGCATGGTGGCGAGTTCACCGAAAACCGCCTCTCTGGCGGCCGTACCGCCGCCCGACGGTAGCCCTCACCTCAATAGAGGTGGTGGTGGTGGTGGCCGGCCAGGGAGATGGCTGGATGGTCGGGAAATAGCTTTGGAAAAGCTACAGGAAAATAAGTTTTCAAGCTTCTGGTTTCGGGCTGTTGAAGAAGATGAACAGTGCCATGAGAATTAAATTCTATTTTTAAAACTATTTCTGAATGAAATTATCTGTCACTTTAAATAATTTGGGAAAAATACTTAGAGGCTCCTACAGGAAAAATGGTCAGCATAGAAAATGTAGCCCTTGAAGTATAGTTTAATTTAAAATTAATTTCACTCGATTTAAAATCCTGGTTAGACCACAACACCTCTTTTGGTGAGGTCTATCTAGAGGGCTGTCTTGACCTTAGAAAAATTCCCCACTCCAATCCCGTCATCGAAATGACTTGAAATTTGGGGTGTGGCCTATTATTACCTATATCTAAGTGCTATCCAAAAATGAGAGTTTTTGGAGAATCTTTTTCTATAGTCTTTAGAAAAATTCAATAATCCTAGCTTAATTTAATTAGATGGCTAAATGACTTTCAAACCCTCCCAAATTTTGGTGAGTGGTCCCTAGGTTTATCATAAGGTTCTGTTTAATTTTTCATCTCATTTGGAGATGGTTTGGAATAGAAAAGATCAAACCTAAGTTTTGCCCTAATAAGGGGTCTTAGGTTAAAGGTGCACTTTTGAGGTTTGGGTGGTCATATCGCCTCAACAGGGGCTGATATTTTGGTCACTGGTTTTTTAGTGCATCACACACCCTCCAAGGGAGTTTGGAGTGGTTTGGTGTAGGGTAGCCCTAGAACTCTAGGGAGAATCCATTAATGGTGGTTTTTTGGGTTGTGAAGGTCATGGGGTCAAATGACATTGGACTGACTTGAAATTTGGTGGAGAGAACCATAGGGCCGGTATAGTTCTCTGGACAAAATTTAGGATATTTGGAGACCTTTAGCCCACCTAAAACCCTAACCCTAGTTTAGGTCACCAACCTTAATTTGCATTATTAAGCTATTAAATGAACTACAAATCAAGCAAAAATTTGGGTAGAGTGATTTTATGGTCCAAGTAGATATAATATAATTTTGTTGAGATTTTTTGATTAATTTATACAGTACTTTATTTACAACTCTAATGGTACCCTGAATATTTATTTTGATGAGTATGGAATTTTTGGTTGCTGGAATATTATGAAATCTTGGATTAGTGCATATTATAGCATAATACTCCCTATGTAATTTTCTTGGAAATTTTATCTGATTATTTTGAGTACTTTATTCTTTAATGTGCTAAATATGATATACAGTCAAAAATACAAATAGTGCCCAATTATTGATTGGAAAATTATGAAATTTGATCAGTGAGTGTTTCAAATTATGATAGTCACCTGGTAATTTGCTCTGGAATTTTAGATGTATAAAAAAGTACCTCTTTCATTAAGTTATGAAAATTAGTATCTTACATTAAAATAAATTCAGAGTTCAAATGATGGAGAAAAATTATGGTACTTTGTCTATGATGGTTTTAGGTCACTATATAGCTTATATAATTTTCTTGGAATTTTCGGATAATAATTTACAGTACTTCCTTCATGATATAGTAAAAGTGGCCTAAAATGTTAAATTAGGAAATATAGGCATAAACATCTCTGGAATTTCTCAAAATCAGGAATTGCTGTTTAAATGTTGGATATGATTTTTACTGATTTTATGATGATTTCTTAGTGACTCATTAGTGCACTTCATGTTCATACAAGGGCATTTGGGATCTTAGAATAAATAAATTAAATGCCAAATGAAATAGGAAAATTATTATTTTCTGAATTTAGACTAATTAGATCATGGTAGATCTCCAGTAAATATTATATGGGATTTGGAAGACAGTTGGGAGTGCCACCCCTTGCTTACCTCATGAAGCTTAGGATGGTCTACATTTAGTAAAACTGCAGGTTGAACTAGAGTGGGTAATGAACTTGGGAGATGGAATTTTGGTAGTTTGCTGGTTGGGATAGGGTGAGTTAAATCAAGTTCATTATTGGAAGTCAGGATGGGTAGGGTGTGAGATTGACTAGCGATAGGTAGTGTTCGGGTTCGACGGAAGACCGTCCTCCCCGAGAAGAGGAAGAGTCAAGCCACCCTAGGAATAGCCCACTGTAATGCGAGAAGGGAATGGGTTAAGGGAACCAATCAAGTATAATAAGTGCCTTGAAAAGGGAGTTTTGGGATTCACCCCATCATAGCTCCTAGTACCGCTGCGAGCCCTTCACCGGGTAACCCTCGGGAAGTCCAAGGTTAACCTTAAATCTTAGGAATAAAATGATCAAGAGTAATCCTAATAATAGTTGTACCTCACACCTACACTTGTACACATAGGAAGAAAAATTGGCTGGAATGGGTAGAGTAGGTCCATAGTCTAAGGGCCATGGGGGAAGGGGTAGGGGATGATAGAGCTTAGTCTTTATGACTAACGGTTTTCGAATCACAACATTTTAGGTGTACCATATGGAAGGGTCACGGCTACTGCAGTTCCTGACAGAGTTGGCCCCGCGACCGTGTTACCATTGTCACCAGCTGGGACATACACGGGTCAAATGCCCCTTGATGGGTGGGACCCCACCAGCTCAGCAGCCAGGAGGCCGAAGACGTAGACGCAGACGTGGATCGCGAGGCGGCGATGGCAGGCCGAAAAGGAAGAAGCACCCAGATATGCAGCAACATCGGAGTACAGAGTCAGTGGAGACGGGTCAGTCCAGCTTGGGGGCTCTCGGTTCAGTGATAGTTACGGTGACGCTTAGTTTTAGCTTTGCTTCCGCGAGTGACTTGTAGTGAGGATATGATGTACCGGGCATAAGCCCGTATTTGCAGTACTCTGATATATTGTGGACACTCCCTTCCTGGAGATTTATTTATATACATGTGATTATTGTGGACTTGCTCTTACTTTATTATGCTACTATTCTGCAATCGAAAAGGGCTGGCAGAATTTGCGTTTTGTAGTGGCGACCTTCCCGTGAGTCGGTGCCACCGCAAAGCGGCAATTCTGGGCTAAGACCCCGGCGGTTGAAAAAGAAAAAAAAGGGGGTCTTACAGTGTAGCATCGGATCGTTTCGAATTTTTCTGAGGTATTGCACACGGGGCATGACACGGGTCCGGACACGGCCGTGTCCCAGGTGACACGGGCGTGTCAGGGGCCGTATCATAGGCCGTGTCCTTCTCTGACTGAAAATGTTGAAAACGGGTGCCGTGACACGGGTCACGACACGGCCGTGTGGAGCGAGACACGGCCGTGTCGAAGGCCGTGTCGAAGGCCGTGTCGGGAGCCGTGTGCTGGTTTTCGAATCGATTGAGACGGCGAATGGCTAACACGGCCATGCACACGGCCGTGTTGCAACCCGTGTTCGGCCCAGATTTTCTAATTTGGGTTCCGATCGTGGCCGTTCGTTCTTTTCCTTGGAAGATCCAATGGTGGGGGCCTCCCTGGGCGGTTTAAGGCCGGGAATAGGGTTCCAAACCCTCATTCCCCATTTTCTTTTATCTCTCTAAGTTCTAGAGAGAAGGGAGAGCAAGGAGGCCAAGTTCCGGCCGTCGGCGAAGCTTCGAAGGTCCGTTTCGCGAGCGGAGTTCAGATCCGCGAAGGTGGGAACGTTGCGGTGGTTTTCAACCGAGCAAATCTTCTCCATGGCTAGGAAGAGGGGACGGAAGGTAACGACGCTTCTCCTCTCGGTTTTTAGGATTTAGGATGCATGAATAGCATCCCCTTCCTTTCGCATTTTGAGCGCTGAATCTCTCAAATGAGAGGGATTCGTGTACCGGTTCAAGAGGAACCTCCGGGTTGAGTATGTTCATCCCGGCATGCTTGCATTAGAGATCCGCTCCGTTAGCGGATTAGGCATTGTGGGTGAAGCCGTGGTCGCGACCGATAGTCCGACATGGTGATGTTGCATAGCGAACTTCGGTAGAAAATCCGTTGCGGCAATACGTCGTTGTGTGTATGCATTTTCCCCCTTATATTTGAGTGAGTATTCGTAGTCGGAACCGGACGAGGTTAGCTCCGCTTTATGCGGTAGATGGTTTCCTTGGAGCACGGGAAAGACACGGTGCGAGTGGCAATTGGGGTGGGGAAACCTTTGTTTGTGCTGTGCTAAGGTGCGGCTAGGTCTCCGTGGTCGGCTGGCTATCCCGTGACGCGCAAGTCATGTGGGGAAAGTGTCCCGGCGAGACTAGCCCTTGTGTGTGACTGACGAGAATGCCGAGCGGAGGGCAAGCCCGGGCATTGTGGCCATGAGTGGGTGGGGTCCAGCAAGGCTTCTTAGAATCGGTTTGTGTGAGACGGAACCCTGACGTGCGACGTCAGATTATGCGGGCAAGGCCGGGGTTTAAGACCCATGTGCGGGTGGGGCCATTGCAAGGTTTCGTGGGACGGCCTGTGTGCCGTTGGGGACACGGTGTTTCCCTTTTGTTTGCGGCTTTAAGCCAATGGGGAAATAGAAGTACCCAATGTTTGATGTTGTGCTAGATGCATACGAGCTAGGGTGCCTTGGGTGAAACCCGGGTTGCATTCATGCCGCATAATAGACCCCTTTCACCTTGTACAAAACATAGAGAACATGTATGCTGTATGAGACATCCAAGCCTGTTTTACCGCTTTAATATATTTGCTCTTTTGGTATACGAAGTGCTAACTTGTAGGTGGAGTGGTACCCCGGGGTCCGTTAGGGACGGCCGGGAGGAGATGCGTTTGTTACACAGTAGAGGTCAGCCTTTGCTGACCCACGTTACTTCAAATCCTTACAGGGCAAGGATCGCATGCAGGAGCTAGCGCGCCGGGCGAAAAGCCCTAAGCCTCATGAAGTGTTGCTGTGCTTGGTTTCTCCTTTTATGTTTGCTACTTTTGTTATGTTTATGTCCGGCTTGCATGCCGAGGTAGCCTAGGAGTGCTTGGCACATTGATATGTTTTGGACTATTATTGTGTAAGGCCTTAAGGCCATTTGATACTCTGTCATTAGTGGATAACTTCTGTCATTTTGTTCTGTTTCCGCTGTGTATGTCTGGAGTTTTGAGTTTGGTTAGCATCATATCATATTTTAATACTAAAGCTGCGGTGTCCGTATGTTGTGGGGCCCCGACCGGACCCATATTATATGGTCTTTACATGGGAGGTGTTACACTACTACACAGGTAGGGACGACCCGGTCCAGCACATCCAATGGTTTGAGGATGTGGTTTCTATTAGGCAGATGTCGGACGCGTTCAAATGCAGGCTCTATGCCATCACCCTCAAGGAGAAGGCAAGAGATTGGTTCCATCAGCTTCCGGCCAACTTCATATATTGCTTCGAGGACCTGCGTCGAGGGTTCATGCTGAGGTTCACAACGTCCAAGAAAAGGAAGAAGGAGTCTGAGTCCCTGTTCCTCATCAAGTAGGGAGTGAACGAGACTCTGGGGAGTTATGTTGACCGGTTCCAGGAGGAGGTCCTCCAGGTCCAGGAGATGCCAAGTCACACCCTCATGGTAGCTTTCACCCTGGGGCTGCAATAGGGATTCTTCAGGATGGAGCTGAAGAGGGTGTCGCCTCTCTCTTTCGAGGAGCTGATGGAGAGGGCAGCAAGGGAAGTCGACGGGGAGGCGTCGAACCCTGAGTTCGCAAGGAAGTTGGTCAAGTGGGCCACGGAAGAGGAAAATGAGCCGGGAGGTAGCAGGGGCAGGAAGTGCAGAGAGCCAAGCCCAGGCAGAGGGAGCAGCAGCAACAGCAGCCGAGGTAGGGTGTCAAAATCCGGATAATTGGATAGGCTAGAGGCAGCTGGAGTGGCAAGACCAGGGCCAGCGGAGAGGTTTCCATGGAGCCGACAACCGCCAAGGAGTGCAAGGTTAGTTTAACCCTCTAGGTTGGAGGCAGGGCCAGAGGTCCCCCCCCCCTCCCCGATCAACACCAGGCTACGGCGATAGCCCTGGGAGGAGGAGGAGAGTGCAGAGGAGAAGACCGGGAGGCAGGGCGGAGCTGCCCTACTGCGACTTCCATCAGGAAGAGGGGCATGCAACGGCCACGTGCTCGGAGTTCCTCGAGATGAGAGGGAACGGGAAGCAGCAGCAACAACCCCGCCAGGAAGTGCGGATTGAGAAAGTCTTTCCCGGGGCAGAGGAGGACAGGTGTGAGGACTGGGCCAATGTCGGAGGCCAAGGAGGGATCAGAGTGATCCATGTGGGAGTGGGAGTTGAGGCTGCCCGCAAGGCGAGTCTCCACACCCTCAGAGGGAAAAATTACCTTCTCCCAGAGGGACATGCCAGACCACGAGAACCCGTTCTGCGATGCGCTGGTCATTCAGGCCGCCATCGAGAATTATACGGTCTCCCGGATCTACATGGACAATGGGAACTCGGTCAACGTCATCTTCAAAAAGGCGTTCGACGTCATGAAGGTGGAGGTCAAGAGGGTCCTGGCCTCAGATGGTCCTCTTTTCGGATTCTCCGGAGAGAGGAAGGAGGTAGAAGGAGGAGTGAGACTCCATGTTACCTTTGGGAGCAGTCCAGAAACTGTAGGCTCGTCATCGTGGACGCCCCCAGCAGCTACAACGCGATCTTTGGACGGCCCCTCATTAGTGTTTTTTGCTGCGTGCCCTCGTCCTTTCATCAGTGCTTAAAGTTCAACTCTGAAGGCATCCAGGACCGGGTACGGGGAGACCCCAGGGCAGCAAGGGAGTGTTATGTCATGGCAGTCAACGTCATCTCCTGGCAGGAGGGAGCCAAGGAAATGGAGAGGAGGATGGAGGAAGTGTCCAGGCAGGAGGCTGGAGGGGAAGCAGAAGCGTTAGGGTCAGGGGATGCCGCCTCCGGGATGTGGAGGGCGAGACCCTAAGTCTCACCTGGGGTGGTGATGACCTGAAGCGCTTATATCCTTAACCATGTACGTAACATCTTCTTTTTAATATGAAGCTTCTTGATATTCCTGATTTCCTCTGCAATGATTCACATGAATGGGTGAAAGTTCACCGAGTAAATCTCGAGCAGATCCCGCTGTCAAGCTCTCACTAGCTGACAGGGCTGGAAGTCACTCGATGGAGTTGGAAATGTTAGGCCTCCAGATGGTCCCACTGGTCGGGCTCTCATAAGCCGGCAGGACCAGTTGACATCTTGGAGAGGGGTTTGACATGTCGATCCCGAGCAGATCCCGCTATCAGGCTCTCACTAGTTGGCAGGGCTGGAAGTCACTCGGTGGAGTTAGAAATGTTAGGCTCCCAGATGGTCCCGCTGACCGGGCTCTCATAAGCCGGCAGGACCGGTTGACATCTTGGAGAGGGGTTTGACATGTCGATTCCGAACAGATCCCGCTGTCAGGCTCTCACTAGCTGGCAGGGCTAGAAATCACTCAGTGGAGTTAGAAATGTTAGGCCCCCAGATGGTCCTGCAGACCGGGCTTTCATAAGCCGGCAGGATCGGTTGACATCTTGGAGAGGGGTTTGACATGTCGATCCCGAGCAGATCCCGCTGTCAGGCTCTCACTAGCTGGCAGCGCTGGAAGTCACTCGGTAGAGTGGGAAATGTTAGGCCCCCAGTTGGTCCCGCTGACCGGGCTCTCACAAGCCAGCAGGACCGATTGACATCTTGGAGAGGGGTTTGACATGTCGATCCCGAGCAGATCTCGTTGCCAGGCTCTCACTAGCTGGCAGAGCTGGAAGTCACTCGGTGGAGTTGGAAATGTTAGGCCCCAGATGGTCCCGCTGACCGGACTCTCACAAGCCGGCAGGACCGATTGATATTTTGGAGAAGGGTTTGACATGTCGATCCGGAGCAGATCCCGCTGTCAGACTCTCACTAGCTGACAGGGCTAGAGGTCATTAGATGGTGTCCACCCAATTCCTGAGCTACCCTCGTTGCCAGGATTTCATCTAGCCGCAGAGCAGGGGCCATTGGTGGGCATCATTGCTGCTCTGGAACTAAGCCTCGGGCTGTTCTTATCGGTCAACATGAGGCATTCGAAGTCGAACTTTGGGAAAAGGCAAAGGGTAAAAATCATAAGGAAAGCAAAAGGTTAGATCCCGTAATATTCAAGCAAGCAGGTAGTGGCGAGCCGAGATCTCGGCGACCACAAAAAAAGGCGAGTCGTATTGTTTGGGGAAGGATCTAGCGAAAGGGTGCACTCGCCTACATCTACAACCAGAAGGCGAGTCGAACCACATTTCCAGCTCGCACTTAACCCCTGGAGGAACGCGCGAGAATTTCCAGGCGAGTCGAGGCTGTCCTCGGCCACTACACTCGATTCTATCGGGATTTTACTTGGGAAATTCTGGACCAAGAACGGAATCTGTAAAAGGGAAAGAAACCCCGAGGCGAGCTGGATGGTCGCGGGTCCAGCTCGGCGAATGGTCTAGTCCCTGCGCGGGTATGCATCCCAACTCAAATACATTATAGCGGCAAGTCTACCCTAGTGAGGTAGCTCAGCCAGGGGGTAACGCACGAGCGTGAGTACAGTACAGAAAGTAAACACAGAAAAAAGAAGGAAGATTTGACAAAGTAATTTTTCATTAATGTATATTTCATTACAAAAGGGGCTCGCCTCGTCGAGGTTACAAAATTAGGGGGGGGAGATCATTACAAAAAGATAAAATAAGGTTAGCTAGCTCTCGCCCTCCCCTCCTGAAAGGTCATCCTTGAAGCCGGGGACATCCTTGAAGAGCGAGCAGAAGCTGTCTTTCTTCTCGCCAGAGGGGAAGCGGGAGGGGGGAACAGCTCCGGCACCAGGTCCCTTGCTATCATCTCCTCGCAATCTGCCGAAAACACCTGCATATCTCGCATGATCTGCAGGGTGTAGTCGGCGGTGCTGATGGAGTTGACCCGTAGCTTCTTGGCGACCTCCGCCTCGCAGAAGATTTTTGGCCTCTTGACTGGGGGGCCCGACTCGCCTCCAGAGGGGGGAGGATGATGTCCATTAGGCGAGCGATCTCGCCCTAGAGCCCCTTGTTCCGATCCTCCAACTTCTTGTTCTTCTCCTCCAGCTTGGCAGCGCGAGCGCGCATGCGACTCGCGGTTTCGGCATCCTACATGGCGAGAAAGGTAAGAAAAGAAATTGTGGAAAACCTAAGTAAAAGGAGAAGGGGTTAGCCGACACGTACCACCCCGCCAACAGCTTTGGTAAGGAGGTCCTCGACAATCCCCAGCCGCCTCGCCAGGTCGGCGGCATCGTCCTTGGCGACATCTTGCTCCTACACGGCCTTCGCCAAGTTGTGGCTGAGGTGGAAGCCGCGGCGAATCAACATATGCGCGAGCTTCATGCCACGCATCTGGGCTCGCGAGCACTCATAGGCCAGCCGCTGGAGGCCCATGTCATTCTAGGTTGCAGCATCTCGCGGCCAAAAAGCCCAAACCCAAGGGCATAAGCGTGCCTGTTGGGAGGGTGGCGCTCTGACCAGGAGGGGAGGAGGGATGAGATGGAGACTCTATGAGTTCATCCCATTGGACCATCGGCTCGCCGAGCCAGTCCTTGGCCTTCCCGCCGAGACCAAAGCTCTGATGGTCCTTCGGCAGGCCCGGCTCGCGGACCGCGAGGTCCTCGGCGGCGGGGGAGGCAGGCGGGTCGCCTCCACTCTGGTCCTTCTCCGGCGACTTCTCCGGCGTTGTCTCCGGCGAGTTCATGTACTTTTGTTTTCCCTTGGAGATCGGCACCGCCTTCTTCATCTTCTTCGGCGGCGGCGGGCGGCGAGGCGAGTTGGAGCTCGCGGGGTCGGGTCGCTTCTTATTGGAGGGAGGCCTGACCGACCCTGACTCTATCCGGCAAGCCGCCGCGGCTGCCCGCTCGCACACGAGGGGGTCGAGGTAGAGTCCCGAGTCCGCAAAAGACGGGTGCTCGGGAATCAATCGCTCCCCTGCAGAAAATAAACTTGTCTTTAGAATTCTTTATTTTGACGAGTCCCATAAAAAAGGGGAAAGAACTATACCTTCGTCGGGCAGAACCGGGGGGAGCGAGTCGAGGCCCCTTCGAATGAAGGCGACCTCGAAGTCCTTGCCGAGAAAGAACTTGTGCAGCCCGGCATCATTGCCCGTCACCGTCGGGGGTCGGTACACCACCTCGCTCCTCTGCCGAAGCGAGAAGGGTATGTTGCCGAGCTCACCTTTGATGAAGACGACCTTCGAGAACCAGTTGTGGTTCTTTTTGGCCGTCTTGCGGATCTTGAATTGCGAGTCGGCCAGGAACGCGACCCCATCATTGGTCACGCGGTATATGAAGAGTTTCCTGAAGACCGCCAGGATGAACTCTATTCGCTCACGGCGGAGGTAGCAGGCGAATGCCACCATCATGGCGATGACATTCAAGTTCAGTTGAGTCGGGACCGCCCCGTAATACTTAAGGATCTGGCGAATCTCTGACCAGAGAGGGAGGTGCAACCTCTCCTCGAAGTGCGAGATGGGGAAGGCGAGCTCGTCCTCGAAGAATGAGTTGATGGCCTCGCCCGCCGCGGGGACGTAGTCGGCAACAAAATCAATGTACTCTTGTTCAGTGGTGTTTCCCTCGTAGAAGCTGTACTCTGCGAATTGCCTAGCACATTTGGACCTTCCGTCAACATCGGGTCGCGTCTTGCCCATGGTTCCAAAGGTCTCGGCGCGAGTGCAGGTGGCGAGGAGGGCAGTAAGAAGGGGGTATATATCTGCAGTAAAGGCGATGATCTGGAGATAGGTGAGAGGGCCTATTTATAGAAAACGAATTTACTATCGAGCCGACCGGTCAGTCTGGCTTGCCTAACCCGACTCGCTGATCCTTGCGACTTGTTCTATCCTAAGGCGAGTTGAATCCAAAAAGCATAGCACATCACGCAAAATCAACCGACATCAAATTCAGAAAATTGTTAAGTTATTACGGACAGTTGTGCTCGCAATTCAGGGAAGTAAAATACAACAAGCGGAATAGTTATTTCAACATGCACGAGCTGGGGGACTGGGGACTGGGGGGCGAGTGCCGGTAGGCTCAGCTAAAGAGCCATTTCCATCTACCCCGGCCTCGCATCCCCACCCCCGGAGGTCGGTGCGGGTTATTGAACTCGCGGAGCAGTACCAGATCCTGGTGGATGAACAACATGTTTTCGCTGATCTTATCAATGAGCGGGGTGGGAGAAATCATCCCACTTGCGGAGCTGCGCTTCACCTCATCCGCGAGCAGCACATAGTCCCGCTCCAGTGCCTGCAGCCTCTACTCACCGAGATCGTTCTCCTCCTGGATCCTGCGCAGCGCGAGTCCTTACTTCTTCAGGACTTCAACAGTTCGTCTCCTCAGCTCGGCAGGTTCTAGGGAGGCGTCCAGGAAGTTTTCCATCGTGCTGAGGGAAGGAGGTGGCGAGTGGCGAGCCGACTCAGAAGATTCTTCCGCCTCGTATTGGCCGGGGAAACCTGCAAAGACAATTAATCCCGGTGAACATAATGGGTGAGTGCTTCAAAACAACTATGTGAGATGGCCCTATGTACGTGGAACTTACGGGATGAGCTAGCTCGGCTGCCCCCGGAAGATATATGTGGGGGGTAAGGTAAGGTTCTTGCCGCGACCCGGAAATTGAGATCCTGGGGAGATGAGCTCGAAGCTCGGAACAGGGATGTCTTCGGCACCTCCCCCCGCGAGTCCAGGAGCGGGTGTGGGTGGCCGAGCAGGTGCGCGAGCCGGTGATTTTGGCCTCAGCGAGTCCAGCCCCGTGGTCCCAAAGGGGGGCGATGGGTTTTGCAGACGAGAATCAGGAGGATTTTGAGGTCGCGAGTCGTCGCGAGAGTTGGCTCGCGGCGTAAAGGCTTCAACATCGGTCTGATGAGTGTCCGGGTCGGCAGGAATGCTGATGATCTTTCTTTTTGGTTCGGTGGCTGGTTCAGAGGAAGAAGCGAGTCCATGATCTGGGGTGGAGGCCAGATCATGATAGACCGACTCGGCAACTTTTGGAGCTTGCTTGGCCTTTTTGGCGGGCTGGAGCTTTGGCGACTCGTGCGGCAAGACCCTGGGAGACACATAGATCAGCTCGACAGCGCGAGCAGCATTGAGCTCCCGGGCGCGGCTAAGCCTCTCTTGGAGCTCCTTGAAGAGAGGCATCTCGGTAGAATCAGAGTAAGGGGAATGACAAAGGTCGCCCAGATAGGGATGCGTATATTTATAGTAGCTTGTGGACCCCACCAAAAGATTCCCTTTCGCTCTCGCAACACTCATCAAATACCTGGGGTTAGACGTTTCTTTCTGACCTTCACTGAAACTCGCAAAGAGCGGGGATTGTGTACAACCCCGTATTCGATGAGTGAGTTCCCCACCAGGATCCATGATTTACGAGATCTTCAGCAGCAGAACCCGCATCGAGCCCCCTCCAAGTGTTCACTGAGCCGGCCGCCCGAGTCGAGATTTTGGTGTCGAGTGAGGCGAGTTCACTCGACGCTTCAGCTCATCTGGCGTTGAGTGAGGTCAATGCACTCAGCGTGTTCAGTTCGCCTGGCGTTGAGTGAGGCGAGTGCACTCAGCGCCTTCAGCTCGTCTGGCGTTAAGTGAAGTCAGTGCACTCAGCGCCTTCAGTTCCTTGGCAGTGAGTGAGGCCAGTGCACTCAACGCCTTCAGTTCCTTGGCATTGAGTGAGGCCAGTGCACTAAACGTCTTCAGTTCTTTGGCGTTGAGTGAAGTCAGTGCACTCAACGCCTTCAGATCCTTGGCGTTGAGTGAGTGAGGCCAGCGCACTCAGCGTCTTTTGCCTTTGGCGTTAAGTGAGGCGAGTGGGATCGACGCGAGCCGGGGTGGCCATGCTAGGCAGTCCAAGTCTCATGCGAGTCGGAAGGAAGCCTAGAGCTCGGCAGCCACGCCGACTCGCCTAGGCGAGGCAGGGTGGAAGAGGGGCGAGTGAAGCAAGTGGGCTCACACTCGCCCTTAGCTCTCGGCAGCAGTAGGCGAGTGGGGCAGGCCGGGCCTGCACTCACCCAGGGCCTTAGGGAGGTGGCGAGTGCCAACCCCATCGAGTACTCGCCGCCCCGTGCGAGTGGAGATTTTCAAGGGTCACTCGCTCAGTGATCTATGTTGTATTTTTACCGTTTTACCCCCGCTGGTCTGCCGATAGCCTTTCAGAACAGCGGAATTACGTTGTTGGCAGGCCAACCTGGACTGCATATAGCTGTTTAGAACGGCGGAGGTTGGATGTTGACAGATCGTTTTTAGAAAACTATAAATAGACTCAAGGGGTACCTCAGAAAAGAGCTTTCAAGCATTCCAACTCTCTTTCTCTTTGATTTTCGAGTGCTTTCTGAGGTGCCCTTAGCTCAACACAGGCTAAGGAGGGTAAGCGCTCTAAGATCTTACGGGTGTGTGGTGGGACCTCCGTGCTGAAGCCTTGGGTCGGTTTCCGGTTCCAAGTGTTTGGTCGTTCAAGCTCGCTAGGGAGAAGTAAGTGTGTGGTCACCCCTTCCCCAAGGATTCGAACTTCATAGAAGCCAAATTTTGGTTTCAACATTTATAATCCCCCCCCCCAACCCACACACACACCCAACAAAGTTTTAAAAAAATGGCAGCAAATAATAATAAAAAAACTCAACTACAATTCAACAGCTTCCAAGTGTTTTATGAGTACTTCATCAGCGGGATCAAATTTAACCCACGCTGATAGCATGAGCCAACTCCGATGACATAATTCAATCGCATGAATTCTACAAAATTTAAAAATAAATGAGTATCAAATTCTGTTTGGTATAATAGCAAGATCTCCCGTGGGGAACGTCTTGTCAATTGGTGGAGGAGGAGGTCAAAATCCAAAGTTTTTCAACGACTGCTATCCACAAATATAGCTAAATAAAGGTGAAGTTGATTCAAAAATGTTGTAGAAATAACACAACTTGAGAAATCAAATCAATGCATAACTCAACTGAGCAATATGGCTACAAATCGGATATGTGTCGTTCAGTCGGACTTCCTCGCCTGAGCCGGAGCATAGAAACCGCGAAATAATCCGTAGTAATGCATGGGCACAAATTCATGAAGGAAACCCAATACAGTATATCACCTGAAGAAGGTAATTAATAAGTTATGGAAAATCACGATTCATTAGCTTATGAGTGACAATTAATTGAGAGATTTCCACAGAAGCATCTGTAAATAAGAACTGTTGGTAAAGTAATAGAGAAATGTTCTCCAACAGTCGTAGATTTATTTGCTGACACTTTTTCCCTCCTCCAATTTTCCAAATGTTTAGCTTTATGCTAAGTTATCAAAGGCGCACCGTGGCGCAAAGGGCTCCTGGAGCCTAGGCGCAGGCGCGCGCCTGAGGCACGTGAGGTGCAAAAATAGGAGAAAAAGGAAATTGAGCAAATTGAGCAACCAATTCGCTCAATTTCAGCCAATTGGACGCCCAAGTGCGGGCGTCTAAGATCATGTTTTTGCCCATCTCAATTTTTTTTTTTAAAACACCTTGAAAGTTGGCGCGCCTGGAAGGCTGTAAGGCGCGCGCCTGGGGCACATCGCCCGCCTCAGCCGTGCTAAGGCGCGGCGGGCTGCGCCGGTGCGCCCGGCGCCTCAAGGCGCGCAAACTAAGGCTTCATGATTCATCTTCTCTATTACTTTACCCACAGTTAATACAAAATGATCATACAGAAAACCTATCTGAAGGCATTGCTGCTCCAACCAGGCCATAATTAACAGAAAAGATACCATAATTAACAGAAATCAAACCCGCGATCTCCCTAAAAAAAGTTATTAATATGCTGAAATGACGGAGAACTCCAATCAGAGCGGGGATTCGGTAAGCCGAATCAGCGGCGGAGACGGGGGAGGTGGTGGACTCAGTGGTGGAGTCGGGGAGGCGGAATCAAAGGTGGAGCAGGGAACCCTAAGTACACAGAAAAGACATACATCGACGCCCCAGGGCTCATATGTACGCGAAGGAAAAAGAGGCCAGTCGAGCAGAAGTCGAGCCGCTGATGCAATCCGTGGGTGCGAAGAAAAAAGCGAGGCAGAAGATGAAATAGTGAACGATGGGGACTGTAACAAGAGAAAGCACAAGGGACAGGTGGCAGCCATCGGAGGTATCAAGCAGCAGGTCATCCAACGCCCATACAGTAGCCACGTCAGCAATCCATGCACAAAGGAGAAGTAAACCATGAGTCGCCAACTGTACTCTCAAAAGTAACTGTCACATTGGAGGATGTAATTATAAATAGACATGCATTACCTGTAATCACTTTTTTAAGAAAGGTTGTAATAAAAAGAGTAGTTATTTGTTCTATAGTTTTCCGTAGCAATTAACTAGGATTTAGCCCCTAAGCTCGCCGGCCTCCCGCCGACAAGCTTACATTGGTGCTCTCGTTGAGCCTTCCTCAGTTCTTGGCCGTGATGGCCACCGACCAACCGACGACACGGTCGAAGACGGTGGCAACGACCCAGCAGGAACTTTGGAAGGAATTGGACACAAGAACATCTCAATTATCCAATCAGCACACCACTTTCCAGCAAGAAACCGCAACCAATTTTTCGCGCATGGAGGAGGAATTGCTCAAGATTCACAGAGATATGCAGCGGGCATCACAACAAGCTAGCACCGAGCTCCACGAATTCCGCAAAGAATTCACTGTTTTTCTCCAAAGCAAAAGTTCTCCGACAAGAGATAAAGAACAGCCATCTCAGACGGATACTCGCGGCACGTTCCCCTTGTCATTGGCTGGTCATCTGGGATCCCCGACAACATCCTTCAGTTTACCCGCTACGACAAACGGCAACCTTGTTGGGCCTTCCCACTCACAGCCTCAGGGGAACATTCAGCAACCCACCGCACCATCATCATCGATGAACCTCCAGCAACTTCAACCAAACCAGAATATGTTTTCACCACCATTTTCAACCTCACAGAGGCGCAGCAGGCAAACGGCCCAAGAACAGGTTATGTTACACCAGTTCAACAGGATCTTGCATTCCAAGATCCATTTCTGTACCACTCGCAATGGCAGCAAGGCCAACAGACGGGATCCCGACCATTTTTCAATACAGGTGGATCTCTACATGGTCCAGGTTTTCTACCTTGGCAACCCCACAATACAACAACGCTACCGGAAGGTAATGCCAGATTTTATCCTCCACCACTGGGATCTCCAGGTACCAATCTACTGCACACAAACCTCAACCCAGAACATGTACAATTTTCTTTCCCTCGCTTTGCTTTTGGTGATCCAACGGATTGGATCTCCAAAGCAGAAGCTTATTTTCGTTATTATCATATTCCTTATAATAATTGCATGACAATCGTTGCGATTCATTTAGACCCACCGGCCGCTCGTTGGCATCAATCATTACACCCAGATTTAGCATATTTTAACTGGCCTGAGTTTACAGCAGCGTTAATTCACAGATTTGGACAATCGTTATTTGAGGACCCTATGGGAAAACTTAAACGCCTAACTCAGCAACACACAGTTTTAGACTATAAAGATCAATTCGAAACACTAGCCACACAAATTAAAGGACTCTTACCAAGTCTATTACAATCTATGTTTGTTGCGGGTTTAAAACCACAATTCCGTCACTTTGTCACCGCACAACGGCCACAAACTTTAGACGAAGCTTTTGCACTAGCAAAACTAATTGAGGAAGATGAACGCGACAAACTCCCGTACTCCAAACCATATAAACCAACTTATTTTAAACCATCGGATCCTCCCCAGCCCACTAAAACTAACAGCTTTCAGAAACGACTGACGCCTGCAGAATTAAAATATAAACGGAAAAGGGTTTGTGCTATACATGTGATGAAAAATACATGTCAGGCCACAGTTGTAAAAATAAGATCTCATGTTTATATTTTGACGATGACTACGGGGACGTTCCCGATATCACGGATACCAACGCACAGGAGGATCCAATTGATTTTCCGGATTCGGCAGTTTGTTTCAATGCCATGATGGGCACGTTTTCAGGAAAATCAATCCAATTCAACGGACAACTGTACGCCACAACAATTCACATTCTCCTTGATAGCGGGAATACAACAAATTTCATTTCCACACGAATAGCCAAATTCTTACACGTCCCAATAACAACCATCAAACCATTTAAGGTACATGTAGGCAATGGAGCCACAATAGAATGTAACGGAATATTTTTGAACGTTGACCTCACTATCCAGGGGCATCACTTTCATACAAATTTCTTTGTTTTGGATTTGTTCGGCTCCGATGTTATTTTAGGAATGATTTGGCTTGAGTCTCTCGGACCCGTAACAACTGATTACAAGCGAAAACGAATGACTTTCTCTCACAACCAATTGCTCATCACCCTTCAAGGTCTGACTGACGAACCCACAATGCTAGCAACCCCTAGCCAGGTTACTAAACTAGTCCATCAGGATGTCATAACTTCCTCTTTCCTCTGCATGTTCAGTATGCAAACATCTACACAGGACGATCACTTCGACGCCACCAACACGGCCTTACTGACATTATTAGCCGACTATACCGATATTTTTCAAAACTATGATCATTTACCACCCCCACGACTCCTCGATCATCACATCCCATTAAATCCTCCTGACACCATAGTTCAAGTCAAACCTTATCGCTACCCCCATTATCAGAAGGATGAGATAGAGAAACTCGCAAAGGACATGCTCGACAAACAACTCATTCGACCAAGTTCCTCTTCTTTTAGTTCACCGGTCCTATTAATAAAAAAGAAAGATGGCTCATGACGATTTTGCGTAGATTATCGCGCCCTCAATGCCGCCACAATAAAAAACGCGTTTCCAATGCCTACCGTTGATGAGTTATTAGATGAACTTCACGGGGGCCACAATATTCTCCAAATTAGACCTCTAGTCCGGATACCATCAAATACGAATGATTCCGGCGGATATTCACAAAACCGCTTTTCGGACTCATACGGGTTTATATGAATTTTTGGTGATGCCTTTTGGCCTCACCAACGCACCCGCAACATTCCAAAATCTCATGAATGACCTTTTTCAATCATTCCTACGAAAGTTTGTCGTAATCTTTTTCGATGATATTTTACTCTACAGTTCGACAATTGAGAGCCATCTCGCTCATCTGGAAGCAGTTTTTACCATTTACGAACGCAAAAAATTTATGTAAAACAGTCAAAATGTACTTTTGCTATCACTAAAATTGAGTTCCTAGGACATTTAATTTCAGGTCAGGGAGTCCAACCACATCCCGACAAAATAGACACCATAGTTAAGTGGCCAACGCCCAAAACCCTTAAGCAGTTACGATCATTCTTAGGCCTAGCAGGATATTATAGGCGTTTTATTAAGAATTACGCAACTATGGCGGGGCCTTTAACGTATATGCTAACAAAGGAAGGTTTTACTTGGACAGAACAGGCAACCCAGGCCCTACAAACACTAAAACAAGCTCTATCCTCCACACAAGTACTGCAGTTACCAAATTTCTCCATACCTTTTGTTTTAGAAACGGATGCTTTCGGTTGCGGTGTTGGAGGGATTCTATCGCAACAGGGTCATCCTATAGCTTATTTTAGTAAGAAGTTAACACCCTGAGAACAACTTAAATCCACCTACGATCGCGAGTTATTAGCAATTTCCCTAGCATTAGATAAGTGGAGACAGTACCTATTAGGAGCGCCTTTTAAAATCAAAACAGACCACCAGACATTACACCACTTAGTCAATCAACTGCTCACGACCCCTTCTCAACAACGATTTTTATCCAAAATTTTAGGTTTCAACTTCTCCATAGAATATAAACCAGGGAAACATAATATTGCGGCAGATGCATTATCCCGCTTCCCTTGGGACGACCTACATTTTCTACAAACACTCAATTGCTCGGTACTAAAATGTCATACGTTTGAAAATCTGGAGGCTTCCTATCTAACAGATACCTTAGCACAGAAAATACTATCCGATCTAGCCACACACCCGGCCACCAGACCACAATGGGCACACCATTATAAAACATTGCTTTACAAAAATAGGTTATATATTCCCCCGGGCAACTTACGTTTGCACTTAATGTCGGAAGCCCACAATACGCGGTCTAGTGGTCACTCGGGTGTCACCCCAACGTTATACCGCTTACGAAAATCATTTTACTGGCCCAACATGCAAACTGAAGTTCATAACTATATCAAATCCTGTGACTTATGCCAAAAAGCGAAAATAGCAACATCGGGCCCCTTAGGATTGCTACACCCGTTACCAATACCATCCCAGATATGGACCGATATTACGATGGATTTCATTACCCATCTACCGTCTTCCGATTCCTACACAAACATTCTAGTAGTGGTTGATAGATTATCCAAAGCAGCCCACTTTACTCCAGTCCGGTCATTAATCGGGACAGTAGTCGCCCGCGCGTTCTTGGAGGCGGTCGGAAAATTACATGGATTTCCAGCTTCCATCATTTCCGATCGCGACCCTGTCTTCCTTTCGAAATTTTGGAAAGAACTATTTACCCAGCAAGGAACAACGTTGAGCTACAGCTCCGCCTACCATCCACAAACAGATGGTCAGACGGAGCGTGTCAACAGATGCTTGAACCAATATCTGAGGTTATTTTTGCATGAGAACCCCAAACAATGGTCCAAAGTCCTAAGCTGGGAGGAATATTTTTATAACACTACATATCACACATCTGTCGGCATGACTCCTTATGAAGTCATGTACGGACGGCCACCACCTGCACTTGTGCAGCATTATCCCAGCACAAGCTCATTACAGGCCATTCAGGCTGACTTACAAGATAGGACTAAAATATTAAAGCAATTAAAAAATAATTTGCTGGCAGCCCAGCAGCGCATAAAGCAAGTGGCTGATAGAACCCGGCGTGATAAAGAATTCGAGGTAGGCGACCAAGTGTTAGTAAAGCTTCAGCCATACAAACAGTTGTCCCTGCACCATACACAAAGTGCACGTTTCAGTTTAAAATACTATGGACCATTTCAAATCAAAAAAAAGATAAGCATTGTTGCATATAAACTGGAACTACCAAACGAATGCAAGTTGCATCCCGTCTTTCACATCTCCCTTCTAAAAAGTATTTTCTAGCCTCCAACAAGGTGATACATCATCTCCCTCCCACAGTCCAGCACAATCAACCCATCCATGAGGTATTAACCGTCCTGAATGAACGAATTGTATGGGTAAACCAACAACGCGTACACCAGGCGTTAATCCAATGGAAAGGCCAACCACCGAAGGATAGCTCATGGGAGGATAGTCTCACACTACCTCCGCAGGTACGCGCTCAGCTACGTTTAAAACTACCTTCTAATAGTTTGCAACATCCACCAGGTCACGAAGACACAAGCGAAGATCCGAGAGCAGGGCGAGGGACAAGATGCTATTCTACACAAAATAACATCACCGGAACAGGAGACTTATCTGCGGAACGGACTATGGCGGCACCTCCACCCATTTGGCCAAACAACATTGCAGACGAGGCCAGACCAAGGGAGTTTCATCCCCGCCGCTCGGTACGCCTACGCCGACGAGTTGCCGCTTGCTGGCCATGGTGGAATAATGTTCCTTGCCGGCGCCGCTCCAACCGGGGACAAAAAAAATCCGATGCCCAACGCTTCCACACCTCCGGCGATGATAAGAAAGGGGGGATTATTTTTAAAAAGCAGTACACAACGAGGGCGTTGTGTTTAAAGGCGACAGGGAGTGATGTAACAAGAGAAAGCACAAGGGACAGGTGGCAGCCATCGGAGGTATCAAGCAGCAGGTCATCCAACGCCCATACAGTAGCCACGTCAGCAATCCATGCACAAAGGAGAAGTAAACCAGGAGT
This sequence comes from Platanthera zijinensis, assembly GCA_039513925.1. Lineage (NCBI taxonomy): Eukaryota > Viridiplantae > Streptophyta > Magnoliopsida > Asparagales > Orchidaceae > Platanthera > Platanthera zijinensis. Next base: position 6,081,460 of record CM077092.1, read on the forward strand.
CGCCGGCTGTACTCTCAAAAGTAACGGTCACATTGGAGGATGTAATTATAAATAGACATGCATTACATGTAATCACTTTTTAAGAAAGGAAGTAATAAAAAGACTAGTTATTTGTTCTATAGTTTTCCGTAGCAATTAACTAGGATTTAGCCCCTAAGCTCGTCGGCCTCCCGCCGGCCGGCTTACAGGGACATCGAAGCTGCGATATATAGAAGGTAGGGGGGAATTTATTAGTGTAGTGATTATTAATTTACCTCTGAGGCTCTGAATGAAGAACGTTCGGAGCCGGGAAGTCTACGACATTGGTGAGAGCAGGAGAAGATTTTGTGGTGAGCGAGAGGCCGGCGGCTTCATAGGGAAGTGTTGCGGCCCTTCAACGGAGCTCCGACATAAGAGTGTAGGAGAGAAGGACGCGTGAAGAGGAGTCGGGGCGAGCGGATAAACTTGTAGCTGGAGGGCCTTTTGGCACTTTGCACCCCCCAAATATCAGATTTTGGCACTTTGCATCCTCAAAGTTCAAAATTGGCAGATTGCACCCCCGAATTCATAAATTTTGATACTTCACACCCCATGGCCGATTTTTGAGGGGTATTTAGGTCCGGCTCCTCTCCAAAAAGCCATTTTGGCGCTTCGCACCCCGGACTTCTTTTTTAGCTATTTGCACACCGTAATTCTTTTTTAAAATTTGTTATTTTATGCATACATAGGTAAGAAAAAACCGAGAAACATTGGCTTCTGCGTCAAGGGCTGAGCGGAGAGTAAAGGAGCGGAGAGTGAAGTCGGGAGAAATAAAAACCCTAAATCCTAATTTTAATAACGTCAAAGTACATAAATACCCTCCATGGGGTGCAAAGTGCCAGAATTTATGAATTCGGGGGTGCAATCTGCCAATTTTGAACTTTGGGGGTGCAAAATGCCAAAATCCGGTTATTGGGGGGTGCAAAGTGCCAAAGAGCCTAAGCCAGGTTTCGTGAGTAGAAAGTGGTAGTCAGCGGAGCTTCAACACCGAAAGTTGAGGGAGATCTGCGTGGAGACGGAGAGTATTGGGGGGAAATAGGACTGGAGCGTGATTCAGGAATATTTTGAAGCCATTTAAATTTTTGAAGTTTATCGCATTTTTTTTAATTGTATAGAAGTATATATGTATACGAGTGACAGGTACAGACCTCTGGCTCTACGCGAGTGCAACGGCGTGGGGGAGATATTTGTCGTGGGGCGATATTTGTCGTGGGGGAGACATTTGTCGTGAGGGGCGACATTTGTCGAGGGGCGTCATTTGTCCTGGGGGCGACAACAACATTTCTCGTGAACAGGACATTTGTTGTGAGAGGCGACATTTGTTGTGGGGGCGACATTTGTCATGGGGGGAGATTTGTCATAGGGGAAGATTTGTCGTGGGCGGCGACATTGGTCGTGGGCGGCAAAATTGATCGTGGGCAGCGGCATTGATCGTGGGCGGTGACTTTGGTCGTGAAGGCCGAAATTGTTCATGGGCAAGGACATTCGTAGGGGGCATCTACATTCGTCAGGGGTAAGGACATTCGTCAGGGGCAAGGGAATTCATCAGAGGCAAGAGCATTCATCAGGGGCAAGGGCATTCATCGGGGGCAAGGGCCTTCGTCGGGGGCAAGGACATTTCTCAGGGATAAGGACATTCATCGGGGATAAGAACATTCGTCGGGGATAAGGACGTCCACTTAGGGCAAGGACATTCCTCGGGAGCAAGGCAAAGTAGAGCCTTCCCAACCTCTACAACACGACATTCCTCTTATGTTTCAGGAATGCAGCTTCATGAGATGGAAATTAAATTAAAAGTCGCTTTCATAGAAAAAAATAGGCAACATCCTTTGAATGTATGTTGCATCGTGCCGGTTTATAGTTAATGTATGTAGAGTTGTTCACAAATAGTATAATTCGTGAATAATTCGGGATATGATTCGTGAAAATTCAATTAAAATTCATATTTTTTGAATTCGAATCCGAATTCCGGATTCGAATAGTTTTCGAATCTGAATCCGAATAATTTTATTCTTATTTGATGAATTTGCGAATACCGGAATATATAAAAAAATTAATATATGTAAATTAATAATATTAAATCTAATAATACTTGAATATTGAATTAAATTAAATATTATAAAAGTCTAAGTTCGAATTCGAATTCAACATTTCATAACAAATCTGAATCCGACATCGAATATTCAATTGAATCCGAATCTCTGCATTTTATGTCAAATTTGGATTCGATTGAAGAGTTATTCGATTCGATTCGGTTCGTGAACACCCCTAGATATATGTATTGGTGGCCTCCCTCTCCGCCGAGATGTTCTCGGGGTAGATAGGTTGCATTAGCTATGATATGGTCATGTTCTGTTTTTTTTTATTTGACAGACATAAGACCAACAATGTAATTTTAATTATTTTTCTTGAAATTGCATGTACAAGACGTATTTTTGAAGACGCAAAATCTGGGCATATTTGCAAATTACGTCTTGTACATGCATTTTTAGTAAAAGTGATCAACACGAAAGTGTTAGATCTCGACAAGATCTACAACTTTAGTGTTGAGCACTTTTCCTAAAATTGCATGCAAAAGATGTATTTCGAAAAAGCGCGAAAAATTATGTGATTTTGAGGTACGATTAGCCAATAACGGGTTGCAGTTAACAATCGCCTTCATGTCAACCTAGATAGTAGAGAAAACACAAAGCAAACGCAAGTCTTGCATCAACTGGAGAACTGGATGAAAATTGGAAAGTTTTCATACTCAATCAATCACATGTAATTGGAAACTGGAAATTTTTGAACCTACAGGAGTGGATGAGAGGGATCTGGTGGACAATGGATAAGCGGATGCTCCAGAAATGTTGGACGAAAAGCTCAGCAATTTAAAATATGAATGCAATTGCAATACGCTAGTGTATTATAAAATTCAAACTATAAATATGAATGCAATTGCACAAATGTAAATCAATGAATACAGTTTAGAAGCTACAGGAAAATTGGTGAACTAATGCTGATTAAAAATTAGCAATAGTAAAAATTATACAACTGCAGAGAATAGCAATAATATATCATGCTTACTAAACGATATTGTTTAGGCAAATTTATAATGAGTGATTTGTAATTATGGAAACAAAACATGTTTGGTAAATGATAAGTGAAACCATAAGCCAACACCATGAAGAGGAACGATGAGTAGTGTTGACATTGGTGAAGTGAAAGTGGGTGGTCGGGCGGCCTGGGCGGACTGACCGCGCGGACTGGTCTCTAGTTCGGCGGGTTGGTGGTTGGCGACCTGCGTAATCGGCTGCGATCTGGTTTGGCGGACTGCGCGGGCTGGTTTAGTCCGGCAGTGAGCTGAGCTCTGCAAGGTGGTGTGGGCGACCTGTGTGGACTGGGCTTGGAGTCCGCGTTTCTTCTTTGGAGTTGCGGTGAGCTGCGGTCTGGCCTTGGAGCTGGTGGACTGGCTTGGTATCCGCCGAGCTCGCGCTTTCTTTTCTGGACTTGCACTTCTGTGAAGTTCAGTGGTATCCGCAATATCCGCAGTATCCGCAGTTTCCGCTGTGACCGGGTTGTTTGTGCCTGTGGTCCCGGACTGTGCGAGGTGGAGTTGTTTCCGCAGTGTCCGTTGTGACCGGGTGATCTGCCTGTGGTCGTGGACATTGCGAGCTGGGTTGGTATCGGCAGAGTCCGCTGTGACCGGGCAGTTTGCCTGTGGTCGGGGACTGGTGGTTGCGGACAGGTGCGGTGTCGCCACTTCGGAGGACTGGCATTGTACTCGGCAAGTGGCTCTTGCGTTCGTCTAGTCTTGCTTTGTTTCTGCGGACTGGGCGGACTGCCTTGGGCAGTTCGTCATATCGCCTGGACTTGGCGTTTTGGTTTGCCTCGTGCGGGCGGACTCAGCGGATTGGCTTTGTTAGCCGCGACCAAGGGGCGGTGTCTCTATCTCATAGGGTGGTGACCACACTCCCCACCTGGCCTATAAATAGGACCCCCCCCCCGGCAAGTCATTTTCAACAGAGTGAACAGTAAGTTGGGCTTGAGTTTTGGCTACGGACTCGATTTTTGTATCCGCGCGGGTTGCTTGCTTAACTGGTTGCTGTGTGCAGGTGGCGCGACTAACACTGTGAAACCAGGAGTTTGGCTCTGACCTCAGTGGAGTTGGCGGACTGTTCCAGCGGTTACCTGTTTTAGCATCTTCTCTCAAGTTCAATATCCTGTCCGCGCGACCTCGCGGTCTCGGCGGGTATGCAGCTTGTTCCTCTGTTCAGCAGCAGTTCGGCGAATAACGGCGTGTCCGCGCGACCTCGCGGTCTCGGCGGACTCCGTGTTCTGTTTGGTTTCAGCTCGGCTCGGGCGATCTCGGTGACTACCAGCGGTCTCGGCGGTCTCTGTAGTCTATCCGCCTGAGTTGTTTTGTGTTTCTTCTTTTTCTTGTACTGGCGAAATCATGTCTCGCCATGTATGCCTCGCCCTGTAAAGAAGATTAATAATATTTTGATCTGCTTGCTTCTGTCTATGGTTTTGGTTATCTGAGTTGCTTCCTGCTTTCCGCGGTTCAAGTTGTGATCTGGGTAGTGCCGAAGATATTGATTTGATGTTTGGGCTACCTTGCTGATCAACTTGAGAAAATTCAACATGGTATCAGAGGAAGGTTCAGTTGCTTGAGCTGTGATCAACAAGCCTTGTTGTTGCTCTGTGTGCTTCTGAAGGATAACCAAGTTAGTGGAATGGATGGAGGGTTTGCAAGAGGTCTTGGAATTGAGCTTCTGACGCCGACTAACTTCAAGAAGTGGAAGTCGTGCATGAAGAGCTATCTTCTGGGCGAGGAGCTATGGGAGGTCGTCGGTGGCGATGATCAAGTTGAAATCACTACTGAGTTTGGAACGGCCGAGCAAGTGAGAGTGTGGAGGAAGACAAATGCCAAGGCTGAGTTTGCTCTCAAGCAGGCGCTGTCACCTGAGCTCTTTGATCACATCTTAGGATGTGAGTCTGCTACTGAGATTTGGACTTCCCTTGATGGGTTGTTCAATAGGAAGAATGTAGCAAGGCTACAGTTATTAGAGAATGAGTTGGCTAAGGCAACTCAGGGAGACCTTTCTATCTCCAAAAACTTCTTGAAGATGAAGAACTTATGTGCTGAGCTTTCTGCTCTTGATCCTGATGAGCCGATCTCCGAGGCCAAGCTGAAGAGGCATATAATCCGCGGTCTGCGGAAGGAGTATGTGGCCTTTGTTACTTCTGTTCAAGGCTGGGCTACTCAGCCCTCTCTTCTTGAGCTGGAAAATCTGCTTGCCTCGCAGGAGAGCCTAGCAAGGCAGATGGCTGGGGTGACTGTCTCTGAAGGAGCTAGTGAAGCTCTTTTCACTGAGAAGAAGAAGAAGAAGAGATGGGAAGAGAAGAAAAAGCAGACTGCGACTGGAGATGAACCTTCATCTTCTAAACAACAGGAGGGGAGCTTTGCTCCTAAGAAGGACTGGAAGAAGAACCTGAAATGCTACAGGTGTCATCAACCAGGCCACTTCAAGCGAGACTGCAAGGTCAAGCTGTAGCATGGGCATGCTGCAGGTAAGGAGGAAGCTTCCTCTAGCAAGGAGGAGGTCGGTTGGGGAGGAGCTTTCATGACGGGCACTTGTGTCCGAGCTTTGTCCATCGTCGATATGGAGGATGATTGGATCGTTGACTCCGGGTGTGGTCATCACCTCACTGGAGATATATCAAAGTTCTCCAAGCTGCAGGCTTACTCAGGTAACGAAGCTATTATAACTGCTGATAATACTGTTCATGTAGTAAAGAAGGAGGGTATAGTTACTTTGGGTAGTGATAAGGGGCCACTCACGTTAAGGAGTGTTTATCACGTACCTGGCATGAAGAAGAACCTCTTCTCTGTGACCAATGCTGTCGACGCCGGCTATCACGTTCTGTTTGGGCCAACAGAAGTGAAGTTCCTTCACAACGTATCAGCGGTTAAGGCTGATGTTGCTCACATTGGAAGGAGAGTGAAGGACTTGTTTGTTTTATCAACAAGCTCTTATGTTGATCGCATGAGGGCCAATGATAGCGCTGCTATGTGGCATGAGAGGTTGGGGCATGTTGGGATGAATAAGCTGAAGGCTATGGCAAATAGGAGTCTGGTGAGAGGCTTGCCTAAGCTATCATCCTTCGGTGATGGTCATGTTTGTGTTGGATGTCAGTATGGGAAGTCTCATCATCTTCCATTTGATAAGTCGCAAACAAGAAGCAAAGCACCACTGGAGGTTATCCATGGTGATCTGATGGGACCAACCGCTACTGCTAGCCTTAGTGGGAGCAGGTACATGCTAGTCTTGATTGATGACTACTCGAGATACACTTGGGTGTATTTCTTGAAGGAGAAGTCTGAAGCCTTCCGTTTGTTTGTGGAGTTCAAGGAGCTGGTGGAGGGCCGACTTAACCTGCGGATCAAAAAATTTAGAACTGATAACGGCGGAGAGTTTATCTCCTCCGAGTTTTCTGTTTTTTGCAGGAAACATGGGATTCAGAGAGAGCTTACTTGTGCTCATACTCCACAACAAAATGGTGTTGCTGAAAGGAAGATTCGTCATCTGACGGAGACTTGCAAATGTTGGCTTCATGCCAAGAGTATCCCAAGGTCCTTCTGGGCAGAGGGAATGTCTTGTGCAGCTTATGTCATCAATCGGATGCCTCTAAGTCCGATCAACATGAAGTCTCCCTTCGAGATGTTGTTGAAGGAGAAGCCAAGCGTTGAACACCTTCGGGTGTTTGGATCAACTTGCTATGTGCATATTCCTGATTCCCTGAGGATTAAGTTTGATGCAAAGGCAAGGAAGCTTGTCTTTGTTGGCTATGATGAGCGGAAGAAGGGATGGAGATGCATGAATCCGGTGACGAAGATGTTTGTGGTGTCAAGAGATGTTGTCTTTGACGAACTGACGTCATATGGAGGAAGCTCGGTTGAGCTACCGGAGAGCAAGGTTGATGAAGATCAGGAGGTGGCTGAGGTTGTTGATCAAGAGGAGCTGACTGTGTCACCAGCAGCTCATGTTGCTTCAAGTTCTGGGGGAGATGCTTCTGGGTCAGGAAGCAGGGGGAGCATTGCTCCAAGCTTGCCGGAGAACAGAGGTGAACCAGAAGAAGTAGCGGAGGTGGTCAGCAAAGAGCAGCCTCTTCGGAGGTCAAAGAGGGTTATCAAGCCTCCAGCTTGCTACTGCGAAGGAAATTCCGTGAGCTATGTCTCATGCTTCTTTGCAGGTCCTCTTGATGAGCTGGAGCCTGCTAGCTTCAATGAGGCCACTAGAGTTAAGGAGTGGGAAGATGCCATGAGAGAGGAGATGGATGCTCTCAAGAAGAACGAAACTTGGGATCTTGTGCCCAGAGTTGATGGCATTACTCCGGTGACTTGCAAGTGGGTGTTTAAGTTGAAGAAAAAGGCAGATGGGAGCATTGAGAGATACAAGGCTCGCCTGGTTGCTCGAGGATTCTCTCAGCAGTATGGAGAAGACTATGAGGAGACGTTCAGTCCTGTTGCAAAGATGAATTTAGTTCGGATGGTGATTGCATTGGCTGCTTGCCAAGGATGGAGGATGTGGCAGCTTGATGTAAAGAACGTCTTTCTTTACGGAGAGATTAACAAGGACATCTTCATGGATCAGCCTCTTGGATTTGTTTCTGAAGTTAATCCGGACTACGTCTGCAAGCTCAGGAAGGCTCTTTACGGGTTGAAGCAAGCTCCAAGAGCTTGGTATGGGAAGATAGCAAAATATCTGTAATTCTACGGATACCTTGCTTCAAACTTAGACTCAAGCTTGTTTATCAAGAAGAAGGGGGAGCTTCGAGTCTTGTTCTTGCTGTATGTTTATGATATGATCATCACGGGGAATTCTGAGGAGGAGGTTGCTAGGCTCAGAGCTTAGCTAGCTATTCGCTTCGAGATGAAAGACCTGGGAGAGCTTCATCACTTTCTTGGTCTCGAAGTGGAGAGGAAGGAGAGTGGGTTACTCATCTGCCAGAAGGGATATGCTGAACGCATTGTGAACCGGTTTGGCTTGATTGAAGGAAAGACTTGCTCTACTCCTCTGGATCAAGGACTAAAGCTTCGACGAGATGAAGGAAGGGTTCTTCCTGATCCTTTGGTGTTCAGAGCTCTTGTTGGGAGCTTGATTTACTTGACGATTACAAGACCAGATATAGCTTATGATGTTGGTCGAGTAAGTCGGTTTATGGCAGAGCCAAGGAAGTCTCATCTTGTAGCGGCAAAAAACATCCTGAAGTATGTCAAGACAAATTCTGACATGGGACTTCTTTACAGAAGGGATGCGAGTTTCTCTTTGCTAGGGTACACGGATGCAGATTATGGTGGTGACTCAGATGACCGAGGGTCAACTTCTGGTTATGTGTTCACTTGTAGATCAGCGGGCATTTCGTGGTGTAGCAAGAAGCAGGACTCGGTATTCGTCTCTACTACGGAAGCAGAGTACAAGGCTTCGGCCTTGGCAGCTCGGGAAGCCATTTGGCTAAGGAGGCTAGTAGAGGACGTCCATGAGGAAGTGCAAGGTCCAACGTTGCTCCGAGGGGATAATGAAAGTGCTCTCAAGCTGGTGAACAATCCAGTTTGTCATGCTAGGACCAAGCATATTGAGATCGATCACCACTTCATAAGGGAGAAGGTGTTGGAAGGATCTCTTGTGGTCGGTCATGTTCGGAGTGAAGATAACCTTACTGACATCTTCACCAAGCCATTGTCGAAGGGGCCTTTTCAGCGGCTACGAGGTTTACTTGGCTTGATCACTACTTCTCACTTCAAGGGGGACTGTTGAAATTGGTGAAGTGAAAGTGGGTGGTCGGGCGGCCTGGGAGGACTGATCGCGCGGACTGGTCTCTAGTTCGACGGGTTGGTGGTTGGCGACCTGCGTAGTCGGCTGCGATCTGGTTTGGCGGACTGCGCGGGCTGGTTTAGTCCGACAGTGAGCTGAGCTCTGCAAGGTGGTGTGGGCGACCTGTGCGGACTGGGCTTGGAGTCCGCGCTTCTTCTTTGGAGTTGCGGTGAGCTGCGGTCTGGCCTTGGAGCTGGCGGACTGGCTTGGTATCCGCCGAGCTCGCGCTTTTTTGTCTGGACTTGCACTTCTGTGAAGTTCAGTGGTATCCGCAGTATCCGCAGTATCCGCTGTGACCGGGTTGTTTGTGCCTGTGGTCGCGGACTGTGCGAGGTGGAGTTGTTTCCGCAGTGTCCGATGTGACCGGGTGATCTGCCTGTGGTCGTGGACATTGCGAGCTGGGTTGGTATCCGCAGAGTCCGCTATGACCGGGAAGTTTGCCTGTGGTCGGGAACTGGTGGTTGCGGACTGGTGCGGTGTCGCCTCTTCGGCGGACTGGCATTGTACTCGGCAAGTGGCTCTTGCGTTCGGCTAGTCCTGCTTTGTTTCTGCGGACTGGGCGGACTGCCTTGGGCAGTTCGCCATCTCGCCTGGACTTGGCGTTTTGGTTTGCCTCGTGCGGGCGGACTCAGCGGATTGGCTTTGTTAGCTGCGACCATGGGGCGGTGTCTCTATCTCATAGGGTGGTGACCACACTCCTCACCTGGCCTATAAATAGGACCCCTCCCCCCCCCCCCCGGCAAGTCATTTTCAACAGAGTGAACAGTAAGTTGGGCTTGAGTTTTGGCTGCGGACTCGATTTTTGTATCCGCGCGGGTTGCTTGCTTAACTGGTTGATGTGTGCAGGTGGCGCGGCTAACACTGTGAAACCAAGAGTTTGGTTCTAACTTCAGTGGAGTTGGCGGACTGTTCCAGCGGTTACCTGTTTTAGCATCTTCTCTCAAGTTCAATATCTTGTCCGTGCGACCTCGCGGTCTCGGTGGGTAGGCAGCTTGTTCCTCTGTTCAGCAGCAGTTCGGTGAATAACGGCGTGTCCGCGCGACCTCGCGGTCTCAGCGGACTCCGTGTTCTGTTTGGTTTCAGCTCGGCTCAGGCGGTCTCGACGACTACCAGCGGTCTCGGCGGTCTCGGCGGACTCGACGGTCTCTGTAGTGTATCCGCATGAGTTGTTTTGTGTTTCTTCTTTTTCTTGTACTGGCGAAATCATGTCTCGCCATGTATGCCTCGCCATGTAAAGAAGATTAATAATATTTTGATCTGCTTGCTTTTGTCTATGGTTTTGGTTATCTGAGTTGCTTCCTACTTTCCGCGCTTCAAGTTGTGATCTGGGTAGTGCCGAAGATATTGATTTGGTGTTTGGGCTACCTTGCTGATCAACTTGAGAAAATTCAACAAGTAGTATGGTTCTTTGCAAATGGGGGAAAATGGTTGCATTGCTGGTCATGGCCATAAAATGTCCAGGCAAGTGAGTTTAAGAAATATTAATATGGGAAAAAAGGCAGAAAGTCAAGATAATGTCTTGAGAACCCCCCTCCAAAACTTGACAACCGTAAATTATAAAGGGCGCTGATATTTGTACACCATAAATAGTTATTCACACACGATTCTTCTTAATAAAACTCCTCTTTTTTAAACTCTAAAATCTGAAATTTGTACCTCATCTCACATTTTTCTCTCCGAACTGCGTCTTATACGTGCATTTTCATGAGAAGTGTTCAACATGAAAGTTGTCGATCTTGACGAGATCTACAACTTTCATGTTGAACATTTTTTGATTTGAAGCAGTTTAGACCCCTGATTTGGCCGCTGAAAAAAGTCACGCCGAACATATGTACGGACGCCCGGAATCGGCGTGACTTTTTCGGGGGCCAAATCGGGGGCTTAAACGGCTTCAAATTAAAAATTGTTCAACATAAAAGTTGTATATATCGACGATATATACAACTTTAATGTTGAACACTTTTTGATTTGAAATAGTTTAGACCCCCGATTTGGGCCCCGAAAAAGTCACGCCGAAAATCTGTACGGACGACTCGTTCCAGCCGTGTCTTTTGTCGGGCCCAAATTGGAGGCTTAAACGGCTTCAAATCAAAAAATGGTCAAATAGTATATCAGGGTATAAATATAATTTTTAGGTGTACAAATATATATGAATTATAAATAGTCATTTAAGGTATACAAATATCAGCACCCATTATAAATCATGCCTACAAATCATGCCCTAAACCCTAGTATCAATATTATCTTGTTACAATTTATTTTCACGGTAAGCGTAAGTACCATTTTGTTACAGATCCTCGTTGCGGGATCACCTTCACGGTAAGTGTAGGTACCATTTTTATCCAGTCTTCCCAATTCCAACCACTGCGTGAAAGTTTTATTTTAATTGTGTTTTTTAAAAGCTTGTCAGACTAAAGACATTATGTGAAGCCAAGAGTAAATAAGATTATTATAGTTGCCAAATGTACAATTAGAATTATTAAGCAAGAAGACTATGTCCTAATATACTGTAAATAAAGAAGCGCATTGTCATGTGGGTCTTTGAGCAGCTGAACTTGAAGGCAAAATAAGCAAAGGAAAATGGCAAGGTTTTAATCACAGCTTTAGTAATCATAGTGGCAAAATCAAAATAAAGCATGTACATAAATAACCATTCCCTTTTTTTTTAAATGTGTTAGGAAACTGTTTGTAAAGGCTCATTTAGAGGCTAATTATAGGTCTTTTTACTTTCTCATGTATTAGTCTCACATCTTTTATAAGGGATGATTCTCTCTCTCTTCATCTTATATATTTGTACTCATACTTGTAATTTGTAATTCAAGAAGTATATTCAAGGTTCACTCAATTTTACGTGGTATCAGAGGCACCGATCAACCTGGGCGAAGTGTCTTTCCTAATCGCATCTTCATCTCCCTTGGTGGACTCTTCTAACCGCAGGTTTCCTACCTGCACCTTGCGACCTCTTTGCCGTGCGGACTACTTTTTTCTATCCGCCGGTTTCTCCCTCCCATGGTTCCACCCCTCCTTTCCCCCCTTCTTTCTGACTATATATCGCTTCTTCTCTGGACAGTGGGGCCCGCTTTCACCTTGTCTGTTGCGGTATGCTTTGTGGGGCTTCTTGCTCGTCTCAATCCGTTGTCGTCACTTCTAGCCTTGCCGCTGAGGTTTGACTCTGTCCGCAGTCCGCCACGGTATCTAGTCAGCCCGCGCAGTTTGCCTTTCCTTTGTTCGCTAGTCAGATGTTCCTACTCGTGCATTGCTTCTCTCCGATGTTCGTCGTGGACTGATCATTGCGGACTAGTTCTCTTTTTTTGTTCGTCGCGGACTGCCAGATTCTTTCCTACCCGATGCGGCCTCCTCGGACTCGCGCGATCTTCTTTAGCCTTTCTCTTGCTCGGACTGGTTCTCTTCTAACCGTCTTCGACCTCTCTCTTCTAATCGCGCTGACTGTTTTTTTTGGCTCCCTACCCGTTGTGCCTCTCCTTTGGCTTATGCGGGCTTGTTGCTGTTCTACCCGCTGCGGACATGGTTTTCTACCCGTTGCGGGCTTGGCCCTGTTATCGTTGCGGATTTGGCAGTGTTCTCAACCCGCTCCGGACTTGGTTTTCTACCCATTGCTGGCTTGGCCCTGTTCTCTTCCACATATCACGTGCTCCTTTTTTTATCCTACGGACTGTTTGTCGCGCGGCCTAGTCCTTGCCTCTTCTGCCCGCCTTGTTTCCTCAAGTCGCTGCTTCCCGCTGAAGACCGCTCTCTGCGGTCTGCTTTCACTAACCGCAGTGGTCTGCTTCTTTAATCGCCGCGGTCTGCTTCTCTAACCGTCCTGACCTGCTTCTCTAACCGACGCGGCCTGCTTCTCTAACCGCCGCGGCGTGCTTCTCCAACCGCCATGGTATTCTCTCTTTGTTCGCGCGGCCTAATCGCCTTTGCCCGTTGTTCACCAACCTTTGCTCCTCTTGCTTTCTCCATGCTGCTCTACCCGCAACTCTAGTTGTTGAAGCTTGCCCTTGTCGCCCTCCTCTTGTTGACATGGACTCCACGGCGGCTTCCTATCTTCCCGCTCGTGTCGCGACTCCCTCTCCTAAAGTCCGCGATGAGCTTCGGATCACCATCATCTCTCTCAGTGGGAAGCACAACTTTGTGGAATGGGTGCATTATGTTCTTCGTGTTCTACAAACTAAAGGTCTTCTTCATCACCTTACCTGGGACGTTCTCATTGCTCCTATTAACGAATGGTTGTGTGATGACGGTCGGGTCTAAGATCAATTTCATGGACACCGAGCCCTACCACATGGTCATGTATCATGAGACGGCCAAGGCAATGTGGGAGGAGCTTCACTCTCTCTACTCTGGCAAAGACATCTTGTTACATTTGTTCGATATTATCTCTGCACTTCAAGCTCTGGATCCTGGGACAACAGGTGATTTGAGCTCTTTCATTGTCAAGGCCAAAACTCTGGTTGAGGCCTGGATACAACATCAGCCTTCCTCCATGGATCTTGCTACACAACGGGTGCAAAAGAAAGCTGTTGGGATTGCAATGATGATGGCTCGAGTTCCTCCTCACCTACACAGTGTCCGGGCTGAGATTCTTTCCTCCTCCACCACACCCTCTCTGTCTGATGTCTGCTCTATGTTGCTCAAAGTCACACCTCCTTTTGAGGCCCCTACAAATTTTTCATCGGCTCTCCTTCATCAGCCACTCTTACCCACTCTTGCTCCAACTCGTGGCTCTACAACTAGGGGAGGCTGCCACACGTCTCGGGGATAAGGACGTATTGGGCGCACTGGTTTCTAACGTACTTACTGTGGTCGAGAGGGTCATCTTGAAGCTACACGCTACCGCAAGAATGGTCTGTCTCCACACATTGCTGCTTCTACTACAGCTGCTCCTCCTCCCACGCGTGCTCCACAGGATTCTGATTCTTCTACCCGGCAATATATCAATGCTCTCCGCACCCAGCTTCAACAACTCCAAGACGTCATCAGTCGCTCATCTGGCTCGGTAGTGTCTTTTTCTGAAGGAATATCTTGTCTCTCCCATAACCCCCACTGGATCGTGGATTCGGGTGCTACTCACCACATTACATCCCAGAGACCACAGTAGTATACACAGTCTGTTTATCCCAAGTTCATCACTGTTGCCAATGGCGACATCATTACAGTTGCTGGCACTGGTAATCTTTGGCTTAATCTTACTCTCCTTCTCTCTTCAGTTCTCTATGTTCTGGGATGTAACACCCTCATCCATCACATAGGATATAACAGAAGGTCTGGTCGGGGCCCCATGTCATATTCTACGAACAGTTAGTGGAATTACTTATTGAAACCATAATCCATAAATGTGCATCCTAACTCAAAGTGCATTCTAGCGTAAGTAAATTAAGATTGAAATAAGAACCCAACCATGTGAATGTCCACTAAGCCAAACAGGAATGACAAAACAAATACACAAATAGTTATGTCCATAAGGCCTTATAAAGTTTCCTCTAATAATAATGTTTTACATACTTCGTCACGCAGGCCGCCCACACATGAGCAGTAAAAGAAAACACACTTCGCTTTGGCCTTCGAAGAATGGCTTAGCAACCATGGGCGTTAGCCCGCTATTTCCTGCTCGGCTCAGCTGCACCTGCACAAAGAAATTCCACCGAAAAGGTGGTAAACAAGGCAACGATCAGCATTAGCTTGCCAAATTATAACGACTCCACCCCTCGCTCGGGGTGGCGGTGCACCTTCCTTGCAGGCATTTAGCATATATATATGACAAACAAAATGTGCAATTTAAGCATCAATCACCACAGACGTTACCATGGTTGTCCAACGCCCCGTGCTCTCAGGGCACATTCTCGGTGCACAGGACCTCGAAGGGTCACACCTCGTCCTTTGCGACGGTCAGCAACGCTTGAGCTTTTTAATCTTTTGGTCTGAAGCCAAAGACAACGCCCATATGCTACGACAAAGTCATGGTGATCCTCAGGAAACACACTTTGACTCACTCCAAGTCGATCGTCATAGGATTGGGTGCAGTTCAGCTATTTCTCGTGCTCAAATCGTCAGGCTCGCAAGCCATAACGCGGGTCAGCATCCCATTTTCCATCTGTATGATACATAACCCTGTTATGATCCTAGAATACCACTCACGGCTGCCTAAGCTGGGCCACATAGGCTCTAAGCTCAACACATTGACCCTCAGGTCTTCAAGAGATAGGCCTCATCAAATGGCCCACAGGTCTCCACAAGACCGGTCTCTCAAAACATTGGCCACCAGGTCTCCAAGAGATAGGCCTCACAAAACATTGGCCACCAGGTATCCAAGAGACAGGCCTCACAAAAACATCGCTCAATGGGAGCTACCGTCGACGGTAGCGCTACCGGCGCGCGATAGGGGACAGACTATCGATTGTTCCCCTACAGATGGGTGTTTTCCTTGAACCCTTCTCCAGTACTCTCTCTACAGCAACCTGCACACCCCGTGACTCCGAAATTTGCATACTAAAATGGAGTCTTCTCCGGTATACAAACAATCATTATCAATCCAGACTAACCTGTCCGGATGGGCTTCACATAGCATGTCTATTCCGTACTTCGATTCTGGATTCTAAATGCAAAGACAACGGGGATACAGTCGACCTACCCGTCAGGAGAACTACTTTCGCGTGTTCGTGGAGCGTCTACCCTCACATGCCAAAATAAGGACTTCGCATGTCCAAGGAAGAGGATCGTTACCCTTGAAGTTCGTTTTGGCGTCATGAGAGAGATTCTAGCCGGATAGAAATGACCGCTACAGCTTTGCCTCCGTAGATCTGAACTCGTCTCGCGAATCAGAGCTCTGAATCTCCAATAGCGGCGAGATCTCCTTCATCTGGCTCTCCTTTTCCCACTCCAACCGCTTAGAACAAAGCCTCAAAAGAAATGAAGTGAAAATCCACTTCTTAGGCTTTAAATCGAGCTACCGCCGCACGGTAACTATATACCGCCATGAGGTACCTGAATCGATGGCTTGTTTCGCAAGCCACCGCCAAAAACCTCCAATCATAGGCTGACATGTGGCCACGACATAACTGCTCTGCTACCACCGCGCGATAACAACCTACCGTCGTGCGGTAGACGATGTGTCGTATCAATACGGCACTCTCGACGTCTGACGCTACCGTCACGTGGTACCTCCCAGAGAGGTATTCTGGCTTAAACAGATTCGCTATCGCTTACGTTAACTCTACCGTCGGGCGAAATCTCAGAGAAACCATTTCCTTTTTCAGGAAACTTGAGGCGTTACAAATCTCCCTCACTTAAACAATTTCATCCCGAAATTATGTCGCGCAAGAAATTATAAAAGTAACAACATTATAATGTGTACCTCAAATAAATAGCTCGAGGAATTCCGCGTGCATGGTTTGCTCCCGCTCCCATGACAGTTCCTCATGGCCACAGTTGTCCCAACGGACCTTAACCATTTTGATAGACTTATTCCAAAGTTGCTTGACTTCCATGTCTTCGATACGAATGGGCATGACCTTCGTTGTCAACCCACCATCAATTGGAATCAGATATGCAGCAACCACCTGCACAGGCACCAACACTGCCTTCCGCAATACTGATATGTGGAATACGTCGTGCAGACCACTAAGTTCTGTTGAAAGCTTCAATCGATAGGCGACTTCACCAATGCGCTCCAATATCTCAAACGGCCCAAGGTATCTCGGACTTAGCTTTTTCAAGCATCGAATCTTTGATACACCATTGAACAGTTTGATCTTCAAATACACCCAATTGCCCACGGCGAACTCGACATTTTTGTGATTGGCATTAAAATACTTAGCATGCCTATCCTGAGCGATCAACAACCACTCCCGAATTGTACATATAATCGAAGTCGCATCTTCGACTTCCTTCCGCTTAAACAGCTTTGATTCGCCCGTCTCCAACCACGACACAGGAGTACGACACTTCCTACCATAAAGGGCCTCGAAGTGCGTCATTTGAATACTTGTCTGGTAGCTGTTGTTGTATATGAACTTGATCATATAAAGGTGATCCTCCCATCTCTTCCCAAAATCTAAGGCGCACATACGAAGCATGTCTTCCATCGTCCTGTTTACCCTCTCGGTCTGACCATCCGTCTGCGGATGAAAGACCGTACGGAGCTTCAGTTTGGTGCCCAATAGTTGATGTACAAGCCTCTAATCATTAGATGTAAAATGTCCATCTTGGTCACTAACGATGCTACGGGACACACCATGCAATCGTACAATATTATCCATGTAAAACTTTGCCAGCTTTTCCACTGAATCGTCCTTCCTATTCGGAATGAAGTGTGATATCTTTGCTAAACGATCAACGATCACCCAGATGGCGTCGTTCCCTTTTGTGATCTCGGCAAACCATGCACGAAATCCATAGATATGTCGTTGAACTTTCATTCTGGTAGAAGCAAAGACTTGAAAAATCCACCGGGCTTCTAACATTCGGCCTTCACTAAGGCAAGTGTCTGATACTTCGCCACATATAAAGCTATGTCCTTTTTCAATCCTGTCCACCAGAACAACTTTTTCATGTCTTTAAACATTGTCATTCCCTTTCTGCGATCTCGGCAAACCATGCACAAAATCCATAGATATGTCATTGAACTTTCATTCTGGTATAGGCAAAGACTTGAAAAATCCACCGGGCTTCTGACATTCGGCCTTCACTAAGGCACATGTCTGATACTTTGCCACATATAAAGCTACGTCCTTTTTCAATCCTGGCCACCAGAACTGCTTTTTCATGTCTTTAAGTATTTTTGTACTTCCCGGGTGAATCAAATACTTGGTGAAATGTACCTCGTACATCAACTCTTCCTGTAACTTCCCCACCTTTGGGACGCACAATCGAATGTTCTTCCATAATAGGTCATCATCAACGGTAAACTAGGCATTTGACCTATCAAAAGACTTTGTCATGTAGCGTTTCATACTGTCATCTAGCTCCATCGTCTGCCGAATCCGGTCAGCGAGGTTATATTGCACATCTGTCCAGTTCAAACGTGCTTCAGCACTAGACCTCCTACCAACAGAAGAAATCTCCAAGGCCTTCAAATCTCAAATAAGACACTCGTCATACATCTGTATCCAATTGGCATATGCAGAAACCATGCGACTTAACGCATCTGCAACAGCATTACCCTTGTCAGGAATATAATGTATCTTGAATGTGTAGTCCCCAAGAAACTTCATCCACCTCCGCTGGCGCATATTCAAGTCCTTTGATCTAACAAATACTTCAGACTCTTATGGTCTCTATAAATATCTACATTCACGCTATACAAGTGATGTCTCCATAGCTTCAGAGTGAATATCACAGTCGCTAACTCCAAATCGTGGACCGGGTAGTTTCTCTCGTGTACATTCAACTGGTGTGAGCCTTAAGCTATCACCCTACTATGTTGTAGCAAAACGCAGCCTAAGCCGCCCCCTGAGGCATCACTGTAGATCTCATAGCCTTCCAAACCACATGGCGAGCACATAATAAACACCGTGGTCAGACAACTTTTCAATTCTTCAAAAGCTTGCGCGCATGCTGGAGACCAAACAAACTTATGATCCTTCCTCGTCAAGGTCGTGAGGGGTAATGCTATCCACAAAAAATTCTCCACGAAACGCCTGTAGTAGCTGACAAGCCCCAAAAAATTCTGAACTTCCACCACAAAAGACAGCACAACACAGGTCACTCCAGTATGGCAGCAATCTTTGCTGGATCTACTATGATTCCCTCTCCGCTAACAATATGACCAAGGAATGCTACCGAAGACAGCCAAAACTCAAACTTAGAAAACTTGGCGTACAGCTGATTGCTTCTCAGGGTCTCCAACACTATGCGTAAATGATCTGCATGATCTTTGTCAGACTGGGAATACACGGGGATATCGTCGATAAAGACTATCATGAACTGGTCCAAATACTCCCTGAACGTCTAATTCATTAAATCCATAAATACGGACGGCGCATTTGTTAGCCCAAACGGCATGATGGTGAACTCATAATGTCCATATCGTGTACTGAAGGCCGTCTTGGGAATGTCACTTTCCTTAATTCTCAACTGATAATAACCATATTTCATATCTAGTTTTGAGTATATAGTTGATCCAATAAGCTGGTCGAACAAATCATCGGTCCTCGGAATCGGGTACTTATTCTTCTCTGTCAGCTTATTCAATTCCTGATAATCAATACACAGCCGCAGACTACCATCCTTCTTCTTCACGAAGAGGACTGATGCACTCCAAGGTGACAAACTTGGACGTACATGCCCTTGCTCTAACAGTTCTTGAAGTTGTACCTTCAACTCTGCCATTTCCCTCGATGCTAAGCGGTACGGAGATCGCGACACAGATTTGGAACCTAGCACCAACTCGATGGTGAAATCGATCTCTTTCTGAGGTGGAGCTTCAGAGAGATCTTTAGGGAAAACGTCTGCAAACTCTGACACCACGGGAATACTGACCAAAACAGGTGATACGCCCAAAATGGTCTACGTATTTAAACGCAAGTGCACGTGCCGTGTCAAGTAATAAAAAGTGAGTATGTATCGTTTCCACGGAGAGGTGATTGGTTTAGTGATTGCAAATACTAGTTAGGCCTTTTCCTTAAATCCAAGTAACACAAAATATGTGATTTTCTTAAATTACTAAAAGTAAGAATACAGATTTCTAAATAAAACTACTACGAATCTTAGAAATAAATCTTTTCTTATCAAGGGAGAGATATAATCTTATATTATGATTTCCTAGGTTTAGTATGACGGATAAGTAAATGTATCGTTGTGAAAATGTGTAGTGAGCATGTCTTGCAACGATCTTAAAATAGAGAACCGTATCTCTCGATATCGGCAATCCCTAGTTCTATATTTCCCCTCGGGTGAAATAAGAACCGCTCAAAGAACAAAGACCTAAGTTGCTAACACCAAGAGGAAGTCTTCTTCTCTCTTCAAATGCTATATCAAAATTATGATATACTACCGCAACTCATCTCTCAATTTATGAAGCGTAGCATAAAAGCGAAACATTGGCCAAACATTTTAGAAATAAAGATCATAAGATTGATAAAGAACATTCACCAAAAATCCTCAACAAAATAAACTAGAAAATATCCATCAAACACAACCTAGTACTCTCACAATACAAGATTAAGGAAGAATTAGTTCATGGTGTTTGAGAAATCGTTGCAGGAATTTCTTTCTAGAGTCGCTTCTTCGATCCGTACGAAGATCTACTTCTTCTTCCTCTTATCGTCGCTCTTCAATGGAGTTTTTCTTCCCAAGCCAACCCTAGATGATGTTCTCCTCTTAGATCTGAAATTAATGATGAATAAAAAATCATTTAGTCAGTTTTTGGCATTAAAAACGTCCATCCTCCTAAAGAGACACATCCTTCCATAATTTAAAATGGCGGCAATTCAAATTTAAAATTTTGAATTTCGGACAGACACATGTTGCAGTTTCAGAATTTGATGTTGCAGTAACTGGTCCAGGCCGAAAATAATAATTCTGCATTACACTTCCAAGTTGATTTCTTCGACAAATCTTGCATAAAAACCATGGAATAAGACCAACTTAGTACCATAATCATTAAAACAATAATTAATCATATTTTATTACCATTTAGGCCCCTTTTTATTAATTATGAGGTAGAAATCTTAGGTAAAGATAACTTCATTTGAGAAGTTATCACACCTCCACACTTAAATTCTTGCTAGTCCCTAGCAAGGACAAGTTCACAATAATAACCTAGGTAAAGAACAATATACAGTACATGATTCAATGATACTTTAAATTTTTGTTTGTCTTGAAAAACCAAATAATCGAGGCACACTCAAAAGGTTTGCTTTACTTAAAATGATAGGTTTGACAATCAATAGAAATCCAACCATTCACAAATCCATTAGTAAGATGGTGGATTAGAGCTCAAATAAACATCATAGTGTGATGTGCGGTTTTCTGAAAACAAATAATGTACTTTCATGCAATCCTTCCTTTTGAACCCCCCTCATCTACAGGTAATGATAAGCATATACTAAGCAATTGATTTCGCCTCCACATGAGTTAGTAATTCCAATGAAAGTTGGATATGTTCAAGCTTGGCTCGGCGTTTAAGAATACTTTGATAATGGGATGGCGCTCCCTAGTTACTAATCTTAATGGTTCGCCATATTGTGGTGTTTGTCACATTTTTCTAAGACTCTTCATAGTAGGAATCTTTCCAAATATAAGTGCACATACCTAGGCCACATGTCACTACGATATTTCTTTTTTTTAATTTTTTTTTATATCATCACAGTTGGGATCATTCCAAGTATGTATTCGCATATTCAGGCCACATATCACTATGACTTTTCTTTTGTTTACCCCTTTTTTTTCATAGTTGGGATCATTCTAAGTATGTGTACATATATTCAGGCCGCATATCACTATGAAAGTTTTATGTTGTTTGCAACACTCACAATAGGCTACTTCTTAAGACACAACCAGTGGGGACATGGAATTTAGTCATGAAATGATGTGTATCAAATGGTTCAAGCTCAATTAATGGCGTGAATGATCAACAAGGACAAACTAATTATCCTCATGTTTTGGTG
This sequence comes from Platanthera zijinensis, assembly GCA_039513925.1. Lineage (NCBI taxonomy): Eukaryota > Viridiplantae > Streptophyta > Magnoliopsida > Asparagales > Orchidaceae > Platanthera > Platanthera zijinensis. The sequence goes on from CM077092.1 coordinate 6,102,950, forward strand.
TAAATCATTTACTTCGCTCTTACTCATCACTCCCCCATTGGATTTGGAGGACAATATAGGAAAGCATGCAATGGAAGTACACAAAAATTTTAGTGCACGAAAAAATTTCCTTAAATGAGCTCAGTCAAACCAACATCCTTATAGCTTCAAATTCATTAGTTGGGATCTTAAGATTGACATGCCCTACCGATCATTGAATAAATTTCGAGTAACTCATAGATTAATCATAAGTTAGTATCATTGAATCAAAGTAGACCTTACCCAGTGTATAAGGGCTACACCCCTCCACACTTAGAGCGTTGCTAGGTCCTAGCAACTCTACTTCTAGAGCACTAGTTATGCAAATACTAACACCCCTCCACACTTAAAGCGTTGCTAGAATTAATGACTTTATCAAATGAGTATACAGATATCAGGAGTAAGGCAGTTGAAAGTAAATAACTCCCCTGAAGAAGTGAAGACGTGTGCAGAGTGATCCACATGTTCGCAAGATACCTAACCCTTCCAAAAATGTGTCTCTCAATTTGTGTAAGGAGCTTTGTTTGTGAACACAATCGCATTACCTGCACTTGAAGACTACGAGGGATTATATCAAGATAATTACTTATTGAATAATAGAAGCAAGCATACAGAGATGTAGATCAGTATAACCATTCATAGAACATACTAGGAATAATAATAATAATCCGGGACAAAACATTCCACCCAATAGTATAATCACAGTGTATCAGTAAGGAACAAAACCACTTCCATAGTAACATGTCAGCATATCTACTTCAAAACCATGCTTCTATACAACAACAAAAGCACCTCATATAATCATATTGGGGTGTATATGCCAAAACAATGCTTCCATATACCCACAAAAGTTTCACAGTGCATGAGAGAAGCAAAATATAAGTTGTCTAAAATATAAACTGTCCAAAACTATAAACTATAAGCCAAACCAGCATGCACTGTCCAAAACTATAAACTGTCCAAAACATAATTCAACCAAAACATAAATTATAAGCCATAAGCTATAAGCCAAATCAAAATAGATCAGGAATGTCTATTCGGCATCTCCATCTGCATCGTCGGCACCATCTGCATCATCGTCTTCCTCATCTTCAGCAGCTTCACCTTCCTCATCAGCACCGTCTTCCTCATCTTCAGCATCGTCGTCCTCATCTTCAGCAGCTTCACCTTCCTCATCAGCACCGTTGTCCTCATCACCTTCTTCATCATCCTCAGCATCACCTTCTTCCTCTTCGGTTCTACGAATGCGAGGATCCACACGAATACAGTCGGAGTTAAGCAAAAAAGCCTTCTTTATCGAACTACTTCCTCATTCTCAACTTGGAGTGTGGCCTAGGGAGCTTAGCTTTTTCCAATAAACTGTATAGAATAGCCCTTTGATCATCTAATTCCTCCTGCACATACAGGTGGTGACATCTCAAGTAAGCCTTCATATATTGCATCTCCTCCATCAGAGCATCGGGATCACCGCCTCCATCTTCTTGTTGAATTTCAATGTTTATAGGTTTTTCTTTTCGTGCCTTAGAAGACTGCACTGTGGGAGTATCATTAGAAACCTTTATGCACACCTCAATCACTTTTTTTGTTATATGACCCTTTAACTTCCTTACCACATCATCTTCCTCTTCCGGCACTCCACCCGCACGACACAGATCAGTGATAAGAACTGGAAACCATAGTTGTTTAGGGCTTTTTTCACGTATCTTCTCCTTAAGCCTATACGCGATGACATTCCCCACATTAAACCTTATGCCTTTGAGTATACAATATAGGATAGTAACTTTGTGGATAGGCACGTTGTTGAGATGCTTCGTTAGAAGTATTGTGGCATTGATGAATAGGAGCCAAACTTTGCCCTGTTAGTTAAGCACGTTGCTTTCAGGCACTTGGATGCCACGTTTGTCCATACCATACCTGACGGGATGCAAACTACTTCTGCTAATTCTTGTGGGGTGACCTTTGCGAGGACCGTAGTGTAATCAACTTGATCATGGTCATCCAATGCAAACAATTCAGAACTTCGCTCAGCCGTAAACACGACCTCCTTCCCTCTCACAATGGCCGTCTCATCTTCCGCTGATACGGCATTTGCGTAGAACTCGTAGACGAGGGAAAGGTCAGCTTCAGTTCTTGGGTGGCAGAAATATTCCCAGTGTGGGGCACATATCTGATTGGCGTAAGCTAGATTCCACGCCCTCTTGTCCATTTGAAATCCTCACTCCATGATGAATGGAGTGGTTCTCAACTCCTTAAACCTCAAATCTGCCTCTTCGCTTTGGAATTTTATACCTTTCCTATTGATTGACTTCTCCTTTCTCTGTTTCTTCCTCTTGAAACCCTTATCTAGAACATACGTTCAACATATATGTGCTACTAAGCATAGATTCGAATGAATATACGTCGATAGCTACATGGGTATGCATTAGGTTTAACTGAAGAGCCCTTAGCAATCTTCTCCGGCGCATCCACCGTCGTCTTCCGCCGCCACTCTCTTATGGCATTTGCACACACTGGAGCCTCTCTTTGGCTCGACCTAGAGGTCGGTGTCCACCGAACTTGGAATGGCGTCGCTACAGGTTTCCGCCGTCGGCGCTTAAGCAGAAGCGAATCGAAGAATCGCCGCCGACACTCTTCCGCTCGACGACTGCGTCGACCTAGGCCGGGCTGGAGTAAGAAGTCAGGATGGGGTAGATTTTAGGCGAGGGGTTTTTATTATTATTATTTATATTAAATTAGGGCCTTTGATTAGTAATGTAATTTATGGTTTAGCCTTTTCCTAATCCTGGTTAATTAACGTAACCGCCGGATTTTGACTGGAAATGAAACGTTTCCGTAGACCGTCCATAGCGGTTCACCCAAACCGGCGCCGGTTCACCGCCTGGCAGCTTTCAAACTAAGCAAACCGAGAACGAAAAATGACAACCTCATTTTTTGTTGTTGTAATAACCTGCTGAACCGGCGGTTCAGTCAAACCGGGCACCGGTTCAGTCAAACCGGGCACCGGTTCAGTCAAACCGGGCACCGGTTCGCCTTCCAGTGCAAATCAGCCTTAAGCAAATAGCAAACAGAAAATGGCAACATCCCATTTACGATGTTGTAATAAATTGCTGAACCAGCTATATGGCGGTTCAGTTAGACCGGTTCCTGGTTCAGCCCCCAAGCATAATGACGTCTGTCCAGGCAGGGAATGGAAAATGACAACATCGCATTTGCGCTGTTGCAACACCCTGTTTTTCTCAAATGGCCGAATATTATTTTTATTTAATTTTTTATTTTTCTACAATTTCATGCTCATTCAGCAGCTTTCTTCCATTCTAAGCTTAAAGCAACAAAAACAACTAAATTATGAAAATTGATTTTTTTTTTCTTAAAAACAAAACTCAAACATGCATATATATATATATATATATATATATATATATATATATATATATATATATATATATATATATATATATATATATACTAAGATCTGATGGGTTGCCTCCCACCAAGCGCCTGATTTATGAGTCCCGACAGGACTTCGCTTGATTAGACAAGCTCAACCCGAGACACTACTCGATCCACGTCGTCTCCCAGATATAACTTCAGTCTCTCACAATTTACCTTGAATTCGGTTTCGTCATTCTCATTGAAAATAGTCACAGCTCCATAAGGGTGCACGATTTTAACCTTGAATGGTCCCGACCAGCGTGACTTGAGCTTTCCGGGGAACAATTTCAAGCGAGAGTTGAATAAAAGAACAAGTTATCCCGGCTCAAAGTGTTTCTCATTCATGCGTTGATCATGCCATCGTTTCGTGCGCTCTTTGTAAATTCTCGAGTTCTCATACGCTTGCATTCTAATCTCCTCTAGTTCATTCAATTGCAAAAGCCACTTCTTACCGGCGTCATGGAAATCGTAATTAATTTTCTTGATTGCCCAAAATGCTCGGTGTTCTAATTCTAGAGGTAGATGACAAGACTTCCCATAAACCATCCGGTACGGGGTTAGTCCAATGGGAGTTTTGAAAGCAGCGTGATACGCCCACAATGCATAAACAAGCTTTTGTGACCAGTCTCTACGGCTGATGCTCACTGTCTTTTCTAAAATTTTCTTAATCACCTTATTGGATACTTCCGCTAACCCATTCGTCTAGGGATGATATGCTAATGCGACTTTATGAGTTATCCCAAATTTATTTAGTAACGCGGTGAACTAATTATTGCATAAATGACTTCCGTCGTCACTAAGGATTGTCCTCGGGATTCTGAATCGACGTAATATATGGTGTCTTAAGAAATTAAGGACTACCTTCACATCATTCCTGGGCGTCACAATTGCTTCCACCCATTTAGATACGTAGTCCACAGCCAATAATATGAATAAATTACCATTCGAATTCACGAACGACCCCATGAAATCTATACCCCATACATCGAATAATTCGACTTCCAACATTATATTCATGGGCATCCCATCGTTCTTATGTATATTCTCGCTCCGTTGGCATCTATCGCATTATTTTACAAATACGTTGGCGTCCCTAAATAAGTTAGGCCAATAGAATCCAGCCTCAAGCACCTTCATGGCTGTCCTTGTTCCCTTGAAATGACCTCCGTAAGGGGAGCTATGACATTTTTCTAGTATCGCTCTCATCTCCTCCTCGGGTATGCATCTCCGTACAATTCCGTCAGCACCAACCTTGAACAACAAGGGATCATCCCACATGTAAGACTTTACCTGATGTAAAAATCGCTTCTTTTGTTGGTAGGATAGTTCAGGTGGCAAAATATTGCTTGTTAAATAGTTTACAAAGTCCGCATACCAAGGTGCAGGGCTTTCAGCTATGGCCAACAACCACTCATCAGGGAATTTCTCATCGATCGCATTAGGTACTGATTGGGTAGTGTTCTCAATCCGGGATAGATGGTCTGCAACCGGATTTTCCGTTCCTTTTCTATCTCTGATCTCCACATCAAACTCTTGCAATAAGAGTACCCACCGGATCAGTCAAGGTTTCGCATCTCGTTTCTCCATAAGATAACGAATTACGGCATGATCCGTGTAAACAATGACCCTTGTACATAGGAGATATGACCTATATTTCTCAAACGCATAGACTACTGCTAGCAACTCTTTTTCTGTGGTGGTGTAATTAACTTGAGCGTCCACCAATGTTTTGCTAGCATAGGCAATAGTGCGGAAGACCTTCTCTCTCACCTGCCCTAAGACTACTCCCACCGCATAATCACTCGTGTCACACATCAACACAAATGGTTCTTCCCAATTGGGAGTCACCACAATAGGAGCCGAGATTAACCTATTCTTTAATTCGTCAAAGGCAAGTACACAAGCGTCGTCGAAATGAAAATTTACGTCTTTTTCTAAAAGACCACTTAACGGTTTCGCTATCTTCGCAAAGTCTTTAATAAATCTCCTATAGAACTCAGCATGCCCTAGGAAACTTTGCAGCATTTTAACATTTTTAGGTGGTGGTAGCTTTTCAATTACATTAATTTTAGCCCTGTCCACTCCTAGGCCATTGTTGGAGTATGAGACCGGGCGGACTAGCGATTTGAGCCTGGCGGGTTGTAGACCGCGCGGTCTGGCGGTTACTCTCCAGCGGTTTGATATCCAGGCTGTTGTTGTTTGTGGTCTGGCGGTTTATCTCCGGTGGCTTGGAATCCGGGCAGTCTAGCGGTCTCCTACCGCATCTCTCTCTTGCTTCTGGTGTTGCCGAGCGGTTAGAACATTGTCTAACTGCACGGCCTGTTCCGGTCTGTTGTTCTAGCCGCCCAGATGTGTTGTATAGCTTTAGTCCCACATTGATAGTTTGTACTATATCCTCTCTCCTCCATTCTATAAAAGGGAGGTCATACCTTTGTAAATGATATCTTTTTGGATAATTAAAATTTCAATTATTCAAAGTTCGGCTTGTTTTCTAGTCGTCTGTTCGCTCCTTTAGTCGTTTGTTCGCTACTTCTCACATGGTATCAGAGGACTCGATCTTATCCTCCTGATTTTGTCCGCCCTGTCCACACGGCTTTCCTCTTCCTCTTGCGACTTGTTCTTGCGGCTTGTCTCTTCCTCCTGCTTGCGCCCTGTCCGCGCGGCCTTCTTTTTCCTGCCTTTCAGTCGCCGCGACCTGTTACTTTGTTCACCGCGACCTGCTGCCTTATTCACCTTGTTTGTTTCTCCCTTCTGTTCGCGCAGGCTATCTTCAAGCCGTTCGACTTCTTTCCCTTCTTGGATCTGCGGCTTGGTCGTGGCTTCTCTGGCCGCTAGTGTCTGACATCGTGACCGCTGCAGCTCTTCTTCTTCCTATCCGTGCAGCTTGTATTCTAACCGCGCGGCTTCTCATTGATTTCTCCTATGGACCTTTCTGAAACCTCAACTACCACCACTCCTATCGCCACTCTTACTCCGCCTCCTACTCCCTCTGGAAACCTTGGAACGGTTTCTAAACTTGTTGGCTCCAACTATCCGGATTGGAGCGTTTCTTTCACCTTTCTCCTTCGCTCTCAGTGCAAACGTCATCACCTCACAGATGACCCTCCTCCTCCAGACTCTGATCAATTTGATGACTGGGATGTCAGTGATGCGCTTGTCCGCACTTGGTTGGCTAACAGCTTCTCCGATGATTGCCTTCCTGTCATACGCCATGATGAGACGGTCAAGACCGCATGGCTTCACCTTGTTGCTCTCTACTCGAAGGGGGACCAGACATCCCGCATTTATACTCTCTATGCGGATCTCTTCGCTCGCCCTTCCATGTCTCCTGCTGCGGCTTATCAGTAAGTTCAGGCCCTTGGCGCCGAAATCCTCCATAATCGCCCTTTCTCCGCGGACTTGGCCGAGCAGCACAAACACTTCCAGGAACTCCTGGTTGTTTGTTATCTTCTACGGCTCCCTGAGTCTTTTGATATGATCCGCCAACAGATCTTGGGAGAAGCAGAGTCTCCCACCTTGGATGCCACCGCGGCTCGCATCGCCGATGTTACTTAACTGCTCCAGCGTCCTCTGTTGTCCTCCCCTCCTCTACAGGACTCCTATGCTCACCAAGTTCAGCGGGGTGGCAATAGTGGCCACAGCCAGTCTGGCACGCACGGTCCGTCAAGGTTCATCTGCTCTCACTGTGGTCGTACCGGCCACTCTGTTGACCGCTGCTGGCAGAAACATCCTCATCTTCGTCCCTCCGATGATACTTCTTCCTCAACCTCTGCCTCATCTCGGCCATCTGCTTCTGTGTCCACGACCTCAGGTAGTGCACACGTCGTTACCCAAGGTAAATGGCTGATTGACTCTTGTGCTACAAATCACATGACCGGAAACCCTCACTGCTTCTCGCTCCTAGAAACGCATGATCGGTTACCCTCTGTTCTTGCTGTGGATGGTTCGCCTTCCCCGGTTCACGGAACGGGCATGGTTCAAGTCACCCCATCGCTTCGCTTAGCGGACACTCTCTATGTCCCGAAGTTCCCTTGCAATTTGCTATCAGTTACTACTTTATGCAAGCAACTTCAGTGCTCCGTATTATTTACTCCTACTTCTTGTTGTTTTCAGGAACCGATGACCCAACGGACGATTGCTACTGGGACTGAGAGCGGCGGCCTCTACTTCCTCGATAATGTGTCTGCTCTGTCCGCCTTCTCTTCCTCATCTACCGATCTGCTTCAATGACATCTTCGCCTTGGACATCCTCCTCCTCGGATTCTTCGTCAGCTTCTTCCACACTTACCTCAGACCAGTCCTCCGCTCAACTGTGATGCGTGTCAGCTTGGCAAACATCACCGCTCCTCCTTCACGCCGAAGCAAGGTCGTGGTTCCTCCCGCCCTTTTGGTCTCATTCATTCTGATGTCTGGGGTCCTGTTCCTACTCTCACCGTTGGTCGGGGTAGTTCTTACTTTGTAACTTTTATTGATGATTTCTCTAGATGTACCTGGGTGTATCTATTAAAAGATCGCTCTGAACTCTTATCTGTATGGCAATCCTTTTATAATATGATTAAAACTCAGTTTGTTATTTATATTAAAGTACTACGCTCTGATAATGCTAAAGAATATCTCAGTCATGAGTTTTCGTCTTTTTGTATGCAACATGGTCTTATTCATCAGACCAGCTGAGTTTTCGTCTTTTTGGGATACTCGACCACTCAAAAAGGCTATTGTTGATTTGACCCCGTTCTGCGTAAACAGTTTGTTTCCGCGGACGTCACCTTCTTCGAAAATGCATCCTACTTTTCTTCTCAATCCCCGCTTCCTCCTGCTGCCTCTGACTCTCCACCATCTCTCTGTGTTCCTTCCACGCATATCGACGTCTCTCCTCCTATATCATCTCCTCCTCTGTCTCCTCCTCTCTCTATTATACCCCCTCCTTCTTCTCCACAGCCGTCTCTCTTTAGTCCCGGGCCAGCTTTCTCCGCCACGGATGCTCCGGTCCCTGAGGCACGAGACGACCTGGATCTTCCCATTTCTCTTCGCAAAGGGGTGCGGGCGTGTACCCAACACTCGCTTGCGGCTGTTGTTTCCTATAATCGGCTTACTCCTTCTCGCAGGTGCTTTGTTTTGGCTATCTCGGCTATTACCACTCTCTGCACTTACCCGGAGGCTCTTGTTATTCCTCATTGGAAATCTGCCATGGATGAGGAAATCGCCACTCTTACTGAAAGGGGTACCAGGACCCTTGTTCCTCCACCGGTAGGTACTGATGTGGTTGGCTGCCGCTGGGTGTTCGTTGTGAAGTTTCGCCCAGAAGGCACTGTGGATCGTTATAAAGCCCGGCTGGTGTCCAAAGGCTTTACTCAGACTTATGGAGGTCACTATTTTGATACTTTCTCCCCGGTTGCTCGCCTCAGCATCATCCGGGTTCTTCTTTCTGTGGCTGTCAACAGGGAGTGGGATATTTCCCAGCTTGATGTCAAGAATTCTTTTCTCTATTGGGATATTTAGGAGGACGTCTACATGGAGCAACCTCATGGGTATGCTGCTCAGGGGGAGACACGAGTATGCCAGTTGAAGAAGGCCATCTACGGCCTAAAACAGAGCCCTCGGGCATGGTTTGATAAGTTTAGCGGCATTGTGGCTGTCATTGGCTTTACAAGAAGTTCGGCCGATCACTCATCGTTTATTCGCAAAACCGCATCGGGCCTTGTGGTTTTGGCGGTGTATGTGGATGATATTCTTCTTACCGGCGATGACCAGGCTGGGGTGGACTTGACAAAGAAACACCTCCGTCAACACCTAGTCACGAAGGATATGGGCTCCCCGAAATATTTTTTGGGGATAGAAATCTCTCGAAAGCCCGACTCGTTGGTTCTCTCCCAGCGGAAGTATGCTCTTGATCTTCTACAAGAGGCGGGATTGACCGGTGCCAAACCGGCCCGGTATCCCATGGCCACTAGAGAGGACAAAACATGGACAGATGACTCACCTCTTATATCCGATGCAACGAGGTATAGACGTCTGGTGGGTAAACTCATTTATCTCACGGTGACCAGACCCTACATCGCTTATGCTATAGGCAAGGTCAGTCAGTTCATGCAAGCTCCTAGGGAATGTCATCTTCAGTAGGCCTTGAAGATACTAGAGTATGTCAAAGCAGCACCAGGAAAAGGGCTACTCTTTTAGAAGCATGGTCATCTGAGAGTTGAAGCCTACTCAGACTCAAACTATGCGGATGATAAAGGTGACCGTAAATCTACATCAGGTTATTGCACATTTGTTGGAGGTAATCTTGTGAGCTGGAAGAGCAAGAAGCAGTCTATTATCTCAAGGTCCAGTGCAGAAGCCGAATACCGGAGTATGACGTCAACCACGTGTGAGTTAAAATAGTTGTGGGCTCTCATATTTGACCTAGGAGAGGTCTACGACTATCCTCTGCCTATGTTCTGTGACAACAAGGCCGCTATATATATCCAAAAATCCAGTCTTCCATGAGAGAACGAAATATATAGAAGTCGACTGCCATTTCATCCGAGAAGAGGTCTTGAAGAGACAGATTTGCACTTCGTTCGTCACCTCCGACAAAGAGTTGGCAGATATCTTCACCAAGCCGGTTTCTACTTCCTTCTTCCACATTTGTGACAACCTGGGCATGATTGATATCTATGCTCCAGCTTGAGGGGGAGTGTTGGAGTATGAGACCGGGCGATCTGGCGGTTTGAGCCTGGCGGGTTGTAGACCGCGCGGTCTGGCGGTTACTCTCCAGCGGTTTGATATCCAGGCTATTGTTGTTTGTGGTCCGGCGGTCTGGCAGTTTATCTCCAGCAGCTTGGAATCCGGGCGGTCTAGCGGTCTCCTACCGCATCTCTCTCTCTTGCTTCTGGTGTTGTCGAGCGGTTAGAACATTGTCTAACCGCACGGCCTGTTCTGGTCTGTTGTTCTAGCCGCCCAGATGTGTTGTATAGCTTTAGTCCCACATTTTTAGTTTGTACTCTATCCTCTCTCCTCCATTCTATAAAAGGGAGGTCATACCTTTGTAAATGATATCTTTTTGGATAATAAAAATTTCAATTATTCAAAGTTCGGCTTGTTTTCTAGTCGTCTGTTGGCTCCTTTAGTCGTTTGTTCGCTACTTATCACAGCCATTCCTAGACACATGGTGTCCAAGTACTATTCCTTCCCTAACCATGAAATGACATTTTTCCCAGTTAAGCACCAGGTTAGTTTCTACGCACCTAACTAGGACTTTCTCCAAGCACTCTAAACATTCTTCAAATGTTTTTTCAAAGATGGAAAAGTCATCCATAAAGATCTCAATGCCGTGTTCCATAATATTAGAAAATATTGCGATCATGCATCGTTGGAACATAGACGGGGCATTACACAGACCGAAGGGCATCCTCCTAAACGCAAAGGTTCCATAAGGACAGGTAAAGGTCGTCTTTTCCTGATCTTCTGGGTCTACAATGATCTGATTGTAGCCTGAGTATCCATCTAAAAAACAGAAAAAATCATTCCCCGCTAATTTATCTAAGACTTGATCAATGAAGGGTAAGGGAAAATGGTCTTTTCTCGGGGCCTTATTAAGCTTCTGATAATCCATACAGATTCGCCACCCGGTGATCGTTCTAGTGGAAATCATCTCATTCTTTTCATTTCTTACTACCGGCAGTCCTCCCTTCTTGGGGACACACTGCACCGGTGATACCCAAGGGCTATCTGAAATGGGATATACTATACCGGCATCTAACCATTTAATAATCTCTTTCTTCACCACCTCTTTCATTGGTGGATTCAGACGACGCTGGGGCTCTATAGATCCTGTACAAGATTCTTCCAAAAGAATCTTGTGCATGCACAATGATGGACTTATGCCTCGAATATCAGCAATAGTCCACCCTATAGCCAACTTATATTGCTTTAGTAGTTCAATCAGTTTTTGATGTTGATTAGGGTGTAATTTTGAGTTGACAATGACTGGTAGAGTGTTATTCTCTCCTAGATACTCATAAATAAGATGTTCGGGTAGAGGCTTTAATTCCAGTGTCGGTGGATCAAGGATAGAAGGTTTGACCGCTAAATACTTATCCGACATCTCAAGTGGTTCCGATTTCCTAAGCATAGTGGCTTGCTTTTCAAAAACTTGTAAAACGTCAAGAGTTTCATCCTCATCATCAGTTAACTCATCATGAGTCAAAAATCAGTTTAAGATTTCATTTTGATTCTCAAACTTACTCTTTGCATTAAACTCAAAAACCGATATACTATGCACTTCTTCCATATTATCTTCCTCTCTATGGGGAAATCTCATGGCTTTTAGAAGGTTAAACGTTACATGCTCATCATTCACCCTCATAGTCAATTCACCTTTTTGAACGTCAATCAAGGTTCTCCCAGTCACTAAGAATGGTCTTCCGACAATAATGGGGACCTTTCTATCCTCCTCCATATCTAATATCACAAAATCTGCGAGGAAAATAAATTTGTCCACCTTTACCAACACGTCCTCAACTATCCCCTTCGGAAATGTTAGGGTCCTATCGGCCAACTGCAAGGTTATGGAAGTCTTGGAGATTTCTCCCAAACCTAGCTTCCTATATATCGATAACGGCATTAAGTTAATGCTCGCCCCTAGGTCACATAATGTCTTGCCCTTGAATTTGTATCCTATGGAACATGGAATAGTGAAGCTCCCTGGATCTTTCAACTTGGGTGGGAGTCTTTTTTGGAGAATGGCGCTGCACTCTTGAGTGAGTGTCACCGTCTCATTCGTTCCAAATCTTCTTTTCTTCGATAGGATATCCTTCATGAATTTCACGTAGCTTGGCATCTGTTCCAACGCTTCCGTGAAAGGGATATTGATTTGCAATTTCTTAAATATCTCCATAAACTTTTGGAATTGGTGGTCTAATTTACTTTTACTTAACCGTTGAGGGAATGGTGGTGGTGGATAGACTATCGCACCACTCTTCTTGTCTGAACTTTCAACGGTCAACTCATGTGTCTTTTCTCCTAACTCCTCCACTCTTTCGCTAACATTCTCTTCTTGTATTAACTCCTCATTAGGCATCTCAGGACTAACCCCCTCCAACTCATTTCCGGCCTTCATTATTCATCCCAAATTTTTCTTTCTCCGGTGCTCCCACCAACTCCTTTCCATTCCTCAAAGTGACCGCCTTACAATGTGGATTGTCTCCCTTTGGATTTGTAACGGTGTCTGATGGGAGTGTTCCTTGGGGTCTCAGGTTTATAGCACTCACAATTTGTCCTAACTATGTTTCGATTACCCTCAAGGAACCCTCTAGACTAAGAATGTGAGCGTCACTCTTTTGGATTGATTCTACAATCACCTCTTCAGAGTATTTTCTTGAAGCTCCGTGTTGATTATAGTTGTTGTTATGAGGTGGATTCAGGTGTGGGTTTGAACTAAATCTGGGTGGGTGTGCCAAACCGGTGTTGTTCTTCCACGAGAAGTTAGGGTGATTTCGCACTTCGGGATTATAATGATTAGAAAATGTGTTGTTGTTATTATAATTGTGATGATGATTGTTATTGTTATACCTCGGTTGTCCCCCTATGTAGTTAATCTTCTCGTTATGACCAACAAGTTATTCTACCGTAAGAGATGGGTTCATGGGAATCGAAGAGGAGACCATGCTATTAACCTGAGGGTGTGTTTGGGCTTGATTTATGGTCAATGCATCTAATCTCTTATTCATAGCGTTGAATTGCGCCGACATTTGTGCGACGAACGAGGTTAACTGATCTACTTGGTAATTAAAGACCACCTACAGAAGAAGAAGAAGAAGGAGCATGTCGATCGAACGACTGATAATTATTTGAAGATAAATCTTCAAGGATAGCGTATGCATCCTCGGGGTACTTGTTCATGAGAGATCCCCCTGCAACTCCATCTACTTGGATCATCGTAGATGTCTGGAGGCCATTATAAAACGTCCACACTTGTTGGTGCATCTGCAAACCATGGTGAGGACACTTCGGTAAGAGTTCTTTAAACCGCTCTTATGCGTCATACAACGTTTCCCCATTCCCTTGCATAAACGTACTAATGTCTCTCATTAGTTTTGCTGTTTTTGCGGGTGGGAAGTACTTGGCTAAGAATAAGTCAACCACTTGCATCCAAGTGGTGAGACCGTGTTGGGAATCAAGCCACTCCTTCGCTCTACCCGATAGAGAGAATAGAAATATGCAGAGTTTAATCGCTTCATCCGACGCGCCGTTAATCTTGAATGTGTCGCGCACATCCATGAACGTTCGTAAATGGGAGTTTGGGTCCTCATGATTCAGTCCAATGAATTGTTTCTGTTGCACGATGTTCACAGCCATAGAGTCAATCTTGAAGTTATTGGCTTCAATGGCATGCTTGATAATGCTATATTGCAGTCCCCCCTATAAGGCATATTGTACTCGCGACAGGTTCTCCTAATTTCAGCAGGTTGTCCATTCTGTTCAACCCGACCCTCTTGACCTAAGCCTTCCTGATCAACTTCATTAGGAGCATTATGATTATCAGGATTCATTGTTATCACGTTATTATTTCCTAATCGTAACGTTCTCCTATTCTGTCTACACGTCCTTTCGATCTCTAGGTTTAAAGGTAGTAATTCAGGTGATCGATATCTGGACATAAAATAACACACCAATAATTGATAATTACTAATGAATAACCAAACAAAACAACCACACAACAAAGCAACAATAATAGTAAAAATTAATAATGACAAAAATAAAAACTTGATCTCTAATTACTAGGGATTTACTAATATTGCAAGGATGGAACACTAAACTTTTCGCACCTCCCCGGCAACGGCGCCAAAAACTTAATACGCCCAAAATGGTCTACGTATTTAAACCCAAGTGCACGTGTCGTATCAAGTAATAAAAAGTGAGTAAGTATCGTTTCCACAGAGAGGTGATTGGTTTAGTGATTGCAAATACTAGTTAGGTATTTTCCTTAAATCCAAGTAACACAAAATATGTGATTTTCTTAAATTACTAAAAGTAAGAATGCAGATTTCTAAATAAAACTACTACGAATCTTAGGAACAAAACTTTTCTTATCAAGGGAGAGATATAATCTTATATTATGATTTCCTAGGTTTAGTATGACGGATAAGTGAATGTATCGTTGTGAAAATGCGTGGTGAGCGTATCTTGCAACAATCTTAAAATAGAAAACAATATCTCTCGATATCGGCAATCCCTAGTTCTATATTTTCCCTCGGGTGAAATAAGAACCGCTCAAAGAACAAAGACCTAAGTTGCTAACACCAAGAGAAAGTCTCATTCTCTCTTCAAATGCTATATCAAAATTATGATATACTACCGCAACTCCTCTCTCGATTTATGAAGCGTAGCATAAAAGTGAAACATTGGTCAAATATTTCAGAAATAAAGATCATAATATTAATAAAGAACATTCACCAAAAATCCTCAACAAAATAAACTAGAAAATATCCATCAAACACAATCTAGTACTTTCATAATACAAGATTAAGGAAGAATTAGTTCATGGTGTTGGAGGAATCACTCAAAATATTGAAATAGATCTTACAAAACATAGCGGTTCACGCTTAATCGCTGCAGGAATTTCTTCCTAGAGTCGCTTCTTCGATTCGTACGAAGATCTCCTTCTTCTTCCTCTTGTCTTCGCTCTTCAATGGAGTTTTTCTTCCCAAGCCAACCCTAGATGGTGCTCTCCTCTTAGATACGAAATTAATGATGAATAAAAAATCATTTAGTCAGTTTTTGGCATTAAAAACGTTCATCCTCCTGAAGAGACGCATCCTTCCATAATTAAAAATGGCGGCAATTCAAATTTAAAATTTTGAATTTCGGACAAACACATGTTGCAGTTTCAGAATTGGATGTTGCAGTAACTGGTCCAGGCCGAAAATAATAATTCTGCATTACACTTCCAAGTTGATTTCTTCGACGAATCTTGCATAAAAACCATGGAATAAGACCAACTTAGTACCATAATCATTAAAACAATAATTAATCATATTTTATTACCATTTAGGCCCCTTTTTATTAATTATGAGGTAGAAATATTAGGTAAAGATAACTTCATTTGAGAAGTTATCAACAGGCTTGGGCTTCTTAGCCTCTAGTAGAGTGAAGAACAACTCTGCACCCTCATGAACTGCTTTAACTACTTGGAGAGCAGACATCAGCGTCTTGCTCGATCCCTTCATACCAGAGAAAGTAGTTTCATGACCTGTATTCAGACCCAGTTTGACCGTATTTAGACTACCATCGATGTATGCACGTTGCTCCGAGAATCAATCCATGTCAAAGATCACGTCAAACTCTATTATCGGCAGTAGTGACGCTTCCAATTCAAACTCTTGACTTTCTATCAACACCTTAATGCAACATACTCTATCTGCACGTATAGAACACCTGTTAGGCAGCAGCACATCCAGTCTATCCTTCTCCATGGAGGAAGGCACTCTGATACGCATTGTGAAATATTCAGACATAAAAGAGTGTGAAGCTCATGTATCAAACAGTGCTCTCGTCGGACAGTCCAAGATTAAGACAAAGCATGTATCCACATCGCCTTGCTTGATGCCCTCCTGCTGGCCCAGGTTGTAGAATCTGGGTTGGACTACAGCATGATGGAACGTGGTTGACTCCACCATTTTCCCTTTCTCAGCATAAGATGCTCCTGCCTTCTTCTTTGTCTTGTCACTCCAGCAATTGCAGGCTATATGTCCCGACTTGCCACAATTATAATAATGGATTGGGCCTTTTGCCCAGACGTTGCCCCAGAGGGAGCAAATGAAGAAGCCGGTCCAGTAAATCTAGGCTTCTTGTTCCACTTTCGGTTCCCAGACTTCAATGAATTCGATACCTTAAACTTTGTCCTCTTTAGCACCGAGTTATTTTTATTTTGCGTGCGCTTCATGTCTTACTCCAGAGATCGAGTTGTATTGACCAGGGTCAGAAAGCCCCGCATCATTGAACCTGAGAACAATGACCTCAGATCGTCATGCAATCCTTCATAGAACTGGTTGGTCTTGTGTTCCTCATCAGCAAAGGTAGAGCCTGCATATCGCCCTAACCTCGTGAACTCGTGTAAGTAGTCGTCCACACTACTCTCACGCTGAGTTAATCTCTAAAACTAGTTCTCCATAGCAATTTTCGGCACTGACGGGATATACTACACCAGAAACAATCTCGAGAACTCATCCATCGAGATATTGGTGAGTTGTCTCCTAGCAAAGTGATGTAATCTAGTTCATCCCACCATAACTTTGCTTCACCGTCCAAAAGGAAAGTGGATATAATAACCTTCTGTCACTCTTTCGTTTCCGTTGATGACATGACTCTCTTAACGCGAGAGAGCCAGTCCTCAGCTTGCGTTGGAGTTCTAGTCCCCATAAACACTAGAGGGTTAAAGCCCATCACATGCTTAAGCTGCTTTTCAGTCGCTCTTCATTGCACTACAGGCTCCGCCGCTACTTGATCCACCACTATAGTTTCGGTTACGCCAAGTGTTACTTTACCCAATTCAGGAGCAGGGGGTTGCACTTGCCTCCCTGGCTCAGGTTTAATCATGACGAACACCGCTTCAGCTACCAAACGTATAGTTTTGGCAGAAGGAGGGATCACAAACACGTCATTAGGCGAACTACTCTCCGCATAGTGCTGACGTTGGGACTGTTCTGCATCACTCCTAGTCACCTATAATCGTGAAACATTCAATTAGGTGGCCAAATATATTGCCAAAAAACAATTATAGGAACACGCAGGTTCCTCAAACTTGTGTATTTTCATTTTTAAGTGGGCATTCATGGGTTCTTTCATGTTATAACGATAACGCGCATACACGTGCTCACCACCCTTTAAAAGAATTCACCCACGAATTCAAGTAAGAAAGACCGACACCAGAATCTGATACCAAATTGTAACACTCTCATCCGTCACGTAGGATATAACAGAACGTCCGGCCGGGACCCCATGTCATATTCTACGGGCATTTAGTGGAGTTACTTATCAAAACCATAATCCATAAACATGCATCCTAACTCAGAGTGCATTCTAGCGGAAGTAAATTAAGCTTGAAATAAGAACCCAACAATGTGAATATCCACTAAATCAAACAGGAATGAGAAAATAAATACATAAATAGTTATGGTCTTAATGTCTTACAAAGTTTCCTCCAATAATAATGTTTTACATACTTCGGTGCACATGTCGACCACACATGAGAAGTAAAAGAAAACACACTTCGCTTTGGTCTTCAGAGGCCGGCTTAGCAACCATGGGCTTTAGCCCGTTATTTCCCACTCGGCTCGGCTGCACCTGCACAAAGACATTCCACCCAAAAGGTGGTAAACAAGGCAACTGTCAGCATTAGCTTCCCAAATTATAATGACCCCGCCCCTCATTCGGGGTGGCGGTGCTCCTTCCCTGCAGGCATTTAGCATATATATATATATATATATATATATATATATATGTGTGACAAACAGAATGTGTATTTTAAGCACCAATCACCACAGACGATGGCACGGCTGTCCAACGCCCCATTCTCTCAGGGCACATTCTCGGTGCACGGGACCTCGAAGGGTCACACCTTTGTCCTTTGCGATGGTCACCAATGCTTGAGCTTTTTAGTCTTTCAGGGCCGAAGCCAAAGACAATGCCCCTATGCTACGACAAAGTCATTGTGATTCTCAGGAAACACGCTTTGACTCACTCCAAGTCGATCGTCATAGGGTTGGGTGCAGTTCGGCTATTTCACGTGCTCAAATCGCCTGGCTCGCAAGCCACGACATGGGTCAGCATCCTCTTTCCCATCCGTACGATACAAAACCTCGTTATGATCCTAGGCTAGCACTCACAACCGCCTAAGCTGGGCCACATAGGCTCTCAGCTCAACACATTGGCCCTCGGGTCTTCAAGAGAGGCCTCACCAAATGGCCCCTAGGTATCCACAAGACAGGCCTCTCAAAACATTGGCCACCAGGTCTTCAAGAAACAGGCCTCTTAAAACATTGGTCGCGCGGTATGGGACAAACTATTGATTCTTCCCCTACAGATTGGTGTTTTCCTAGAATCCTTCTCTAGTGCTCTCTCTGCAGCAACCCGCACACCCTATGACTCTGAAATTTACATACTACCACGGAGTCTTCTCCTGTATACAAACAATCATCACCAATCCAGACCAACCTGTCTGGATGGGCTTCACACAGCATGCTTATTTCGTAGTTCGATTTCGGATTCTAAATGCAAAAAACAACGGGGATACAGTCCTATGTTGCACCGACACGCGACACGACACGACACAACACGACTCGTGACTCATAAATTCTCAAAAAAATATCATATTTCGACACGCTGAGACACGTATATTAAATATTTAATTTTTATAATTATGAAAATCCTAAGACATTTAACAAAAAATTTAAAATGAACAAATAACAAATATTCATATAAACCAAGACATGTTTAAATATTACTAATCAAATATTCAAATGCAAAACTTAACCAAATGTCAAAAAATGTTCGAACATTAACACATTACCTCTTCTTATAGTTTTTTCACCTCAAATAGATCACTCTATAAAACTTTCACACACTTTCCAATTCCTTTTCAACAAATGATTAACAAATGTGCTTTCACTTTTTTATATGAACTTATAAAAATTTTTCACTTCCAAGATAATTGTCTCCCGCCTCACCGTGAGTAGCTAGCTTAGGGACACGCATGTCTGATTGAGAGGGACACGCGTGTCTGATTGAGAGGGACACGCGTGTCCGATTGAGAGGGACACGCGTGTCCGATTGAGAGGGACACGCGTGTCCGATTGAGAGGGACACGCGAGTCCCGCGTGATCCAGCGTGTCGGACTTCCGACACGAGTGTCGGAGAGTCGGACGAGTGTTGGAGAGTCCCACACCGACATGTTGGGCATTTTGAAGTGTCGGTGCTTCATAGATACAGTCGACCTACCCGTCGGGAGAACTACTTCCACGTGTTCGTGGAGCGTCTACCCTCACATGCCAAAACAAAGGAGTGCACATGTCCAAGGAAGAGAATCGTTACCCTTGAAGTTCGTTTCGGCGCCATGTGAGAGATTCTAACCGGAATGACCGCTACGACTTTGCCTCTATAGATCCGAACTCATCTCGCGAATTAGAGCTCCGAATCTCCAACGACGGCGAGATCCCCTTCGTCCAACTCTCCTCCTCCCGCTCTAGCCGCTCAGAACAAAGCCTCAAAAGAAATGAAGTGAAAATGCCACTTCCTAGGCTTTAAATCGAGCTACCGTAGCGCGATAACTATCTATCGTCGCGCGGTAACTATCAACCGTCGCGCGGTACCTGAATCGGCGGCATGTTTCGCAAGCCACTGCCCAAAACCTCCAATCACAGGCCGATACGTGACCGCGTCATAACTGCATTGCTACCGTCGCGTGATAACAACCTACCGCTGCGCGGTAGACGATGCGTCGTATCAATACGACGCTCTCGACGCTCTCGATGCTCTCGACGCTCTTAACGCTCTCGACGCTCTCGACGCTCTCGACGCTCTCGATGCTCCCGACGCTCTCGACGTCTGACGCTACTACTACGCGGTATCGCTACCGCCACGCGGTACCTCCCAAAGAGGTATTCTGGCTTAAACAGCTTCTCTATCGCCGACGTTAACTCTACCGTCGAGCATTATCTCAAAGAAACTATTTCAGGAAACTTGGGGCGTTACATGGGACCCCTCTTCAATTATTATCAGTTAGTCGTCTTACTCAGGAACTTGACTGTTGTATAACATTTTCTCTTTCATCTTTTATTGTGCAGGATTCACGCAAGCGGAGTATCATTGGTAAATGGCGACTGTCAAATGAGTTATATCTCTTGGATGTTCCACCCACCATCCTCTATGTTGTCTCCACTGTTGACTGGCTTCACCGCCTTGGGCATGCTCCCCTCCCGATTCTTAAGAAGGCTCTTCCTAATGTCTTCTTGCAAGAGTTTACTTGTGAATTATGTATCAACGTCAAACAACATCGTATTTGGCTATCGATACTTCGTTCTCTTTAGTTCATTATAATATCTTGGGTCCCTATAAAGTTCTTAGTGTTTTTGGCTATCGATACTTTGTCGTCTTTATTGATGATTACTCACGTCTCACTTGGTTATATTTACTACATGATCGTACTGAACTAACATCTATTTTTCGTACTTTTCTAACTGAAATGCGTACGCAATTCTCCACTAAGCTAAAAAATCATTCGCACTGATAATACTCGTGAATATACTGGTCGTACCTTCTCCAATTTATGCACCGAGATTGGCATCCTACATCAAACTTCGTGTGCTTATACCCCCCCAGCAAACGGTGTGGCCGAGCGGAAAAATCGTCATCTCCTTGATGTCGTCTGATCCCTAATGTTTCAAATGTAGGTGCCCACGGAATATTGGAACTTTGTGTTCTCTACTGCCTGTCATCTCATCAATCGCATGCCTTCGTTCGTCCTCAACTTCGCCTCTCCATTTAGTCTCCTCTTTCCTTCCAAGACTCCCTTCTCTCCCACACATCGTGTCTTTGGTTGTGCATGTTATGTTCACCTACTTGGTCCGTCTACTGGCAAGCTCATTGCTCGCGCCACAAAATGTATGTTTGCTACTCCCGCACTCAAAAAGATTATGTCTGTTATTCACCTACTGACACCAAATTGATTGTCTCGACTGATGTAACCTTCCTTGAGGATCAACCATTCCACTACTCTTCTTCTACCCCGTCACCACCATCCAATGTTGCTCGTCCCGCCGTTCCTGTCACGACTCCCTCTCTACCCCCTCCTCCTACACCTTTCTTGGTCCCTTCTCTACCTCCACCACCACTCTATGTTTATCATAAGTCCAAGACTACTTCCCTCTACAGATGACATCCCGCGGCTTGCTGATCCTGCATCAACCTCTATGGCTCACCCCTTAGTGAATTAAGTATCTCTACATCGCCTCTCTCCACCACTCAACCATTTTGTCGCCTCACTTTCCACCATTCTTATTCCTAACTCTGTGTAGGAAGCGCTTCAGCACCCGGGATGGAGGGTGTCCATAGAGGATGAAATGACTGCCTTATGGGCTAATCAGACCTGGGATTTGGTTCTTCTTCCTCTCGGCCAGTCATGTATCAGCTGCAAGTGGGTTTTGTTATCAAACATGATGCGGATGGGACTATTGACCGCCTAAAGCTCGCCTTCAGGCCCGGGAGTTCACTCAACAGCAATTCCTTGATTATGATGAAACCTTCTCCCCAGTTGCCAATTTGAATATTGTTCGGGTCCTGGTCTCCTTGGCAGTCCATCGCCAGTGGCCCCTCCATCAGTTGGATATTAAAAATGTTGTCTTAATGGTAATCTGCAGAAAACTGTCTATATGCACCAACCTCCTGGGTTTAAGACCACGGGGGAGTCTCATGTATGTCATCTCCGGAAGTCTATATATGGTCTCAAACAGTCCCCGCGTGCTTGGTTTGAAAAATCAGCAAGGTTATTTGTGAAGTTGGTTTTACACGAAGCTCGATTGACTTCTCTCCATTCACCCATCATCAGCCAACAAGCACGGTAATTTTCCTTGTGTATATTGATAATATCCTAATTACTGGCGAAGTCTCTACAGGAATACAACAAATCAAGCAACATTTGAACTCAGCATTTCAGCCAAAAGGCCTGGGAAATCTTCGTTACTTCCTTGGGCTCGAGGTCGCAAGACGACCTGATGGACTCGTCTTATCCCAGCGAAAGTACTGTATTGACCTCCTTCAAGATGCTGGCAACTCAGGGTGCAAACCTGCGGACACCCAATGGATGTAAATCACAAGCTCTCTGCACATGGTTCTGATTCTGACCAATTGCTTACAGATCAAGAATATTATTGACGTCTGATGGGGAAGCTGATTTATCTTACAGTTACTCGACCTGACATCTCATTTGTTGTGAGAGTTATGAGTCATTTTATGCATGCTCCTCGAACATCTCATCTCCAAGCCGTTGAGTGCATCCTCAAATATCTAAAGACTGCTCTGAGACAAGAACTTATTTACAAACCATCTACCTCTTTATCTTTAGTTGTGTATTTTGATGCTGACTACGCAAGTTCTCTGGATGATAGGAGTTCCACAACTGATTTTTGTACACATTTTGGTGGACACCGTATAACCTGGTGTAGCAAGAAGCAGACCATTGTTGCTCGATCCTCTGCTGATGCCGAGTACCGGGCTATGGATGTTGTTGTATCTAAGTTAACCTGGCTTGAAAGTCTTCTTGATGATTTGGGACTCAGACTCTCATCTCCGGCAACCTTATTTTGTGACAGTCGAGCAGCGATACATATTGTCGAGAATCCAGTCTTCCATAAACAAACAAAGCATATTGAAGTTGACTGTCATTTCATTTGGGAAAAGGTTCAATCAAATTGGAACATGTTCCCGCTATAGGACAATTTGTCGACATCCTAACCAAAGCCCTCTCTCGGTCGTTATACTATCAGTTCTTATCCAAGCTTGGCGCCTACGACTTGTACGCTCCAGCTTGTGGGGAAGTGTTAGAAAACTGTTTGTAAAGGCTCATTTAGAGGCCCATTATAGGCCTTTTTTACTTTCTCATGTATTAGTCTCACATCTTGTATAAGAGATGATTCTCTCTCTCTCTCTCTTCTCCCTATATATTTGTACACATACTTGTAATTTGTAATTCAAGAAGTATATACAGGGTTCACTGAATTCTTCTACAAAATGCATATTTTCGGATTTGGATTGAAAAGCGAATGAGTGAGGTAAATATTTTTGGATCAGGATTGAAAACCAGTCAAATGTGGCATTTTTGTATATATATATATATATATATATATATATATTGGCAGGCGCGAAGGGGCGAGTAGGCTGAGTTGTTGGTGAACATTACTTTCAAATGTGTACGCTTTTGAAAGGCAGCTATAAATTTTGTTATTTTCAACTTAAGTTGATCTACTTGGAAAACCATTTACAAACCAAATTCCATCAAATATAATTCCTGAGAGAGCGTAAAAAAACAGGAGATTGCATATGAAAATGCCTCATGCTTGAAAATTAATAGTACTGACCCTAGCAAATTCGACAAACGCAATGCGAGTGGCTTCTATGTTTTTTCAACCCAATAGAAATGAAAAAGGGGATTGTTATTCGCAGACCGCGAATGGCTATTCGCAGACCGAAAAAAAACGTTTTTTTTTTGTTCCTTTTTTTTATTCGCAGACCGAATGGATATCCGCCGATCGCTCCGCTCGCCATCTGCCGCTCGCCCCGCTCGCCGGCGAAGAAGAGTCGATCGCCCCGCCGCTCGCCGTTGTATGCAAGGGCGGACCTAGCTTAAGGCGCCAGGAGTTAGGGCATTTCCGAGCATGTAACGGGGAAGCGCGGCGACGAAGGCAGTGTGCTCTTTTCTCTCCGGCCCCGTCTAGTAGATCTATCTCCCAGGAAATGCCCGCCTCTGTCGCTGATCGCTGCTCTGAATCTTGATTTTGCCCTAACCGTGCTCCTGGTACTTTCTTCTTCTTCTTCTGATAGACTTGATATTTTTTGTGCACTTGTGGTGTCAGTGCTTCATATTTTTTGATGCAGGTTATGTATACTTTTATGTAGGCTCCAATTTTGGTGGTACTTGTGGTGCTGGTGCACATCTTGACCCTATTTTTTTTACTTTTAATGTTGGTCTGCGAATAACAATGATTTCTGCGAATAACAAATTTAATAGTCTTTGGGTCTGCGAATAGTAATAATCTGCGAATAGCCATATTCGGTCTGCGGTTAACAATCCCCATGAAAAATAACCCCATGGCAGCAGATATAGCAGGAAGAGGGAGAATTTCTTTTATTAGCAAGAGAAGAAAGAACACAAATCATCTTCCTTCTGATAGTGGTAAAATCAAAACAAATCATGTACATAACCATTCCCCCTTGTTTTTTTTTGAAATGCAAATTTTCGGATCCGAATTGAAAACCCGTCGGATCTGGCAAATAACTGGGAACAAACCAAAATGGAGGAGGTAGAATGAAAGTTGAGTTGTACCTTGCATCTGATGGAATCTAGAGAGTATGGAGAAGGTTGTTGCTCTTGCAGTGGTCGTACCTATGATATATTCGTATTTTATATTAGGATAGTTTGTAATTTATTCAGTTATGATTTCTATAAATAGTTGGGCTTAGGTTGAGTTTTGTTATGTTAAATGTATTGTGTCTGCGGTGTGTCTTAGCGGCTGCACGGGAGAGTCTCCCCTCGCCGGAAGATTGAGTTGTTCAGGGATGATGTCCTTAGGTGAGATCGGTTATCCTGTAATCTTTCTTATCAATGTTACAATCCATTTTACATATTTCGCCTTGAGAATAGTTTGGATCGTATCAAAGGTACGTATCAGAGCTATTCCATCCTTTCACCTGTACAAGCCCTTCCCTCTGCCTCTACCCTCGACCACATCTGCTGCAACAACCCGTCCTCCTCCAATATGTCCTCATCGCTTCCTTTCGCCTGCAAGTCGTTCCACAACCCTCGCCTTCGCCAACGGCAAGTACGCTTCTGCCTCCTCGTCTGCTCACCCTGTTTGACCGTCATCGCTGCTCCGCTTCCCTCCTTTTCTCGCCTAAGAAGAGCACCACTGCATCGAAGTCCTAACGCAGAATCCCTCTGCGTCTCCTCGCCCGCATGAAACCGCTTGTACAGTGCCATACCCGACGTTCAGCCGGCTCCTCTGCTTCCACCCTCCGCCAACCTCCTCTGCTTCCTCAAGCGGCATTCTCGAGCTCCTCCCACTTTCTCACAAGATCACTCTCTCACGCCAACTTCCTTCATTGGAAGTTGAAACCGGCTCCAAACTTTTCATCTTTTGTTTTTTAACTCTCTCCGCCTTCTTTTTATTATTTTATTTTTCACGCCTGCAGCCTGCTATCTCAAGCCCCACCCCACTCGAATCCGGATCTCCTGGAGTTCGTACGGAGAACTTCAGGGTGAAGTTCGATCCATCTCGTGCGTTAGATTGAAATTCAACGTGCCAGAAAAATCCTATTTTTCTAAATTTTTTAATTATTTTTATTGTTCATAGTTGTCTTTTAGCGCCTTTAGTCATCTCGCCGCAGGATTGGCTCCCATTTTTTTCGGCTCGGTGTTTCAAATTTCTGCTCACAAAATCACAAGTCATTTTTTATTATTATTTTTCAACTTTCTCTCTACTTGTTCCCCATTAATTAATTTTTAATCATTTCTTCAACCTATGCTGCTATGAAAGAAAGGTGAACACGAATATTCGCTCAACAATATTAATGCTCAGGTCGCACGTAATGGCGCCTTGATCGAGGCTCTTGATGCTAAACTTCGGTTAGGCTACGCCGGCGATTCCTCCCACTCTTCGTGGACACATCCTCCAACTGTGGGTGGCTTCCCCAGTATTCAGCCACCACATCCGCAACCTGTCGCAACGCCGCCGATTTCACTGCCGCCGCGGGCCACCGCCAATGCCAGCCCTCCCGTCGGGGTGCCCAATCAGCAAATTTCACCATCGTTATTCTCCACCACCGCGGCCTGTCATTACTCCGCTTACCCCGGCTCCGCTTGCTACGAGAATCAGGCCAAAATCAATGTCGTCAGCCCCTGCTCCACCACCCTTATCGGTCACCTTGTCGTCGCTCTTGTCGATCATTGTTCCTCCGACCATGGTCTTTTTGGACACCTTGCCACGATACCTCACTGGTGGATCGCTGGACCCATTCTTGCCAGGGGACATTGTTTCTCCAGTCACCTTACTGATGTTGTCTACCGCGCCAATACTGTCGGACCCCATTCCTTCCGGGCATATTTTTTGGACGGGGCTGCCACTACTAGCACAAGTTCCAGCTGCTGCGACGCGCTATCAAGAGTCGTTCTGGCGCGAGATAAAGATGTCAGATGACTCAACCACCCTCGCGACGTTCGAGCTTGAGGGCAAGCTCGGTTTGGAGGAGGGAGTAATGATATATTCCTATTTTATATTATGGTAGTTTAGTAATTTACCCAGTTATGATTTCTATAAATAGCTGGGCTTATGTTGGGTTTTGTTATGTTGAATGTATTGTGTCTGCGGTGTGTCTTAATGGCTGCACGGGAGAGTCTCCCCTCGTCGGAAGATCGAGTTGTTCAGGGTTGGTGTCCTTAGATGAGATCGGTTATCTTGTAATCCTCCTTATCAATGTTACGATCCATTTTACCTATTTCGCCTTGAGAATAGTTTGGATCGTATCAACCTAGCACACAGAAACTGCAAGCAAGTAAAAGAGGGGCGAAAACATTTACGGTGAGAGAAGAATGAAGTGTGAGAGATAGAAAGGAAGAGGGGAGTGGAGAAGTTTCTAACCGATGACAATGTCGGTGTCCGCTTTGTTGGGTTCCCCGTCGGTGAGGGGTTTCGCAGGAGGCAGCCGCGAAGGGGCGACTAGGCGATCGTTGATGTCGTCGACGGCTAGAAGAATCGTGTTGCAGAGGTGGGAGAAGAAGAAGTGAGAGTTAGGGATCGGGAGGGAGGAATGCGGCGCGAGGGTAGGAGCCCATATTATTCAGCGGTTTAGGGTTATAAGATTACCGAGTCAGATCAGACGGGTTTAGAATTATCATTCCAGATCCAATGGCTCGTATTATTTCCTGTAATTTTG
The DNA here is from genome assembly GCA_039513925.1 of Platanthera zijinensis. Taxonomy (NCBI): domain Eukaryota; kingdom Viridiplantae; phylum Streptophyta; class Magnoliopsida; order Asparagales; family Orchidaceae; genus Platanthera; species Platanthera zijinensis. The sequence continues at coordinate 6,130,082 of CM077092.1, forward strand.
AACTCACATACCACTATATATAGGTATATATAGAGAGAGACATGTTCTTGTGCAAATACAATGGAGTATGATGTTGGGCTAGAGAGCACGCAAGCCCGATCAGAGCACCTGCAAATTAGTTCGAACAAGTACTTGCACGGCCGCTTAGCGGTATGCCGATACACAAACACAACACAAAATAAGAATACTAAAGTGACACAGAGATTTAAGGTGGAAACCCAAAAGGGTGAAAACCACGGGACGAACGGAGTCCAACCCGGAAAGCCGTCACTAAAATGTATGAAACAATAGGAAATTACAAGGCTTTCCCTCCTCGATCCTTATAGGATCTTCACCAGCTTCACACTACACAATACAATAAATAGCAACAGAAAAACTGCAAGTTACCTACAGCGACAGATGAGACAGATTACACAAATCCTCTTCAAGATGCCTTTTCGAATCTTTGTCAATATCTGCTCCAGATCCAATCCGTGCAGGCGAAGTACTCCTTGTCAACATTTTACAACGACGTCAGAAAGCCCTCCCAAACTAAGATGATTGCCGCAAAAGCCTCTCTAGAAATCTTTCAATGCTTGAGTTTGGAGAGAAGTGGATGCCTTACCACTCCTCTTTCATCCCTATTTATAGGGTCAAAATCAAGGAGGTAGGTGTGGTAGATGGCATGTGAATGATGCTTCCATGAATATTCCCTCGGTCAAAAACATATGTCATGAAGCTTCCGTTGGACAATTTCCTAGAAACTTCTTTTAAGAACACATGTTGAATTCCAAGTCAAAGACGTCTAATCTTTTTTCATACTTGTCATGAAACACAGAAAAGTATGATCAAAGTTGGCTAGCCTCTTTCACACTTAAGAAGAAATTATCTTAACAAATCTTCCCTTTTTTGACTAAGTGAAGAAAACCTGTCATTCTAACAATCTTCCCCAGAGTCTTTAATTTGTCTCCCTCCAGGTCCTCCATCAATATGTCTTCACATTCGATCAACAACACCAAATTCAAGTTAATGAGACTCGAACTCAATAATTTTTTCCATAAAGGATGGGAATTGTACCCAACAACTTATTCTCCCCTTTGCTTTATGTGGAGAGAACCGCCATGCCTGCGATCCTCACGCAGTGCTCAAACTTCCCTTTTGACACGATTTTTGTAAGCATATCTACTCCATTGTCATCTGTGTTCACCTTCTGCAAATCAAGCTCTTTCTACTCTAGAGTATCACGTATCCAATGATACTGCATGTCAATATGTTTGGATCTCGAGTGAAAGGTGGGGTTCTTCCCCAAATGAATTGCACTCTGACTGTCACATAGGAGTATGTAGCGCTCTTGAGTGAAACTCAACTCCTTGATAAAACACTTCATCCAAAGAAGCTCTTTTCGTGCCTCAGTGAATGCTATAAACTTTGTCTCCGTAGTAGATAGTGTGATGCACTTCTGTAGTCTAGACTGCCATGACACAGCTCCCCCTGTAAATAGGATCAAGTACCCCGAAGTCGATCTTCTGGTGTCCAAATCTCCAACCATATCAGCATCAGTGTAGCCCAGTAGCTCTGGCTCATTGCCTCCAAATTTTAACGGCAAGTCTGACGTCTCATGTAAGTACCTTAGAATCCGCTTCACAGCATTCCAATGCTCTCTCCCGAGGTTGGAGAGAAACCTACTAACAGTACCATCCTCATGTGTTATATCAGGGCGGGTGCACACCATTGCGTACATAAGACTACCAACTGCATAAGCATAAGGGACCTTCTGCATCTCCTCTTTCTTCTCAGGTGTGATTGGGCATTGGTCAGTAGTAAGTCTGAAGTGAGCTGCAAGCAGCGTACACACCTTATTTGATTGATCCATACTGAATCTCTATAGCACCTTCCTGATATATCTTTCTTGCAATAACCAAAGTAACTTGGAACATCTATCTCTCTGAATATGCATCCCTAGGATGGTCTTCGCAGCTCCCATGTCCTTCATCGCAAACATGGAGCTCAACTGCCGCTTAAGCTCGGTAATGCACGTAGTGCTTCTCTCAACTATCAACATGTCGTCATCATAGATGAGTAAGATGATGAAATCTTGTAGAGTATACTGCTTTATAAACACACAGTGATCAAGGGTGGTCCTCCTGAAGTCGATCTCCCCTATAAAAGCATCAAATTTCTTATACCACTGTCGTGGGGCCTGCTTCAATCCATATAAACTCTTCTTTAGGCGACAAACTAGGCTCTCTTTCCCTTTCACCCTAAAACCTTCAGGCTGCTCCATATAAAGCTCCTCCTCAAGATCACCATGCAGAAAGGCAGTCTTGACATCCATCTGTTTGATCTCCAGGTCTAGCCTCGCAGCAAGGCCAAGAATAGCCCGAATAGACGACATCTTCACAACAGGCGAGAAGATCACATCAAAATCAACTCCTTGTTTTTGACTGAAACCCTTCACCACTAATCTGGCCTTGTATCTGAGTGGTGTTGAGGGGTCTCCCTGTTTTACTCTGAAAATCCACCGATTCTTCAGAGCCTTCTTGCTCTTAGGCAATTTCACCAAATTATAAGTGTTGTTCTCATGCAGAGACTACATCTCCTCCTGCATAGCAACCATCCATTATTTCTTCTCTGAGCTTTGCAATGCCTCTTCAAAGTACTCGAGCTCCCCCACATCAGTCAACAGAATATACTCATTAGTGAAGTATCTCAAAAATGGGTGTCTGACTCTATCAGACCTCCGTGGAGAGAGCTCAGCAGCTGGTATAGGCACATCATCAGTGATGTCCTCTATAGGCTTGTCATCAATATCATCCTCATAATCTGAAAGTGGCTCAGTGCCCTGTATCGGCTCAGGTTCTGTAGCCTCCTCAGTATCGTCATTTCCAATCATAGGAGACTTTGTATCAGTATGAAAGTCGACCTTCTCCATCTTCTTAGGATCAACAATAGTCTGATCCTCACAAAATACAGCATCACGACTGCGTACAAGTTTCTTCTCAACTAGATCAAAGAACCTGTAGCCAAACTCCCCGCTCCGGCCATATCCCAGAAATATGCATTATCGGGTCTTGGAATCCAACTTCGATCTTTCATCTCGAGAGACATGCACAAAGGCTTTGCATCCAAAGACCCTCAAGTGACTATATGAAGGGTCATTCCCATACAAAACCCTATCAGGAACATCCTCCTATAATGCATAGCTGGGAGAGAGGTTGATGACATATGCAGCTGTGTATAAAGCCTCACCCCAAAACATGTCAGGTAGCTTTGACTCAGACAACATGCACCGCATCCTCTCTATCAAGGTCCTATTTATTCTTTCAGCTACACCATTCAGCTGCGGTGTCTTGGGTGGAGTCTTTTCATGTCTGATCCCTTGCTCACTACAGTACTCATCAAAGGGACCAATATACTCTCCCCTGTTATCGGACCTGACACACTTTAGCTTCCTCTCAGATTGTCTTTCCACTTTAGCGTGGAATCTCAGAAAAGTTTCGAGGACCTCATATTTGGTCTTAATAGCATAGACCCAAAGTTTCCTTGAATGATCATCGATGAACGTCACAAAATAAGATGTTCCCCCTCTTGTCTGGACTTTCAGAGGCCCACAAACATCAGTGTGTACGAGCTCTAGAGGCCCAGATCTCCTAGTGGAAGTGTAACACCCCGAAATGTTGTAGGAGCGATGGGGATCACTTTTGGCCAAGACAAGGTTTTGGTACATGTGACACGGGCCCCGACACGGGCGTGTCGGAGGCCGTGTCGGGCGTGTCGAGCTCGGGCCGTCGAGCTGGCCGTGTAGTCGACCAGTTCAGGTCGACGATGGTCGTGTGGAGGAACACGGCCTAGGACACGGGCGTGTCCCAGGCCGTGTCACGCCTGGGCTGTACGGTGGGGTACACAGGCAATGACACGGGCACGAACACGGGCGTGTCTAGTTTGACACGGGCGTGTCTGATGCCGTGTCACCAAGCCATGTACCTCTCTGACTGCGAATTGTTGGCCGATTGCACACGGGGGGCGTGACACGGGTCCCGACACGGGCGTGTCTGAACCCGTGTTCGGCCCAGTTTTTGTGATTTCAGATCTAATCCTGGCCGTTCGTTTCCTTGGCTTTGGATCCGACGGTGGGGGGCTGCTCCTGGGTGGTTTTAGCCGGGAATAGGGTTTTGAAACCCTTATTTCACTTGGGTACTCTCTCTCTAAAATCTAGAGAGAAGGGAGAGCTTGGAGGAGGAAGAAGGAGGTCAACTCCGGCGGCCGGTGGAGATTCGGAGCTCCAAATCGCGAGCCGTCTTCGGATCCGCGGAGGCAAGGAGATTGCGGTGCTTTTCATCCGCATAGATTTTCATGGCGCCGCGAAAGAATGCAAGGGTAACGATTTCTTATCCTTGGGCATGTGAATCCCTCTTTTCCTTTGCATAGGAAGCCCTCTCTCGCGAGTGAGCGAAGAGTTGGAGCGTTCCTTGGGGTAGATATGTAAAGTCTCCCTTGTATAGAGTCCGTATGTGTAAACGGATATAGGCATTGTGTGTGAAGCCTATTCGGACATGTTGGTCCGGATCGGTGATGTTGCATTGCATTTGAACCGGGCAAGAATCCGGGTGTTTGGGCGTTTTTCGGGTTTTCTACGTGGTAGATTGCATCAGGGAGCCTTGGAGATTAACTCCAAGGTGCACCCGGAAAACTGGGCAAAAGCGTGTTTTGCCAACACGGAGGCCGGGGAGCCAACGTGAACATAACCGGGTTATGTGATTATTGTGGTGGAAACGGGACTCGGTGAGTCTTGACCTGCGCATATGGCTTAAATTGTCGTTGCGGTGTGAGCACGGGTCAGGCGGAACCGTACCCGGTCTATGTCGTTCGGTAGGACCGTTGGCATGGATGAGAGTCTTCGGCGGTCTATGGCTTAAATTGCCGTGACCAAGGCCAGGAAGACAAAATACTCATATGGATGACCGTCCAAGAGGCGGTGGTGGATTGGGAACGTCTATGGCTTGAATTGACTTGACGTTGGTCGGTTCGCCGAGAATGTGCCCTGAGTGCACGGGGTGTGTGGTCGTGCGAGCCCACGCCTGTGGTGAAGTGCAAATATTTTATATAATTGCCTATGCTAATAAAGTGCAGGAAAAGAGCATCGCCGCCCCGAATGTGGGGGCGGGATCGTTATAATTTGGTCAGCATTGCTGACCGTTGCTATTATTTGCCACCGGGCGGTGGTTTGTGGCTTGCAGGTGCTGCGGAGCAGAGCGGGAAATAGCGGGCTAAAGCCCTTGTTGCTGTGCCGGCCCTCGAAGGCCTAATTGCTTATGTTTCTTTCCCGTTTTTCATGTATGGCCGGCCTGCGTGCCGAAGTTTGGAAAACACTTCTTTTGTTAAGTGAACAGTGTAAGGCCTTAAGGCCATTTCTCTTTTGGTGTATGTATACATTCCTGAGTTTGTAGTGGACATTCATGCTGTTGTGGCTTGGTTCTTATTTCTTTTGCAACCTAATAAATTGCTTCCGCTAGGTGTTGTGTAGGATGACATGATTGGTTGAATGGTTTCAACGCGTAACCAACCGGTCTGTCCGTAGTATATGGCGTCGGTCCCCGGCCGGACCTACTGCTATATGTTATGCGATGGATAGGGGTGTTACAAATTGGTATCAGACTTCTGGCTTCGGTCAAGCTTAAATGAATTCGTGGACGAATTCACTTTAAGGGGTGGTGAGCACATGTGTGCGTCATCGTTATAACATGAAAAGAACCCATGAATGTTCACTTAGGAATGAAAATACACATGTTTGAGGAACCTGCGTGTTCCTATAGTTGCTGTTTGCAGTAATTTTTGGTCGTTTATCGGTGTTTTGCACGATTATAGGTGACTAGAAGTGGTGCTGGGCCGTCTGAACGGCCAGGTTCTGAGGCGAGCAGTGCGCCAAGCGATGCGCCTGCAACACCTCCGTCTGCCGAGACCATTAGGTTGGTGGCAGAAGCGGTCATGGCAATGATCAATGCGCAGCCTGCAAGGCAGGTGCAGCAGCCTGCTCCTGCTGTGGAGCAAGTACCGCTTCAGATGACAGAGCAAAGGAGGGTTGAGCAAGTAGTTTTGGAGCCAGAGTTGCCTCAGAGAGCAACTGAAAGACAACTGAAGCACGTGATGGGCTTTCATCCACCGGTATTCACGGGGGCAGAAACCCCGACCCAAGCAGAGGATTGGCTCTCAAGGGTCAACAGGGTGATGACTGCGACGGAAACGGAAGAGTGGCAGAAAACCACTATAGCGACGTTCCTTTTGGATGGGGACGCAAGACTATGGTGGGAAGGCCTAGAGCTACATCAGTTGCGGGGAAGTCGGTTGGCCGAAGTTTTGATGGAGGAGTTTGCGAGACTATTCATGGCTCGATACCTCCCCTCGGCGCAGAGAATTGCGCTAGAAAGCGAATTTCAGAAGTTGGTGCAAGGTGATTGCACCGTTGATGAGTACCTCCACGAGTTTACTCGGTTGGGGAGATATGCCGGCGCTACCTTCGTAGACGAGGAGCGCAAGGCGAGCTGCTTCTATGAAGGGCTAAGAGACGATTTAAGGTTGCTACTATCGGGGCCCAAGGCGCAGGGTTTCATGACCCTGGTCAATTCGGCCCGGTCCTTGGAGAAGGACATGAAGAATGTCCAAGCGAAGAAGGAATCCGGTAGTAAGAAAGCGGAGTTCAAGGCACCGACTACGTCGAAGTCGGGCTACCGCAGATTCTATAAGAAAGCTAAGACGTCGGGTCCACCTTCTTCAGGTGCCTCGGGGGCAACTACCAATCGAACCCCGGGCGCTTGTTTCACGTGTGGAAAGATGGGGCACTTTGCCCGTGATTGCTGGAGTGGATGCTCAAAGTCCGAAAGGAAACTAGGAGCTACCTACGAGGAGAAGGGCAAAGCGGTGGAGTCGACCGCGTCCCACTATGCTCCGACTCAGCCTAGAGTCTATAACTTGGGCCAGCAGGAGGCCATCAAGCAAGCGGATGTGGTGACAGGTATGAGTTAATTTATAGCAATTTAGCTTTAATACTGTTATTTATTGCTTGTTAGCCTAATATTGTTTGTATAGGCTTTGTTGTGATTAGTGATAGTCCGGCACGGGCACTGTTCGACACGGGAGCTTCACATTCCTTCTTGTCCGAAAGTTTCATATCGCGCATCGGAGTCCCTTCTTCGATGGCGAATGACAAGTTGGATGTGCTGCTACCGAATGGGTGCTCGATGCGTGCGGACAGGGTGTGCGCTGTAAAGGTTCACATTGGGAGCCAAGAGTTCGACTTTCTAGCGACATTGCTGCCGCTAGTAGAGTTTGACATGATCTTTGGGATGGATTGGCTTTCGGAGCAGAAAGCTTGGATTGACTGTGACCGGAAGGAGGTCAAGCTGGGTGTTGGGCGGGGGACAACATTCGAGGGACTCAAGGGGTTGAGCAAGACGCTGATGTCTGCTCTTCAGGTGGTAAAGGCAGTTCGTGCTGGAGCGGAGCTGTTCTTCGCAATAGTGGGGGCGGTGGAGCCAAAGTCCACGTTGGATAGCATTCCCGTGGTTTGCGAATACCCCGATGTGTTCCCGGATAGTCTTCCCGGGGCCCACCGCAGCGGGAGATTGATTTCACCATCGAGCTCGTGCCGGGGGCCAAACCGGTGTCACGTGCTCCGTATAGGTTGGCGCCTAAGGAGATGGCAGAGTTGAAAGTTCAACTAGAGGAGCTGATGCAGCAAGGGTATGTGCGTCCAAGCTCGTCGCCTTGGAGCGCACCGGTCCTCTTCGTTAAGAAGAAGGACGGGAGTATGCGGCTGTGTATCGACTACAGAGAGTTGAACAAGCTGACGGAGAAGAATAAGTACCCGATCCCGAGGATTGATGATCTCTTTGATCAGTTAGTCGGATCGTCGGTATACTCCAAGTTGGACTTGAAGTCAGGGTACTATCTGATAGTTTAACTTTCAAGGCAGCCTAAACACCTAGAGGGGGGGGTGAATAGGTCCTGCTTCTTTTTCTAAAACTTCTAGACAGAATTCAATTTATTAACTAATACAAAAACACAACAATCACAGAAAACAACACATCACAGATTGCACTATGTTTTATAGTGGTTCCCCAAGGTCTGGGTACATCCACTTTCCCCCTTCACCTATCTAGCTGTATGCTAGATTCGGCCAAACTTCCACTTATCTCAGATCAATAGATCTTACAACTCAGAACCCAACTGGTTCCTACAACTCAGGCACAACTGCCCTACCTCAGCCTTGCCCCAAGGCCTACAACTCAGAGAATATCCTTCTCCTACACTCAGGCAATCAGCCCTACCACTCAGAGTTCAACACTCCTACACTCAGCCTTTATAACATAGGCTTACAACTCAGATCTGTATAAACAGATCCTACAGAAATATAGAAAAGATTGTTTTAAATTGTCTTGCCAAGTTGAGAGAGAAGAGGCAATGACAATTCTTAATCAGCTGATGCAATCAACTGTTTCTTAGCCTTCTTCAAAGCTTCTTGAAAATGTACTTAGCTGAGTTGATTCCAAACAGCTTCTTGAGAATCCACTGATGAATTCTTTCTTCTTCTTCAAATTCTGACTTGATCTCTCTCTGTCCAGAACTTTGAATGATTCTTCTGAATTCTGATTAGAACTCTTCTTAGATCTATCCTTAGATAGTCTTCTTAGATCTCCCGGAGAAGATCTTCTTAAGTGCCTAGCACTTTCTTGAAAATGAGTAGAATATAATCCTTCTCCAATGTATTTCAAAGGATCAGTTCTATATCTTCTTAATTGTGTGTGTTGTTCTTTTTTCTCTCCTTCTGAATCTGTCTATTTATAGACATTCTTCATGGTAACCGGCTGATCCGGTTTCTAACCGTTTTCTGACAGGTCTGACAACTTCAGTTAACTGATGATAACCCACAGCTGTCAAGTCTTCAAACAAGTCCTGTGCCTTAGTGTTGAAACAGTCTGTCAGAAAGTGTCGAGACCATCTGTCTATTTGTGTCGACACAATTGACTTTGGTGTCGACACTGCCTTCAGTGATGTCGACAAAATTGCCTTTGTGTCGACACATCTTTTTCTGAAAATAACTTGGTCTTTGACTCTGCAGTGTGTCGACACAAGTCCTGTGTGTCGACACAGTTGTTGTAGAATCATAACTTTAGTAAGTGTTGACTTGGCCTTCAGGTGTCGACACATTCATTCTTTAGCTTTGCTATAATGTGTCGACTTACTCACTATGTGTCGACACATTCTGCTGGTGACGACAAACCTGTGGTCGACTATTTTCTTCTGTGTCGACATATTCAGATGATGTCGACAAACTTGAGATCGACTATACTCTTTAGTGTCGACACATTCTCCCAATGTTGAGGTCGACGTTTTTCTTCTGTGTCGACACAATTTCCCAGTGCTGTGTCGACTTACTTCTTCTGTGTCGACACAATTTCCCAGTGTTGTTGTAGACTATGTTATGTGTCGACACTTTTTCCCAGAGTAGTGTCGACTTACACCTTCTGTGTCGACACACTTTCCCAGTGTTGTGTCGACAACTTTCTTCTATGTGACGACACATGTTCCTTTGTGTCGACACTTGGACTTAGAATTTTTTCCTGTAAACTTTAACAATTCTTTACCTGCACATGTCAACTCAAAACAACATCAAATACAACATGATGTATATCATTGAGCTAGGTTGGGCTTCTTCAAATCAGGTACACATTTTCCAATGTACCCAACAATCTCCCCCTATTTGGAGAAGTCATAACCCTTATAGCCAATGATATACACCATTTAGAAATAGTATAAAATGATGATAAATGACAATACACAGGGATACTTAATTATAAACAAAATAATAAGAACATCATGGATAAAACAATCTATCACAGATTTAACAATATTTTGTTTATTAATGGGTAATGTTTGATTACATGGTTTTTCTTTGACAGATCACATTACATCATTACAAAACATTATGAAAGAACTAAACATTATCAGGATTGATCAGGTTCTCTAATAACAATCCCTTGGCCAGATTTAATTTTAGCTGTCACAGGAGCTTCTGATTCTTCAGCCATCTTTTTTCCTTTAAGATCAGCTTTCTTCTTAGCTTCTTCCTTGAGCCTTTACCTTTCAAAATAGTGAAAAGGCTTTGGGAAGTATTTGCTTGGCTCCATAGCATCAGTTGGAAGTCTTCCCATCTTAGCTTTCCTTCTGAATTGTACAATGGCTTCTTGTCTTGCCTCATACTTCTGCCATTCCTGCTCATTGTACCACTTGCCCCTTTCATGAACTTGATCTTTGACAGCTTTCCATGCAGTGAGTATTATATTTCTGGAAGTAGGACTCCACTGCTCAAAATCTGGCTTCAGCTCAGCCTGCTCTCTAAATCTTTTCTTTGACAGTAGAGCATCTTGCTGTTCTTGCAAATTTACCTCAGGCTTATCAACCTTTCCAAAGATAACATTTACAACTTCCTTTGAAGGACTATACATATATTGCACTTGCTGATCCAATATATCAAAATCTGGAGGGGGGTATATGACTTGGGCAACCTCAGGTTGGTCACCTTCAAGTAGTCCTGTTTGCAGACCTGACTCAGCCACCATGTTATCATCACACAATGGTGGATATCCCAATGTGGCTCTTATACTATTGGTCACCCATTTGGCATGCTCAGAGCCTGCATGAATTAGCATCCTCTCCCCCTTTATGGCTTCTCTTGATACATGATCTCTAAGATCTTCTTTCTGGAATCTAATTTGGCTATCCAAATAATTCACTCCCTCCTTGAAAAATGGTCTTAACTTTTGAAGCTTTTCAGATATTTCCTGTTGAGAGGTTGTGATGGCAGTCTTAACAGATGCAATGGCAGCCTGAAAATTCTTATCAAATTCTGCCATTTCTTTGGCTTTATCTGCAGGCATCCCTGGAACAATCTTCTTCACCTCTTGAATGATCTCATTATGAGATTCAGTTAAATTGTCATTCATTCTTATTTGATTTTCCAGAACATAACCTTGCTTCAAAACAATATCATCCACCTTTGTAGAGATAGCCTACTGTTGTTTAGCCAGATAAACTACAGCATTGCCACCCTTGTGGAAGCAATCTGTCATTTCAGTTTTATTCAAGTTGACTTGAAATTGGATAGATTTGATATCTTGGGCTAAGTCAAACTGCAGAGTTTTGTTTCTTTCATCAACATATTTCTCAATGGCCACCCTGTGGTCATCCAATTTCACCTGTAAATCCACCAAGAACTTGTTATAATCAACTTCAGGAGGTGGAGGTGGAGGTGTTGTCTGTAAAGCCTGCTTATAAGTTTTGCTTCTTCTTTTAAATACAACCAGTTTTCTTTTCTTAGCCAACCTGGCTTCTTCACTCTCAGATTCAGAAGTACTCTCAATGTGAACTCTATCTGCTTCAGTGCCATGTTGCTCAGTTTCAACATGTACTGGCTCCCCCTCAATTCTTTGCTCCTCCTCTACTTCTTGTACTTTTTCAATCTCTTGAACTTTCTCCACTCCTTGTTCTAGCTCTATGTCAAGAGGCTGCTCAACATCTTGGTCCTCTTCTATTCTATCAGTAGCTATGTCATCATTTGGAAACAACTCATCCAGAGTGTATTCCTTTTGAACTGGAGCATCTGAAGATAAGTCATTAGGTGCATCCTTGTGCACATTCTCAGGCAGCTGCATATCTGGAGTAGGAGAAGACACATGCTCCCCCTGAACCTGTGCAGTTAGAAAAAAAACTTTTAGAAAGTCTTTTATAGTAAAATACATTTGCTCCCCCTACACCTGTACCACTTGTACCTGAGTAGGGGTAGATACATTTTGAGCAGGAGATTGAACAGTCTCCCCCTGCATCTGTGCAGATGTATCTACTTGATGAACTGTAGTGGAGGTAGGTTGTTCTTCACTCTGTATCCTTAGTGGGTCCTCTTGTTGTTGCTCAGTCTCGTGAGCTGGAGAAGGGGATTTCACAGGGGTGTCTGGCCTGCTCTCTTCAGGCACATCCTTAGACAGCACCCTTTCCCACCTGGAGAATAGTCTCATGTCCATCCTTCTCATATGATTGATTTTAGATCCTGGCAGTTGCTGCATCACTTCAGGGATTGCTCCATTGAGATATAGACTTATGATCCTAGCCATGTTAGGCTTCTTGATCCCTTCTTTAATCTTGTCAAATAGGATTACTGACCAATCAGTTGGAATTGTAAAGACAATCCTGGTCATAAGGTTGAACATATAGGCAGAAATCCTATCATGTCCACCTGTCTTGCAGAGAATTACTTTCCCAACTATTTCAGACAAGAACTTTCCTTGCTGATTCATACCCTTCCTATTGAATGCAGCACCAATCTTCATGTTTGAATCCAACCCACACCATTGAAGGGCTTCCCTTGTCTTAGAACTAGGAACCTCTTCTTCATTTTCAACCACATGTAATTGCAAAAACTTTCTCAAACCTCTTTGGGTAATCTTAATCTTAGTCCCGTGAACAATGGACTTGATCTTGAGTTCAGTAGAATGGACTGATGCTGAGATAAAGAACTCATGCACCTCCTTCTTCCAGATCTTGGATGGTTCTGAGACAAGAAATTCTAACCCTGATGCAGAGAGAAGGGTGATAACACCTTGAACATCAGGCGGCGCCTCTGCAAACGCCTGGCGCACCAACTCATACCCTTCATTAACATTGTCTTCAATCCTTGGCGCCATCGTTGTGTCGAGAAAGCTTGAGAGAAGAGAGAAAGAAAGACTGTCGACACAGGGTTTGAGTTTCGAAAACCTTGAAAGCGTGTCGACACAAAGAGCTTTTTGACCTATTTATAGCTTCTGTTGAAAGAAGTTCAAAAGGCGCCAAAAACAGTCTAAATGTGTCGACACAGACGGAATGTGTCGACACAAGCTTCTATTAACTCGACATTTCTTCAGTCTACTATGTGTCGACACCAATTTGTGGTTATGTCGACACCTTGGATATATAGTAGAAAGACAGAAATTCTGTGTCGACACTAAGGACAAGTGTCGACACATATTTTGTAAGTGTCGACACCATGATTCTGGTTGAGTCGACATTACATTCCTGGTTAAGTCGACAATAAAACTCTTAAGTGTCGACACATATTCTCTGTGTCGACACAATATTTCTGACTTGTCGACATAATTTCTCTGAGTCGACACATTATTACTGAATGTGTCGACACATTCTTACTTAGCCAATTTCTGTAACTTCAATGTGTCCTTTTTAACACTTGATTATTGTTGTTACTACTTTTACTTACTTATTAACCATTTCAATAGCATTGTTAATGATTTTGTTTAATACATTAATCAATGGTTAACATACCTAACTCAATTTTGAATTTATTGAATTTGGTTTCATCTAAAGGCTTAGTAAATACATCTGCTATTTGATAATCTGTTTTTACAAATTCCAATGAGATGTCACCTTTTTCTACATGTTCTCTAAGAAAATGATATTTTATTTCTATATGCTTAGTTCTACTATGAGAAACTGGATTATTAGCAATAGAAATAGCACTCTTAGAATCACATAAAAGGGGTGTTCTACTTACCTGAATACCATAATCTTTAAGCTGATGCTGCATCCATAATAGCTGTGCACAGCAGCTTCCTGCAGCAATATACTCTGACTCAGCTGTGGAAATTGCCACACTAGTCTGTTTTTTACTACTCCAAGATATTAGTCTTCCTCCCAGGAATTGACAAGTACCTGTAGTACTCTTTCTATCCTCTCTACATCCTGCAAAATCTGCATCTGAATAGCCTGTTAGTTGAAAATCTCTATTCCTAGGGTACCAAAGACCTAGAGTAGGAGTGCCCTTTAGATATCTCAGAATCCTTTTTACTGCAGTATAATGAGATTCTTTAGGGCAGGCTTGGTACCTAGCACAGACACATGTTGCATACATAATGTCAGGTCTACTAGCAGTGAGATATAGTAGTGACCCAACTATTCCTCTATACAATGATTCATCAACAGGTTTACCTGCCTCATCTTTGCATATTGGCATACTTGTGCCCATAGGAGTTCTCATGGAGGAGGATGACTCCATACCATATTTTTTAATTACTTCCTTGGTGAACTTAGACTGGGATATGGACAATCCATCATCAGTCTGTCTTACTTGGAGTCCCAAGAAGAACTTAAGTTCTCCCATACTGCTCATCTCAAACTTCCCTTGCATAAGTTTGGCAAACTTTTTACAAAGGTTGTTTTCAGTAGATCCAAAGATTATGTCATCAACATAGATCTGAACTAAGATGATCTTTCCTTTGGATTCCCTAAGGAATAGAGTTTTGTCTATCTTTCCTCTTGAGAATTTATTCTCAATGAGAAAGGTAGACAGGGTTTCATACCAAGCCCTTGGAGCTTGTTTTAACCCATACAAAGCTTTCCTAAGCTTGTACACAGAATCAGGTTTAAGAGGATCTACAAAACCTGATGGCTGCTCTACATATACTTCTTCTTTAAGATCACCATTCAGAAATGCTGACTTTACATCCATCTGGTATACTTTGAAGTCTTGGTAGGCTGCATAGGCAAGGAACATTCTGATTGCCTCCAGCCTTGCTACTGGAGCAAAGGTTTGATCAAAGTCAATCCCTTCTTCCTGCCTGTATCCTTTTGCAACCAATCTTGCTTTATTCTTTATTATTATTCCACTTTCATCTAGCTTGTTCCTATAGATCCACTTAGTCCCAATTATGTTGTGGCCTCTTGGTTTAGGAACAAGCTCCCAGACCTTGCACCTTCTGAACTGATTCAGCTCCTCTTGCATAGCATCAATCCAGTGCTGGTCTTGGATAGCTTCTTCAAACTTCTTAGGTTCCATTTGAGACAAGAAACTAGAATGCAAAACTGTGCTTTGATTTCTGCTTCTAGTTTGCACTCCTTGTCTTGGATCACCAATTATCTGATCAGTAGGATGATCTCTTAGATATCTTATAGCTGGAGGTAGATTCCCTTCAGGTTGAGCATCTCCAGCTTCTTCATTCTGCTGTTCCTCTTGGTTTTCATCAGCTTCCATTATCTCTTGTACTCCCCCTGGACAGCAGCCTTCATTTTCCAATGCTCCCTCTTCCTTTGAAGCTTCAGCAATGGAGAGCCTGTCCATCTTCTTGCTTATACCTGTTGAGTCATTTGATCAAATCCTTTGATGACTCCTTTTTCAGATCCACCAAAGATCACTTTATGTCCATCTTTGACAGATGAATACTCCTTCAGCAGCCCCTTTGTTCCAGTCATGTGCCTGGAACAACCACTATCCAAGTACCATATAGGGGCATGGTAACTTGGATTCACCTGCAATACAGAATTACTTACCCTTAGAACCCAAGTAAGTCTTGGGTCCTTGGTTCAGGTTAGCCTTAATAAAGTTATCATAACCTCTTCTAACAGGTAGACTCTTATTCTTTATAACACTTGTGTTATACCAGCAGTCCAATGCAAAATGACCCCTCTTGCCACAGCACCAACATTCAAACTTATTGTATCTAGATCTAGATACATCCTTGTCAGAAGCATTTCTGTTCATTGCTGGTGCTGTTGCAACTTCTCCTACTGGTTTCTTAAAACCATAGGGCTTATGACCATAGGTAGGCCTGCTTGCCTTAACACCCTTGTTCTTCAGAACATTTGTCTTGATATGATCCTGAATGTCTTCATGATCATATATGTTAGAAGGCACTTTCTTCTTACCAAACCTTATGGGGACTGAAAGGTTTAGTGGCTGAATAGGGGCTTTGCCTTTCTTTTTGAATCTGCTAGCCCTGGAGTTACCCTTAAATCCTAATCCAGCCTTACCCTTCTGAGTGACAAATTCATCTATCAAGGGTAAGACAGATTTTGGCTTAGAGTAACTAGCCACTAAATCCCTTTCAATTCTAAGTCTGTCCTCCAGACTCTTTACTTGATCATTAGTATAATTAATTGTGCCCATCTGAATAATAGTTATATTTTTCAGCTTGGCAATTTCAGCTAACTTTTGATCAAGGACTTTTTCTAACTCAGCTGTTGTAACCCTTAGATCAGCAATTTCCTGAGCCTGTGATTTAACCAGGTTCTTGCTTTTCTTAAGGGCCTGCAACAAGTCCCCATACTTGTCTATCAATTGATAGACATCTCCTTCAGATCCAGATGCATCTTCATCACTTGATGCAGATGTAGCTGATTCTTCACTTGTACTACAAACAAATGTACTGGAAGGACTGTTTACCTCATTAGGACCAGACTGATTCTGGCATAGGTCCTCTTCTGATCTAGTCATCAAACCCATGCATTGATGTTCATTGATGGAGTCTAGCAACTGCATAAACTCCTCTTCCTCAGATGCAGCATATAATCCAATATATGCTTCAGCTTCAGATCCTGATTCTGAAGTTGACTGGTCTGACAGACTTTTATCTTTCTTTGCTACAAAGGATTTCTCCTTCTTGCCTTTCTGATAAGTCTTCTTCTTTTCTGAAGATTCCTTCCTTTTGTCAGGACAATCAGCCACTACATGTCCAGGCCTATTGCAACAATAGCAGACAATCTTTGAAGTAGTGGCTTTGCTGGGCTTTGACCTGCTTTTCTCTTTCCTAGATGACCTTCTTTTCTGATAATAGTCATCTACTTGCTGTGATGATGAAGGCCTAGACTTCCATTGCTTCTTTTTCAAGAACCTTTGAAATTGCCTAGTGAATGCAGCAAAGTCTGCATCTGAATCACTGCTGACTGAACCCCTATCTGAATTTTCAGAACTACCTTCTTCAACTTCCTTAGGAGGAGATGGTGATTTCCTCCTATTCTTTCTGGTGGCTTCAGCATTAAATGCCACAGTCTTTTCTCTATGCTCTCCTTTTGAGTTTCTTTCCTCCTCCTTCCTTACCATAAGTTGCATTTCATAGGATAGCAACTTTCCAAACAGAGTTGGAGGAGATATCTCTGCCAATTTTGCCACTTCTCTTATGGCACAGATCTTTGTATCCCAATCCTTTGATAAGGATCTTAAGAATTTGTCATCCAGTTCATAGGTACTGAAGACTCTTCCATAGGAAATTAGCTCATTCACAATTCTATAGAATTTCTTATAGCACTCAGTTATGCTATCAGATTTTCCTTGTCTAAAACTTTCATACTCCTGATTTAGCATAGATTTTCTGTCCAGCCTTACTTCTTCTGATCCCTCCATGTAGACAATCAATGTGTCCCACATCTCCTTGGAGGTCTTGCAGTGAATCAGATTCTGAAATGTTGAATCATCTATGGCACTGACAATGATGTTCTGTGCCCTTTTGTCCATGGTTGCCAAGATGATTTCATCCTTGGTCATTTCAGAATAAGTCTTTGGTGTTTGGATATTTGCATCAAGAACAGATATCTTCATTGGTATGAAGGGGCCTTCCTGTACTGTGATGTAAATCCTTGGGTCAGATGCTTCCATAAACAATCTGACTCTTTCTTTCCAGATCCCAAAGATTTCCTTCTTGCATATGGGTAATTTCATTGACCCTAGCTCCTTATGATTCTCTCCAGAACCCATCTTCTTGATTCTTGATTCTGCCTATCAGATCTACCTCAGACTGTTAAGTCCTTTTTGAGGAACCTCCCTCTGATACCACTTGATAGTTTAACTTTCAAGGCAGCCTAAACACCTAGAGGGGGGGGTGAATAGGTCCTGCTTCTTTTTCTAAAACTTCTAGACAGAATTCAATTTATTAACTAATACAAAAACACAGCAATCACAGAAAACAACACATCACAGATTGCACTATGTTTTATAGTGGTTCCCCAAGGTCTGGGTACATCCACTTTCCCCCTTCACCTATCTAGCCGTATGCTAGATTCGGCCAAACTTCCACTTATCTCAGATCAATAGATCTTACAACTCAGAACCCAACTGGTTCCTACAACTCAGGCACAACTGCCCTACCTCAGCCTTGCCCCAAGGCCTACAACTCAGAGAATATCCTTCTCCTACACTCAGGCAATCAGCCCTACCACTCAGAGTTCAACACTCCTACACTCAGCCTTTATAACATAGGCTTACAACTCAGATCTGTATAAACAGATCCTACAGAAATATAGAAAAGATTGTTTTAAATTGTCTTGCCAAGTTGAGAGAGAAGAGGCAATGACAATTCTTAATCAGCTGATGCAATCAACTGTTTCTTAGCCTTCTTCAAAGCTTCTTGAAAATGTACTTAGCTGAGTTGATTCCAAACAGCTTCTTGAGAATCCACTGATGAATTCTTTCTTCTTCTTCAAATTCTGACTTGATCTCTCTCTGTCCAGAACTTTGAATGATTCTTCTGAATTCTGATTAGAACTCTTCTTAGATCTATCCTTAGATAGTCTTCTTAGATCTCCCGGAGAAGATCTTCTTAAGTGCCTAGCACTTTCTTGAAAATGAGTAGAATATAATCCTTCTCCAATGTATTTCAAAGGATCAGTTCTATATCTTCTTAATTGTGTGTGTTGTTCTTTTTTCTCTCCTTCTGAATCTGTCTATTTATAGACATTCTTCATGGTAACCGGCTGATCCGGTTTCTAACCGTTTTCTGACAGGTCTGACAACTTCAGTTAACTGATGATAACCCACAGCTGTCAAGTCTTCAAACAAGTCCTGTGCCTTAGTGTTGAAACAGTCTGTCAGAAAGTGTCGAGACCATCTGTCTATTTGTGTCGACACAATTGACTTTGGTGTCGACACTGCCTTCAGTGATGTCGACAAAATTGCCTTTGTGTCGACACATCTTTTTCTGAAAATAACTTGGTCTTTGACTCTGCAGTGTGTCGACACAAGTCCTGTGTGTCGACACAGTTGTTGTAGAATCATAACTTTAGTAAGTGTTGACTTGGCCTTCAGGTGTCGACACATTCATTCTTTAGCTTTGCTATAATGTGTCGACTTACTCACTATGTGTCGACACATTCTGCTGGTGACGACAAACCTGTGGTCGACTATTTTCTTCTGTGTCGACATATTCAGATGATGTCGACAAACTTGAGATCGACTATACTCTTTAGTGTCGACACATTCTCCCAATGTTGAGGTCGACGTTTTTCTTCTGTGTCGACACAATTTCCCAGTGCTGTGTCGACTTACTTCTTCTGTGTCGACACAATTTCCCAGTGTTGTTGTAGACTATGTTATGTGTCGACACTTTTTCCCAGAGTAGTGTCGACTTACACCTTCTGTGTCGACACACTTTCCCAGTGTTGTGTCGACAACTTTCTTCTATGTGACGACACATGTTCCTTTGTGTCGACACTTGGACTTAGAATTTTTTCCTGTAAACTTTAACAATTCTTTACCTGCACATGTCAACTCAAAACAACATCAAATACAACATGATGTATATCATTGAGCTAGGTTGGGCTTCTTCAAATCAGGTACACATTTTCCAATGTACCCAACACTATCAGCTGAGGATCAGGGAGTGTGATATCCCGAAGACGTCGTTCAGTACGAGGTATGGGCATTTCGAGTTCACGGTCATGCCGTTTGGACTGACGAATGCGCCATCGGTATTTATGGACTTGATGAACAGGACGTTCCGAGACTTCCTGGATCGCTTTGTGATCGTCTTTATTGACGATATATTGGTGTACTCGCAGTGCGAAGAAGATCACTTCAAGCACTTGCATCTGGTGTTGGAGACTTTGAGGAGGAATGAGCTTTATGCAAAGTTCTCCAAGTGCGAGTTCTGGCTACCCTCAGTAGCGTTCCTTGGTCACATAGTTAGTGGTGAGGGTGCAGCGGTGGATTCGGCGAAGATCGTTGCGATACGGGAGTGGCCTGCGTTGTCTTCTGTCGCGGAAGTCCGTAGTTTTCTCGGGCTTGCCGGATATTACAGGCGCTTCGTAGAGAACTTCTCGCGGATAGCGCTACCTCTCACGAAGTTGACAAGGAAAGATCAGAGATTCTTGTGGACGCAAGAGTGCGTGCAAGCTTTTGAGGAGCTGAAGAGGCGGTTGACCACGGCGCCAGTGCTTAGTTCGCCGAGTGGGATCGAGGGCTTCGAGGTGTATAGCGACGCTTCGGGTAGTGGCTTGGGCTGCGTGTTGTTGCAGCATGGGAGCGTGATAGCGTATGGATCGCGTCAGTTGAAGGTGCATGAAAGAAATTATCCGGTGCATGACTTGGAGTTGGCGGCCGTGATATTTGCACTCAAGTTGTGGAGGCACTACCTATACGGCGTAAGGGTCGATATATATACCGATCACAAGAGCCTGAAGTACTTGTTGGATCAGAAGGACCTTAATATGAGGCAGAGGAGGTGGATGAAGTTTCTGGGGGACTACACCTTCAAAATACATTACGTACCCGGGAATGGCAACGCAGTTGCGGATGCGCTGAGCCGCAGGGCTCCCGCCCAAGCCAACTGGTTGTCGGTGTATGATGAGCGGTTAGTACGGGAGTTGGAGGAGCTTGAGATCTGTTGCATTGACAGGTAGACGAGCGCCAAATCAATGTTAAACTGGACAGAAGTTCAGTATGACCTGGCTGACCGGGTTCGGCAGGCATTGGAGTTAGATGACTCCATGAAGGAGCTTATGGAGGCCGCTCTGGATGGGTCAAATTCCCAGTTCTCGGTTGAAGATGGTTTATTAAGGAAGGATCATCGGTTGTGCGTCCCGAGTGGGGGTAACCTCCGGGCGGAATTGATGTACGAGGCTCATCATACCAAGTACTCGATCCACCCAGGGAGCACAAAGATGTACCGTGACCTCAAAAAGTTGTTTTGGTGGCCGGGGCTCAAGAAAGATGTGGCGTTGTACGTGGCTAAATGCCAAACGTGCGCCTTGGTGAAGGCGGAGTGCCAAAAGCCGGGAGGATTTCTGAAGTCCTTGCCTATACCGGAGTGGAAATTCGACGATATATCTATGGACTTTGTGCACGGGTTGCCAAGGTCGCAGAAAGGGAACGACGCCATCTGGGTGATCGTAGATCGGCTAACCAAGGTGTCGCATTTCATTCCGCATAGGAAGGATGACTCGGTGGAGAAGTTTGCGAAGCTATACGTGGACAATATTGTTAGATTACATGGTGTGCCCCGTAGCATTGTGAGTGATCGCGATGGGCGGTTCACGTCAAATGATTGGAGGTTGGTGCAGCAGATGCTGAGAACAAAGTTAAAGTTCAGTACAGCTTTCCATCCGTAGACGGATGGGCAGACTGAGAGGGTCAATTAAACGATGGAGGACATGCTCCGCATGTGTGTTCTAGACTTCGGGAAGCATTGGGAGGACCACCTATATTTGGTGGAGTTTGCGTACAACAACAGCTACCAAGCATGTATACAAATGGCGCCATTCGAGGCCCTGTATGGTAGGAAGTGTCGCACGCCGTTATCGTGGCTTGAAACGGGTGAGGCAAGGTTGTACAAGAAGCAGGAGGTGGAGAGTGTTACCTCGTTAGTGCGGATCATTCGGGAGCGCTTGTTGATCGCTCAGGACCGGCAGGCGAAGTATTACAATGTCAAGCACCGGAACGTGGAGTTCACGGTAGGCGATTGGGTATATCTTAAAGTGAAGCCGTTCAAGGGGGTTTCGCGGGTGAGACGCTTGAAGAAGCTGAGCCCAAGATACCTTGGACCTTTTGAGGTTCTGGAGCGAGTCGGCGAAGCGGCATACCGTTTGAGGCTATCGGAGGAATTAAGTGGATTACATGATGTGTTCCACATTTCTGTGTTGCGGAAGGCGGTGCAAGAGCCTTCGCAAGTGATCGCGGTTGACCAAGTGCCGGTGGATGAGGGGTTGACGACTAGGGTCAGGCCCATTCGTATCAAAGATGTTGAGGTCAAGAAACCCCGTAACAAGGAGATCCGGATGGTTAAGGTCCAGTGGGATAATTGCGGGCGAGAGGAGCTCTCTTGGGAACGGGAGCAGACTATGCTGGAGGAGTACCCGGAATTATTCTGCTCAGGTACTGATTTACGTTAAGTCCTTTTTTTCCTTTATTAATTTCGCGGGCGAAATTCTTTAAGGAGGGTAGAATTGTAACACCCCGAAATGTTGTAGGAGCGACGGGGATCACTTTTGGCCAAGACAAGGTTTTGGTACAGGTGACACAGGCCCCGACACGGGCGTGTCGGAGGCCGTGTCGGGCGTGTCGAGCTCGGGCCATCGAGCTGGCCGTGTAGTCGACCAGTTCAGGTCGACGATGGTCGTGTGGAGGAACACGGCCTAGGACACGGGCGTGTCCCAGGCCGTGTCACGCCTGGGCTGTACGGTGGGGTACACGGGCAATGACACGGGCACGAACACGGGCGTGTCTAGTTTGACACGGGTGTGTCTGATGCCGTGTCACCAAGCCGTGTACCTCTCTGACTTCGAATTGTTGGCCGATTGCACACGGGGGCGTGACACGGGTCCCGACACGGGCGTGTCGGAGGTGACACGGGCGTGTCGGAGGCCGTGTCACATGCCGTGTTGCTGGTTTTCAATTTTGGTCGAGACGGCGAATGAGCTACACGGCCAGGCACACGGTCGTTTGTGAACCCGTGTTCGGCCCAGTTTTTGTGATTTCAGATCTAATCCTGGTCGTTCGTTTCCTTGGCTTTGGATCCGACGGTGGGGGGCTGCTCCTGGGTGGTTTTAGCCGGGAATAGAGTTTTGAAACCCTTATTTCACTTGGGTACTCTCTCTCTAAAATCTAGAGAGAAGGGAGAGCTTGGAGGAGGAAGAAGGAGGTCAACTCCGACGGCCGGTGGAGATTCGGAGCTCCAAATCGCGAGTCGTCTTCGGATCCGCGGAGGCAAGGAGATTGCGGTGCTTTTCATCCGCATAGATTTTCATGGCGCCGCGGAAGAATGTAAGGGTAACGATTTCTCATCCTTGGGCATGTGAATCCCTCTTTTCCTTTGCATAGGAATCCCTCTCTCGCGAGTGAGGGAAGAGTTGGAGCGTTCCTTGGGGTAGTTATGTGAAGTCCCCCTTGTGTAGAGTCCGTATGCGTAAACAGACATAAGCATTGTGTGTGAAGCCTATTCGGACATGTTGGTCCGGATCGGTGATGTTGCATTGCATTTGAACCGGGCAAGAATCCGGGTGTTTGGGCGTTTTTCGGGTTTTCTACGTAGTAGATTGCATCAGGGAGCCTTGGAGATTAACTCCAAGGTGCACCCGGAAAACTGGGCAAAAGCGTGTTTTGCCAACACGGTGGCCGGGGAGCCAACGTGAACATAACCGGGTTATGTGATTATTGTGGTGGAAACGGGACTCGGTGAGTCTTGACCTGCGCATATGGCTTAAATTGCCGTTGCGGTATGAGCACGGGTCAGGCGGAACCGTACCTGGTCTATGTCGTTTGGTAGGACCGTTGGCATGGATGAGGGTCTTCGGCGGTCTATGGCTTAAATTGTCGTGACCAAGGCCAGGAAGACAAAATGCTCATATGGATGACCGTCCAAGAGGCGGTGGTGGATTGGGAACGTCTATGGCTTGAATTGACGTGACGTTGGCCGGTTCGCCGAGAATGTGCCCTGAGTGCACGGGGTGTGTGGCCGTGCGAGCCCACACCTGTGGTGAAGTGCAAATACTTTATATAATTGCCTATGCTAATAAAGTGCAGGGAAAGAGCATCGCTGCCCCGAATGTGGGGCCGGGATCGTTATAATTTTGTCAGCATTGCTGACCGTTGCTATTGTTTGCCACCGGGCGGTGGTTTGTGGCTTGCAGGTGCTGCGGAGCAGAGCGGGAAATAGCGGGCTAAAGCCCTTGTTGCTGTGCCGGCCCTCGAATGCCTAATTGCTTATGTTTCTTTCCCATTTTTCATGTATGGCCGGACTGCGTGCTGAAGTTTGGAAAACACTTCTTTTGTTAAGTGAACAGTGTAAGGTCTTAAGGTCATTTCTCTTTTGGTGTATGTATACATTCCTGAGTTTGTAGTGGACATTCATGCTGTTGTGGCTGGGTTCTTATTTCTTTTGCAACCTAATAAATTGCTTCCGCTAGGTGTTGTGTAGGACGACATGATTGGTTGAATGGTTTCAACGCGTAACCAACCGGTCTGTCCGTAGTATATGGCATCGGGCCCCGGCCGGACCTACTGTTATATGCTATGCGACGGATAGTGGTGTTACAGGAAGTGTGTCTCTAGAAAGCTACTTTATTCTGCTTTCCAGCCATGCAGTGCTCACATCTATCTAGCTTATCCGTAGATAAATCAGATATAATCTTCTTCTCAGCAAGACATCCTAGGCCTTTCCGACTAATATGGCTTAGCCTCATATGCCATAGAGATGTGGATACACATTTCTGACAATGTTGGCCTGAGCAGCTTCAAGCCTCCCTTCCATGTAGTATAGACTAGTATCTATGTAATCTCTGGCCATTACTAGCGACCCATTGATTAACTTCCGAAAATCTCCATCAAAGACACTTAAGTGTCCCTCATCACCTAGCTTTCCAACTGAAATTAGGTTGAAGCGGATGTCGGGTACATGTCGCACATCCTTCAAAATCAGCAAACCTCCCGTGCTAGTCTTTAGATGCATGTCTCCCCTCCAGATTACTTTAGACGTGTCACTGTTGCCCATTCTAAGCACTCCACAGTCGTGAGTTGTGTAAGTGGCAAACAAATCTTTATTGTGGAAGACATGTGCAGAAGCACCTGAGTCCACAATCAAGCTCCTATCATCGCACGAGAGTGTTGCTGTGACGTCATCTCCAATAATGATGACGTCGTCCTCCTCTGTAGAGACAGTGACAGCCGTATGCGTATCTGTCTTCTCATTTGAGGACTCTCCCTTCTTCTTCTGGTCATTCTTCAGGGTATAACAAAACTTCTGAATATGACCCTTCTTGTGGCAGTAGTGACACTCCACATTATGGTAGCAGGACCTTGACTTTCCTTTGCTTTGGCTCCTCTCATTATTCCTTCCCTGCTCTTGCTCCTGCCTCTCCCCCTGGACTCAATATAGAGGACATCAGCTCGTGAAGAAGAGCTCGAAAGCCCTTGAGACTTTTGTATCACTTCCTCATTCAGGATGTCACTCTTAAAAATTTCCGTAGTGATGATGCAACCAGAAGAGGAGTTGATTAGAGAAACTCTTACCATCTCCCAAAAATCTGGAAAAGACTTTAGCAGCCACAGTGCATTGACCTCATCCTCGAATGTCATCTTCATAGCAGTAAGTTGGTCAATAATACCTTGAAACTCGTTCACATGATCCAAGATGGGTGAGGCATCTCTATACTTAAACTCTCCAAGCTTCTTTAGTAGATTATAGATGTTCGGCTCTACGAACCGTCTGCCGAATCCACATAGCTTTCGGTGCTCCACCTTCCACTTATTTGGATCTATTTCTTTAGACATCTCCTCAAAAATAGGAGCATGCCAGCCCTTCACATAGATGAGATCCTCCATCAGTAAGTGCCACTGGTGGTAGTTTGCGTCATTTAGTTTCACCATTTGCTCAGAGCCTAAACTTGAAGTAGACTCTATCGCGCTTTGTCACTGATCGGACTGACCTCAGTTTTTTGAGCCGATTTTTTCAAAGAAAGGAATCAAAGAGGATAGGGAGCGGACCAATGGTGGTCACCTACCGAACCCAATCACTAACCCAAAATTTCTGATCGACTCATCTCGAATTTCAGACAGGTCAGCCCGATAACTGCTCTAATAATGAACCTACCTCTGATACCACTTGTTGGGTTAGAGAGCACGCAAGCCCGACCAGAGCACCTGCAAATTAGTTCGAGCAAGTACTTGCACGACCGCTTAACGATATGCCGATACACAAACACAACACAAAATAAGAATACTAAAAGTGACACAGAGATTTAACGTGGATACCCAAAAGGGTGAAAACCACGAGACGATCGGAGTCCAACCCGGAAAGCAACCACTAAAATGTTTGAAACAATAGGCAATTACAAAGCTTTTACTCATCGATCCTTATAGGATCTTCACCAGCTTCACACTACACAATACAATAAATAGCAACAGAAAAACTGCAAGTTATCGACAGCGGCGGATGAGATGGATTACACAAATCCTCTCCAAAATGCCTCTTCGAATCCTTGTCAATATCTGCTCCAGATCCAATCCGTGTAGGCGAAGTACTCCTTGTCAATATCGTACAACGACGTTCGAAATCTCTCCCAAACTAAGATGATTACCGCAAAAGCCGCTCTAGAAATCTTTCAATGCTGAGTTTGGAGAGAAGTGGATGCCTTACCCCTCCTCCTTCATCCCTATTTATAGGGCCAAAATCAAGGAGGTAGCTGTGGTAGATGACATGTGGATGAAGCTTCCCTCGGTCAAAAACACATGTCATGAAGCTTCCTTTGGACAATTTCTTAGAAGCTTCCTTTAAGAGCACACGTTAAATTCCAAGTCAAAGACGGCTAATCCTTTTCATTCTTGTCATGAAACACATGCTTGAAAAGTATGATCAAAGTTGACTAGCCTATTTCACACTTAGGAGAAAATTATCTTAACATATGAAGTGTGCAAATAGGAAGAACCTAGCAGTGGCGCCGACAAATATACATGCAGTGATAATTAGACCCTCTAGCTTCCCTTGACGTCCTCTCGCGCAAAGAAAAATGGATTGAGGACATCAAGCGAGACCGAAAATCCATTCATCACCATGCACTATATGGATTGAGGACATCAAGCAAGACTGAAAATACATTCATCACCACAAGCTTCAGACGGGAGAAGCCGATTGACAGAGTTACTATCGCATGGAACACGGGATTCCCCGTGCAAGAGTGCTCTTGTGGGCATGTGCATATAATCACTTTTTTCCCGTGGAAAACAAAGATTGATATAAATTGATAGGATTATAGGAACCCTTTTAAAAAAATTGTAAGAATGTAACAGCTCCTCCTTCTCTGCTCTGCTATAGCTATAGGATTGCTTGACTGCACAGTATCACTAGCTCTGCTCTACTACCTCATACTCTGCTCTGCCAATATCTGCACTTTTTATTAATATTTATGTTAGACCAATGGCTACGCCAATGGTCATATATTTGTAAGCCTATAAATATCTCATAATGTATGCTTAAGAATATATGAAAATTTGGTATTATCTTTTATTTCCTTCGAGAATGTCTCAACTAGAGGACTTTGGTAGCCACTCCGTCTCAACCAGAGGACCCTGGAAAGAGAATTTGTTCAGGATGTCAGTCTTCAAGTTCAAGTTGAGACTATTAGCTGCTATTGAGGGGGATTCAAATGCTCTAGTGAAAAGTGGTGCCCCAATTGAGGGGGAGTATGCTGAAAAGGAGAGAGTTGATTCTTTGGAACCGTTCTTAAGTGAAGATGATGATACTGTTGAGGGGGAGCCTCAATCTGAGGTCTCTACTCTGGGAGAAAGCTTCACATTGTCCCTAGAGGTTGAGACAGTAACTCACAATGAGTTGGCTGGTCAAGAGGGCCTGAGAATAAGTTTAAACCAAGTTGCTGCTGAAGTTCCACCTTAAGTAACTCACACTCCACCAACCATCAAGAATACTGAGAGTTCCATCCTCCACTCCATAAAAGCTATGCTAGAAGAGCATGCTGCTTCACTGAAATCCAACATAGATGAATCGGTTAAGGGAATGAAAGTACTTGTTAGCATTTTATAGTAAGAAATTGACACCCAGAGACAAATCTATGTCAACCTATGCCCGAGAACTACTAGCGATTACCTTAGTCGTTCAAAAATGACGTCATTATCTCTTGGGGTCTCCATTCATCATTTTAATCACAAAACCTTACATCATTTAACTGATCAACAAAAGAAAAACAAAAATTTTATATAAAATGTTGGGTTATCACTTCTCGATCGAATATAAATAGGGGTCTCAAAATAAAATTGCTGACGCTTTATCCTGGCGTGACGAACCCAAGGAGCCCTCTTTACTTGTCGTTCAAGTTTGTTCGTACCCGACATCTCCCCTCCTTCAGGATTTGCGTCCTCTATACGTGTCAGACACAACTACTCGGTACATTATTCATCGGTTAAAAACCCGGACTAATTCTATCAAGAGTGGCGGAATCACAGTGACAAGTTATTTTACAAAAACTGACTGTCTGATCCGCCGTACTTTGATTTAAGGGGCCCACAACCTCAAATCCAGTGGCAATTCAGGCAATTAGGCCAAATCTGCCAGCCGAGGTCGTTGCATTTGTCCCAAATTGTGATCTTTTGACAAAAGTGTAAATCTCTCAACATGGCATCATTCGGGTTATTACAACCCCTACCGATCCCTACCCAGATTTGGGTTGATCTAACACTAGATTTTATTACTCACCTACCAGCGTCGAATAGTTGTATGTACATTTTGGTCGTCGTTGATCGCCCATCGAAAGTTGCCCACTTCACACCATTATCATCTGGTTTTACTGGTCCCGATGTTGCCCGTATCTTTTGGGAGTCTTGCGGCAAATTGCATGGCGCATCATGCCAGAGACACTCATCTCCAATCATGATTCTATCTTTCTTAGTGCCTCTTGGCGTGAATTATTTGTGCAAAACGGTACACAATTATCATTTAGTTCAGTCTACCATCCGCAAACCGATGGCCAGACCGAACATGTAAACCGTTGTTTGAACCAATATTTATGAGTTTTTTGCTCATGCTCACCCAAAATCGTTGTCCAAATTACTAAATTGTGTGGAATACTATTATAATACAACATTCCACTCCTCGAATGAATGACTCTCTTTGAGGCAACTTACGGTAGACCATCACCTTGTTATATCCTCTATTTTACAGGTGATAGCAAGCTTCAAGCTGTCCAGGCTAACCTGCAAACTTGTTCTCAACTCATTACACACTTAAAAAAAAATTTACATAATGCACAACAACGATTTAGGGTCTGTTTGGCGCAGCTCTGGCGGCTGGAGAATCTCTATTCCAGCCGCCAGAGCTGTTTTTTAACTGTTTGAGACAGCTCCTTAACAACAGCTTTTCATAAATCTGGAGCTGTTTTGCAGCTCTTCAGAAATCTCCTCCCCCCCCAGCTTCAGCTTCCGCAAAATAGCTTTCTCTCTCACAGGTTTTGGAAATCTAATAGTTTCTTCAGTTGGAACATGCTCAGAGGTCGGACGGCCTTCCTCCGGCGATTCCGAGCCCCGGACGGCCTTCCTCCGGCGATTCTGATCCCCCGACGGCCATTCTCCGGCGATTCCGAGCGCACTTCTGCACAGAACACCCAAACACTCTGCAGCTTTTCAAAACTGCTCCCCAAAGATCTATTTTAAAACAGCTCTATCCGAACAGCAGCTTTTCAATCCGTCAGAGCTGTCCCAAACAGAGCCTTAAGCTCCAAGCCAACTGTCATCGAACAAATCTCCATTTCTCGGTTGGCGACTGGGTCCTCCTAAAACTTCATCCGCAACGACAACTTACCCTCCACCGGCACTCCTGCACCAGATTAAGCCCTCGATAGTAAGACCCGTTCCAGGTCATCAAACGTATTGGGGAAACTGCGTACAAATTACACCTACCAACACATTCTCAATTACACCATGTTTTTCATATTTCTTGACTACGATCATATAAAACTGACGAACCAATTTCGGTTACCCTTTTACTACAACAATCCACCTCCATTCCGCCCCCCCCCCCCCCCCCCCTTCACGAACCGCTTTCAATCTTGGTTGAGCTAACTATTTTCATGCAAAATAAACCAATTAAACAGGTACTGATACAATGGAAAGGACTGGATCTCATTGATAGTTCATGTGAACGCCTAGACGCAGTGGGCTCTCTGGCATGTTTACCCTCCATTTTCATGTAAAAGCCAGATGCTTGGTGGGCGGTGGGTCACCAAGACCCACCGTACAAATCCGCCAGCAACCCCCCTCCGCCTGCCTGAAGACACTCGGCTCCCAGCTTCCATTACCAACAACGCAACCAATCAACATCTTCCCCGACGCGACCAATCTACCTTGCAATCGTGGCCACCGGCTGCCCGTATACCACCAATCACTCTGACTTGGGGCCTGTCATTCCCGTTCCGACCATACCTTCCCGTTCCGACCGTACCTTCCCGAGGCACGCCGCTCCTTTCCTCAACTGACCGCTGGACACCTGCCATCTTTGCACAGGCCGCCGAACTCCGAAAATGGTTATCCCCTCCAGGACCCGTCTTCCAAGGGTGATCCCGAGATCACAAGCTGTCGGCGTGGAGGATGAATGTAACAGCTCCCTCTGCTCTGCCACATCTACAAGATTGCTTGTCTGCACAGTATCACCATCACTGCGACCCCATCCTCTGCTCTGCCAACGTCTGCACTTTTTATTAATAATTATGTTAGGCCAACGGCTATGCCAATGATCATATTTTGTAAGCCTATAAATATAAGACAATGTATGCTTAAGAATATATGAAAATTTGGTATTATCATTTATTTCCTTCAAGAATCTCTCTCTCTCTATAGAGACTAAGAAGCAAAAGAGTAAAAAAATTAGAATAATAAATGTATCAAGTATACTAAACAGCACATGTGTCAGTAAAAAGTATAAACATTTATAAATCAAAAGAAAACACGATTAATAAAAATACGGAATAATTAGAGGGCGGGGACAAAGGAAAAATGGAAAGGAATGATGACGATGAATTTGCAGATTCTTTTGACTTATCAAATTAAGCAGCAGACCAATTTCCTGAATCTAGCTAGCTACTACATGCACATCAAGCGGCAATCAGATTCAATGCCGACCCCCATTGACTTCATCAGTAGACCAATTCGAATACAAACTACATCAAAGATCAGGCGGCAATTATCAGATTCGGATTCGCTCCAGCAAGTTTTTCGCCGCGGAAGCAAAGCCGCGCGGGGCATTGATCAACAGCAGTAGTTGAAGCACGGAAAACATCCCCTCTCCTCGCTTTCCGACGAACTATTTGGAGTGCCACCCATGCCGTCGCGGGGGAGGATGGCCACCATTGAGCTCGTTCCAGGCGACTCCGGCGGCATACCGACATTCTCGGGTCCGAATATGCGTGGAGGGGCGATAGTTTCCGGCGGGGAGAGAGTCGAGAGATAGTGCAGAAGCATCTGGACGATCTGGCTGAAGTTGGGGCGAGCGTTCGGGTCCTCCTCCCAGCACGAAGTCAAGATCGCCGCCATGTCCTCGGGAAGGTTTTCTGCGCTCGGCCGGACATTCTGCGAGAGGATCGAGAGATGAAATTTGGTTAAGGAAACATAGCGGCGAGCTCATAAGAACGAGAGGGCAGGTGAAATTACTTTGAAGGCGGCTGCATAGGCTGCTTGAAGGTTGGACATGCCTTCAAATGGGAGTTTATTATGTAGAAGCTCCCACAACACTATAGCAAAGCTGTAGACATCCACTTTGTGATTGTAATGCTTCTTCTCACCATGCCTCAAAGTGACAGTGCTGTACAGCTGCAAAAAATTGTTTGAACTTTATTTTGTTAGGGTTTATGGAGTTCTTAGGAAAGCCAGGAGGAGGAAGAAGAAGAAGGCTCTTAGAGCTGGAAAACCTCAGGAGCCATCCAACGATATGTTCCAGTTTCCGACGTCATCATCTCAGTTAAAGTCTCTTCTCTTGCTAACCCAAGATCCGCCAATTTTACGGTTCTTTGATCTTCGGTCAGCAGCATGTTTTCTGTTGAAAGATAAATTAGAGCACTTTAGTTGAGTCTAATCAGATGTGAGATGATCATTAAAATGATTATTATCAATTTTGTAAGAGTTTAAAAATAGATCCTACAGTCATAAGGAGACTTGGTGGTTGTTAAGTACTATGTTTTTAAATTCCCAGGGAAAAAAAGCTTTAAAGAGTGCAAAAATAAAATAACATTGATAGTTTATATTTAAATTAGGAATAATTACCAAAACATCCCTTGAAAGTTAGCATAATTACAGGTTGCACCCCCCCCCCCCCACACACACCCCCGCCACCAACCCCCTAATTTTGAAATTACATTTCATAACATCCATGCACAAAAAAAAACCTTTGGAGTAAACCTTCAGGGTGGGTGGGGGAGTATTTTTGTGCATGGATGTTATAAAATGTAAACTTACAGAGGAGATTTTTGTAATTTTAAAAGAGGGGGCATTCTGTAATTTAGCAAATTTAGAGGGGAGGTCCCAGTAAATGGCCTTTAAGTTATAAGAAAGCTAGCAGTTTAGCGAGACTGATGATTTATCTAATAAGTGTGACTGTAAAGAAGAGGAAAATTATATAGAATAGCCAAGGCAAGATGTAAGGGATCTACAGATGTTAATCAAATTATATGTATTAGAAGTGAAAATAATAGGATTTGAAGATTCCTCGAGAAATTACTGGATGGAAGTTTTAAGAAAAAGGTATTTTGAAAGAGCATAAGGAACAAAATAATGAGGTATATTATAGATTGACCTAAAAAACGAAATGGTTCAGCAGAGGTCTAGTATCTTTTAGTATTTTTATAAGTCCAAGTGCTAAGACTTCTTATGCATATGCCATTATGTATATCTATTAAAGACTCATAGGGTCATAAAGAACATAAGTCCCTGGCATGAGATCGTGGTAGCTCTCTCTCTCTCCCTCGAGCACACCCTACATGGGCAACCGCAGTTCCGTTCCGCAGTATCTCCCTCACTACCATCCCCACCTCCAATCATTTTCAGAAAATCTATGAGCGCATTGCCCAAGAAATGAGCCCACAAAATAAGTACTAATAGGCTTCTAGGATGAAGATCTTCTAAAAGAAAAGAGATACTGAAATGAACAAAATTTCACATCATAAATGAAGAAAATGATTCTGGACAACATAAATAATAGTTCAAGCTCCAAATATTGTTATTCTCAAAAACATGTTTGAATAAACTTTCTTTTTTTGATAATAACGAATCTGGATGATTGAAAAAGTAGTAATTTTCATTCAGAGCATGTGATGTAGCTCAGCTATGAATTTAGTTAATCGTGCACGGGTGGGAGTAGTTCCAAGATTGGCAGTCTACTGGAAAGTATTCATAACTCGCCTCAAGAAAAAAAATGAAAAACGTAAGGTTCAATTTAGTAAGTGGATACTACAAGAAACCAATTGTTTTTTGTACCTATCAACTAACCCATCCAACTTTGTTTCATCCTTGTGTTACTGATTGAACATCCTTTGGCTTTGGTACCAACTCAAAAGTGTTACTCTTCAATAAAATTTCAATTTCCTCTACCATAGCCTCTTTTCAATCTAAATTTCCCAGGGCTTCTTCAAAAAGGCCCTATAAGAAAATGTTGGAAATATCGAGCCAATGTCGGTGTAGATTTTTGGAAGTATGGATTTTGCCCCACACCGTCTATTAGTATTTCTTGTCTTGGGTAAGTTGTTTAAATACCCCATTTAAAGGATGAATAAATCATGAAAGTATCTCCTCTCTAATCTTTCAACATAGTTTTGTCCCACATCATCTATTAGTATTTTTGTCTTATGTAAGTTGTTTAAATACCCCCTATGAGACATGAATAAATCCTGAAAATATTCCCTTTCTAATCTTTAAACATGGTATCAAAGCCAAAATTTGATCTATTTTTTGTCCGCTTCCGCTCGCGAGGCTTAGGGCTTTCGAAGGTCATTCTGCTCCTGCTCGACAAAGGAGCATCCGCCTCTCTCAATCCCATCTGCTGGTCCAGAAGTCGAGTCTCAAGTGTTTCCGGCGTCTTCTTTGTGCTCGTGCAGGGAAAGAGATTCCCTCACACGCTGCTTCTTCAAACGTTGAAGATCCCCCCTCTCCTCTCTCGTTACGTTGACGCATCTATTCCACCAATCGATTCCGCAGGTCAGTTTCTTCACTTGTTACGTCCACGTCGCTCGCCTCCTGCATTTTTCCCTTGCACGCATCGATCGACTCCTAACAGCATTCATCGTCGGTGCCTTCGTTGAATCAGTCAAGGCAAGTTTCCTTGATCGATGCAGATCAGTATTGTTGCTCTCCAGTCAACGATGTGGCTCCCTTTGCTTCCAGACGCCGACCCTTGGTCGTTCCTGCCGATGATTCCTCTGTTGTTCCGGCCATCTCCTGCACTTCATTTTCTGATGTCGGCCCTCCAGATTTATTCTTTAATGGCAGAGTTCTCCCTGGATGCTCCGGATCAGTCGCTGCCCTAATCTTTTTGATGATTACAGACGACTCCAGTTGTTGGCCCTCCGGTTTCTATCGCTTCCAGCTGCTGCCCCCTTCCAGGGCGTTGCTCTTTCGCCAATGCTGAGGTTTTGCGGTAGTTTTTTTCTGTCTGTCTTTATTCATCTTAGTCTATTGTGTGTTATATGCCTTCATGCACGTGTTCCACGTGAGGGGGGGTGTTCTTGACAAAGGAGATTTGAATGGCAGTTTCCCGACTCCCGTCTTTGTCACACACGACCTCCAGGTGTATTTCGTGTGTTGTTTGTGGCTCCCTAATTTTTCTTTTAATTGGTACATGTGTTGTGGTACGATTATTGTTGGTTGTCTTAATTTCAGCGGGTTGTGTCGTGTGAGATCGTGTTGTGTGGGACCGTCCTTTTTGTAGATTATCCTCGGCAAATTATCCATGGTTTCCGGTTTGATGATTAGCCCCACATTTTTTGTCTACTCCTTCCACATGTATGTGCCGATAATGTTGGTTGACCCGATTTCAGCGAGTCCACGTCATGTGTGGGTCTGCATCGTGTGTAGCTATGTCCCCGGTTTGGAATTCCCTCTGGTGGCTCGTCTGATATTTTTTTATACATTGCCTACCTCTATTACTTTTTTATGATGTTTTTAAGTTGGAGCTTTCCCCTCCAGCTTGAGGGGGAGTGTTGGAAATACCGAGTCAAGTCGGTCTATTAGAGATTTTAAGATGTATGGATTTTGCCCCACACCATCTATTAGCATTTATGTCTTGTGTAAGTTGTTTAAATACCTCATTCGAGAGATGAATAAATCACGAAA
Organism: Platanthera zijinensis; assembly: GCA_039513925.1. NCBI lineage: Eukaryota > Viridiplantae > Streptophyta > Magnoliopsida > Asparagales > Orchidaceae > Platanthera > Platanthera zijinensis. Next base: position 6,164,958 of record CM077092.1, read on the forward strand.
GTATCTGCTCTCTAATCTTTCAACATAGTTTTCTCCCACATCGTCTATTAGTATTTACATGTCTTATGTAAGTTGTTTAAATCCCCCCTATGAGAGATGAATAAATCATGAAAGCATTTCCTTTCTAATCTTTAAACATGGTATCAAAGACAAAAATGTGATCTGGTTTTTCCCGCTTCCGCTCGCGAGGGTTAGGGCTTCTGGAGGTCATTCCGCTCCCGCTCGACAAAGGAGCATCCGCTTATCTCGATCCCGATTGTTGGCCCAGAAATCGATCCCCGAGTGTTTCAGCGTCTTCTTCGTTCTCGTGCAGGGAAAGAGATTCCCTCTCGCTCTGCTTCTTCCGACGTTGAAGCTCTCCCCCTTCTCTCTCGTTACGTCGACACATCTATTCCACTAATCGATTTCGCGGGTCTCTTACTTCACTTGTTACATCCACGTCGCTCGCCTCCTGCAATTTTCCCTTGCTCGCATCGATTGAATCCTAACAACACCCATCGTCGCTGCCTTTGTTGAATCAGTCAAGGCAAGTTTCCTTAATCGACGCAGATCTGTGCTGCTGCTCTCCAGTCAACGATGCGGCTCCCTTTACTTCCAGACGCCGATCTTCGGTCGTTCCTGTCGATGATTCCTCTGCTATTACAGTTGTCTCCTGCGCTTCATTTTCTGATGTCGACCATCCAGATTTACTCTTTAATGGCAGAGTTGTCCCTGGCTGCTCCGGATCAGCTGCTGCCCTCACCTTTTTTGATGATTACAGACGAATCCAGTCGATGGCCCTCTGATTTCTATCGCTTCCAGCTGCTGCCCCGTTCCAGGGGGTTGTTCTCTCGCCAATGCTGAAGTTTTCTGGTAGATATTGTCTTTCTTTTTGTCTTTAGTCATCTTAGTCTATTGTGTTATTTATATGCTTCATGCATGTGTTCCGCGTGAGGGTGTGTGTTCTTGACGAAGGATACTCAAATGCCAGTTTCCCGACTCTTGTCTTTGTCACACACGAACTCCAGGTGTATTTTGTGTGTTGTTTGTGCCTCCTTAATTTTTCTTTTGATTGGTGTATGTGTCGTGGTGCGACCATTGTTGGTTGTCTTAATTTCAGCGGGTTGTGTCGTGTGAGACCGTGTATTGTGGGTTTGCCCTTTGTGTGGATTATCCCCGATAGATTATCCCCGACGAATTATCTCTGGTTTCCCGTTTGATGATTAGCCCCACATTTTTTGTCTCCTTCCACGTATTTGTTGATGATGTTAGTTGACCCGAAGTCAACGAGTCCACGTCATGTGTGGGTCTACATCGTGTGTGGCTATGTCCCCGGTTTGGAATTCCCTCCAGTGGCTCATCTGATATTTTGTCATACGTTGTCTACCTTTATTACTTTTTAATGATGATTTCAAGTCGGAGTTTTCCCCTCCAGCTTGAGGGGAAGTGTTGGAAATATCGAGTCAATGTCGGTCTATTAGAGAATTTAGGATATAGGGGTTTTGTTCCACACCGTCTATTAGTATTTCTATGTCTTGTGTAAGTTGTTTAAATATCTCTATTGAGGGATGAATAAATCTTGAAAGTGTTTACTTTTTAATCTTTCAACAAAAACTAGTGTAGCACATTGATTTAGACTACTTGATAATCATTGGCTTTTGGATATAGTGTCACAATCTTGATAATCTTTATTTGTCACTTCTTCTTCTTCTTCTTCTTACACCGGCCAGAGATTCTTCGGACTGGTTGCAGTGGGAGACTGAGAACTCTCTAGTGATGTCTTGGTTGACAAACTTTATGGTTGACTCGATTGTTCAAAATAATCTGTTTTTTGAGACTGCAGCGAATATTTGGAAAAGGGTTGAGGCTACTTACTCCTGTTGGGGCAATGCTACCCGGATTTTTTAACTGTGACGGAAGATCTTCCTCCTTAGTTGGGGTGATCGCCCTCCGTCTGCCTACTACTTGGAGTTCACTTAACTTTATCAAGAATATGATCACTTTGACTCCCTCACTCTTGTGTCTCCTGAAGATGAGCTACTTGTTCGAGCTCGGGAAGATAGGAAAAGAGTTTTTGAGTTTCCTCATGGCCTCCATCGCGACTTTGATCCGATCAACGTGCAGATTCTTGGGTGCTCACCTCTATCATCCCTTCCCGAGGTTTTCAGTTTTGTTCAACAGGAATTTGATCGGCGACAGACATGCACCCCTGATACTGCTTCTGAAGGTTCTACCCTGGCTGTTCAGTTTGGCAGTAGAGCTCCTCGTGATTCCAGACCCAAGTCCACCGACAAGGATCACTTACTCTGTGATTACTGCGGCAAGTCCCGCCATACTCGGGACACCTGCTTTCGTCTTCATGGCTTTCCTACACCCCGTGGGGGCTCCGCACCACGTGTCGGTCGTGGTTATGGTCGTTCTCCAGGTCTCTCTACTCTGCCCCGCTCTGCTCACCTGTCTGATGCTTCTGAGGAGATGCTTCCTCCTACTACCCAGTCTACTCCTCATCTTGCTTTGTCTGCCTCTGAGATTTCTGCCTTCCGACATCTGATGCAGCAACAACCTCTGGAGCTTTTTGCGCCCTCGTCTTCCTATGCTCATCAAGGACCCTCAGGTGCTCACAATGCGTCCTCTCGTCCCTCTACTCACTGGATTATAGATTCTGGAGCAACAGATCATATGACCGGCTCTGTTATAGGTTTTGTATCTTCCCTTCCTTTGTCTGGTCGAGACAAAGTGAGCATTGCGGATGGTTCCATCTCTCCCATTGCTGGAAAAGGAACTTCGTCCTTCATGTACTCAAATTTACTCGCAATCTACTCTCAATTAGTCATCTGACAAATTCTATAAACTGTTCTGTGACGTTCTTTCCCTCTTCTTGTGTGTTTCAGGACCTGAAGACGGGGATGGTGATTGGCTCTGGTAGTCTGGTGGATGGGCTCTATGTGTTTGATTCTTCCACCCCTGCACCTTCACCTCAGGCCTTTCATGTTGATCAGGCGGTCACTTTACAGTCTTGGCATTGCCGCCTTGGACATCCCTCTATTCTATCTATGAAACATGTATTTCCTACATAAGCTGTTGTATTAGTTGATAATTTTCATTGTAATGCTTGTGAACTTGACAAGCATCATTGTGTTTCATTTAATCATGTTTCATCTCCTAGTTCTGCTCATTTGCATGTTATTCACAGTGATGTTTGGGGGATTTGCCCTGTTTTTTCTATTTATGGGTGTCGTTGGTTTGTCACTTTCATTGACTGTTTCTCCCGTACTACATGAATTTACTTAATGAAGGCTAAAAATGAGGTTTTCCGTTTATTTCAGCACTTTCACAAAATGATTTCTATTCATTTTGATACCCCTATCAAAATCCTTCGCACCGACAATAGCCACGAGTACATGGACACTCACTTTGACCTCTACCTTGCTCCCATGGGATTATACATCAAACGTCTTGCGTTCACTCTCCCGCACCGACAATAGCCAAAGTACTATTGGGGGGATGTCGTTCTCACTGCCACCTATCTTATTAATCGTATGCCCTCTCGTGTCCTGGTTATAACACTCCCCTTCACACTCTTGGGGTGCCTCCTACTGTTCTCCAACCTCGTATATTTGGTTGTGTTTGTTTTTTCCATATTCACCAAAAGACTAAACTTGATCCTCGGGCTCACAAGTGTGTTTTTATCGGCTATGCTTCTACTCAAAAGGGTTATAAATGTTTTGACTCGGTTCTTAGGAAAGTCTTTGTTACCATGGATGTCGCATTCCGTGAATCCGAGAGCTACTACGGGCCCTCACTTCAAGGGGGGACCTCTTCTGTGTTGGAAGTGAGTTCCTTAACTCCTTTACCCATTCCTATGTCATATAACTATCACTCGACTCCGTCTCTTATTTGCTCGTGCGCCAACTCCTGCTGCTCCTATTGCCAAGCCCCTGCATGTTTACTCTCGTCGTACCAAGGGAACGAACACACCGGCCCCTATCGGAGACCCAGGGCAGACATTTGATCCGTCGTCAAGTTCCCTTACTCCAATGGAAGGTACTGATACTCAACATCCGTTATCTCACTTCGTATCCTATTCGTCTCTAACTGTTTCCCATAGAGCTTTTGTCTCTTCTTTGGATGCTACTTCAATCCCTACTTTGTGGGAGGATGCTCTCTCTGATGACAGGTGGAAGGCGGCTATGCTTGAAGAAATGCATGCTCTGGATAAGAATCACACATGGGACCTTGTACATCTACCTAAAGGAAAGACTGTTGTGGGATGCAAGTGGGTGTTCTTTGTCAAACAGAACACTCAGGGAGTTGTGGAAAGGTGCAAGGCTAGGCTGGTTGCTAGAGGGTACACTCAGACGGCTGGTATTGATTACCAGGAAACCTTTGCACATGTTGCTAAGATGAACTCTATAAGGATTCTCCTGCCATGTGCGACATGCAAGGGGTGGAATCTCAACCAACTTGATGTAAAAAATGTGTTCTTTCATGTCGATCTAGAAGAAGAGGTACACATGGCTCTACCTCCCGGTCACTCTCCCAGAGAATTTGAAGGCAAAGTGTGCAAGCTGAAGAAGATCTTGTATGGTCTAAAACAATCACCTAGAGCTTGGTTTGGAAGATTTCACAAGGCAATGACATGCTTTGGATTCTTCCAGAGTAATGGGGATCATACTCTTTTCATCAAAAATAATGAAGGAAAACTAACTGCTCTGATAGTTTATGTAGATGACATCATTATAACAGGTGATGATCAGAATGAGATTCAGGCATTGAAAGTGAGACTGGCGGAAAAATTTGAAGTAAAAGACTTGGGGAACCTCAAGTACTTCTTGAGTATTGAGGTTGCAAGGTCCAAACACGGGATATTCATATCTCAGATAAAGTACACTTTAAACCTTCTTGAAGCTTCAAGAATGAGTGGGTGCAGACCAGTTGACACTCCAATCAAAGTCAACCACAGACTTGGAAAAGATGATGGTGACATGATTGAGGACATTCCCAGCTTTCAGAGGCTGGTTAGAAAACTGATCTACCTGTCGCATACTCGCCAAATATCTCCTATGTTGTAGGAGTGCTCAGTCAATATATGCATTCCCCGAGGACTCGTCATTTAGATGCTGCTCATCGTGTCCTCAGATATCTCAAGTCCTCTCCTGGGAAAGGCATCCTGTTTTCATCAAATAAAGAGCTGACTATTGAGGTGTACATGGATGTTGACTGGGCTGGATCGATTGAAGATCGACGGTCCACGTCTGGGTATTGCACTATGGTGGGTGGAAATTTAGTCACTTGGAGGAGTAAAAAACAGCATGTGGTTGCTAGATCGAGTGTTGAGGCGGAGTTCAGGGATATGGCTCACAGAATCTGTGAAGGACTATGGATACGTACCATTTTGACCGATCTTGGGTTTAAACGTAGTGAGCCTATCAGGCTATACTGCGATAACAAGCCTGCGATCAGTATTGCTCACAACCCTGTGCAACATGACCGTACAAAAGATATTGAAAACGACAGACACTTCATTAAAGAAAATATAGATAAAAGCATTGTTGTTACTCCATTTGTGTCCTCTGAGCAACAATTGGCGCCCCTACTCACGAAGGGATTATGCAGTGATTTCTTTAAAGAACTTGTTAACAAGTTGGGAATGCTCAACATCACACACCCAACTTGAGGGGGGGTGTTGAGATGTGCTTTATTATCATTGTATTTTTTTCCTTGTTTTTCCTAATCCGTCTCCATATATAGAGGGGATTAGGGTTTCCTCTATAATACAAGTCATTTTTACTTTTCTTTCTAACACAAATAAAGTTCACCAATAATACTTGCACGCTAGTGAAAGCGCCAGAAAGCAAATACACAATAAATAAACTTGTAAACCTACTAATAAAAAGGTACAATGCTATGTACTAGAAATCACTAACAAATGAAAGTAATTTTCAAACATTTTAAAAAACTAAATATAGAAGTCACCAAGTGGGGTTCAAATGTGAAACATGGGTGCTAGTGTGCAGAAGAATATACGAAAAGAAGTTATCCAGCGCCCAAGGTGGATGCGGGTGATGAGAGGAGGCAGTCAGAGTGGATGAGGTTGGTGGAAGGCAACTAGAGGTGGATGGGGTCAATGGAAGAAGGCTGGAGGTGGATGGGGGTTGAAGGAGGCAGTTAGGTAATGCACAGTTGGAGTTACATTGGCTGGGGAAAGGTGCGGATGAAGGTTTGCAGCTGCTGTAGGGGTTGGTGGGTGACAAAATTTGGAGGAGGAAGTAAGGTGACTCTCTGGCGTCAGCCCAAGGAGAGGGAGGTCAGCCCAAGGAGAGGGAGGTGGCTCTAGTTCCAGAGCAGAATAACTATCCCAAATGCTTGATCGCCCCTCAGAACCCAGTAACCCACATAACTATCTATTTACGTAAAAATAAATTATGTCAAGGGAATGAAGAGTCCAAATTGTCCAACCATTGCACTAACCACAAAATAATGAAAATATGACTATAAAAAAAACACAAATAATGCCATGAACATACCAGCGAGCTCACATTGTTGAGATGACAACCCTATAACTATCGGCGATGAAAATAGACTATGAACGTGACTTGGTTCGCACCTTCCGATATCAAGTCTCACACTCCAATATGATGGTGCACACTATGCAAATATAACTTCGAAAAATATAAGGGCATCAACAATCGTGCCCAAAAGATCATCAAGGAAAGGGATAAGGAAACAATATGTGACTGTAATCTTATTAATTGTCATTACTGTCAACATGCGTATATCAACTCCCATCCTTGGCGTAAAAAGTGCAAGGAGGTCACAAAGGTGGGGGCACTCACGAACAAATCCTTTCTTCAGTAAATCATCTATTGTCGGTTCAGCTCATCAAGCTCAATCAGATTCATCTTATAATGTAAGAGATTCAACAAGGATGCACTGATACAAAGTCAATAGCATGTTGAATGTCTCTCAGAGAAAGTAACTCATTAGGAAGCTCATTAGACAAGATATGAGACCATTTGGTGGGTGTGAGACAAACATCAGGATGAATAAACAACACTTCAGCAGTATCCTTAAAAGCAGGTTAGGCAATCACTGCATAAATAACTCGTGTGTTTGACCTCCTGTGACACATGAGCAACATTCGGAAGAACGTCGCACCAAACACTATCCTCAAATGTGAGGAGACGAATCTACACAAGACAGATGTATGAACAGAAATATCATCTCGTCAACTCAAATGATCTGATAGGGATTAGGTTGACCCTCTGTCTTCAACTTCATATGCTCAAGTTGCTATGTAGTTGTCATGTTGATACAACTAGCTTTGTCAAGGACAAGCTTTTGGGCAAGTATGTGTAAAGTATAATGCTCCTCTAATCCTCATCTGGTTTGGATGTAGCAATAAGTGTCTCATTGGAACAAATTTGACGGACCCTATTAGCAACATTATCCCAAGTCTCCTCGACAGCTACAATAACTTTATATTCAAATTTCTCTCCCTGATCATGAGTAAGCTCAGCTTACAATCGAGAAGTCGATTTTTTGTAGGACAATGGCTTGCTATCTGTCCTTTACTTTGGCATTTATAACATTGAATCCAACAAGAACAAAATGATCTTGTGGCTATGACCTTGAATTTTGTGCTTGTGGAAATACTACTGGGCACAATAGTGACCCTGAATTAGGAAAATTTCCTAATTATAGTGGTGTGGGTCACTCGAAGCGTTCGTAGACCATCCAAATCAAATCATCTAAGCTCGGGAGCGACCATGGTCGAGCGCGCAAAAAGTCACAAAAAATTCAAACACCTAGTAAGGAAAATTTTTAACGTGGAAAATCCGGAAATAGTGAAAAACCCTTTGGCTGGTTCGGTGCCGACCAAATTCCACTAGTTTTCTAAGTGTTGCAAGTTGCTACGTTCTCGAGCGTGATAAGTCATCGCACGTTACAATAGAGTTTAACGAAATGTGAAGGTGAAATCTTCAAGTCTCCTTCGAAGGATGTCTTCGAAGGGGAAGGAGGTCTTCGAAGACCGAAGGAAGTCTTCAAAGGCCGAAGGAGATCTTCAAGTCACCTTCGAAGGAGATCTTCAAAGGGAAGGAAGATCTTGAGAGGCCGATGGAGATCTTCAATGGGAGATTCAAACACCGAGGGAGAACTTTGAAGGATCTTTGAAGGAGCTCTCGCGGGCGCTGAATGTCAGGTCCCTTGAAATGAAAGTTCTTGGCTCCTTTTATAGTTTTTGACAGGGCGGTGATGAGGATTTTTCGAGTTAAAAATATTTCTCGCAACTAATATCCAAATATAGGCAAGTATACCTATCGAAATATAGTATAGGAAAAATGACGTATTTGCCCGGGGCCTGTCGAGTAATCTTACGCAAAATTTCTATTAACTTATCGATTGAAAATTGATTTTCATTTTGGAAAATTAAAGATTGCAATTTGAAAATTACTAGAGAGAAAAATTCACGATTTAAAAACCATAACACTTGATTGAGTGTTCTTGAAAATCCAATTATAAAAAAAACGTTCTAGTTCTTAAAATTCCGTTTCGATTGGAGGATTGAAAAATATGATAGAAGCTTGTTAGAGTCGACTACCGCCTAATTTTAATAATACTTCAAATATAATCTCTTAAAATTTGAAATAAATTAAAATCGCATAAAAAATTAATCCAAAATCTAAAAGACTTGATATTTTCAATTCTTAAAGAAAATATGTCAATATCTTTATTTCCGAGAGATCTAAGGTATCCACAAGCCTCTCGGCCACTAGGACGCTAATCAAATAGCAAAATTTATATACTAGCAATATAAACTCACAACCAAATATTAATCGAAAATAAATTGAAACGAAACTCTAAAAATTAAAGACGACGGATTATGATTTAATCCTCATCTCAATACTAACAAATCAAGCACTAAGAAAGGATTTAGCTACTTATAGTTGTTGTGGTCTAGCTCGACGTCCCGGTCGGATCAGAATAACTTGGACCGTCTTAGCTCTCGGAACGGTCGAGCACGCACACAGTCAATCAATCGTACACATGAAGTTTTTACGAGGAAAAACCCCTCAACCGAGTAAAAAACCACGTGACCGGGACTGCGTCGGCCAAACTCCATTATTTGCTCGCGGTTACAATCGGTTTGCTGAATCGAGGGCGACAGACTGCTTCTCGTTACAATTTGGAGGTGAGATAATACTTTGCAGCCGGCGGACGACAGACTGTTTCGCTCGGCGTCTTGCACAAATTACACTTGGCGGTGATGGGCCTCTTTGAGCGTTGCGATGGCGCTGGTCGTAGGAGTGGAGCACTCGGAATGGTGCAGGTAGGAACTTCCAGGAAGTTACGAAATAGGCTTTTTTGGATGGCTCAGAGGTTCCTTAAACGCGGCTCGTAGATGGCTTGGATGTGACTTGAACGTGGCTTGGGTGTGGCTTGAAGACGATTTGAACGTGGCTTGAAGACGGCTTAAATGCTGCTCGTAGGAGGAACCCGACAGAGCTCTGGCCTGAGGAAGAAAAAGACTCGGAGGAAAAAAGGTGAGAAATGAGGAGGTCTGAGGCTCCTTTTATAGCCTCCAGGAGGTGGTTATGGTGGTTATACGGCTATCCGCACACCATAACCATCCAAACTAATATTTTTCTTAGAGTTTAAGGGAGTGCATTATGATCATCTATTTCGCTACCTGTAGACCAATTAATTTAATAATAAAATTCTCCCACTAACCTGGCGATTAGTGGGTGGTTACACGCGAATCGGACGGCGATGAACGATCCCAGAAGATCGGACAGCGGGAACGGGCTCCCCTGTGCGGTTGGTGAACTTGTCGGCGAACCCGCCGACGAACTTATCGGCTAGGAGGGAGGCCGCCGCCGACGGTCGAGAGAGCGAGCGGCGGCCAAGCCAGCAGCGGAAAGGGGGAGCGGCCGGGTCAGCCGCCTCTTCGGCAGCACGCCAGCGGCCGAAGAGGGGATGCCGGCTCGGTCGCTTCCTCGGCCGTGCGCCAGTAGCCGAAGAGGGGGGGTCGGCTCGGCCGCCTCTTCGGCCGCGCGCCGGCGGCCGAGGAGGGGAGGCCGGCCCGGCCGCTTTCTCGTCCGCGCGCCGGTGGCTGAAGAGGGGGGCCGCCCCGGCCGCCTCTTCGGCCGCTCGTTGGCGGCCGAAAAGGGGCGGTCGGCTTGGCCGCCACCCTTGGCCGGGGCGAGACGGCCAGTTCGGCCGCCACCTTTGGTGCGCGTCGGCGGCCAAGAGGGGGTGGCCGGCGGCGGCAAGAGGGGGCGGCCGGCATCCGGAGATGACATCGGCAAGGCAATGTCCTTGGTGGTTCCGACGTCAAGCACAGTGAGATCGGGTGTGGCGATCGTGTGTGCGGTCAAATTCATGATCTCACTAATTTAGTGGAGATCATGGGGGGAGCGACTATGTGCAACACAATTTCTTCATAAAAGGGGGCTCATCCACATCAATTGCCCCCCGAAATTCTCAGTGTCAGAAATCGGTACGGGTGAAGAACGGGGATTTCTCCCCTTGGGAGCTCTTGGCAAGTGCTACGACGATGGCGAATGGTGAAAGGCCGGAGAAGGAAGATGGCAGCGCCTCGCAAATTCAGGTAAGGCGTTAGAGCGAGGTTACGGCGGGCGTGCTTGTCGAGGCGAGCGGCCAGAGGCGGCCTTCGCTGCGGGTGCACGGTATGCTAAAAAGAAAGAGTACACATAAAAATAAAAAATAAAAAGAAACTATGATACTAGAGAAAGAGGAAGCATACACAAAAAAAACTTCTAAAAATTAACTCTCAAACATGTAGCACTCAAACAAAATTGAAATTCTCTCTAACTCTCTTGAAAACTTGAACTTGATGTCTCCCTTCAATACCCCTCAAATGCCTTGGACCCTTGCCATTTTTATAGCCAAATGGAAGATTCTAGAAAAGAAGAAAATTAAGAGCCACAATGGGGGTGGGCGGCCATGTGCTTTAAATGAAGAAATTAAATGGGGTGGAGGGAAGAGGAGAGAGGCCGGCCACATACATGGAATGAAAGGGGCGAATTAATTAGGAGGAAAAGGGAGTGACCGCATGCATTGAATATAAAATGAAGGAGGTTGAATGGCGAGGGGAAGTGGAGGGGTTGCATGGAGGGTGGCCGGCTATGTGAAATTTGATGAAATAAAAGGGTGGGGCCGGCCACATGGTGGTGAGGTGACATGAAATGAATTAAATGACGTGAATAAGGGGTGGTCGATCACTTGAATTAAATGATGAAATATTTTCATGCCTGAGGAGGAGCATAGGAAATGTGGTGGAATGGTCATGCATGAAAATATTTGCATGAAAATATTTACAAAGGTTGACAGCGGACTTTTACGTCGAGACGTGCCGAAATCCCCCGCCCCCCCAGGCCTGTCAAAATAGAAATGAAATAAAATTAGTGCAAATTATATAAGAATAAAAATAATAAGCTAATTAATATATAATTTAAAGAAAATGTATATAATTTATATTAAAATTTAATATTTATGATAGACATATTTAAGTCAAAATATGTATCATCAGGCGGTTTGGAAATTGCGTAGTTGTAACCGTCATAACTATCGGACGGATAAATCACGTTCCTCGATCTGGAGCACACGAATCGCCATTTTTGCACATATGATGATATTGCTCCCAGACGGTTCAGACAGGATTAGTGGCGGTGATGATAACAAGCTGTGAACTGTGAATTGCAGATTGCGAGCCGCGAACAGTGAGCTGCGAGCCCACGAACAACGAGCTACGAACTGTGAACTGTGAGCAGCGAACGGCAAACGACAAGCCACAAACGGAGAACGGTGACCCGTGAATTGCACGCCGCAAACATCCTTGTTGTTCTTGCAAAAGAAGGAGGTGCAGCAGGCGCCGCACGCATCTACCGTGCGGCAAGCGCCGCCCGGTAGCTACCACGCAGCGGTAAGCGTTGCGAGGAGGTTGCCACACTAAGGGGGATTGCGGTAGTCGCAACACAGTAGTTACGCGCGGCGGTAGGTGTTGCCCGGAGGTTGCCGCACCAGGGGGTGCGGAAGGCGCCACACAGTAGTTATTGCACAGCAGTAGCCACCACGCGGCGGTAGATGGCCGCGTGACGGTTGTCGTGTGGCGGTTTTTGGCAATTTCCTCCACTACGGGCGCTAAGTGGCCCACTTCCTCTATTATAAGCACTCCATGGAAGGGGTTTCGCTATCCGCAGGCCCATTCTGATTTATAAACTAAAGAGATGCACATCAAATAGATATTTCAGGTTGTGAACCAACTCCCATTAGTCTAGTAGATCTTAGATAATTCGCATACTTGAGCTCAATTTAAAATATGTTCAACATATTCTAATTAATGGGAAGTCAACTCCAGGCGTACCCTGCAAACAAAACCCAGCTCAAAATTAGGAAGCAGTCAATATGGGTTATTCCTGGATGCCACTCATCACTATTAATTCATCAAATCAAATCATATAATTAGGAACAAGCATTGCCCTTACCCTCAAGACATATAATTGGTCAGGGAAATAGATTATGTATGCCACGATGAGGTACTTCTATTTTAATTTTCGCTTCATATCTACCCATTGAGAAGCGAGCGTATATCCACATGCTCTATCTAGATCAATAAATCTTAGCATGACCATGAAATTTCATCTTAAAGAATCGCATTTGACACCCTTCAGTCATCACGTACCAGTCAAAGAGTGATCCACATCCAAAAGTCAATCATTAAATGTATCTGTCCAGGTGAGTGTCAAAGGAGGCACATTTATTTTGACACTATGAATAATGTCGTCCTCAAGGCGATTATCCCCAATACGAACCTTGGGGGACCCATCATAACAGTCATTCCAACCATAATTGAATTGTGTTAGTGGGTTAACATGATCCTTATGTAAGGGTGATCGGGGATGATGATTGATCTTCTTGATAATATTGAGGTCGAACTTAAGGAGCCATATGCAGCATATCATATAAGGAGGTAGATCCTCCAATGCCAGAGAATGACTTCTAGTTGGAGGATCCCTAAAGGGATGGTCATAATGATCGTAAAACAACGGGTCTCGCCTAACTGTTCAGTAAGGGTTTGGGTATGGTCTCGCCAAGATGGGGTGGCCAGACCTAAACTCCTAGGTACCTCTAACTAATCGGCTCTCGTGATCAAAAACTCCTAATTGGGTAACTGGCGTCTAAATGTGTATCTATGTGAATAACTAAATCTAATGTGAGCCATTGAAAATCCGCATTCAGCATCTCAGTATTAGAACTAGTTTTTTGAGTATCAGAATTACTAGGGCCTTTCATGGATCTCATATAGTCCTTACAGCTATGAAGCATAATAAACATAGTCATAAACCTGGGGCTCTAAAATGAAATCTAATGCCTATAAGGCTATAGAGAGAGTGATGAACCTAACACTATATGATAATGCAGAAAAAAGGCAACAAATGTATTGGCTAAATAACTAACATGAACACTAATGCAATGCACTTATATATGAATAACCATGTAATGTAATCCAACACTCAATTATTTAAATAAAAAGATTTTAGAACTTGGGAAAATAATCACACTTAATTGCAAATAAGTTAAATAAGGTTCACCCATAATAATTGCATGCTAGTAAAAGTTCTAGAAAACAAATCCAGATAGAATAAACTCTGCAAATCTACGATGCAAAGGTAAAAAGATATAAACTAAGGCTTCATTTGGCGCTCCGTTTTCGCCGGGTGTTTGGAGCAAACGCCATCAACCAAACGGACTCCGACGGCGCTTGCTCCGTCTGGACCCGCTGCGCCGTGAAGAACGGAGCAAAAAGCTCTACCTGGAGCAGCTACTCCCCCATCCAGTTTGAACCCTCCGTCTGAACCCGCCGGCTCGTCCCGCCACCGCCGAATCAAACAAAGGGAAATCATTAACAAGATGGTATAATAGGTGGAGTTGGGTGGTAGCAGGAGCGCACTGTATGTGCTAGTGCACGGTTTGAGAAGTCAATCCGAAATTTGTGGAGTATTGAATGATTTTCAAATTTCGCTAGAAAACAGTTTCGAGTGTAGATTTCCATTGATGGAGGTGCATGTAGGTAGTAATGTGAGGTGATCAAAGATGGGTAGGCATTGCGGAAGGTGGATGTGAGCCTAAGGCTTCGTTTGACACAACTTATTTGCTCCAATGAGTTTGGTCAAAAATGTCATTATCATAAAACGTATGTTTGGCAAGGCAGGTTATGACCGTTGTCAAGAAAATAATCTAGTTTTGAGCATAAAATGCATGAAATTTTTTGGGTGAGGTTGGGCGTTCACGAACAACAGTTCATGACCACCATGTTCACGACCGCCACCACCGCGACAAACGAAGCCTAAGTCATGGCCAGCTGGACATTTTAGAGTATATAACCATAAAGAAATGCTGCAATGACAAATACTAAGAAATACAGGGGACCAAAAAAAAACATATGTAGCAGGCACGTAGGAGCAACATCATAGAACTACTATAGACTTGAAACAAAGAAGAATGAACTTCAAAATCCATTCACATGACACTTCCATCCATAGCAGCTTGCATTTTTCATCAAACAAAAAACTAACAGTAAGCGAACACCAAAAATAAAATAAAAAACCTGTTTGGGTGGGTGGTGATGGTTGGAGATACAATGGTTAGAGCTGAAGATAAACCAATGTTCTGAATAGAAATCCCTCATTGTGGTTGGAATAAGGCATAAACGTCGTTTTTGGGGATTGATGATTCAAAATAGAGGTTATTCCAACAGTCAAAAATTAGCGTTCACATTTTCTAAAAAATGCAACGAAAAAAATGACGTTGTTACAAGCAAACTCATTTTGGATGCTAGCAAACTATTACAACTAGCAAACCACAAAATTCGAGAATGGTTGTTTGAAAACCAAATTGTTATTAGCAAACCACCAAATTTTTTTTAAAAAAAAATCTTTAATCTTTGCGTTTGGAGATCAGCCGATGCCATATTGGATTTCAAACCGATGTAAGAGCACAAGGCTGTGTAGTTGCTGAGAACCTTGCGGAGGACGACTATGTTATCAGGCGCCAGGTGGATACACATTGAGCGTCGAAACGGGTGCTCCCACCGTACGAATGGCGGCCCGCACCTCAGGGAACCGCAACGACGGATACTCCGCTAACATATTGTGGATAGGGATTATGTTGTACACTTCCTCCCATCCGCCATACGTTGGCCTCCATGGACAGCCCCCCTCCCCGCATCACCGGTGGCCGAGTTGAGCGCTATCGAAGGCTCATTTGGGCATCAGATCAGAAGTGAATCAAAAAAACAGATTGAGCCTTTTAGAGTTTGTGTTTTGTTCATTATTCTTAGCTATCTGACAACGACGGCGCTTGCTTTGAGAGACTTCAGAACCAGCGAGGAAGGACTATAGGCACTCGAATTTGACAAATTAAACACGTTAAAATAATCAACGAGTTGGAGATCTATCAGAGAAAAGGGGAGGAGGACGAAGAGGAAGACGAGGGTTTTTGGAGGGTTTGCAGATAGTATTTTTTGAGGAGAGAAAAAATGTGAAAATTCGTTGAATCTGAATTTTTTTTTATTTGCTAGAAGCAGAAGAAGATTTGCTAGTAAAAGCACCCAACACAAACAAACGGAGCCAAAAACAAACTAATTAACTCCATAACTCCCGCTAGTAAAACAAACTATAACAGACACGCTGTCGCAAATTAAATAGAATGAACTAAAAAAGTACTAAAGACTGGTATACATCCACAAGTTCTTTAACTGATAAACATGCATCTAAAAAGTAAATCCGGCCATGGTAAAAGATTATGAACAAAAGAATCCGAATATGATCAAGCCATTAGAAATCAGATAGAAAGGAGAAGAAGAAATCATCAAACCAGTAATCATATAACTTCAGCAGATCTAACGTTATAAATTCATAAATCGAAGCATGCAGTTAGTTCAATTCCTCTATCCATGAGCAACCAAAATCAAGGGGACGAAGCTCACCAGGCTTCAAATCACGATGAATGATCCCATGAGAGTGCAGACATTCCATCGCCCGCGCAATATCCAGCGCAAATCCAACGGCAACGCGTCGATCCAGACTCCTTGGTCTCAGATTGAGGAGATGCTTCCTCAGCGACCCACCCAGCACGAGCTCAGTCACCAGCACCATGACCGGCTCCTTGCAAGCTCCGATGAACTGCACACATCAATGCAATCGGCATCGAAACTAATCCAAAACCCTAATAATTGAATCTGTTAAGCCGCAATTCGTGAAATCCAAACCTTAACGAGACTCTTGTGCTGGACTCTGGACAGCATGTTCACCTCCCTCCTAAACCTCGCTTCCCTCTTCGCTGCTTCCTCCGGGGAATCCCCTCTTTGCACAATCTTCACCGCAACATTCTGATTCTTATACCTAGAAGAAGGCGATATTCAGCGAATCCGAAGCTTATAAGTGACTGGAATTTAAGAGGAGAACCGCATCGAAACCTACTTCCCCTCGTAAACCTTGCTGTGTGCGCCTTCCCCGATCCTCGGCCCGACGAACAGCAATTTGGGATCAATCAACCACTTCGGATCCAACCGGAGCTCATCCACGTTCAAGAAACCCCTCCCGACCTCCATCTCTCCGCCGCCGGAAAAGATCTACCATCTAGGAGAGCATCGAACAGTGGACAGAAAGAACTCAAAATCGACCTTCACAATGCAAAGATGGAATTCCTGCTCCCTGCTCGAGATTTTCTACAATCAAAACCTCCGATGCATTAAACCCATGATCGGACTAGCATCGGGAGTCGGAGAGAAAATCGGGGGGAACAAGCATCGGCGGCGGACTAGACGGCCACCGGCAGCTGAGGATTGACTAGAAGACTTCTTCTTCTCAATCAATAAATTCGGAGAGGAAATCGGGGGAGGAGATAGAGATCCGATCTATTATAGGGGGGAAGAATCGCCAGTCGATCACTTCTCCATCAGATTTTATGTTTTCATTTTTTTTTCTTATTACTTTATTTAATTTTTTATTTTTATTTTACCGGATAAGAAAAAAGGGATGCCATTTAATTCGAAAAACTTTAGGTAGGGTACCATTTAAGTGTAAGATAAGGAAGAATTGTGAGTCATCCGATCAAATGATCATACAATTGGACGATTCACAAAATTTAAATTAAGGCTTTTTTATTTATTTATTTTTAATAAATATGATCGAAGCCATCAAATTGTTGATCGAATGACCCACAATTTTTCCCTAGGTGGGTTACTCTTACTCCTATCTATTCTGCCTATTCTTAATTAAAAGATTTTTGTATATTACATAAAAATATTTAATTTTGATATTTTATATTCTATTAATTAAATATGTATAATACTATAAAATATCAATATTAAAACATTTAATTGATGAAAATATTTAAATTAAATATTTAAAAGGAAACGTGCAAAAAAAATTAATTAAAAAATTCTTAATATTAAAGGTCCAAAAACAAAATCAATTGTCTTTTCTTGCGTCATCGCCGCGTTGCTGTTTACTGCCATAGCAGCAGCTTAAAGTCAATAATTGCTCCCTGTCTTCCCTTCTAGAACATTATTTATGGTTTTAATGCTGAAAATGTTTTTTTGGTAATTCTTTTTCAAGATATTTTAATAGTTTTAGCTAGGATCTGTTTGGCGCTGCTTATTTGCTCACAAGAGGTTGTTTGGCTGGCGCACTCCGCGGCATGATACACATAGACGTGTTAGGGGACTTGAAGTGCGTCGCGCATGTAGGAGTGTTCTGGGAACGGCAAAATGGAGCGTCTTCTTCTTTAGAACTTCGTAGACTTAGACAGATTTTCAGTCCGTCCGGCAAGATGAGGAGACTCGTAGAAGGATTTCGGTAAAGCTCCGACTTAGGGAAGAGGAAAATTGGGAGGAGAAAAGGTAATAAATGAGAGATGTTTGGAGGCCTTTTTATAAGCTCAAGGTGATGATTTTGATAGTTATGCGGCTATCCGCACACCGTAACCACCCAAATTATTAGGTACAAACCATATTTTGCATGGTTTTGAATACATATTATTTATATAGTATTTGTTACATGCATGTCATAATTAATAAAATAATTTTCCTCCACTAACAATGGTGGTTACGTGGGTGGTTACCCACGTAATGGAAGTCGGCGATCGTGACAAGACGAACAGACGAAGGAGAGGGGACGCCACTGAAAGCTCACGGGAGACCAATCAACCGCCCCTAGCAGGGGCGGCACCGGCCACCCCTTGCAGGGCCGGCTCCGGAGCCGGCCACCCCTAGTGGGGGTGGTGTCGGCCGCCCCTTACGGGGCCGGCTCCTGGGCCGGCCTCCCCAAGAGGGCGCGGGGCCGGCCGCGCCTAGCGGAGGCGGAGTCGGGTAGTGATGGCAGCGACCAGCCGTTTTGGTCGGTCGCAAGCAGTTTTTCCGCGAGGTGGGATTTCGTGTGAGGATTGTGTGGGGGATCGGGTGTGCCGATCGCGTGCGCGATGATCAATTTCATAATCTTCACCAAATTAGTGGGGATCATGAGTGATTGACTATTTGCACACTATTTTTCTTCGTCATGATAATTTATACACTATTATGCGTGAAAATGAGTTTAACGTGTAGTAAAGATTTTTAGAAAAAATCGAAAAATTTTTGCTACACGTTAAATTCATGGATAAGATTGTATGCAAAACCTACAATCGCCTTACAACTATAGGAGTAAATTTTGCTTGCGGCACACCTTCTTATGGTGAGGGAGGGAGATGCGCCGCTCGATATACAATTCTGCGATTTGAAGTTATTTCTATAATAAAAACAATAAAACACCGGTGGATGTGCGGCGCTAATGCATCCGCACGCATGAAGGTCCATATATATGTTGTCCACATGAAAAAAAAATCGCACCGGTGGATGTGCGGCGCTAATATTAAGGTTCAGTTCATGCGGTCGTAACCGCTTGACCAGCGAAAATAAGTCCCTCAAACAGAGCCTTAGTAGCATTCGCACTTTTGTTGATGATATCATGATCTTTGTTAGCAGTATTACGGCTCTTTGACGACCGTTATTCATGCTTTTGGCGATGACCGGAGATACAATCAATTCTACCTTGCACGAAGTTATCGAATTGTGTTAGGCTTCTTTCGTTTCAATGAAATTGGGGCTTTGGATTTGGCATTCAATTGTCAGTTTCAATTGTGGCTGTTCGGCGACCATAAAATTACCTTGGAATTGGAATTCCGTCAATTCTTATCACACGAGGTCTTCATTCATGATTCTCACCTCTACCAGTGCGTTCCCAGCTCTCTCAAAAAAACATCAACGCAAATTTTGTTGTTTGTCCAGGAACGAATTTTTCGCCAAAGAGCAAATTTTTCGACGGGGCGCACATTTTTATGTCCGGGATCGCATTTGCGGCCGGGCGCTCATTTTTTGCCCGAGGCAGCATTTTTCGGCCGGGCGCGCATTTTTCCGCCAGGGCGACCATTTTTCGCCCTTGAGCGCATTTTTCGTTCGGGCGCGCTTTTTCCCCGGATACGCATTTTTCACCCAGGCGCGCATTTTCGCTCAGACGTATTTTTCGCCCTGACGCGAATTTTTCGCACGGGCGCGCATTTTTTGCACGACGACGCATTTTCCGTTCTGGAGCGCATTTTCGGCCATGGCACGTATTTTTCCCCCGGAGCGTATTTTTTGCCCGGGCACGCATTTTCCGCCCGACCGAGTGCGAATTTATCGCCCGGACGCAAATTTTTAGCCCGACGCGAATTTTTCTGCCCGGGTGCATATTTTTCACCCGGGTGCGTATTTTTCGTCAGAGCTCGCATTTTTCGACTGGGGGCGCATTTTTTGGTCGGGGGCGTATTTTTCGATCACGACATATTTTTCTCCCGGGAGCGTATTTTTCGTCTGGACGCGCATTTTTCACCCGGGCGAACATTTTTCTCCCCGTCACGAATTTTTCGCTCATACGCGAATTTTTTTACCAGGCGCGCTTTTTTTTCCCGGGCGCGTATTTTTTGCCCGGACGCGAATTTTTCGGCCAGACGCGAATTTTTCGCCCAGACACGAATTTTTCGCCCTGACGCGAATTTTTCGCTCGGACGCGAATTTTTCGGTCGGGCACTCATTTTTCCTCCGGAGTATCCATTTTTCGCCCGAGCACGAATTTTTCACCCCGAGCGCGCATTTTTCGCCCGGGCGCGCATTTTTCGACCGGCGGGTGCGAATTTTTCGTAGTGACGCGCATTTTAGTCGAACGACAGAATTGAGCGCCCGAACGAAAAAATGCGCACCTGGGCAAGAAATGCGCGTCCGAGCGAAAAAAATGCGAGGCCGGCCGAAAACTGCACGTCCTGGCAAAAAAAAGCGTGTCTGGGCGAAATTTGCGTGCTCGGTCGAAACAAATATGCGCCCGGGCAAAAAAATGCGCGTTCGGACGAAAAAATTCTAATATAGAACCGAACAATGGAATTACTAATTCCAATTCCCGTGACAGAATTCCTGCATTTAGTCGAACGACAGAATAGGAATTGGCTTCAATTCCAATTTTTGTGGGAATTGGAATTGAAGTCAATTCCAATTCCTGCATCTCAATTCCTGCGAAACGAACGGAGCCTTAGAGTATTTAATATATGTCTGCGCGTGTCAAGATCGACTCGGAATGACCCATTGGGTTTTGTGTCAATCTTGAGTATTGATGTACGTTGGAGATATTATATAAGATCATTACACACTTGATGAGCCTTAGTGGACTATCTTGAGCGGAGCCTCAACATTATCAAGATACATTTTTCATTCTAGATTTCCGCTCACCCGTTCTCTCGCGCTCTTGTTTTCCGTAGCCGCTGTCAAGAGGATTTCTCTTTTTTTCGCCGCAAGGAAGAAGATTAAAAAATCGCGATAGAGGAGGATCTCATCATGTTCCTCTTTTTTTCGATCAGGTGTTTCGCCGACTGATAATCCTTCGTCGGCGCTTGGCGAAGTTGTTGGATCTGTAGATCTGCGCTCGATCCCGTCCGCTCTTTATCGTACTCGCGATTCTCCCGTTTCCGCTCTTTGTGTCGTGCGAAAACTTCTTGCCGCTGGTTTTTGCGACAAAACTGCAGTGAGTTTCGGCGTTGATCTGAAGTTCCTCAGCTCCGCTTCAGAGGAAATCGCAAAATCGTCGGCCTCATCACTGTCGTAGCAGATCGTTGGTGTTTTGGCTTCCAGCCGTCATTTCATCGTGAGGAATAAGATGTTCCAAACCTATCGCAGATTTGTTCTCTTTGTTGCACAAATCTGGTGTTTCCTGTCCTATCGAAGAGGAGTTAAAGATCTGCCGTTTTTGAATCTCTGTCTTGTGCTTCTGTAAATCTCCATCATTGTTCTCCGGTGGCTGTGAAGAAAAAAAAGGGAACCCGTTTAGATCTACTATGGATCTTGGTGATTTTTTTGTGGAGGGGATTGATCCTCTTATCACAGATTCAATCAATAAAAAAAGAAGGGGGATTGACCTTTGCAAACTAGATCTTGTCGGAATTGTAGATCCCGAGAAATAAATCTTGTTTGAACTTCCCGAACCTGCTTCAAGTCCAGATTCCATTGAAGTCTTGATGCTCAGGGATCATCAATAGATCTAGATCAGTTTTAAAAACACCATCAGAACTACTCTATTATAGATCTATCACAGATAACCTTCAGATTTTGTGACTCAAAGAATTTTAGCCTCCACAAAATTGATCTCAATCTCTTGCTGAGTATTCCCGTGGAACTGTGTGCTTTTGTGAAATTTGCTTACCAATTGAGTCTAAAGCGATTATGGTTAGCCAAAAAAGGAGGAGCAAATTATTTCTCTGGATTGAATCCGAAGTTTGGACTCGTATTCGCACGGCTCAGGTGATCTCGTTCTAGAATTTTTATTTCTATTTCAATCTAGTGCGATGTCGAAGAAAAGTGCGCTCGACACTGTCAAACTGCAGTCGTTCGACGCCACTGACTTCCACAGTTGGAAAATACAAGTCCAACTAGGAATGAAGGAACGAGAAATTTTCATACTGTTCAGAATGATTTCGCCACTATCCGTGAGGATATGAATGAATACTAGTGGAACAATGACGAGGATTTCTGTAGGGACTACCTCCTGAACTCCCTAAATTCCTGTCTTGCCTTGACCTACTACACATACAAATCTGCAAAGGATATCTGGGATCGCTTGAACGCACATTTTCAGAAGTATGAAGGATTGTTAAAGTTGCTTATTTGAGAGAAGTTCTTTAACTTCAGGTTGAAAGCAAACTCGTTAGTTACCCCTCAAATCATAGGACTGGAAAACCAACGTCACAAGCTGGAGGACGACCAATCTAATATGAATGACAATCTCTTTGTGTACCTGATTCTGAGCAAGCTGCCACCCGAATGTCTCGCCATCAAGACTGAAATGCACAGACTGAAGGAGAAGATCACTCTGGATGAAATCAAAAGGTTCAACCACATTGAGGACCGAAAAATTGTTGGGAAAAGCTTGGAGCAAGTTGCTCAGCCCTCATAGGCTGTCAAATTCATTTCTCGACCTAACAAGCCTTCTCGGAAGCCCCTGACACCTAAGGGTGATTGTACAACCCCGTATCCCGCGAGTGGTCGACAGGGGTTGAACCGGCCGGCTCAGATCAACTTGGACCCAGCTTGCCGAGCCCGAGCTCGGCAATAGTCGAGCTAAGCTCGGCGATGGCCGAACGAAGTCCGGCATGCCGAGACCGAGCTCGGGTGCGGAAACAGGGCTCGACGATAGTCGAGCCAAGCTCGACGATCTCCGTGCCGAGTCCGAGCTCGGCGATCGTCGTGCCGAGCCCGAGCTCGGCAATAGTCTAGCCGAGCCCAGCGCTAGCCGAGCACAGTCCGCCGAGTCCGTGCCCGCCTAGGCCCAGGGCGAGGCGAGTCGGACCCCTTGCCGAGCGAGTGCCCCCTCAGGTCCAGCTCGCATCTTGGCCATGGCACACTTTTACTGTGTGGCCCCTTTTGGTCTGCCTGCAGTCCTCGAAAACAGTGAAGGTTGTATATTGGCAGGCCATCTTTTCCTATAAATAGGACCCAAGGGGTACCTCAGAAGGCACGTTTTTACTGATTCCCCGGCCTACTAGCGCTTTCTGAGGTACCTTAGCCCGGCATTTGGCTAAGGAGGGGAAGCGCTCTGAGATCTTCCGGGTGTGTGGTGGGACCTCCACGCCGGGCCCTTGGTCTAGTCCTTGTCTCTTCTTTTCTTTGTCGTTTTCTTACAGGAGTGAAGTAGGTGCGCGGCCACCCCTTCCCCAAGGGTCGAACTCCACAAGAGACCGGTTTTCCGGTTTCAACATTTTGGTGCGGTGAGCGTGGAGAGTGGTCAGCAGAGAAAACCTCCTACAGGCCCGATGACTGGAGATGAGGGACAAGGATCAGGCAGGGGCAACTCGCCACCCCCTCCCCCACCCCCAGCGGCGAGCATGCCGGCGGAGCTCAGAGAGGAGATCCTCGGGCTCGTCAGGACCGCCCTCGGCATGCGAGCTGAGAGTGCGACACCGGCTGTCCCGGTGGTCGCCGTTCCCGCACTCGGCGACGACGCCCCGCTCAGGCGACCAGGGAAGGAGCCCGCCGAGAGGGGCGAGCGCGAGTTCCAGGGGCGAGTTCTGTTCCCCGGCTCGGCCGCCGAGTACCACTTCGGCGAGACGGCAGGGAGGGAGTTCCCGACTCGCCCGGCTGAGGGGGGGAGCCCCTTCAGCGAGTTCGTTTCTTCAGCCCCCGTTCCCGAGGGGTTTCGCGAGCCGGAGATGACTTACTACTCTGGGAGAGGAGACCCGGTCCACCACATCCAGTGGTTCGAGGACATGGTCTCCATTCGACAGATGTCAGACGGCTTCAAGTGCCGACTCTTCGCCATCACCCTCAGGGAAAAGGCGAGAGAGTGGTTCCACCAGCTCCCGATCGGGTCCATCTACTGCTTCGAGGATCTGCGACGGGGTTTCATGCTGAGATTCACCACTTCTAAGAAGAGGAAGAGGGAGGCGGAGTCTTTGTTCCGCATCAAGCAGAGGGTGGGAGAGACCCTGGGGAGCTACCTGGACAGGTTCCAAGAGGAACTGTCCCAAGTTCAGGAGATGCCAGGACACACCATGATGGTGGCCTTCACCCTGGGTCTCCAGTCCGGGTTCTTCGCAATGGAACTGAAGAGGTCACCTCCAGTGTCTTTTGAGGCGCTTCTAGAGAAGGCGGCCAGGGAGGCCGAAATGGAGGCAGCACATCCAGAGTTCGCGCGAAGGTTGGCCAAGTGGGCCGTGGAAGAGGAAAGGCCAAGGGGTGGCCGAATTCAGGAGGAGAGGAGGGCTGAACCTCGACAGAGGGAGCAGCCGCAGCAGCAGCCGCAACCCAGGTGGGTGCGTCCGGAGCAGACCCACCGTCTGGGATGGAGGCCCGAGTGGCAAGACCAGGCACCACGAAGGGGTTATCAGGGAGGAGATAACCGCCAGGGTGGCCGAGGGCAGTACAACCCCCAGGGGGGTAGGCAGGGTCAGAGACCCCCTCTCCCCGACCAGGAGGAGGCAATGGCAATTGCCATGAGGGGGAGGAGGAGAGGACAGCCGAGGAGAAGGAGGGAGGTCAGGGTGGACCTGCCCTATTGTGACTTTCATCAGGAAGAGGGGCACCTCACATCCACGTGCCCGGAGTTCCTCGAGATGAGGGGTAGAAGGGAACAGCAACAACAAGACCATCAGGAAGTTCGGATAGAGGAGATCCGGCCTCGGGAGGAGGGGGATCGGTGTGAAGACCGGGCTGATGTGGGCACCCGGGGAAGGATCAGAGCGATCCACGGGGGGGCCGGGATCGAGGCCTCCCGTAAGTCAAGCCTCCACACTATGTACCAGAGGAGCGTTGGCTCCACATCCCAATCCCCTCCCCCGGAGGAGAAAATCACCTTCTCCAGAGAGGACTTGCCGGGTCACGAGGACCCCTTCTGCGATGCGCTGGTTATCCAGACAGCCATCGAGGATTTCACTGTCTCCCGGATCCTCGTGGACAATGGGAGTTCGGTCAACGTCATCTTCAAGAAGGCGTTTGATGCGATGAAGGTAGAGGCCAGGAGGGTGTTGGCCTCGGACGGGCCTCTGTTCGGCTTTTCAGGGGAGAGGAAAGAAGTCGAGGGAGGAGTGGGACTCCATGTCACTCTAGGGGGGCAGTCGCGCAACTGCAAGTTTGTTATCGTGGACGCCCCTAGCAGTTACAGCGCCATCTTCGGGAGACCCCTCATCAGCGCCTTCCGCTGCGTCCCCTCGTCCTTCCACCAGTGTCTAAAGCTCAACGTCGAGGGGGTCCAGATCCGAGTTCGAGGAGACCCTAAGGAGGCAAGGGAGTGCTACGTCTCGGCGGTAAACTCCATCTCTTGGTTGGAGGGGGCCGAGGAGATGGGGCGGAGGCTGGAGGAGGAGCAGGAAGCTGACAAAGAAATGGAGGTGGAGTGCCGCGCTCGGGGGGAGGTCGCGGAAGAGACTCGGGGGTCGGCCGAAGCCATGGCCGTCGAGGAGGCTGAGGAAGAGGTCCTCGCCCCCGGAAGGGGAGGTATCGAGGAATGGGAGGAGCAGTCCCGTCTGGAGGCAGCGGAAGAGGTGGAGGAGATGGAGGTCCTCACCATTGGGGGCAGGGTGGAGAAGGTCCGCGTCAGCGGAGGCCTGACCCGGAAGCTCAAGGCAGGATGCTGGAGTGCATCCAGAGGAACGTGGACATCTTCGCCTGGAGCGCCGCGGAGATGCCAGGGATCGACCCCGACGTGGCCTGCCACCGCCTCAACCTGGACCCGGAGGCTCCCCCCATCCAGCAGAAAAAGAGATCCATCACGGACAAGCTCGCCGAGCCAATCAGAGAGGAAGTCGCCAAGCTCCTCGAGGCTGGCTTCATATCCGAAATCCAATACCCCGGCTGGGTCTCCAACGTTGTAATGGTTAAAAAGGAGACGGCCGGTGGAGGATGTGTATCGACTTTTCTCTTCTTAATAAATCATGCCCGAAAGATTGTTATCCCTTGCCTCGGATCGACGCGCTGGTTGACTCAGCCGTCGGTTTCCCTGTAATGAGTTTTCTGGATGCTTTTTCAGGTTATCACCAAATCAGGATGCACCCCCCTGACGTCAAAGACGTCTCGTTCATCACGGGGGACGGATGTTATAGTTACAAAATGATGCCCTTCGGGCTAAAGAATGCAGGGGCTACCTATCAAAAAATGATGGATAGGGTCTTTCGAGAGCAGAAGGGGAGGAATCTCGAAGTGTACGTGGATGATCTCATGGTCAAGAGCTTGGATGTCGACTCCCACATCCAGGACTTGGAAGAAACTTTCGCCACTCTCCGCAAGTTTAAGATGAGGTTGAACCCTTGAAGTGTGTCTTCGGGGCAAGCCGGGGAAAGTTCCTAGGGCATCTTCTCACCCCCGCTGGGGTAGAACCTAATCCAGATAAGGTAAGGGCAATCTTGGAGCTAAGGTCGCCACAAAACACCAAGGAAGTACAGCAACTGACAGGGAAGTTGGCAGGGCTGAGTAGATTCCTCTCCCGGGCCGGAGAGAGGTGCTCCTCGTTTTTCAAAACTTTGAGAGGGGGTCGCAGGTTTGAATGGACCTCGGAGTGCGAGGAGGCATTCCAGGCTTTAAAGAAACAGCTGACTCAGGCCCCCCTGCTCCAAGGGCCCAAGGAGGGGGAAGACTTATTCCTATATCTGGGGGTCGGGGCTGAAGCCTTGAGTTCGGTTTTGGTTCGGGAAGAAGGAAAGAGGCAACTCCCCGTCTATTATGTGAGTCGGATATTGAAGAGGGCCGAGCTCCGTTACCCCATCCTGGAAAAACTGGCCTTCGCCTTAATCATCTCAGCCCGAAGGCTTCGGCCTTATTTCCAGGCACACTCAATTCGAGTAGTGACCGACCACCCCCTGCACAACATCTTCAAGGGGGTAGAGCATTCAGGTAGGTTGGCCAAATGGTCGGTGGAACTGAGCGAGTTCGACATCTCCTTCTTCCCTCGACTCTCAATCAAGGCCCAAGCTATGGCTGACTTCCTGGCAGAGTATGTGGTCGAGGTGGCGGAGGAGAGACTCACTCGCCCCCTCCCCTGGAAAGTCAGGGTGGACGGTGCCTCGGGGAAGCATTCTTTAGGGGTTTGGGTCATCTTAGAAAGCCCCCAAGGGATAAAGATCGAGCAGACCGTGGTAGTGCACTTTCCTATCACCAACAACCAAGCCGAATACGAAGCTGTAATCACAGGTCTGCGCCTGGCAAGAGACTTGGGGGTGCATGACGTGGAGGTCCTCACTGACTCCATGGTGGTGGCTTCCCAGATCAAGGGGGAGTTTGAGGCAAGGGAGCCCACCCTGCAGCTCTATTTGATGAAGGTAAGGGGAGTCATTGGGACCTTCCAGACCTTCTCAATCAAGCACGTGCCAAGAGGGGAAAACGAGCCAGTCGACCAGCTAGCAAAGCACGGTCCCCGGATGGGAGGCACCATTACGGATCTCTTCCGACCTTCCATCGAGGAGGGGGAGCTAATGGAAGTAGAACAGCACCCCTCATGGATGGATCCCTTCGTCATCTTCTTGTCCACCGGAGAATACCCGGAGGGGATGGACCGAAGAGGGCTCAAGCACAAGGCGGCATACTACCTCCTACGTGAGGGACAGTTGTACCGCAAGACCCTCTCAGGGATGTTGGCCCGTTGCGTGGCCGAAAGAGAGGTGCACAAAATTTTGGAGGAAGTCCATTCCGGTGAATGTGGGAGTCATTCGGGGAGTCGGACCCTGGAAGGGAGGATCGTCAGGCAAGGGTACTTCTGGCCCACCCTCGGTCAGGATGCAGCCGAATTCGCGAAAAAATGTCATAAGTGTCAACTATATGCCCCGCTCCAGCTCCAGCCGGCTCAGAGGTTAAGAAGCATCATGGCACCGTGGCCCTTCGCCATATGGAGGCTGGACCTCGTAGGACCTTTCCCCCAGGCCAGCGGGCAGAGGAGGTTTTTGTTGGTCATGATTGATTATTTTTCTAAGTGGATGGAGGTGAAGGCTCTAGCCAAGGTGACCTCTCAGGTAGTCAGGAACTTCATCTGGGGAGAGATCATCTGCAGGCATGGGCTGCCACAAGCTATCGTCACGGACAACGGACCTCAGTTCGCCAGCGCGGAGTTCATTCGTTTCTGCGAGCAACTAGGGATTGACCTTCGGTTTGCTTCTGTCCATCACCCCAGGAGCAACGGGCAGGTGGAAGCGGCCAACAAAATCATAGTGAACCTCTTAAAAAAGAAAGTGGAGAATTTGAGGGGAAGTTGGGTGGAACAGCTTCCATCAGTCCTCTGGGCCTTGAGGACCACCCCCAATACGGCCACAGGGGAGACACCTTTCAAACTCTCTCACGGTTGCGAGGCCGTTCTACCTATCGAATTCGAGGTCCAGACGCCTCGGGTCGTCGAGGCAGGGACCGGAAGGGAAGAATGGAGGTCAGAGAATGAGGAGGAGCTTCGACTCTCCCTTGATATGGTGGAAGAACTACGCGACTTGTCCGTCATCAGGCAGGAAGAGGCCAAGCGAAGGATGGCCAAGTATTTCGACAAGCACGTCCGTGTCAAGCAGTTCGCGGAAGGGGACCTTGCCTTGAAAAAGGTGGACGCAGCAGGAAGATCAGCCGCTGTGGGAAAACTCCACCCCAATTGGGAGGGCCCCTACATTGTGCAGGAGGTCTTGAAATCGGGGGGGGGGGGGGGGGGGGGGGGTATCGCCTCCAAGATATAAGAGGGGACACCCTCAGCCACACTTGGAGTGGCGATGATCTGAAACGTTTCTACCCTTGAAAATATTGTAAATATCTCGGCTTTAAGAATGAAAACAAATCTCATTGTCGTATTTTATGCTCTGTCAAAATAGTGGGGGTAAAGGGGCTCTCAGCTTAAACCCCCGAGAGGCAAAAGTTTCTAAGTCTTCTCGCTCTGGGGTTAGGTCTCGTCACTCCCCTGCCAGGCTCCCACCTAGCTGGCACGGCCGAGTCTCGATGGACATCGCTATGACCCTGGGGCTGAGCCCGGAGGATGTTCAACACCCGCCCTCAGGCTCCCACCTAGCTGACTGGCCCGGTGGTAGCACCCGGGAGAGGCAAAAGTTTCTAAGTCTTCTCGCTCTGGGGTTAGGTCTCGTCACTCCCCTGCCAGGCTCCCACCTAGCTGGCACGGCCGAGTCTCGATGGACATCGCTATGACCCTGGGGCTGAGCCCGGAGGATGTTCAACACCCGCCCTCAGGCTCCCACCTAGCTGACTGGCCCGGTGGTAGCACCCGGGAGAGGCAAAAGTTTCTAAGTCTTCTCGCTCTGGGGTTAGGTCTCGTCACTCCCCTGCCAGGCTCCCACCTAGCTGGCACGGCCGAGTCTCGATGGACATCGCTATGACCCTGGGGCTGAGCCCGGAGGATGTTCAACACCCGCCCTCAGGCTCCCACCTAGCTGACTGGCCCGGTGGTAGCACCCGGGAGAGGCAAAAGTTTCTAAGTCTTCTCGCTCTGGGGTTAGGTCTCGTCACTCCCCTGCCAGGCTCCCACCTAGCTGGCACGGCCGAGTCTCGATGGACATCGCTATGACCCTGGAGCTGAGCCCGGAGGATGTTCAACACCCGCCCTCAGGCTCCCACCTAGCTGACTGGCCCGGTGGTAGCACCCGGGAGAGGCAAAAGTTTCTAAGTCTTCTCGCTATGGGGTTAGGTCTCGTCACTCCCCTGCCAGGCTCCCACCTATCTGGCACGGCCGAGTCTCGATGGACATCGCTATGACCCTGAGGCTGAGCCCGGAGGATGTTCAACACCCGCCCTCAGGCTCCCACCTAGCTGACTGGCCCGGTGGTAGCACCCGGGAGAGGCAAAAGTTTCTAAGTCTTCTCGCTCTGGGGTTAGGTCTCGTCACTCCCCTGCCAGGCTCCCACCTAGCTGGCACGGCCGAGTCTCGATGGACATCGCTATGACCCTGGGGCTGAGCCCGGAGGATGTTCAACACCCGCCCTCAGGCTCCCACCTAGCTGACTGGCCCGGTGGTAGCACCCGGGAGAGGCAAAAGTTTCTAAGTCTTCTCGCTCTGGGGTTAGGTCTCGTCACTCCCCTGCCAGGCTCCCACCTAGCTGGCACGGCCGAGTATCGATGGACATCGCTATGACCCTGGGGCTGAGCCCGGAGGATGTTCAACACCCGCCCTCAGGCTCTCACCTAGCTGACTGGCCCGGTGGTAGCACCCGGGAGAGGCAAAAGTTTCTAAGTCTTCTCGCTCTGGGGTTAGGTCTCGTCGCTCCCCTTCCAGGCTCCCACCTAGCTGGCATGGCCGAGTCTCGATGGACATCGCTATGACCCTGGGGCTGAGCCCGGAGGATGTTCAACACCCGCCCTCAGGCTCTCACCTAGCTGACTGGCCCGGTGGTAGCACCCGGGAAAGGCAAAAGTTTCTAAGTCTTCTCGCTCTGGGGTTAGGTCTCGTCACTCCCCTGCCAGGCTCCCACCTAGCTGGCACGGCTGAGTCTCGATGGACATCGCTACGACCCTGGAATTGAGACTGGGAGTTGGCCCGAGGAAAATACCAGGGCGCGAGCTCGCCAGTTAAGACGGTGAGCTCGGAATATCCTACCCCCCCCCCCCTCCTCTCTCTCTCCAGCTCGCTACTAAGGAAGCCCTGGTCCTGTCCCAGACTCAGGGGAAGGAGAGCGGCTCTCTCCAGCGAGCCCAGCCTCGCTCCAACTAACTCGGCGAAAGACACGCCCTGATGTCTAAGGCGGATGCCGGCAACATCTTGACCCAAGCGTATTTTCACTTGTCTGAATTATCGAAGAACTAAGGCGAGACATGGCAGGGGAAGGTGAGGCGCGAGTAGGACATGGCGCGAGCACGTGTCCTAGGGATTCGCCGCGAGCACCGCGGGGGCTGGTCCTAACTCAAGACATTCTACAGGCGAGGTCGCTCTACCTAGCGCGCGGGTATAACATCGCAAGTGAGCTCAAAAAGAAGATAGCAAAATTGTGCAAAAATATCTTTGATTTATCATTACAGGTTTACAAGGCCCGCCTCGGCAGGGTACAAAAAAAAACAGAGAAAAGAAAACAAAGTTAACTCTCGCCCTCCCCCCTCGAATGGCGGTCCTCCTCGTCACCGAGCCGAGCGTCCTTCTCCCTCACCCCAGCAAAGAGCGAGTCAAAGCTATCTTCCTTCTCGCTGAGCGGGCTGGGCGGGAACAGGGTTGGCAGGAGCTCCCGGACGGTGACCTCCTCGCAGCCCTCCGCCAAGATCCCCGTCCCCCTCATGGCCTGTAGAAGACACTCGGCAGCCTCGACGGAGTTGACTCGCAGCCGCTCCGCGACGTCAGCCTCGCCAAACACCCGAGGCCTCTTGAAGGGGAAGGCCGGCTCGCTGGCGTCCGGGGGAAGGAGAGCGTCGGCTTGGCGAAGGACCTCTCCCAGGAGCCCCTTATTCTTCTCTTTCAATTCCTCCACCTCCGCCCCCAGCCGGGCGGCAACAGCCTCCTGCTCCTGGGAATATGTCTTCTGATCGGCGAGCCGGGCTTCCCGCTCAGCGAGCTGAGCCCGCAACTGAGCTATCTCGTCTCGCATCGCGTTAGCGGCTTCGGCGTCCTGTAAGATTAAAAGTTCAGAACACGCGCAGGAATAATCTTAAGCAAGGTAAATAGAGGTATCCAGTGATTACCAGGCCGCCGACAGACTTCGCGAGTAGAGCGTCCGCGAGGCCGAACCGCCTTTCCGCGTCGACCGCGCTCTCCTTCGCCAGGTCGCGCTCCTGCTCGGCAGTCAGCAGGGCGTTGCTGAGCTGGAAGCCGCGGCGGACCATCATGTGATGGAGCTCGAAGGCCCGCAGGTGGGCCTGCATCCCCTCGTAGCCGAGCTGACTGGGGGTAAGCTTCTTGTACGACTCGGCGCTGTCGCGGCTGTAGAGGCCGAAGCCGAAAGCGAAGGCATGGGCGGTGGGCGGCCGGCGAGCTCCCCAGGAGGGGGCGCGAGTGGAGACGGAAACTCGGTGAGCCCCCTCGTCCCACTTCAAGATGGCTCGCCAGCCGCATCTTTGCTCTTGCACCCCTTGCCGAAGTTGGGGTGATCCTTCGGCAGACTGGGCTCGCGGACGGTGTCCTCCCCGGTAGAATCGGAGGACGGCCCGCTCTTCTTCTTCCCCTTTCGGGGGGAGGAGGCTTCTTTCAGCGGACTCAAGGGCGGCTCGTCGGACAGAGCCTCCGGCGAGCTCATGAACTTGGCGGGAGACGAGGGAAGGTGCAGCCGTCCGCGCGAGACCACCTTCGCCCTCTTCTTCTTGGGGAGCGAAGAATCGGGGCGCGAGCTCGACCCCCCGGACTCCGAGCGCTTCTTGCCGGGGGGTTGGACTCGCGGTTGCTCCTCGCGACAAGCCAGTGCCGCCGCCCGGGCCAGCTCCAGAGGGTCTGAGAATATCCCCGGGTCGGCGAACGGCGGATGCTCCGGCAGAACCCGTTCCCCTGCAGAGAAAGACTTAGTCAAAAAAAAGAGGGAGGGAAAAAATTACATGAGATCCACCTCGATAAAGTCCACGAGAGGGCTGAGCGAGATATACCTTCGCCGGGGAGAACGGGCTGAAGCAAGTCAAGGCCGCGGCGGAGGAAGGCAACCTCGAAGTCCTTGTGGAGAAAGAACTTGTGGAGGTCGGCGTCGCTACCGGACAGGGAAGGAGGACGGTATATGTCCTCGCGCTTCTGCAGGGGGCGAAAGGGGATGTTGCCGAGCTCGCCCTTGATGAAGACGAGCCGGGTCATCCAGTTGTGATTCTTGTTCGCCAGCTCGCGAACCTTGATGAAGGACCCGCCGAAGTAGGCGACCCCGTCGGGGGTAGCCTTGTAAGAGAACAACTTGCGGAACACCGCGAGGTTGAACTCAATTCGTTCCCGGCGGAGGAAGCAGGCGAACGCCACCATCATAGCAATGGCGTTGGAGTTCAGCTGCGCGGGCACCGCACCGTAGTACTTCAGGATCTGGCGGATTTCTGGCCAGAGGGGGAGGCGCAGTCCCACCTCGAAGTGCGAGATGGGAAAGGCGAGCTCGCCCTCCGGGAAGGAGTTGATGGCTTCATGCTCGGCGGGCCTGCGAGCCTGGAAGCCGGGGGGGGACGAACGCCGCCGTGAACTCGACGAGCTCCTCCTCTGTGATGTGCCCCTCGAAAAAGCAATGATCCACGAAGTGCTGGGCGCACTTAGACCGACCGTCCGCATCAGGGTTGGTCTTGACCATGGTCGCAGGGGAAAAGAAAAGCGCGAGCTCGGGAAGACAGAAGCGAGGCAAGGATTCAAAAGCAATAAAAGCGTGCCTCGGGGGTAGGTGAGAAGGTCTATTTATAGAAGAAGGTAAAGAAGGGCGAGAGAGAGGGCGAGTCGGCCGATCGGTCCGATCTCGCCGCGCCACCTCGCCATCCTCTCCTCGCAAGTCCTGCGAGCCAACCAGGCCCCCGAAGGGGGAATTCGAAAAGACCCGCCAAAATATTGAAAAAGCGTCTACATATACAAAGTAGTTAAAAAATTGTTCCAAGATTATTACATGCAGACCATTCAGAGTAAATAAAAGGAAAAATACAAATAGGGGCGCGAGGACCATGCGAGGGCGGGGGCGAGTACCGGCCGACTGACAGAAGAGCCGTTTCATTCTCCCCGGTCTTGCCGGCCCGCCGTCGCAGGCCGCCGCGCGTGAAGTTCGCGAAGCCGCCCCATGTTCCTATTTATCACCCGCAGGTTCTCGTCGATTTTGTCCATCAGCACCAGGGAAGACGCCTCCTCGAACGCCAGGCTGACTCCAGCACCGTCCGCGAGACGCGAGCACTCCCACTGCAGCCTGTTGTTGTCCTTCCGCAGGTCGTGGAGCTCGCGCACCAGCTTCTTGAGAACCTTCCGCTCCCGTCTTGCGCGTTCAGGGCTGCCCACCTCGGAGTCCAGGAAGGCGTCCAGGGCGCTTGGAGAAGGGAGGGGCGAGTAAGGAGGTCGATCCACGGACTCGCCGTCCTCCGTCCGCCCGGGAAATTCTGGGTGAAGAATTAAAAGACGGTCAGAAAAGCAAAAATCCACGGAACAGAAGAGCAATGCCGGAAACTTACCGCGCGAGCCTAGCTCCTCCGGGTGGGCGCGAGGAGAGAAGTGGCGCAGGTCCTTGCCACGCCCCAGCAGTTCTTGAGGAGCGAGTTGGTAGCCGGGAACGGGGATAATCCCGGCGCCCCTCCCCACGACCAGGGATCCAGGGGAGGGTTGCCGGGAAGGGAGGCGACTCGGCGACGCCAGTTCTCGCGAGCCCGGCTCCTTAACCTCGGGATCCTGCCGTGGCGAGTTGACAGGAGCACTTTTGGTCCGAGGGGTGGACGCTTCGCCGCTGTTCTCCCGGTCGGAAGACAATTCCACGAGGTTTTTAGTGGAGGAGCCAAGAACTGGCTGGTTGGAGGAACCGGCCCCGTTCCCCAAGGCGGCAGTAAAGTCGGCCAGGATGGGTTCGGCCCCCGGGGGAAGGGGCTTCGCCCGCTTGGCCGAGCTGAAATCGGCAAAACGACGAGCAGGGGCTTCAAGGTTGGTCAGCCCCGCGGACTGGGCAGCGATCTCCTCGCGGGAGCGTGCGAGTCGCTCTAAGACTTCCTTGGGGAGCGGCATCTTGTCAGAATTTGGGGAAGGGCAAAGGTCAGCCAGATGCGCAGGGGTACATATATATAGCTACCTGTGGGGCCTACCAGAAGATTCCTTTTTGCCCCTGTCGCACTCGCCGGATCCCATGGGGTTGGATGTTTCTTTCCGAGCTTGTCCCAACCTCGCAAAGAGCGGGGATTATGTACAACCCCGTATCCCGCGAGTGGTCGACAGGGGTTGAACCGGCCGGCTCAGATCAACTTGGACCCAGCTTGCCGAGCCCGAGCTCGGCAATAGTCGAGCTAAGCTCGGCGATGGCCGAACGAAGTCCGGCATGCCGAGACCGAGCTCGGGTGCGGAAACAGGGCTCGACGATAGTCGAGCCAAGCTCGACGATCTCCGTGCCGAGTCCGAGCTCGGCGATCGTCGTGCCGAGCCCGAGCTCGGCAATAGTCTAGCCGAGCCCAGCGCTAGCCGAGCACAGTCCGCCGAGTCCGTGCCCGCCTAGGCCCAGGGCGAGGCGAGTCGGACCCCTTGCCGAGCGAGTGCCCCCTCAGGTCCAGCTCGCATCTTGGCCATGGCACACTTTTACTGTGTGGCCCCTTTTGGTCTGCCTGCAGTCCTCGAAAACAGTGAAGGTTGTATATTGGCAGGCCATCTTTTCCTATAAATAGGACCCAAGGGGTACCTCAGAAGGCACGTTTTTACTGATTCCCCGGCCTACTAGCGCTTTCTGAGGTACCTTAGCCCGGCATTTGGCTAAGGAGGGGAAGCGCTCTGAGATCTTCCGGGTGTGTGGTGGGACCTCCACGCCGGGCCCTTGGTCTAGTCCTTGTCTCTTCTTTTCTTTGTCGTTTTCTTACAGGAGTGAAGTAGGTGCGCGGCCACCCCTTCCCCAAGGGTCGAACTCCACAAGAGACCGGTTTTCCGGTTTCAACAGTGATATCACTGCACAGTTGACGGCCAAAAAGTCTTCTCTCAAAAGGAAGAAGGGCAAGTGCCACAACTACAGCAAGTGGGGTCACTGGATTGTTGAATGCAAGGGTCTGAAAAGGAAAAGGTGGAAGCCCCACAAAATGTGGCGAACATGGTGGCCAACAAATCCGATCCCAAGTCATCCATGGCTATGATTGGGAGTAGTCACCGCATTGTGCCTTCTGAGTGGTGGCTAGACAGAGGTGTTACCTATCATGTTACGAATGACAAAGGTCTTCTCTCAGAGCTCAAAGCAGCCCAAGACAAGGTTGAAAACTGTAATGGAGGAGAGACTGAGGTTACTCATGCTAGAATAGCGGAGCTGGTGCTCTTTTCAGGCAAAACTCTAATTTTAAAGCATGTTAGAGTAGTTCATATTTTAACTAAAAATTTAGTTTCCATAAGTTTATTAGATAAGGCTGGAATTTCTTTTACAACTCAAAATGGTAGAATAACCTTAGTAGTTAATTCACACTATTTTGAGTGTGCGTATATGATCAATGGTATGTATAGACTTAGCCTAGATAACGAGTGTATTAATCAAGTGAGTTCAACTCTTATTGATCATAAGTTATTACACAATAGACCTGGACATGTGCACTATAAGAAAATACGAGATCTAGCTAAGAGTCATAACATCTCGTTAGATCTTTCTGTTCGATTTGATAGGTGCAAGATTTATCCTCAAACTAAGATTACTGGATATCTATTTAAGTCGGTATCTAGGAGCACACAACTTCTTGAATTAATACATTCTGACCTCTGTGATATTCGAAGTCATGCCACTAGAGGGGAAATGAATTATCTTTTACCTTCATCGAAGATTTTTCCAGATATTATCACGTCTATCTATTAAAATCGAAAGATGAAGCCTTTAAGATCTTCAAAATCTTTAAAACTCGTATTGAGAACTAGTTAAACGTAAAGATTAAGAGATTTAGAAGTGATTAGGAGGAGAATACACTACAACTGAGTTTAAGGACTTTTGTGTCTTTGAGGGTATAATCCTAGAAACCACCGCTCCTTATTTACCCCGGTCGAATGGTATCGCTGAGCGTAAGAATAGAACTTTAACAGAGATATTGAATTTTATGCTCCTCACAGCTGACATGTCTAATTCCTTTTGGGGGAAGCAGTCCTAACTGCAAATCACTTTCTAAATATAGTGTCTCACTCAAAGCTCAACTCTACTCCATATAAGTTGTGGCATGATCATCACTGTAGATACGATACTCTAAAGACTTGTGATTGTATTGCTTATGTGAGAATACAATATCTTAAGAGACCTAAGGTGGGACCTAGAACAACAACCTGCGTTTATCTAGGTAGTGTAGAAGATAGTGCACCTGATAAGTTTCTGGATCTATCCACTAATGCATGGATAAAGTCTAGATATGTTATTTCCTTTGAATATAAATTTATCAAAGATCATGACTTGATCGTCTCTGGGTCTACTGACATAATTTTAGAATCTACTGTAGAACTTAAAGCTGACCCTTCTGGCACTGCTCCCTAACCTCTAGAGGTAGAACCTTTTCCTCTTAGTATATCTACAAGAGATAGAATCCCTAAAGATTTTGGTTAGAATTTTGCCACCTACCACATAGAAGATGACTCATTCTCCTATCAGGAAGCAATGAGATCTAGAGATACGTTAATGTGGGCAGAAGCTATTAATGATGAGATGAACTCGCTGCTATAAAAGAATACTTGATATCTAGTTGACCTACCAAAAGGAGCTAAAGTCCTAGGATGCAAGTGGGTACTAAAGAAGAAATTGCACGGTGATGAGTCTATAGCCATATATAAAGTACGCCTAATAGTTAAGGGTTATAAACAATAGGGGGAATTGACTAATTTGACGTCTATTCACTTGTATGTTACCTATCCACCATTAGAATTTTTCTTGCCTTAGCTTCTATCAAGAACTTTATAGTTCATTAGATGAATGTAAATATAGTCTTCTTGAATGGAGAGTTTGATGAAGAGATTTACATGACACAACTTGAAGGTTATATGCATAAAGATCTAAAAGAGAAAGTGTGCAAGCTAGATAAATCAATTTATGGTCTTAAGCAATCACCTAAGATGTGACACACGAAATTCGACCAAGTGGTAAAAGGCGTTGGATTTCAGTCCAGTCTCTCAGTCAAGTACCTCTATCACCACTCAATATCAAATAAAACAGTTATCATATTCCTGTATGTGGATGACATGTTGATTCTGGGGTTAGATCTTGCTGTAGTAAGAGATATCAAATCCACTCTTGCAAAAGCATTTGACATAAAGTATCTTGGCCTCGTTGATACCCTTTTAGGAATGAAAGATAGGGTAGACAAGGGTTGCATTACTCTTAGTCAAGCTCACTATGTAGAGCAAATTCTTTCTACCTGGGGTTATAAATACTATAGGCCTATAGAGACACTGTTTGATCCAAATGTTAAGTTGTGTCTGAATGAAGGGACCAACATTGACCAAGTAAAGTATTCAAAGATCATTGGTAGCCTCATGTATGACATAAGTTGTACAAGACCATACATTGCCTTCTCTGTTGGCATGTTGAGTCTCTTTACCAGTAGCCCGAGCAAAGAACATTGAGATGTCCTAGACAGGCTGATGAGATACCTAAGAGGTACTAAAGATCATGCTCTATACTACACTGGTTACCCTCCTACTATGGATGGATACTCTGATGTCTCGTGATGTTCAGGTGTTGATAATAGTAAGTCTACGAGTGGATTTATATTCACTATGAGTGGAGCTGTTGTTACTTGAAAATCAAAAAAGACAGACTTATATAGTTTTGTCTTCTATGGAAGATGAGTTGTTTGTCCTAGCTTCAACTGGTGAAAAGGCAGACTGGATCGGGAATTTAATTCTAGACATTCCCTTGTCTAGGCTACAAGTCAATTCTTTGAGCTTGTACTGTGATAATCAAGTAGCAGTTCAAGTTGTCAAGAATGTTATCTTTAATACTAAGAGAAGACATGTATGACTAAGACGTACATGTTCTATTGAATTATCTGAAAGAATAAGGTGTTATCATCTTGATCGATGTGCGATCGAAGGATAACCTGGTTGATCCATTGACGAAAGGAATGCCCAAAGACCGGTTAATCAAAATAGTGGGGAAATGAGACTCAAGGCAATTTAAGTTCAGCCTTAGTTCAAGGTTAGACGTTCAGTTCAACTTTAGTCCAAATATTTTGATTCTTTCCATTTTCCTTTGCCAAAGTAAGCGTGTTGTGCTCTGCTGATGTTCGGGGTTGCTGAGTACGAATCTGGTAAGTTGTTTCATTCCATATCTGATATCAACAACTTCATCGGGATTCGTCTTCTTACCTTAGAGGAGAGTGTTGTTCCACATTTGATAACACGATCTGATTCGGTTTGGCTCTTCCTCTGTTGATTGGTTCCATTCCATATTTGATGAGTTCCAGTTAACTTTAGAAAAATAGTAACCATGACATTCCACATAGGAACACAGACACAGTTGCGGTGTCCAAAAGTATATAAGACCGTTTCTCTAAAAACAGATAATGTATTCTGAGGTAGAACCTATAATACTCTGTGTAGGTGTCCTCGAAGCAAATTCTATAATACTGCGTTCTTACAAGTAGAACTAGATACGCGTACATTTTCAAAGTTTGGAATTCATTCTAACTGAAATTCTCTATTTGGAAATTACAGGAGCTACTGTTGATGGAGGAGCATGTGCAGATTGAGATCCTGACCAGGATGATCTGATGGATGATGATTTTTAGAGTATTACTTTGGTTTTTTCTATTTAGAGCATTGTTTAGCTCTCATTTACTTTCACTTGTTTTGTTTGAACTGTCTTGCTCTTTAGTTGGTTATGAGACACTAGGTGTGCTGGTACCTGTGCTGTGATTGTACTTTTGACTTTGTTATAATGTTATTGAGTTTTTCTATTTATTCGTATGCATGCATACAACTGCTTTATTTAACGCTCAATATATTCTGATAAGTGTGACAGACACGGTTGTGTGTGCTTCATGTTCGGTTGAGCACTACACACATCACCCATTTTTCGACGTCGGGTTTACGGCTGACATAGTAGGAGATTGTTAGGGTATTTAATATATGTTCGTGCGTGTCGAGACCGATTCAGAATGACCCATTGAGTTTTGTGTCAATCTAGGGCATGACTCTATGCTAGAGGTACTATATAAAGTCATTCCACATTTGATGAGCCTTAGTGGACTATCTTGAGAGGAGCCTCAACAAATTGTCCCAAAAACAATCTGACCGCATCTACACATTTTCATACACAACCCAATCACTATCCAACTCTAAATTATTCATGGTATCATGATCGACTTTCTATATCTCAACAAACACATTTTCAAAACTCGCGACACTTTGATAACAATGCTTATTATATTCATCTTCGTCTTCTCCTACACCATTGAACTCGAAACACTCATCAGATGCAACATTAGATCACGATTGTTCAACTCCTTTATCCTCATTTGTTGATAAATCTCTAAAAACCTTATCTTTCTTAAATAATCCCAATAAAATATATTTTCCGCGCATACTCATTGGATAACAGATGGACTGGATTTTCAGAGCACCAATTAAAATAAGGAAGAAGTTTATCTGGAAAAGGTTTTTACACAGCCTCGACGATAGCAGAAGGAGTGCAAAGACCGGAGCTATGGTGGAGAAGCAGGCCGAAAACATGACCTTGTCGGCCGAAATCCATGAAAAAGGAGGAGCGTCGGGCGGTCACAAGGGATTTCGCGGGACACGAGATGGGTTGGCGTAAGCGAGAAAGGAGGGGTACATTTAGAGTTTTAGGCTCCATTTGTTTGGGCGTTTCGTTGCTCCGTTTTGAGCAAACGGCGCCGGAAGGAGGAAAAACAAATGAACCTCCGGCGGCGTTTGCTCCGTTTCCACCCGCCTCCCTTGAGAAACGCCCTCAAAAAGCTCCGTTTGGAGCAGCCACCTCCCCCCTCCATTTCGAACACTCCGTTTCCACCCGCTGGATCGACCCGCCACCGCCGAACCAAATGAAGCCTTAGTTGGATTAAAAAACTATTTTATTTTTAGTTTTAAGGGATAATGTTTATATTAGGACTGTGAATATCAGCACCTTAATAATCACGAAATTTTTTTCACGTGTCACTCTCACCTAAGATCACCATGCGTTAAGCGGTATCCCCCCACAACGGCCGTACGAATAACCCGCGTGGATGCCCGCACACATTTCAAAGCGTTACAACTGTACTCGCTTTGAGATGTGTGGAAGCATCCAACGATGATCGTTAGATGCTCTCACTTACCATACAATGCAGCTAGTACATTTTATCTGCCGGAATCCCACCTTATGTCCCTATTAAGGGCAGAGTACCGTGCCTAAATACTTCTCAATAATCACGTGGTGAATAATATTAAAAATAAAATAAAGAAGGAATAACAGATTGCTTGTATCCCCAATTAGCTTAATAAGCAACCTAGCTGAAGCAGCGAGTGGAAGTTCCCCCAATCGGGTTTGCCCATCGGCCGCCATCCCTCTCAGTCGCCGGCGGTCAATCATGGCGGATCCGGAGCGGGTCAATTGGTCTTCCCTGAT
The DNA here is from genome assembly GCA_039513925.1 of Platanthera zijinensis. Taxonomy (NCBI): domain Eukaryota; kingdom Viridiplantae; phylum Streptophyta; class Magnoliopsida; order Asparagales; family Orchidaceae; genus Platanthera; species Platanthera zijinensis. Next base: position 6,206,148 of record CM077092.1, read on the forward strand.
GATGAAAGCCATGACCAAGAGGCGGATCTGGGCATCCCTCTTCCTCCTCGTCTACGCCCTTCTTCTCTTCTCCTCCTGGAGCCTTATCCTCTCCATCCGCTCCTGGTACGCCGCCGCCTCCTCCTCTCCCTCTCCGGCGTCTCTGGCCTGGACGGCGCTCTACGCCTCCGTCCTCTACGGCGGGATCTTCGGTCTGCTCTCCGTAGGAGCAGCTCTCGCCGTCGCGGTTCCTGCCACCGTCGTCACCTGGATCACCATCCTCGTGCTGCTCGCATTCGCCGGGAAATCGCGGCGAACGCTGGTGATGGAGGGAAGGCGGATCACCGCCGACATCGCTGGATTCGCCGTCAAGATCCTCCTCCGAGAGGGGAATATCGTCGCGGCGTTGTGTGCTTTTGTCAGTTTCGTCTTCCTAATTCTCCGGCGGAGAGGCGCTCGTCGGGGGAACCAGGATGAGAATTTGTAGAGATTTTTTTCGTTTTTTTAATTTTAATTTCCTGTGTATGGTAAGGAAGAAGATGGGATAGCCGAAGGTTGAAGGGAGCTACAACAACTTCTTCAATTATCACACCTACTTCAATTATCTATTCCTACTCTTCCGTATCTTCATTATTTCAAACGGACCCTAGGCTCCGTTTGGGGGACTTATTTTCACCGGTCAAGCGGTTACGAATATGGTCTGATTCATGCGATCGTAACCGCTTGACCGGTGAAAATAAGTCTCCCCAAACGGAGCCCTAGAGATGTGCTGTAACAAAGGCTGCGTTTGGGGCGGCTTATCGCTGATTATTTGCTCCGATGAGGTCGGTGAGGTTGAACAAAAATGTCATTGTCATATCAAAATCTCATGCCCCAAACTAATTTCTTTTTTTGATAACGATAGTAACATTTGTCGTACCAAAATGTTTTAGTCCAACCTCACCAAAGCTGCTCCAAAGGCAGCCTTAATGAAGAAATTAGAGAGAAATGCATTGATGCCTGCTAATATATGGAGACATTAGTATTGCAATTGCCACCCGAATCCTAGAGAAAAATGTGAGCTTGAATATAAAGAAATGGAATAAGAAGTACCCTTCTGCTTCTCTTCCAAAATTGAGTTATTACAAAGGATGAACTTTAAAAAACCAGGAAACATTTTCGCCTATTTTATGGCTACTACAAACATAACAAACTTATGAGAATTATAACTATTTGGGCAAGTAGTTGGAGTGCCCCCTTTGGAGCTAAAGATCATTTCTTGTCTCCGGGTGACCTAGTTTAGTCCAGTCTACCAACATGTACAAATGTTAAATTGTTAATATTTCAAAATATATAGATTAAAAGAATTGATTATATGTATATTAATATTTAAATATTGAAAGTTGATATATGAAATATTCTTAATATATCTTCCGATATATCAAAAATATAATGAAAAATTCAAACCAAAATGTCCTCGATATCCAACATCTGCAACCTTATGAATAATAATACTCGATGCGTGATTGAGAATTCTACATTGTCATCGGAATTACATTAGCGCGGACACTAGTTGTTATTAATGTGGCATGTTCAAAGAAGAAGAGTAAACCTAATGCAACATGTCCTGAAATAGGATCAAAAAAAGTTGCTGCAATTTTGTCTCTCCTAATCTAATAACAGTGAAATCCATTAGGAACAACAACAACAAAAAAGCCTGCTTCTCCTTCACAAACATATGCACATGAAGGCTTTGTTTGTGGGGACTTATTTTCACCAGTCAAGCGGTTACAACCACATGAATGTGAGGATTCTTGCGGTAGTAACCGCTTGACCGGTGAAAATAAGTCCCCCCAAACAGAGCAGAAATCTCCAAATATCCTTGAATCTGAGGATTCTTAAATCTCTCATGTCATTGTTTGTATCTAGGTTCAGGTGATTTGAATGATAGTTCATTATCCATTTTTGACGCACTCGTCTTATTTTAACTTTGCATCCTTTTTTTTATTATCAATATAAATATCGCCTTCTATAAAAAAAAACAGCGAAGTAGATAATGACGAAGATTATGCTGATCAAAACTTGTATATCATGTCCAGCTTATAACAGAAGGAATGTGACCGACGATTTCATTATGATCTATATGATTCTGAACACCATTAGCTAGCTAAGTTACCCTCATCTCTATACCATCAAATGTTTATATGAAAATGTACATGAATATATCTACTAGAACAAAAACAAGCAAACATTTATCTATGCCTACTGAATAACAAAAGCTATAAACTCGATATAAATTTCAATTTAAGACCGCTACAGTCCCCCTGCAGAATACAGACCCTTCATGAAACAGAAAGGGGATCTTTTTTTTTTTTTAATATTTGATTGCACAAAATGGATCCCGGTGATTCGGGAATCAAGCAACTTGCTCAAAAAAAACTTGTCATTTTACGGTATGGTTGTCGAGTTTGATGATTTCAAAAAGCAGCGGATTGATAGCTCAAAACTCGTCCCCGTCAATGATTTGCAAATTGCGTGCTGATCATATTCGATCCAACCAGCTCATGATGCTATCTTGAGAGCCAAATTGCAAATCCTGAATCACAATGAATTAGAATCAATATTGCGAGCAAAGATGTGATGATCGCATTCACAAAATCGGCGGAGAATCACGCCTTACCGAGATATGAAAGTCTGATTGAGTGTCACTATTGATGTCATCAAGAGTAGGAAACCCATCATATGTATTGGAAAATCTTTTGAACTGATCTTTATTGCTGTCAATAGCATCTGGGTTGTGAGGTTGTAGGGATGATTCTCCAATGCTTGTGAAAGGATAGAGTACTTCATGGCATAACAGAGATTCGTCGATCTTTTCCGAGTCCGGTTGCTGAATGGGTTCAGACTCGCAAGCCCACCAGGAAGAGCGGATAACTTCGTCCTCATGAAAAGCAATTGATAAGGGTGATGGTTCTGAGTCTTCTTCAGGATGTTCCTCCTGCAATTGCAAATAAATAGTCCGGTTAATATTTGCCTTAATCTTTGTTGAGCTGAAGAATGCATATTTGTCAGTGATAGAAATAGAATACTAAATAAAGGGGAGATTTATGTGGTTCGAAGTTTTTTTTGCTTCAAGGAAGCTGCTGCATTAGGCATCTTATTACATCCTCTCTTTCTATAATACATGATTCTAAGAAACATATCTTTTATACAGAGAAATTCTACAGGCATGTGAGTCTTGAGAAATTAATAAAATACTTCAAAAATTTCAAGTCAGGGGGCTCCACCCTGAATCGCTGGGAGGAGGGCTACCACACTCCCGCACCCCCAAATCAACTCATCGGCAAGTTGGTCGCCACGTCTCCGACAAATAGCACCACCCATGATTAACTTTTGGAATAAAAGGGGCTCAGTTGGTGATAAGTGCCTGAGAGAGCCTAACTTATCTAGGAGGTATGGGGATCGAGCCCCAACCTCAATAACTTGCCTTACGGGACAGACCATGGATCCATTGTGGAGCGCGCGGGTCCCTTTGGGGAGGGGTTGGGGTGTATGGGCCGCGGCCCTGGTGCGATCTTCTGGGGCCGACCATGGATCCATGGTGGAGCGGCTCGGTAACCCAGAAGGAACGTATCACTTTCAAATGAAAGTGTTGAAGAAGTGGAAAAAATCAAAACTATAGTAGCTGTCAGGCAGAATGGAAGTGTCCAAGACTCAAAAATCAGTTTGAGGGTGGAAAGTCATTACTTTTCTGTCAAGGCACAAACTCTCAACAGGGTTAAACAGGCAGATCGTATTAACAACAAAAATTCTCTTTAGAAAACACAGCTTCTTCCAAAGAGGCGGTGCTTATTGACAAGTACAGCCATGGTGTTCTTACAAAATTGGAAACAAAAATAATGCCATACAATAACTTTTAGGTTAATTATTGAGACATCCCCTGTGACTTGTTTATTTTTTGAAATTATCAAAACCTCTTGTCCTCGTTACATACATAGTTAATTTTTAGTACAAAAAACCTCCTCTTTGGGAGGGATGTACCTGTAATGTATGCTAATTATTGCAAACGCAGAAGAGAGATTTTTGTAATTTCAAGAAATAGAGATGAATACCCAATAATTTACCCTATTTTTTACTTCGATCTTGGTTATTAAAGACGCACCAAGGCACAAAGAGGTCTTGGAGCCTATGCACAAGACTCAAGGAGCAGACGCGCGCCTGAGGAAGGCAAGACGTAACCACATTGATTTTAAATAATCAGCATCAAACATCATTTCAAATTCTCGATCAAATTCTTCATCTATTCAAATAATTAATCATTCATTACTATCGTCTATATCTCTTAAAAAATAGAATTAATGTGGTTATTTGCATCATATCTAAGTCTCAATGCACAATAATCTTTTACATACACCAAATCAATCAAAAAATTCTGGGTTCTAACTTTTTTTTTCTTTATTTATAAAAAACAAATTACAACAAAAATCTCACTCAGGCGCGCGCTTTTCATATCCTAAAGGCGCAAAAAAAACGCACGAAGGCGCAAACATCTGAGCCCGGTGAGCCTTGAGCCTTAGGCGCGCCTGAAGCGCGCCTTTAACAACATAGTTTTGATGCATCTTTTATGCTATTAAGAAAGTAAATGAACATTTCTTAGAACACACGAACTAAAAGAATAATAAAGTATTCTAATTTAATTATTTCAGAGTAAATCAATAGATATAAATAACCAGATAAAATCATAAAATTAATAAGTAAAACTCCAACATACTTGAAATGGAGATAGGAGAGGATTATACTGATCAGCTTCACCCATGGAACTCTTTTTGGTGCTCGGCGGCTTTGGTGCAACCGTCTTTGGGGTTCTTGGACTACTTCTTATGTTCGAACCGTCCAGCTCATTCGGTGACGCTTCAGTCACGCCTCCACCAACTTGCTTTGTATGCTTCTGGCAGAAAACCTTCGAAACAACAAACTCACCCTCTTTTTCCTCCTCGTTTGCACCCAGGTGGTACTGATGCATCACCCAATTGGCTCTGTCTGGCTTGCAGCCCTTCCCCAGGCTTTTGTATAGAACCATAATCTTCTTCCAGCCCTTCCGAACACCATTCTCCATCACAGGTTTGGTTTTACCTGTTTTGTGCCATCGTACGCGTTGCTCAGACTCGTTGTATTGATTGCGTATTTTCCGGCGTTTCTTGCATCCAGTTGCATACGCATTTGATGTTCTGTGAAAAAAATGAACACTGCTTCCATCTTTCTTGATACCTAAAATAAAGAAACAAGTTTAAGAATGAAGCTCAAATGCTATGGATAGAGGAAGATGCAAGTAAGCATGGCAAGCTTCTTACAAGGAAGATTCTCAGGATGAGTGTAGCAAATTCCTTGGTCCCCATCAAGTGTAGGGATGAATTCATCTATAGAAATATGGGCTTGGGACTTCCCCGCCCCAACTTTTCCTGATAGATGCTCTAGAAGCTCTACGTCAGTCGGGTCAAATTTCACACCAGCAGGAAGGCCGGGCCAATTGAAAGAAACCTGTGGAGAGAAGTAGGATTTGATCATTTTCAGGTAAGTTATGATTGCATGTTGGCAGCCTACTTCAATCAACGGACACATAAAACACTTCACCGATGAAAACACTAGCAGCGTCCACAAGGTCCCTCCGTGTGCAATGTGCAACGTCAACAGTGCCAGACTGTCACTCAAGCGACGAACAAGGACTATTTCCACAACACACTGCGTACGGGAGGACTTTGTACATTATCGACCACTAGTATCTACAAACATATATTTTTTTTAAAAAAATTTACTCTAGCGACGTCAACAGTGCCAGAGAGTCACTCAAGGTCCCTCCGTGTGCAATGTGCAACGTCAACAGTGCCAGACAGTCACTCAAGCAATGGCCGAGGACTATTTCCACAACACACTGCGTACGGGAGGACTTTGTACACACTAGTATCTACAAACATATAATTTTTTTAAAAAATTTTTACTCTAGCTCTGTATTAAATAAAGTACGCATTACATTATAGATTAGGGGAAATCAAATAACTCAAATTTATTTGATGGTCTTATTTGAGCTTTCCTTATTTTATATAGTATAGATGTCGAATTAGATAGAATAAATGGAGTAATACATAACTGGTTGGGTGTTGGACATTTTCATTGAGTATGATCATGGGTGTTATTGACCCAACAATTTGGCAGGAAGAAAAGTGTTAGATACACCAATAAAGAGAAAATCAAATGAAGAACACTGATAGGACAAGTGGGAAATAAATAAAAGCTATCGAATAATGATAAAATTTGAAAGAATCTATCAATTTGAAATCCTACAACGCATCTAAAAAAGCATAAATGACTCTTCGTTTGAGAGTACTTATATAAAATAAAAAAATTACAACTAAATGATTGTGCAAAATGAGGAGACGTACATCGCTATTATCAATGACATATTTGCAATTCGGACATTCACGTTTTGCTTCAGCTCCAAGGTCTCTGATTTGGTGATTAGAATAGAGGGTTGCATTCCTCACCTTTTTGGCGATTCCACGACTATTAATAAGCCATGCTCTATAAAGAACAATTACAGAAATTAAGAAATTGTTTTAGAAATATTGTTCAATACTTTTAATTTATGATGAGGTCTTAATTAAGTAACAATAAAATATATCATACATACAAGAAAAGAATGTCTACATGCATTGCAACCAGAAATTAGTTCAGAAAAAGCTTCATAGAAACATATGTATCAACAACAATAACCTTATTGAAATTATTTGGTGTCAGTTTTATGAACCGTTGAATTTAATTCACATAAAATGTCGGTGTTACGGGCCGGTTTCGTAACTTGTTTGAGGCTTCATCAGAGTGGAGATATGACAATAGACGTTGCACAGGCATGATCTGGTTGAACTAGTCCAGCTCGATAGGGTGTTATTAGAGAGCAGGCAGTGATCCCAAACAGATTTGCGGTCCTTTTTCTTGTTTTTGCATGCTGACTTGGGGCTCAGGCTAGAGCAACAAAAGCAAGGAGAAAGACGAGGGGCGAACGACTACGCGGACCTGATAAATAGGAGGTTGATGCCATCTTGTGTCGAGCAAGCCATTCGACTTCCAGTTCATAGGAGGACGGAGACTAGGGCAAGCTCTAGTTCAACTCGTCAACTTCCAGAAGGAGGATGGATCTCTTTCCTTGTGGTTTCGGCCCTTCTCCAGCTGTAGACTGTAGCAAAGGTTTCAATTTATTTTCCCTTGATCTCTCTTTCCATTCATTGTATTTTATACGTGCTTTGAGGTATTAATCAATTAGTAGCTAAGCTAAGCACACTGATCTTTCTGATGGATATATGTAAGTGTGCTTTATAGTATTGACTAGCAGAGGATTAAGCAGAGCACATAATCCTCTCTTTATTCGTATTATTATATTCTAGTGGCGGGTTATGATTTGGGTTGAAACAAGTAAACGGAAGAGAGCATTGTTCAATTGGCAGAAAAAAATTTAAAGAGGGGCGGTCAATTTTGGTGATAGAGTTTAGATGTGTGAGAACATGAATATAGGATGATAAAGCCAATTACAGAGTGTAGTAAGCACCTAAGCAAGACAAGGGAACATAAGAAACCTCACAGATCTAGGTGGGTTCATTTGAAATGCATAGGAAAAAAAAAACCTTGCCGTCAAGCGCGGCACAGTGAGGCAAGAGGATGTATCATACTTTTTTCTGATATTTTGTGGTGATGTATCAGTGTCAAGTCGTATTGTACCAATGCTCATGTTAGTTTTTGTTGTTATATAGACTACTTTAAATGCTAGCATAGTTTTATTTTATTTATATATAAAGAGATACACGCGCACAATATTCAACATATGTTTAACAAAAAACACTTAACCTAATGTCCACCAAATTACTTTTCATGGTACTTGGATGTATAATCTCCATTTTTGTGGTACTTTTCTAAGATGTATAATCTCCATTTTTGTCTTCATAATCGTGCTTTTATGAATAAAAGTACAATCAATTTTATAATACTGTCAAGATATTGTTTAAATTCATGATGCATTATAAACACATATAACTTATAAATATAAAATTTCATGATATGAGTAGTAAATCTTGATCCCCATAATTAACACAGCTTAAACATTTTTTTTGATCTTAGAAAATGGAACTCAGTTATTTCTTTTATAATTATTTGACTCATGTCCAATAACCATGAACTAATGAGCAACCACTCTTATGGCATGTATTATGCAAGAGGAATTAAAGTTAAAATTTGCAGAAGAGAATTTCCATCCCTCAAAAGCCCTAACTATTTTCTCCTTCATGGCATGAAGGTTTTTCCTATTTGCTCTCAAATCTCTTCCTTCATATGTCTTAGGGGTGCAAGTTGAGATGAACCGACTTGAAAAAAACTCGAGTTTGTTAAGCTCGAGCCCACATGTTCTTGCACATGAGCAGAAAAGCTCGCGAGTAGCTCGAGCACGAGCCAAACAAAATGAGCTCGTTGAGCTCGAGTTCGCGGTTGTGAATATTGACAAGCTCAACTCGAGCTCGTCAAAATTTGCACCCCTAATATGTCTCACACATAAATGAAAGATTCACAAAATAAATTGATGGCGCGATCTCACATTTCATGCAAGATGCTTAATTTCAACTGCATTTGACTAGCCTTCCCTTTTCAAGGGTGTAGAACATTTGCTAATACAATTTCTCAAATTTTACAAATAGTATCTTTTCATGTTAGGCGAGCTCGTCTAAGATGGTTTGGACACATACAAAGGAGACCATTAGAGACACCTGTTAGGCGTTGTGAGAGTCTAGTCACTAAGCATGTTAAACGAGGGAGGGGTAGACCAATAAAGACTTGGAATGAAACTGTTGTAAAAACTACTAGCCTGAGAACTCAAATAAGACAAAGGGATAATGGGTTGCCGAAGCTCTAATCTTCCTCTTGCTATTCCATTGTATTTATAGAGTTTTTACAGGGTGCCAAAATAGGCATAAATGCTAAATAAAGACATAGAAAACTGAAATAAACCAAGCCTTTAAAACAGCCTTTAAAACTGCCAGCTTGCTAAACAATAAAACGGAAACCCATAAAAAGCTAATAAAATCCTGGGAAACGGCAATAACTGGGAAACGACAATGTTAACTCCAACATTCTCCTCCTAAACCTTGTCGTGCTTGCTGTCAACATTGATGAGGCTGATTTTTGATCTTAGTTCATGAAACTTGGTCTTACCGAGCGACTTTGTGAGGATGTCTCCTAGTTGGTCCTCGCTTCTGATGAATTTCACACTGATCAGGCCCTCTTCTGCAGACTCCCGGACGAAATGGTACTTTACTCGAATATGCTTGCTCTGTTCGTGGAGTACAGGATTCTTGATTAAAGAAATGACAGACTGGTTGTCCACCCGCAGCATTGGTGCCTTCGGTGTTGTTCCCTGCACTTCTGCCAACACCCTACTGAGCCATAAAGCTTGACTAGCGGCATTTGCAGCCGCTATGTACTCCGCCTCGCAGCTTGATTTAGCAACCACCTTTTGCTTCATGGATTGCCAAGTGATCGGGCTGCTGTTAAGGAAAAAGATCACCCCCGTCGTACTTTTGCTTGTATCGATGTCTCCAGCAAAATCACTATCACTGAAACCAGTTAACTTGGCTTCGCCCTCCTCCTTCCTGCCGAACCAGAGCCCCCAATTTTGAGTCCCTGCTACATAGCGTAGGATATGTTTTACCGCGGCGAGGTGGTCCTCCCGCGGATCCTCCAGGAAACGGCTAACGTATCCAACCGCAAATGCTAGATCCGGGCGAGTATTAACCAGATACCTGAGGCTCCCCACAACGCTCCTGTACTCCGTTGCGTCGACCGTCGGCTGCGTAGTAAGCTTGCTTAGCTTTAGGCGGACCTCCATTGGCGCTTGACAAGGATTGCACTTGATCATGCTGCTTTTTCCCAAGATCTTGCCGGCATAGGCACCTTGACTCAGAGAGATTCCCCTGGCGCCCTGATGTACCTCAATGCCGAGGTAGTAGTGAAGCAGGCCGAGGTCGCTCATCTTGAAAGTTGCCGCCATCTCTCTTTTGAACGCCTTGATATTGCTGGGGCTTAAACCGGTGATCACAAGGTCATAGACATAGACCCCGACCACTAGCTGAGCATCGCCACTTCGCCTAACGTAAATGGCGTGCTCCGAGGAACTCCTCCTAAAACCGAGCGATAATAGCGTGTCGTTTAGCTTTGCATTCCAGGCGCGCGGAGCTTGATGCAGGCCATATAACGCCTTCCGAAGTTTGAGCACTTTGTGCTCCTTGCCGGTGATGACAAAACCCGTTGGTTGCTCGACGTAGACCTCCTCCTGTAGATCGCCGTTTAGGAACGCCGATTTGACGTCCATGTGGTGCACCTCCCACCCTTCGTGTGCTGCGAGCGCAATGAGCAGGCGCACCGAGTCAAGTCGGGCTACCGGCGCAAATACTTCGTCGTAATCGATGCCATGTCGTTGTGCGTAGCCCTTCACCACGAGGCGCGCCTTGTGTTTGGACACCGCCCCGTGCTCATCCCTTTTTACTTTGAACACCCATTTCACGCCTATTGCTTTGCGACCAGGTGGGAGGTCAGTGAGGGTCCAAGTACCATTTTCTTCGATTGACTCCATCTCCTCTATCATTGCCTTCCTCCAGCTAGGGATGTTTTCAGCTTCGGAGAATGAGGCAGGCTCATCGGCGCTTACTGAGTACAGCTCTTCGACTCCTAGTGCTCGTGTAGCGAAACCAGGCGGCGAGGCCGGCCCGATGATGTCGCTGATGCTGCGGTACCGGGGAGGCATATCAGTGTCGTGGTCGGCGTCGAGGTCGTCGTCGCTTATGCCGTCTGGTGAGCCGGGCTCCAGTTCTCCATTGACCGCGCCGGGGAGTGGCGACTGCTCTCCCGGTGCTCCACCTTCATCATCATCAGTTGGGTGTACTGCCTTCCCCATGGTCGCGTACTCCATCGTGAAAACATCTTCTCCACCACTTGGCTCGATGTCCTTGTCGTCGGCGCCCCAGTCCCACTGGGCTTCCTCTTCAAATATTACGTCTCGTGTTACATGGACGCGTTTCGTAGTGGGATCGTACGCGCGGTATGCCTTGGAGCCGCGCTCATAGCCGATGAAGATCATCTTCCGCCCGCGGTCGTCTAGCTTCTTTAGGTTTGGCGTCGTATTTCGGACGTATGCTATGCATCCGAATGTCCTGAAATGGTGTACTGCTGGTTTCTTCCCGTGCCATGCCTCGAATGGTGTCATCCCGTCCACGCTCTTTGTCGGGCACCGATTTAGTATGTATACGGCTGTGCTTACAGCCTCACCCCAGAACCAACCGGGCAAGCCTTTGGCCTTCAGCATACTTCTTGCAGTTGCCACCACCGTGCCGTTCCGGCGCTCGACGACGCCGTTCTGCTGCGGGCTGTATGGGGCAGTGTGTTGACGGTGCACGCCCTCAGCCGCGCAATACTCTGTGAACCCAGCCGAGGTGAATTCGCCACCGTGGTCAGTTCGGAGCGCCTTCAATTTTTCGCCGGACTCGCCTTCTGCCCGCGCCTGAATCTCCTTGATGGCAGCCGCGGCATGATCCTTGGAAGGGATCGCGGTTATCCACATGTACCTGCTGAGATCGTCCACTAGTAGTAAGAAATATTTGTTTCCTCTGGGTGTCGCCGGCGTAATGGGGCCACACAGATCACCGTGCACCAATTCTAACCGCTGCCGAGCCCGGTACTCTGCCTGTGCTGGGAAAGAAGTGCGCCTCTGCTTCCCAGCTTGGCATGCCTCGCACATTCGATCCACCTGCCCGAGCTCCGGTAGGCCACGCACTAGCTCCTCCCGAGCCAGCTTCCGCAGCGCCGCGATGTTGACGTGGCCAAAACGTTCATGCCAGCGCCACACCACCTCGTCCTCACGCCCGCGCACCGCCAGGCATAATGGTGGCGCCATTTTGATACGTAGAAGGTATAGACGGTTTGCCGTCCGAGTTACCTTTGCTAGAAGCTGTTCACCAGGCTTGCGGATTCTCATTACCCCGGCGTCGAGCTCTACCTTGTAGCCGTCTTCATCGAGCTGGCCGATGCTGATGATGTTTGTCGTCAACTGGGGAATGAAGTACACCCCAGGAAAAGAGCGGAGCTCACCGTTCTTGCACACGAACGTGACGGTGCCCCGACCGTCGATCTGCGCCACCGAGTCGTCCCCGAACCGCACGGTGCCTTGCACCTTCGTGTCCAGCCTTGCAAAGGCGGCCCTGGATCCTGACATGTGGTTTGTGGCGCCGGTGTCTAGGACCCAGGTCTCCGCCTCCCGCGCCTTCTCCTCGCCGAGATGGGCGAACACCTTCTGCTCCCGGATCTCGATCTGGGCGACAGCTCCCATCGGCTCCGGCCCAGATCCGCCATTCCTGTGCTCCGGAACGGTTCTTGGCGGCGGTGAGGTGTCTAAGGTTGGGGATGACTTTACCAATAAGAGAGAAGCCTCCTCTTCATCGTATGTTACGTGGGCCTGCTCCTGCTTGGGCTTTGACCAGCAATCACGAGCCCAATGGCCCAATTTTCCGCATCGTCTGCACTCGTTGCCGGTGGGCTGATTTGAATTAAAGGGCCCGTCAAAATTTTCGCGCCCATGGCCACCACGCCCACGGTTGCGCCCGCGTCGTCCTCCTCCCCTATATGTGCTTCCACCACCTCTGGCACCACCGCCGAAGTGGTTCTCCGCCTCGTGTTTCTTTCGCCGTGCGTCCCATTCTTCCTCCGTTAGATATAGCTTTCCTTCATGCTGTAGTGATGTCAGTGCTTCCTCGAATGTCTCCTCCGCCTCCCGGAGCCGCCCCACCAACTCGGCGACCGTCATGGTTGACACATCTAATAGTGTCTTGATTGCGATCGAGATTTGCTTGAACCTGGGCGGCAGGCTACGAAGAATTTTGGCGACGATCTCGACATCCGGCAGATTTTCTCCGAGCGTGGAGAGGTGTGCCGCCATGTTGGTTAGGCGCAAAACATAGTCCTCGACGGTCTCGCCGTCGTTGAAACTGGCGAGGTCGAACTTCCGGCGCAGCTGCTGCGCCGTCGACTTCTTCACGCGGTCATCTCCGACCCTCATGGTTGCGATTGCGGCCCAAGCCTCCTTGGCCGTTTCCTTCTTGGCGATTGTCGGCACCATCTCCGGTGGTACTGCGCTGCACAAAGCATCGAGCGCCATCATTTCCTCCTGCGGATCGGCGCCGGCTTCTTCAATGACGTGCCAGAGAGCCCGCGCCCTTAACTTCACCTTCATCAGGAGCGCCCAGTCGGAGTAATTGGTCTTGGTGAGCACGGGGTAGCTATTCCCGCTGCCTACCTCACGAATCACCCTTTGGATGATGGCGCCGTTAGTCGAAGTGGATGAGTCGGCCTTCTCCATCGTTGCACAGGTCCGAGGATTGTAGTTGCTCTGATACCAAATGTAAAAACTACTAGCCTGAGAACTCAAATAAGACAAAGGGATAATGGGTTGCCGAAGCTCTAATCTTCCTCTTGCTATTCCATTGTATTTATAGAGTTTTTACAGGGTGCCAAAATAGGCATAAATGCTAAATAAAGACATAGAAAACTGAAATAAACCAAGCCTTTAAAACAGCCTTTAAAACTGCCAGCTTGCTAAACAATAAAACGGAAACCCATAAAAAGCTAATAAAATCCTGGGAAACGGAAATAACTGGGAAACGGCAATGTTAACTCCAACAACTGTAAGGAAAGACATGATGTACTTAGGCATTAGTGAGATTATGACAAAAGATAGGGCATAATGACGACAAAGGATCCATATAGCCTACCCCACTATAGTGGGATAAAGGCTTGAATGTTGTTGTTGTAGTATCTTTTCATGTTAACATTGACCCATTTTTAACTCTGTCAAGAAGATTAGTTTTCCTAGCCAACTCCTGTTACCTTCAACCCTGTTCAGGACCTTCAGGTTAGTAGTTTTTGGCAGCAAAACTGTTGGAAACATCGGTTGTTTATAATTCCATGGAAGCAACAAACAACTGTGTCTTGGACAAAACTTAATCATTGAAGAAGAAGAAGATGATGACCATGATAATGATGATTTGTTCTAAACTCAAACATACTCGACAGCAACTAAAATTCCTTGGGCACGTTGAGGGAAAAAAACATCACAAAGATCCATCAAAACAATGGCTACTAAAGTTCCTTGGGCACATTGAGGGAAAATTACTCCAAGATTTACGTTCGGATGACGGGATAGTGATGGTTTTCAATCCCTAAACCTCGCATTTCTAAACTCGAGAGCCGATCCCTCTCCATGGGAAGCTATCTTGAGCTCGCTGACATATATTTCTTCCGCATTCATCCTTCCCAAATAGATTTAACCAAACGCCCAACCAGGAAGAAGACCTAGTTTGAACAACAATCATCGAAGACGAAAAATCGCAAGAAACTTAGCGCATGTAACTACCGATATAGGGTTTTCAACGATTAAACGAACCTCGCCATTCCTCGAGCTCAGTCGCCGGTGCAGGGAGCTCCGTGCTCAGTGAGGCGAGACGAGCGGCGACGGGCGGCCGACAGAAACTCAAAAAAGCAGGGAGGAGATAGTCCGCTTAATCGAGTGTTTCGAAAAAAAAAATGAAATAAAAATAAACTATATATATAAATATAATATGAAGTGGCCAATGGCGGGAAATGGCATGACTCCGGGCCTGTAACCGAAGTTACGGTTCGCGCTGCCGAACCGCGGTCGAACCGGTCCACATTTCGAGGAAAACACGCTTTTGTCAGGTCCTGTTGAAAAAAGGTCATGTTAGGAAATGGGCGATCGGCGATGCAAGGCTCACTCGTTCCTTCTTCATCAAGAAATATACAGAGGGCTTAATCGTCATTTTGAGTTGATGATTGAGGCACTGTTTGTTTCCATGTTTTATCTCTGTTGCGTTAGGAACACAACACTTTTTAATTTTCCGTCCAGTTTGTTTTGGCGGTGAATGAGAATTGCGGGATTAAGGCTCCGTTTGGAAGGACTTTTTTCACCGGTCAAGCGGTTATGACTTACGACCGAATGAATCAGACTTTAATTAAGATTTGTTTAATTAGTGCTTTCTACACAGCTTTGCGAGGCTCCATTTCAACGCTCCGTTCTAAATGCGTGCGTAGGTCTGTAAGTCAAAATCAATCGAACCGCAAAACTAAACTGAACCAAACCAAAGTTCGGTTTCAGCAGACTGCCGTTCAGTTGCGGTTTTGATTTTAGAAAAACTATACGGTTCGATTCGATTTATGATTTTGTGTGGCAAACTGAACCAAATCGAAGCAAACCGAACCTTTTATATAAAAACATTTATTTTATTAATTAAATTTCATTAAACCATCATACAACATGTATTTCTCTTATATTTTTTTTTTACATTTTCTGTTCTTTGTTTTGATTAAACATCTAAGTTGTCGTTAATCTCTAATGTAGATATTTCTCTAATATAGATTTTTCTCTAATATAGATATTTCTCTAATGTTGATGAATATTTCATTTTTTATTCATTTGATTTTGAGGTTCTGAAATGGTTATGTGATAAGAATTGTGCTCAGACAACACTTTCATGTTGGGTGGTTGAGACTCATTGAGGGTTCGTTTGGGAACCCGTCCCGGTGGCACGTCGGGGAGGAAAGAGGAAACGGCCGTTCCCAACGGGCAAATGGTGCTCGACCTGCCAGTCATAAAACGCCCGGTTGCCACCCTTTCATGCCGCCCGTCCTCAGCTGGAGCTCCCAAAAGCATCCCAAACAGCTTCGCTCCAGTCCGTTCTCGCTGGAACGGCGCTGCCCTGGTTTGTCAAACGGGGCCTGATTGCACCATCTCTGATCTCTATCTATAAATCTTTAGTTTTTATCACATTATTTAAATCACAAAAACTGAATCGAACCAAATCATTCGGTTTGGTTTGGTTCAGTTTCAATATTTGAGCGGTTAAGTTCGGTTCCAAATTTTTGGAATCACATATGGATGATTCGGTTTGCAGTTTTGCTCACAAACCAAACCACACCGAACCATTATAGTCCTGCGTGTGCAGCAACCTCCAGGCGATCCTTCCCGACAGGTAATTCCTTCTATCTTCTATTCCATCTTCGGGCGTAACTCTTCCCATCTTCTCTTCCATCTTCGACGGTAAATCCTCCCCTCTTCTCCAGCGGTAACTTCCAGACTAACATTATGTTGCTGATCTGTCCATTTTTTGCCCCTAAGAAATCTAAAATTAGTTGGATTCGTCCGTTTATTGATGGATCTGTTTATTGTTGGCGTATTTGCCGCATTTAGGGGTTTTCATGCGTTTTGATTTATTCATTGCTGGATTTGTTTATTGTTGTTTTGATTCATTGATGTAGAAATGTTGTTTTGAGTTATGGATGTAGAAATGTTGGTTATTAGGGTTTGATAACATCATAAAATATGTTTATTGAAAATACTATTTGTGAAGAATCCATTTCCATTTATTTTTCCTTGGATCATTTTTATCATCACTACAACTCTATCGATTGAGACAGATGTTGCATTATGATAATGCGTATTGTATTCTGAAATCATCTCATTCTATGTGTCAGACCCCCCCCCCCTTTTTTCTTTTTGGAGTCTTAAGGCCTAGAACTGTCGCTTTACGGTGACACCTTCACGCCCGGGAAGGTCGTCACTACAAATCGTCGATCCTGCCGGCCAAATCGATCACAGAAAAACAACAAAATAGTAAAGACAAGTCCACAGAAATCCCATATATAATAAATATTCTCCATGGAGAGAGAGTCCACATAAATAATAAAGATACAACAAATAGGGCTCATGCCCGGTACATCAATATCCTCACTACATATCACTCAACGCGAAAGCAAATCACTAAACATCTACTAACGACCGGGACTCACGGTCCCAGTTGTTTGAACGCCGGTGATAGAATGTCCCATCTCCAAACGTGCTGGCCTTCGGGGCTGCTCCTCCATGCTGGGCTCCACGGTCCCCTAAAATGATGTGGTTCGAAAACCGTTAGTCTAAAAGACTAAGTCCTATCATCCCCCATCCATTCCCCCATGGCTCCTAGGCACCGAGCGGGGAGGAGGAAAGGAGTGGTAATGAAGGTGAAGAGTAACAAAGTAACAGGAAATGGTGGAACTAATCTAGCAATTCTAAGAGTAGATATGACATGAATGAAAGTATGAAAGACTGAATATATAATGTGTAACCTTAACTTATATGAAAACACATAAGCTAAGGGATCTTCTGCAAGGCTCATATCGTATAAAAAGTCTCATACCAATTTATACGATAGGCTGTCGATTTTTCTGGCAAGCAAGTATATATCAACAGAATATAAACCTTAACTTATAAGCACGCTCACACGAACTTATAAACCAAGGGATTGTTTTGCAGGGCCTATTGTATAAAGCGTCTCATACCACTTATACAATAGGTGTCAGGGGTTATATGCAATGATGATGCTATGACATGCAAATACGCTATGATGTGATCATGCAAGTGCAACTCACCCACCCGACTCTGTGCACACATACATTTAGTTCCGCCTTTCTGGAGTCGAACCTCCCAGGATACCTCCATAGTGTCAAACAGAAGTGGTGGGTTAGGCCTCGCCCACCTATAAATCAGTAATATCACTACCAATCAGACCTATCATACGTCTCGACGCAGGTGCACTAAGTGCTCCTGCGTACTCTTGTCGGCTAGCGCACTAGACTTAATTTGGCCAAGTGCTAAACCATACTTGCAGAGTCAACGTATAGGCGTCGGTGCATCGACCCTCCTATACCGAAAACCCACCACCTTATACTTTATGCACATGCAACCTTATATATTATCTACCAATCCAAAGCTCCCCGGACCATCCCATCCTTCACAATCAACAACCGAGCCAAAGCTCGCCGGGCCAACCTGCCCATCACCAATACCACCAAGTGTAACGAACCTAGCCGATCCAACGTGACAATGTCACGGCTCCGCTCTAGGCGATGCTATCAGGATACAGCCCAAGCACCCCAACCCCTCTCCAGCCCACTGGTGGGTTGTTGGTGGCCACAACCTCCCTTTGATGAGACAAACTCGATAGTCAAGCGCGCACCATGGGGACTTCCTAGGAGGTCACCCATCCCAGTACTACTCCAGCTCGAGCACGCATAACACTCATCACCAATTGAGCTGCAGATCAATTGGTGATGAGACGTGGAAAAACTTTATAGTTAAGCGTGTTCGGGCTGGCGTAGTACCAAGATGGGTGCCCTCCTAGGCAGTCCCCGTACTGCCCGCTTAACTGGAGAGTTTCGCTCATAAAAGGGAGGCTGTGGCCACCAATAACCCGCCTGGATGGAGAGGGGTTGGGGTGTAAGACCCCCCTCCCGGAACACAACACACGGCACGAGGGGAGTCTTATGCCCGAAATAGCCGCCTTGCGGTAGCACTAACACACGGGTTAGCCTTTACCACAAGACGCCTATTCCGCCGGCTACAATCCATATCACAACAATTATGCCAACCCAACCATAACAGAAAAGTAAAGCTAAAAGCAGTTCAGTTCACAGCTAAGTTAAAGTCCAAAAGTAGCGGAAGATAACAAGCACAACAGGCTTGTACAAAAGAAACAAGAGTCTAGAAATGTTTTGCCAAACGGCTACATGAAAACACTCACTACTGTCACTGACGGTGCCGATGGCACCACCACCTCAGGTCCTATCATCCGGGCCTGGCTGTCCTGCTGCATAGTCCGTTGCCGCTCTACCTGCGGGGTTTCCTCCTAAAAAGGAAGACGTAGCAACCGTTAGTCATAAGACTAAGTGGCTTCACATCCGCTCTCCCGGCGACTCCTCGGCACCGGGCGGAGAAAGGAACAAGGTACAATATGTATATATATAAGCAAGTAAATAAGCAGGTGACAGTAAATAGAGTGGAGTATAAGCTACGCTACACAACTAGCAGTTCTACAAATATCAATAATATATGACAGCAAGTATAAGTAATCAGAATAGTAACTTAACTTATAAGAGTGCCCATACAAACTTATAAGTTAAGGATCGGCTTAACAGTAAAGTAACTCATCGTATAAGAGTGCTCATACAAACTTATACGATGAGGATCTTGTGTATGCAATGAATGACATGAAATGAATGTTATGCTATGACCGAATCATGCGCACGCACATGCAAGTTGCTATGTCGACACAGACTTGAAGTTCCCACTTTTCGAGCAGGTAGCTAACCTCTCAGGCGTCGTCCGTCGTGGCCAGACGGCGACAGTGGAGCGGGCGTCTCCACTACTAGGTGGTATCACACTACCTATCCTAGGCCCCCATACGCCTCAACGCTAAGAACACAACAGCGGAGCTCACATGCGTACTACGGCTCAGAAGGGGTCTTGGGTAAATGTGCACCAAGAACACAGCCCAACCTGGCCTTTGATTTCGAACCGGATGGAACCTCGGAAGCGCACGAGGTGCAAGCCCAACCGTTCTCATGGCGCGGAGGAGATCTCGGGTTATGGACACCAAGTATCTAACCCTACCGCCCAAGGTCTACCCATTGGCTCCCATCGGTGTGACGACTGGCGAACCCGTAGACCTGCCACATTCATTATCTCAATATCGCGACACGATGAATCGTCGCACATCACATGCCCCAAAACAACCCACTCGATGCTACCCGTAGGGAGACTACAACTCTAAGCATCGGTTGTCAATAAACCCCTTGGAGTTGGATTACGGTTACAAAATACTCCTCACCTAGTGTTCATCATATTCACGCCCATCTATTCAATGATTTCACCTCAACACTTCGCATAGTTAATATGTTCAACATCAAACTATATAAATAAATTCAATACCAATCTCAACTCTTAATTACTAGCCTTCCCATCCAATCCATTTCCCTACCATTGCATGGTTATTCCTTATTGCACAACCAAATGAGTAACCATACTAAATTATAGTAACAACAACATTATAGATATATGGGAACAAGATAACAAATGAGTAAATCACAATCATTGCAAGAGTGCTAGCATTATAATTTAACAAGTGCAATAACATAGGATAGTCCGATACTAAAACTGAAATTCCCGGAGCTACAGGAATCCGATCACAATGCACAACCCCTCGTTGGAAAGGTATTCGCGAGGGCTACGACTTTCGTGTTGAGTCGATCGCCCAGATCTGGTCGCAACATACCAGAAATTCAACTCGAATACGTACAGGAAACAGTTTCCTGTACAGGAATTTTCCCGAACGCAGCGGACTCGAACCAGCTTTCCCGTGGCTACAGGTATCGCATGGAAACGAGCAACCACTCGTTGGAAAGGTAATTTCAAGGGCTACGACTTTCGTGTTGAGTCGTTCACCCAGATTTGGCCAGAACCCCTCCGAAATTGGCCACGAAGGTCGCCGCGTGCAGAAATCAGATTTCTGCACGCATCTTAAGGCGAGATGAACGGCATCCGTTCATCTTCTTCCTTGCAACGACCTCGCATAAACTTCTCCAGAAATCACACCCAACCTTATTTCTCCTTTCAAAGCCAAACCCTCAACGAAAACCCCTATCATCTCCTCTTTGAATGATGAGAAGGTTGAGGGAGACTAAACCTAGAAAACCTAGGCATGGCTTTAACCTAAGAACTCTCCTCCTCACCATCAAGACTCTATGGAGTCGATGTCTCTCCTAAAATAACTATAGATCTAGCACCAAGGGAGAGGGGAGGAAGCTCACCTCAAGTCCAGCGGTACCACCATGGCCGGCCATGAGCCTCGCACTCCTTCGCGGCGGCATTGTTTTTCCCTTGACGGTGGCGGCGTTTTGATTCCTCCAAAGATGGCTCCGGCAAGCTCTTCAGCCAAGAACTCTCTCAGGAATTTCGGGGCAGAAGAAAGGAGAATGAATGCTAGGGTTTCCAACTTTTTCCTTTTTATACATCGCAGACACGGGTAGGCACACGGCCGTGTTCCTACCCGTGTTCAAGTGACACAGCCGTGTTGCCTGCCGTGTCTAGGGCCGTGTTCATCCCAGAACAACTTTCTGCCGGGTCAGGGTTGCGGCACACGGGTAGAGACACGGCCGTGTCTCGACCCGTGTCCTTGGCACACGGCTAGGGACACACCCGTGTCCCAATACCCGTGTACCTCTCTGACTGGAAGCCTATTTTTATGAGGCACACGGGTAGGGACACGGCCGTGTCCATACCCGTGTCAGCCAGAAATGTCGTTTTGCCCTGTTTTCCTCATTTCCCGTACGTCCGCACCTGTTCCCCCACATCCCCCATTGGGCTCACCACAGCCCCCTTGACTCAAATACGCAATCAAGGGGCCTAGCGCGAATTGGGACGTTACATGGGGTGCTTGGGCTGCAGCCCGGTAGCGTCGCCTAGAACAGAGCCGTGACATTGTCACGTTGGATCGGCTAGGGTCGTTACACCGAGCCTATTGCTCGTGTGACCCAACCTAACATCCCGAGACACCGAGGTGAGTGAAAGTGAATCCCTAGTTATTTTAGTTACTCTTGCAGATTATTTTGCCTACAGTTTAGGTTAGCCCAGCACTGCCCCCGACATATCCCGTGAAGGGCTCTCAAAGGGCACTATGAACTACGATGGGCTGAAGCCCAAAACTCCATTTTGCAAGACACTTATTATTATTGGTTAATACCCGATTCCCGATCCCTTTAGTATTACACTGCTTCTAACCCTAAAGTGTTTGACATTCTCTCTCCCTTCACAAGATAGACGATCTTTCGTCGATCCTGAGTACCACCTAAACTTAGACAACCCTACAACCTACTCTTCCTAACTTCCAATGGTATACTCCTATCCACTTACCTAATCAGTAAATACCATCCCAACTCGCTGCGACCATTCCCCATATTAACACGATTTCTGTAGTTTTTACTAAACGCAGACTATCCTAAGCTATATGATGTATACAATGGGAGGTACTCTAAATTAACATCCAAACTCCCTATAATAATTATTGGGGTCTATCAGGACATGCTTGGCCTAAATCCAGAATTTCATAATTTTCCTAATTTACTTGATAATTTATTTAATTTTCTAAGAAATCCAAATACCTTAGTTTGAACATGAAGTACCTTTTTCAGACACGCAAAATGCTCCAAAAAATTTATGATAAATATAAAATGACTATTTAACAATAAATTCAAAGTATCCAAATTTTTTAGCAAGGTTTAGACCTCTAAACCTAATTTTAAAACATAACATATATTAATCATTTTAAAGAGACAAGTACTGCTAAAATACTTCCAAAAATTCTGAAAAAATCCAAGAAAGTATAAAATGGCCTATACATACTCTAGGTCAAGTTTCATAATTTTCCAATGAGTATTGAACTCTAAACTTAATATTACACAATATTCCAAGTTGATACACTATTGAAATAAATACAGAAAATATTTATTTAAAAATTACAATAAAATTTCCACATGAGCATATTGTCCTAGGAATACTATTGATCAAGTTTCACATTTTTAAATCAATCATAGAGCTCTTTTTTGAATACAATTATATTTTTAAAAGCTTGTGAACAAGGTACTGAAAATATACATCTAAAAATTATAATAAAATTCATGTATGAATATATTACCTAAAATACCCTCTTCCTAATTTTCATAAGTTCATATAAAATAGTGTGATTATAATAAACAAAAGATATTCAAGGGCAATTCCATGTACTATAAAGGAGCTACTAAGAATATTATTCCAAAATTATCAATAAATTCACCAAAGGTTCTAATTAACTCCATGACCATATTACCAAAGTTTCATAACTTTTCATTAATTTTTGGTGGCCTATCTTACATATATAAGGGTTGTGCCCTAACCAAAGATTAGGATTTTGAGGGATTTATCCATCTCCAAATCCTCTAATATTTTTACCAGAGGACCATAGCTACGCTAGTATCCTTTCTACCAAATTTCAAGTCCATATAAGGGCATTTGACCACATGCCCTTCTCAAACCCCCAAAGTCCAAACTTAGGGTTTGAACTTGGGTCCTAGGGCAATCCTACCCCAAACCACCCCATAACCCATACGAGGGTTTTAAAAGTCATGTCAACCAGTGGCCTAAATTCATCCTCTGATGAGGTGGTTTGGCCACCCAAATCCTCTAGGTGCACTTTTGACCTAAATACCTTTTTTAGGGCAAAACTAGGGTCTACTCATTTCCTAACTAAATCAACTCAAAATGAGGTGAAAATTTATACATAACCTCATGATGATCCCAAAGACCACTCATCAAAATTTGGAAGGGTTTGGAGGTCATTAGGTCCCCTAATTAACTTACCCTAGAGTTATTAAATAATTTCAAAAACTATAAAAAAAATGATCCCCAAAAATTTTAATTTTTGGGAAGGACTTAGGTATAGTTTAGAGTGACTCCCTATCAAATTTTCAGGTCATTTGGACAAGGGATGAAGTGGGGGCACACATTTTAATCTCTATCTAGCCCTAGGTATAGCTCCCACCAAAATGAGTGCTGTGGTCAAATTACTTATCCAAATTGGTGGAAATCAATTTTAAAATAAAGTAGACTCTCATATCTACAAATTTTATGTTGACCATTTTCTCTGTAAAAGCCTCTAAGTATTTTAAAGTTAATTTACAATATGACTGAATATGTGTGACATAATTCATTAAAATGAAATATTAATATAATGCTCATGCACGGATCTTGACGCAAGATCCAACTGTTATGGCTTATCTTCTTCCTCTAGCCGACAGGTAGGATTGACCCGACCTGGAGCTTCTTCCAGCCACCATCGCTGGCCACCCGGCCAACTCCATGGCCGGACACCGCCACCACCACCTCCGTCGAGGTGGTGGCTATCGCCAGGCGACGACACAACCGCCGGAGGGCCCTTTTCCGGTGATCCCAACAATCTCACTTTTCACGAAAAAACCATGAAAATGAAAGCTTTGATCGGGCTCAATTGAGCCAGATTTTTATTCTAAATGATCCCTATGTTCTATCCATAGGAGAAGAAGAAGGGGAGGACCTTGTTTGCGGCCTGGAGGCGGGTTGATCGTCGAGATGCCATTTCTGATGGTGGAGCCGCTCGGTTTCTACAACAGTACAGTGAACTGCTCCGGCTCCTTCAGGTAAGGTGTGTAAACAACTCCTAGGAGTCCAGTGAAGGTTTTAAGAGAGTGAAATGGGGGAGAGGAGGAGCCAAGCACCAATGACCATTAATGGCCTTCAATGAATCTTTCGACCAAGTGGTGGTGGTGGTGGGGGGGGGGGTGAACCTACCTTTTTGTGGCTGGGAAATGGAAGGAAACTTCTCCTCTTCCCCAGAGGAGTTGAATCCAGCTAATAAAGGTGTCCCTTAGCCTCCCTAAGCCATGAATGGCTTTCTTCCTTCCTCTTTCTCTCTCCTCCTTTAAAGGAGAATTTGAAGTTTTCTCTCTCCTGCCCTTCATGGCCGAATTATGTCATGGCACTAGTCTAAATGCAGCCCACTAAGCTAATATAAAGTTGTTAGACCAAGTGGCTAGGGGCTTGAGCTTGGGTTAACCCATTTTGAGCTAAGTTTGACTTGACCTAGCATAGAGTTGACTTTGGTCAAATTAACCATTTGTGTCACCATCAATGGGTCCTTGGTGACCTATTTGCCTCCCCTAGGGTCTAGGTAGGGATGGGTAGGGTTGACTTGACACCTTGAAGGTCACTTGACCCTTATTAAAGACACTTTGACCACTTTGGGGGTTGAGGTGACTTGAGTCAACTTAGCCACTAGGGTTGACCCCAATGGGTCCTTAGTGACCCATTGACCTCACTCTAGGGTTAGGAGGGCATGGGTGGGGTCCACTTGGCTAAGAAAGGGTCCACTGCCCCTAAGTAGGCTAGTTTGACCCATTTATGGTTAGGGTGGACCTAGGTCAACTTGACCACTTTAACTGCCCCCAATGGGTCCTTAGCGACCCTATGGACTACCCAAAGGGTTAGGGGTGTTGTGGTGGGGTCATGGAGTCAAATTGAAGCCCTAAGGTCAAACCCTAGGTCTGGTGGTGAGGTTGTGCTATAGGCAGACCAAGGTGATTTTCACCTCAATCCTTGTTCACTTGGTCTTCTTGGGCTTTCTAAGGTTTTGTCATGACCTAGTCATGAAAAACCCACTCCTATGGGGTCTAGTTGCCTGAGGGATGTTACACTATGTACTGTAATTTATTTTAGCTTTTTCGTATATGGGTACACCTAAGGAAAATGGAGTGTCGGCTATATGAGATGTAAATGAGGTCTTGATCTTTTGCGAGCTCTGCGCGAAAGAAATTGAACCCGATAATAGGCCTACCACACTTCAATAAAGTTGGATGGAATAATTTAGTAGAGAATTTCCAATCACGCATTGGTAGACAATACGATCGAGGGCAAATAAAAAACAAATGGGATATGCTGAAAAAAGAGTGGAAATTGTGGAAAGATTTTAAAGGAAGAGAGAGCGGTTTGAGATGGACACCTCAAGAAGGACTATAAATGCATCTGACGAATGGTGGGATGAGCGACTTAAGGTTGTAAGCTATGTCATCTTATTTCCTTCAATTTCTCATCGTATAAAATCTGATAAATTATGTCTTTGTTATTTCTTAAATTATGCCCGCATCTAAACAATTTCGCTATAATGGCATCTCCCCAAAGCTCGAAGGGAAATTGGATATGATGTTCAGTGAAATGGCAAAGACCAGTGAAAATTGTTGGGTATCGAGCTTCAGAAAGTGTCACTCTTCTACAGGAGATGATCTACTCATTGATGATGAGAAGGAGGTGGAGTCTATCTCTGCCCCAACGAATGGGAGTGACATTGGTTCATATACACAACGATCATACATTAACGAAGAAGAGTCAAGTGAGTTTGTAAAAAAAGGTATAAATAAGGGGAGGGCAAAGGTCAGGAGAGAGAAGCACACAATACTCATGAACATTGGGTCTTTGGTAGAAGAAGCAAGATCTGTTGGATTAGCTATCAGAGAAGCTACCAATCCCTCAAATCAATCGTACACCATTGTGGAGGTCGTAAAAGAACTTAATAAACATGAAGAAATTATTGGAGATCGTTTCTTATACGACTTCGCAATGGTTTTTATGATCCAAAAATCAAATAGGGACATATTTCTCTGTCTTGATGAAGACAAGAGGGTGTGGTGGTTGAAGAACTGTTATCGGTGCTTGACCCAACA
Source organism: Platanthera zijinensis (assembly GCA_039513925.1). Taxonomy (NCBI): domain Eukaryota; kingdom Viridiplantae; phylum Streptophyta; class Magnoliopsida; order Asparagales; family Orchidaceae; genus Platanthera; species Platanthera zijinensis. Next base: position 6,232,356 of record CM077092.1, read on the forward strand.
GTTGGATCCATGATCAGTTATGCTTTTAGTCATGTCTTGTGTTATTCACTATCTATGGAGTCCATGGAACTTGGTTTAGGCTCATTTATTATGTTAGTCATTATCTATGTTGTCTATGGAACTCGGTGTAAACTCATGGTTTATGTTAGGCACCATCTGTGATGTTGTATGCGAGTCACCATCTATGCAGTATATGGAACTTGGTTTAAGCTCATGTATTATGTTAGTACTTATCTATATTGTCTATGAAACTTGGTGTAAACTCATGGTTTATGTTAGGCACCATCCATGATATTGTATATGAGTCACCATCTATGTTGTTTATGAAATAAATATATCATTTTTAGTTATTTTGTGTATGGCAATTGTACAACCCTATATTTTTCGAATGGGCCCAGCTAGCCCGAGGATAAGGAGTAAGCACACAGTTTCACCGCACGATCATTGTTTACCCAGCATGGTGGTGAGCAAGCAGAGTTGGCGAGTCAAAATCTTGCCCATGGGAGAGAGGCAAGATGGCGAGTGTCCAGCCTCATTAAGTGCTTGCTGGCTGGGCGAGTGGCGAATGCCCAATACCATCGGGCACTTGCCGCCAAGGCGAGTAGGCCGAAGTGCTTCGACTCACCATTAGAGGCTATTCTTTTCCATTTTTTGTTTGTCTATAAATCGATTATGGTATGCCATTAGCCCCTCCAAACAGTGGAGTTACATTGTTGACAGACAACTTTGTGCTGCTTTTAACATTTACCAAAAACATGATCTCACTATTGGCAGACCATCCCCAGAAAACTATAAATAGACCCTACAGGGAACCTTTGGAGAGGACCTATGTCTGAGTTTTCCTCTCCCCTGACTAACTTTGGTTGGTAGGAGCTTCAGCAAAGCACTCACCATGGTTTCCGGGTGGGTGGTCGGAAGCTCTCTTGGCTCTCCAAAGGTGCTCTGTCTAACTTTGGTTTGGGAGGGGAAGCAATCTAAGATCTTCCGGGTGTGTGGTTAGACCTCCTTATTGCGACTCGGGGTTTGTTTGAGGTTGTTCTGGTGGGAAGGTTTCCGAACTCTAAATTTAGAGTTAAGGTATTAGCTTGAGGAAAGTGAAGACGAGTTACCCCCCAGGCCCGGACTCCTCGTTGAACCGTAGTTTCTGGGTTCAACACTTTTGGTGTGGTGAGCGTAGACTTGTATCTTGTCAGGAAAATCTCAAGCGAGTGTCATAGATGGAGATGAAGGGCAAGGAAATGACTCAGGAAGCTCCCCACCCACAGATAACCCCATGACTCAAAAACAACTTGGCGAGTTCATGAAGGTCATGCTCGAGATCATTCATTCTGATCTCACGATGCGAGTTGACGAGTGCTCGACCCCCGCAGTCTCGGTACTCGCCCAACCTTTTCTAGTGAGGGGGCGCAGGGTCAGCGGGTCGGGAAGGAGATAAGGGTAGAAGGATGCAATACCCCAAATCCCAAAATTGAGTTCAGGCTGGGCAACATGGCCTGGGACATAGGCGTGTCCCAAGCCGTGTCCTGCTCTGTGTGGTCGACTTGACACACAGCTTATCGAGTGCTCGATGAAATGCACTCAATGAGTTTTGAGAGGGAACACGGCCTACGACACGGGCGTGTCCTCCTATGGGTCGACAAACTCCACTCAACGAAATGCACTTGACGATACTCGAGAGACACTCGAGTTGGGCACACTACCTATGATACAGGCGTGTCAGATTCCATGTCCTTCTCTGGATTTGGCCAAGACAATGAGGCCTGGTGAACACGGGCTAGACACGGGCGTGTCTGAAGCCATGTCAGGGCACACGGCCTGTGATACAGGCATATCACATGGTCGTGTCCTGTTCGGGTTAAGTTGGTTTGTGTGCCGCTTAAGGAACACGACCTGTGACACGGGCGTGTCACAGGCCATGTCAGCCCAAAAATAGAGCTTTCAGGGCGATTTGTGGTCGTTCATTTCCTTCATCTGGGATCCAGTAGTCCAAGCTTCTCCCTGTTGAGTTAAGACCAAGGATTGAGAAGACAACTCTCATTCCATCTTGGCCAATCTCTTTCTAAAAGAGCTAGAGAGAAGGAAGAGAAAGGAAAGAGGAGGAGGAAGGATCTGGACGCTAGTGGAGCTTTAAAGTTCCGAATCGAGATCCAAGGCCAGATTTGTGTAGGCAAGGCCACTGCGGTGCTTTCCAACTGGCTAGATTTTCATGGCTCCAAAGAGATTGTCAAGGGTAACAATCTTCCTTCTTGGACATGTGAAGTCCTTCTTTGTCACGTGCATGCATTTCCCCCACCAAAAGGTGGATTTTGAGGGATTTTCTTGGGTTGATTCTTGAAATCTCCAATCAGTCTTGCATATAGATCCAGAAAATATATAGTAGGGAATATGTGTAACACCCCAAAATCTCAAAAACTAAACTTGAGGTTCAGGCTGGGTGACACGGCCTGGGACACGGGCGTGTCCCAGGGCGCGTCCAGTGTACACGGCCTGGGACACGAGCGTGTCCCAGGGCGTGTCTTGCTCAGGTTGAGGACCAGAATGTGTCCGAGAACAACACGGAATGGAGCCCAGACGTGTTCTGGTTGACGCGGGCGATGACACGGGCGTGTGTTTGACCCATATGTTGCCCGGGGTATTGGCTATTTCCGTGTCGATGGAGGGACATGCCCCTCGACACAGGCGTGTCAGGAGGCGATACGGGCGTGTCGTAACCCGTGTTCTGGTTTGACTTAAGTCGGTTGTGTGCCGCTTCAGGGACACGACCGGTGACACGGGCATGTCACAACCCGTGTTCGGCCCAGGAAAATCAATTTAAGGGCTGATCAGAGCCGTTCATTTTCTTTGACCAAGATCTAATGGTCTAGGCTTTTTCCTAGGGTGATAAGGCCAGAATTGAAGATGAGAAAGCTTATTTGAGCTTTATACTTATCTTTCTAAGGTTAAGAGAGAGAAGAGAGCAAGGGAAGGAAGAAGAAGGCGAATCCGGCTGCCAGTGGTGCTATGGTGGTCCAAATCGAGAGCCGAGTTCAGCTCTGCGGAGGCTTGATCATTGCAGTGCTTTCCAACCGTGTGCTTTTCTCCATGGCGCCAAAACGTCTTCCGAGGGTAACGATTTCCTTCTTGGACAAGTGAAGTCCTTCTTTCCTGCATTTGCATAGGAATCCTCCACCAAAAGGTGGATGACGAAGTGATTCCTTTGGGGTCGATGGTTCGTACCTTATTGTATTGCATTAGAATCGGAAGTGTGAGTACGGTTATGAAGGATCGCGGTGGTCTTTTGGCAATGGTGCGAATCGGAGCGCAAGTGATAATAAAAAAAAATTATACAATCAATCCATCACATAGGGTTTAGGAAAGGTTACGTCTAGAGAATAAATCTCTAGGTGAAGTGGCGAATGCGTGGGTGAAGACGGCAATGAATCCACCACGAAGGAGAAAAGTGATCCCCTTCCCCTCTTAGTTCACCTTGAACCCAAACAGTGAGGAATCTTTATTCCGTTGACGGGGAATCGAGACACAAGGCCTAGACGTTCTCTTCCAAGAGCGTCGGGGACTCTTAGTGGCCGAACCACACTAGTCGCCAGGAGAAGAAGAGAAAAGCGTGGGGCTTGACTGGACCGGCTAGAGGAAGAAATCCTCAAGGCAAAACACTTGCCTTCACTGCAGCTCTCAAGGACGAACTCCGACCAAGAAACAGGCAGTGATCCTCCTCCACCAACCTTCGGCGGCTCCAGAAAACCGACCAGCGATGACAAGGAGGAGGCTAGCTGAGTGAGCTCTCGCCGGTGAGGAGGACAGAAGCGGCGCGGTAGCACGTCGCCGCGAGCAAGCTCGAGCGTAGGGAGGCCGCCGTCTGGGGAGGAAATCAGGAAGAAGAACCCTAGCCTTACACCCGAGCCCTCCTCTTCCCTTTTATATGGAATACCTATATATATATGTATATATAGACACACACACACACACAAATGCTTCTTATACATATATACAAAAATATTCCTAAATCAAGCCCTAATGGTTACAGATAACCAAAATATAAAATTGTGTTCCTCTACCAAAACAATTACGATGACTCGCCTAGTCATTATTTTCTCTTTTAATAGTCGCACAAAAAGACTTGTCTAAGCATGTCGAGACACGACATAATGCGTTCGCACTTACTATAGTATTTAGATTGAATTTCCCAGGAAATAAATACCCAAGTAAGACGAACTGAAACTGTTCCGATTCATTTGGTGTGACCTTACAGAGGAACTATGTCGTCAAGGCAATAATATAACAACCTATATTATGAGCTATAAGAGGCTTTGTCACTGCATTATAGTCGCCCCAATAACATAGCAACTAGGTAACACATTCAGATGACCTGTGCCTTTTTCCTTGTCACATGATATCATAAACATTGTGCAAAATAGAAGTGTGTCATTTTCACACTATGTTTAATCTTTTCCCAGTCTCATAAGCGACGTGTATTTATAACTACATCAGTTATATTGCATGCTATGCAAACTCGCTTTACCAAGGGGCTCATAAATATCATAACTCAAATAATTTTGAGGGACACAGATATTATCTCGTGTAGATTACACACGCATAGGTATGAGCAACGAATCACGATATTTATCACCATCAAAAGATAGTCTTCAACCGCAGTCACATTGCTCACACCAATGCGCCAAATCTACACATCTCAAATCTACAATTCATAAGACACGTTGTGAACATTAATGACACTCAACACAATCCAAATAATGTTACAACACGGAATAGGTCAAACTCAATATTTATAAAACACACACACACATTCATATGATTAAATGATAATCTATTATCAACATTTATAGAACTACAATGTACTTTAATCGATATGACAATCTTAACTTGGTAATCAATGTTCCTCTTTGATTATCTCGATTGTGAGTAGAGCATAAGATTACGTGATGGTATAAACTCATAGTTCTATAGTTCAGGACCAAGTGCATCTTCCCAAACCAAGTATGAGACTCAACACATAATCAAGGAATAAAATGTGAAAACATTTATAAGCAAAAGACAACTTTCAAAAACACCACTTCCTTCAATCTCCCACTTATTTTTAAAGTTTCTTAATCAAGAAAGGTAAAACATAAAGAGAAACCCATAGAATCAATCAACAAGCCACTCTCCATGGTCTTGAAGCCCCATGGACTCCAAGTGAACTTTGCCTTTGGCTTGAGATAATGGTTTTGTGAAGGGATCAACTGTATTACTGCTTGTATATATCCATAAAAGTGCAATTTTGCCTTCGTCAACAAAGTCGCGCGTAACAAAATATTTATGTCCATGTATTTTGTTTTATGATGTGATTTTGGCTCCTTGATTTGAGAAATAGAAGCGCTATTGTCGCAAAACAACTTCAAGGGCCCCTCACTGGACGCAATGACTCCAAGTTCCTCAAAGAAATTCTTTATCCATACTCCTTCTTTGCTTGCTTCTGCGGCCGCCATGACTTCCGCTGCGGTGGTCGAGTTAGCTGTAGTTGACTGTTTCCAACTCCGCCAACTCACGACACCACCATTCAGATGAAAAACGTACCGAGATCTCTTATCATCTGGATCTGTCATAAAGCTAGCATCCGTGTACCCTTCGGCAGCTAGATCCTTCTGCCCACCAAAAACAGGAAACTTATTCTCGGTCCTTTTCAGGTACCTAAGAATATTTTTGATGGCAGTCCAATGATTAGGACCGGGCGAAGCCTGATGTCGACTAGTCATTCTCAAAGCATATGCGACATCCGGTCTTGTGCAAGGCATGACATACATGATGGATCCTACAGCGGAAGCATACGGAACTTTCTTCATGTATTCAATGTCTTTGTGCGTTGAAGCGTAGTGAGACTTGCCAAGTTGCACAGACACTTTCATTGGCACATTCCCTTTCTTAGAGTTCTCCATATGAAACCTTTCTAAGACTTTGTCAATGTAAACACTTTGGCATAAGCCAATGAGTCTCCATGATCGGTCTCTATATATCTTAATCCTCAAGATATATTGGGCTTGACGCATGTCCTTCATTGAAAAAAAATGTTTTCAATGAGTCTCTTGTTTGTTCCATTAAGGATAATTCATTCCCCATTAATAAAATGTCATCAACATATAAGGCCAAAAAGATAATGCGACTCCCACTAAACTTCTTGTATACACAAGGCTCTTCTTTGCTTTGCATAAATCCAAGAGTTCTGTTGAAGTATGTGACCGGGCGGTCTGGCGGTCTGGCGGTCTGGCAGTCTGAGCCTGGCGGGTTGTAGACCGCGCGGTTTAGCGGTTTCTGCCCAGCGGTTTGATATCCAGTTAGTTGCTGTTTGTAGTCCGGCGGTCTGGCGGGTTGTCTCCGGTGGCTTGGATACCTGGCAGTCTGGCGGTCTAGCGATCTCCTACCGCATCTCGCTCTCCTGCTCTGGGCTTGCCGAGCGGTTAGCCCATTGTCAACCGCGCGGCCTGTGCGGTCTGCTTATTTCAAACCACTCAGTCTCTGTACATTTTTTAGTCTCACATTGTTAGTTTGTACTCTCTCCTCTCTCCTCCATTCTATAAAAGGGAAGTCATACCTTTGTAAATGATATCTTTTTGGATAATAAAAATTTCAATTATTCAAAGTTCCGGCTTGTTTTTTAGTCGTTTGTTCGCTACTTTTTCATGGTATCAGGGCCCTCGATCTTTGGCTCCTGATTCTGTGCGTTCTTCCTGTCCGCGCGGCCTGCCTCTTCGTCTCGCGGTCTGTTTACAGCGGCTTGTTTCTTCTCCCTGTTTGCTTGCGCCCTGTTCGCGCGGCCTGCTTCTTTTGCTTGCTTGCTTGCGACCTGTTCTAGTCGCAGCGCCCTCTTTCTCTCCCTTGTTCGCCGCGTCCTCTTTCTCCTCCCGGCCCCTCCCCTCTTCTGTTCGCGCAAACTATCTTCTAGCCGCCCGTCTTCTGACCCTTTGTTTGTTTCTGCGGCTTGGTCGTGACTTTTCTGGCCGCTGGTGTCTGTCATCGTGATCGCTGCAATTTCTTTTTCTCCCTTTCCCGTAGCTTGTGTCTTAACCGCGCGGCTTCCTTTTGCTTTCTTCTATGGCTGTTTCTGAAAATTCAACTGCCACCGCTCCTGTAGCCACTCCGGCTCTGCCCCCGCTTCCTACTCCTTCCGGAAACCTTGGCACGGTTTCTAAACTAGTTGGTTCCAACTATGCAGATTGGAGCGTTTCTTTCACCTTCCTCATTCGCTCTCAGCGTAAACGTCATCACCTTACCGATGACCCTCCTCCTCCCAATCTCATTCCTTTGCGAAGAGTAATGACATGCACCCAACACCCGCTTGCTGTTGTTGTTTCCTATGATCGGCTTACTCCTTCTCGCAGGAATTTTGTTTTGGCTATCTCGGCTACTACTACTCCCCGTACCTACCAGGAGGCTCTTGTTATTCCTCATTGGAAGTCTGTCATGGATGAGGAAATCGCTACTCTCACTGAAAGGGGTACCTGGACCCTTGTTTCTCCACCAGTGGGTACTGACGTGGTTGGCTGTCGCTGGGTGTTTGTTGTGAAGTTTTGCCCAGACGGCACTATGGAGCGCTACAAAGCCCGACTGGTGGCCAAAGGCTTTACTCAGACTTACGGGGTTGACTACTTTGATACTTTCTCCCCAGTTGCCCGCCTCAGCACCATTCGGGTTCTTCTCTCTGTGGCCGTCAACCGGGATTGGACTATTTCCCAGCTTGATGTCAAAATGCCTTTCTCTATGGGGATCTTCACGAGGACGTTTACATGGAGCAACCTCTAGGGTATGTTGCTCAGGGGGAGACACGTGTATGCAAGTTGAATAAGGTTATCTATGGCCTAAAACAGAGCCCTCGGGCATGGTTCGACAAGTTCAGTAGCATTGTGGCTGTTGTTGGCTTTACAAGAAGTTCAGCTGATCACTCGTTGTTTATTCGCAAAACCGCATCGGGCCTTGTGGTTTTGGCGGTGTATGTTGATAATATTCTTCTTACCGGTGATGATCAGGCTGGGGTGGACTTGACAAAGAAACACCTCCGTCAACACCTTGTCACGAAGGATATGGGCTCCCCGAAGTACTTTTTGGGGATAGAAATCTCTCGGAAGCCCGACTCACTGGTTCTCTCCCAACGGAAGTATGCTCTTGACCTTCTACGGGACGCAGGATTGACCGGTGCCAAGCCGGCACGGTATCCTATGGCTACTGGAGAAGACAAAACGTGGACAGATGACTCTCCTCTTATGTTCGATGCCACGAAGTATAGACGTCTGGTGGGTAAACTCATTTATCTCACACTGACTAGACCCGACATTGCCTATGTTGTAGGTAAGGTAAGTCAGTTCATGCAAGCTCCCAGGGAATGTCATCTTCAGTCTGCCTTGAAGATATTAGAGTATGTCAAAGCAGCACTGGGAAAAGGACTACTCTTTCAGAAGCATGTCCATTTGAGAGTTGAAGCCTACTCAGACTCAAGCTATGTAGATGATAAAGATAACCGTAAATCTACATCAGGTTTTTGCACATTTATTGAAGGTAATCTTGTGAGATGGAAGAGCAAGAACCAATCTGTTGTCTCAAGGTCCAGTGCTGAAGCTGAATATCGGAGTATGGCATCAACCACGTGTGAACTAAAATGGTTGCGGGCTCTCATGCTTGATCTAGGAGAGGTCTACGACTATCCTCTGCCTATGTTTGGTGACAACAAGGCCGCTATATACATATCCAAAAATCTGGTCTTCCATGAGAGAACGAAACATATAGAAGTCGACCGCCATTTCATCCGGAAAGAGGTCTTGAAGAAACAGATTTGCACTCTGTTCGTCACCTCTGACAAAGAGTTGGCGGATATCTTCACCAAGCCGGTTTCTACTTCCTTCTTCCACATTTGTGACAAGCTGGGCATGATTGATATCTATGCTACAGCTTGAGGGGGAGTGTTGAAGTATGTGACCGGGCGGTCTGGCGGTCTGAGCCTGGCGGGTTGTAGATCGTGCGGTCTAGCGGTTTCTGTCTAGCGGTTTGATATCCAGTTAGTTGTTGTTTGTAGTCCGGCGGTCTGGCGGGATGTCTCCGGTGGCTTGGATACCTGGCGGTCTGGCGGTCTCCTACCGCATCTCGCTCTCCTGCTCTGGGCTTGCCGAGCGGTTATCCCATTGTCTAACCACGCGGCCTGTGCGGTCTGCTTATTTCAAACCGCTCAGTCTCTGTACATTTTTTAGTCCCACACTGTTAGTTTGTACTCTCTCCTCTCTCCTCCATTCTATAAAAGGGAGGTCATACCTTTGTAAATGATATCTTTTTGGATAATAAAAATTTCAATTATTCAAAGTTCCGGCTTGTTTTCTAGTCGTTTGTTCGCTACCTTTTCAAGTTCTAACCTCTTCATCAAAGCGCTTGTTCCAACTCCTCGATGCTTGCTTTAAGCCATAAATGGCCCTCTTAAGTTTGCATACTTTGTTGACATTGTCCGGATCTTCAAAACCTTGAGGTTGTTCCATGAACACATCCTCATCAAGCTTTCCATTTAGGAACGCTGTTTTGACATCCAACTGCCATATTTCATAATCATAAAAGGCGGCAATGGCCAGCATGATCCGAATAGTTTTGAACATTACAATCGACGAAAAAGTTTCATCATAGTCAATCCCTTGGACTTGACTGAAACCTTTTGCCATGAGTCTAGCCTTGTAGGTTTTCATGTTCCCATTCATGTCCATCTTTCTCTTGAAGATCCATTTGTTGGGAATGGACTTCTTCCCATCAAGAAGGTCAACTAAGTCCCACACTTGGTTGTCATACATGGATTGTATTTCGGATCTCATGGCTTCTTGCCAGGCAATGAATCTATCCGTTTTAAAGCTTCTTCGTATGTTAAGGGGTCTTCGGTGTCGATCACCGATACTTCATGAAAAACCATGTATATGTCAGGTTTTCTTCTCACCCTTGTCGATCTTCTGAGTCCATTTTGCTCATTCAACTCCTCTCGAGTCACCTGAATATCTACCACAATTTCTTGCGGAATTATTTCATGCTCAATGCAAGTCAAGCAGTCGCTTGGTGGTGCGGTATGAACCTCCTCTACAATCATTTGTAGAGGTGGAATGTTCATACTCCCACTGAACAAAGGAACTCCTTGTGACATCTCGTGATCATCTTGAATGTCAAAATTCATCTCATGATCACTCCCTTGTAGGCTTTCTTGAGTTTCCTCAAGTGTTATCCTACGGTCACTGCCTTCAATTCTTTCGAGAAACTCTTTCTCTAAGAACGTTGCGCCCTTCTTTATGAATATCATATTCGTCGACTTGTGCCAAAAATTATATCCTTTCGTTTCTCTTGGGTATCCAATGAAGAAACATGTGTCCTCTTTGGGTTCTAATTTTGATGATAATATACGTTTTACATATGCTTCGCAAACCCAAATTTTGAGGAAAGATACGTTAAGTGGCTTGCCAACCCACATGTCATGAGGAGTTTTATCAACAGATTTTGTTGGGAAAAGATTTAGAGTGTGAGCCGCAGTTAATAACGCATGTCCCCAGAAATATAAAGGTAGATCGGTTTGACATATCATGGAACGAACCATGTCTAGCAGGGTTCAGTTTCTCCTTTCGGAGACATCATTCCACTGCGGAGTTCCAGGAGGAGTAAGTTTTGGTACTATACCACAATCCTTTAGGTAAGTAGTGAATATATTACTCAAGTACTCACCTCCACGATCTGTTCTCAAGATTTTAATTTTCTTATAAAGTTGGTTCTCTACTTCGTTCTTGAATTCCTTGAATTTCTCAAGTGATTCACTTTTGTGCTTCATAAGGTAAACATAGCCATAACGGCTATGATCATTTGTGAAGGTAATGAAGTACCTATAACTATATCTTGCACCTTTACTCATTGGACCGCATACATCGGAGTATATCAATTCCAACAAGTTGCTCGCTCTTGTTGAAGAGTGTCTTGATCATTTTATCGGATAAACAAGATTCACATGTTCCAATTGCATCAAGGTCAAAAGATTCCAAAATATCAGCTTGATGCAATTTCCTTATGCGTTTCTCGCTTATGTGGCCAAGACGATGGTGCCATAAGAGTGTCTCATTTCTGTGAGATATCTTGAGTCTCTTGTTATTGATATTCAATACAGGTTTATCTTCAACTATATTTAGCAAATACAAGCCATGTGACATAAAAGGATTTGCATAAAATATATCATCCTTCTTCATCGTCATTTGTGAATTAGTTATCACAAAATAAAAACCTTCCGCATCCAAGCATGATACGGAAATAATGTTTCGAAATATAGAAAGGACATGATAAACGCCTTTTAAAGTTAAACATAAACCACTAGGTAGGTGAAGGTCTAGGGTGCCCACAGAAACTGCAGATATACTTGCACCATTTCCAACCTTCAACACAACTTCTCCCTTGGAGAGCAATTTTCTATCCCTTAGTGACTGTGATAGTTTTACTTTCAAGACTACCTAAATACCTAGAGGGGGGGTGAGTAGATTCTAATTCTTGTTTTAAAATTAAGGCAGAAAATCACTTTAAAGCTTAATATAAAATAGAAAATTCTGCAGTAAACTCGGCACATACATTCACAGATTCTACAGCTACACAATTCACAGATTGCACACAGTATTTATAGTGGTTCTCCAAGGTCTGGGTACATCCACTTTCCCCCTTCGCCTATCCAGCAGTATGCTAGATTCAACCTAACTTCTTCCTTTATCTCAGATCCACAGACCCTACAGCTTAGAACCCAGAAGGATTCCTACAACTCAGAATGTCTTCACACTCCTACAGCTCAGGATAACAAGCCCTACATAAGCCTTACCACAAGGCCTACAACTCAGAGAACAACTTCTCCTATAACTCAGGCACAAACAGCCCTACCACTTAGAGAACAAATCTCCTACACTCAGCCTTTATAAAACAGGCTTACAACTCAGATCTATGAATAGATCGTACAGAATTTGATAAGGAATTTTATAATCTCTTATCCCTGTTGAGAGAGAAGGGATAAGAACTTTCTTGATCAACTTCTTGAAGAGGTTGATGGCTGAAATCAACTTGATCTTAGCTTTCTTCAAAGTTTCTTGAATCTAAACTTAGTTGGGTTGATTTCCTTTGAATATAACTGACTGACAGCTTCCTCCTTAGATTCCAGAAATAGATCTGAATCTTCTTGACAGATTAGTTCAGTATCTGCTTCTTGAGAGACCTGTGATTGTCTCATTCTTGACTTTAAATAGCTGGATCTCTCTCTCTCCAAAACTCTTGAAGATACTTCTGAATTCTTGATTAAATTCTACTTAGACAGAATCTGAATAGATAACTACTTCAGAACGTCTTCTTAGATCTTCTCACAAAGATCTTCTTTTTGACTTGTACTTTCTTGATCAACAGATTACTTTCAATAGTTGTGTTGTTGTGTGTTGTCTCCTAAAAAAATTATATCCTTTTGAACTGACACCATCCGTCTATTTATAGACTTCACCCATGATAACTGACTGATCCGGTTTCTAATGAACTTCTTTCAGTATCAATTGCTTCAGTTGACCTGTTGTAACCCACAACTGTCAAGTCTTCAAACTGTCCTTAAGCCTTTGCTTCTGTTAGTAAGTGCCAAGACTAATTGTCATTCTGTGTTGAGACTGGTTGTCAATTTGTGTCGAGACAAACTATCATTCTGTGTCGAGACTGACTGTCAATTTGTGTCGAGACAATTGTCATTATGTGTCGACACAATTGGATTAAATGTCGACACAGTCCTTGGTGGTGTCGACATAGTTGCCTTAATGTCGACACAACTTCTTAACACTGCATCTTGAGAATGTGCCGACATAGAATATTCATGTGGCCACAAACACTTCTCCATTCATCAGCAATCAACTTGGTCTAGACTCAGCTGTGTGTCGACATAAGTCCTGTGTGTCGACACAGTTGATGTAGACTCAGAACATAGTGTGTGTCGACACTGCCTCCAGGTGTCGAAATAGTTGTTGTCGACTCTGCCTCTGTGTGTCGACACAGCCTCCCGGTGTCGACACAGTCGTTTGTCGACTAGTAATTCTGTGTGTTGACACTGCCTCCCGGTGTCGACACAGTTGATGTCGACTAAGCTTCTGTGTGTCGACACTGCCTCCCGGTGTCGACACAATTGTTGTCGACTCTTCTTCGGTGTGTCGGCACAGCTTTTTTCAAGTGTCGACACAATCTTTCTGAAGTGTCGACACAACTTCCTCTGGTGTCGACACATGGACTTAGAAATTTTTCTTTGTATTTTAGCACATTCTTAACCTGCACATATAAACTTAAAACAACATCAAATACACCTTGATGTATATCATTGAGCTAAGTTAGGCTTCTCCAAATCAGGTACATATATTCCAATGTACCCAACAATCTCCCCCTATATGGAGAAGTCGTAACCCCTTAGCCAATGATATACACCACTTATGAAAAATAAACATGATGATGTATATAAGCATAATATCGTAGGGTACTACATAAACAAAACACATAACATAGTTACATCACAGAATAAAGATGCAAATGGAAATGATCACAGAACAATGTTTTGTTTATTAACTCAAAAATGTTTGTTACAAGTTGTTTGCATTGATTTCTTTAACAAACTAACAATTACATAGTTCTTGGACAAAAACTAGTAAAACTTAGACTAAGGCTGGCTAGGCTCCTTGATGACTATTCCTTTTCCAGATTTAACTTGAGCCTGCACAGAAGGTTCTGTATCTTCCATGGGCTTCTTGCCTTTCTGTTCTGCCTTCTTCTGTGCCTCAGCCTTGATCATTTGCCTCTCAAAATAATGATAAGGCTTGGGAAAATACTTGCTAGGCTCATGAGCATCAGGAGGTAGCTTTCCACCCTTATCCTTTCTCCTATATTGAACTATGGCCTCCTGCCTGACCTCATACTTTTGCCACTCTTGCTCATTGTACCATTTACCCCTTTCATGTACTTGATCTTTTACATCCTTCCATGCAGTTAAAATTATATTCCTAGATGTGGGGCTCCACTGCTCAAAGTTTGGCTTTAGCTCTGCTTGCTCTCTAAATCTCTTCTTTGATAACTGAGCATCTTGCTGAGCTTTGATAACAACATCTGACATATCAACTTTTTTAAGAACAACATTTGTAACCTCCTATGGAGGGCTGTACATAGTCTACACTTACTGATGAATCATCTCAAAATCAGCAGGGGGTATATGACTTGGGCAACCTCAGGTTGATTACCTTCAAGTAGAACTTGTTGCACTCCTGACTCAGCCATATTATCATCATCACATAATGGTGGATATCCCAATGTGGCTCTGACACTGTTGGTTACCCATTTTGCATGTTCTGAGCCAGCATGAATTAATACTCTCTCCCCCTTTATGACTTCTCTGGCAACATGATCTCTGATGTCATCCTTCTGAAATCTTATTTGCACATCCAAATAATTTATACCATCTTTGAAGAATGGTTTTAACTTTTGAAGCTTCTCAGTAATCAAGTTTTGAGAGGTGGTGATGGCAGTTTGAACAGATTCAAGGGCAGCCTTTAATTTCTTATCATACTCTTCCATTTCTTTAGACCTGGCCTCAGTCAATTTATCAATAGTATTTTTGAATTCAGCTAAAATATCAGTATTAGCAGTGGTCAAATTCTCATTCAGCTTTACTTGATTTTCAATTACATATCCTTGTTTGATGGTTATATCATCCACCTGTTGTTTTATCTCCACTTGCTGCTTTGCTAAATAGACTACAACATTGCCCCCTTGTGAAAGCAATCTGTCATTTCCTTTTTATTCTGATTAACTTCAAATCTGATAAATTGTATGTCTTGTGCCAGATCAAACTGGAGTGTCTTATGACTTTCATCTATATATTTTTCCAAGGCCAGTCTTTGCTCATCCAGCTTCATTTGTAAATTCACCATAAACTTGCTGTAATCAAAATCAGAAGTAGATTGTGGAGTAGTTGTTTGGAGAGCCTCCTTATAGCTTTGACTTCTTCTCTTAAAGACCATTAGTTTTCTTTTTTTGGCCTCCCTGACTTCTTCATGCTCAGACTCTGAAGAACTTTCAATATTAACTCTCTCTTGAGGAGTTGAAGGAATTTCATTCTCAGTTCCATGTTGCTCCCCCTCAACAGTAGCTTGCTCCCCCTCAACAGCACCTTGCTCCCCCTCAAACCTTAGGGTCTCTTTCTTATCAGCTGCTTCTTCAAACTCAGGAAACAACTCTTCTAGAGTGAATTCCTTTTGAGTTTGAGCAGGTGATGGTACATTTTCAGCAGGATTATCAATTCCAACAGTATCTAAATCTTCTGATAAGTTAATTCTTACTTCTTCTTGTACCTGTGCAGTAAGTGGCTCCCTCTACACCTGTGCAGTTATAGTCTCCTCCTGGATTTGGGTAGTATCAGTCTGGTCCTGAACTTGTTCTCTAACTTGTGCTTCCTGTACTTGTGCATCTTCATGACCATGCTCAGGAAGGTCATGTGCTGGTGATTTTTCAGTTGGCTCTTGCCTGTCCACATCAGGCATATCCTTTGAAAGAACTCTATCCCATCTGGAGAATAACCTTATGTCCATTCTCCTCATATAATTTATCTTTGATCTAGGAATCTGTTGCATCACCGCTGGAATTATTCCAGCCAGGTACAGACTCATGATCCTAGCCAAGTTTGGCTTCTTGATTCCTTCTTTTATCTTATCAAACAATACTGCAGACCAATTTGTGTGAATCTTAAAGATTATCTTTGTCATCAGGCTGAACATATAGGCTGATATCCTATCATGGTCACCTGGCTTGCATAAGATCACCTTACCTACTATCTCAGACAAGAATTTCCCTTGATGATTCATGCCTTTTCTGTTGGCGGCTGCTCATATCTTTAAGGTTGGATCCAATCCACACCACTGAAGCGCCTCCCTTGTCCTTGAGGCTGGGACCTCTTCCTTATCATGTATTCTAGGAAGATGGAGAATCTTGCTCAACCTCTTCTGAGACAGCTTGACTCTTTCTCTATGTACAGTTGATTTGATCTTCAATCCAGTTGAGTCCATTGATGCAACAGTATAGAACTCGAATACTTCTTTCTTCCATATCTTTGTAGGTTCAGAAATAAGATATTCTAATCCGTTGTCAGCAATAAGAGAAATGAACTGCTTGATCTCCGTCGCCGCATCGTCGAATGCATGCCTAACCAACTCATATCCTTCATTGATGTTGTCTTCAACCTTGGGCGCCATTGGAATGAAGAGAAAGCTTGGTTGGAGAGAAGAGAGTTTGTCAACACAAGGTTTGTGTATCGAAACCCTGGTGAGCGTGTCGATAGAAAATGTTCTTGACCTATTTATACCCTTTTAATCAAAGAAGGTCAAAAGGCGGGCAAAAACTGTCTAATTGTGTCGACACAGTCGATATGTGTCGACACATACTTCTAATGTCTTGACAACAATGTTGACTACTTTGTGTCGACACCAATTGATGATGTGTCAACACTTGACTTACGTTATCAATGAACAGAAATTCTGTGTTGACACCGATTCTATGTGTTGACACAAATTCTGAATGTGTCGACACCACTTCTCTGGTTGTGTCAACATAACTTTCCTGGATGTATCGACATAATGTCCCTGATGTGTCGACACTTCTACGCTGTGTCGACACAATTTTCCTGAATTGTCGACACAATTCCTCTGTGTCGACACTTTATTACTGAATGTGTCGACACCATTTTACTTAGTCAATTTTGGTAAACTAACCCATAGTCAGCATTCCTAATTCAATTTTAAATCTATTGAATTTAGTTTCATCCAGAGGATTAGTAAATACATCTGCAATTTGATAATCAGTCTTAACAAATTCTAATGAGATGTCTTCTTTTTCTATATGTTCTCTAAGAAAATGGTATTTTATTTCTATATGCTTAGTCCTACTATGTGAAACAGGATTATTGGCAATAGAAATAGCACTTTTAGAATCACACAATAAAGGTGTTCTACTTGAATACCATAATCCCTTAGCTGATGCTGAATCCACAATAGCTGTGCACAACAACTTCTTATTGCCATATATTCAGACTCAGCTGTGGATATTGCTACACTAGTCTGCTTCTTACTGCTCCAGGATATAAATCTTCCTCCCAAGAATTGGATGTACTTGTACTACTTTTTCTATCTTCTCTACAGCCTGCAAAATCTGCATCTGAATAACCTGTTAGTAGAAAATCTCCATTCCTAGGGTACCAAAGGCCTAGATTAGGTGTTCTCTTTAGATATCTCAAAATCCTCTTTACTGCAGTATAATGAGATTCTTTAGGGCATGCTTGTACCTTGCACAGACACATATAACATACATTATTTTTGGTCTAGTAGCAGTGAGATATAATAAAGAGCCAATTATTCCTCTATACAAAGACTCATCTACAGGTTTACCTGCATCATCCTTGTATATAGACATACTTGTTCCCATATGAGTTCTCATGGTGGAGGATGATTTCATACCATACTTCTTAATTAATTCCTTGGAGAACTTAGACTGGGATATGGACAAGCCATCTTCAGTCTATCTTACTTGGAGTCTCAAGAAGAACTTAAGTTCCCTCATACTGCTCATTTCAAACTTCCCTTGCATAAGTTTGGCAAACTTCTTGCAAATGTTGTTTTCTGTAGACCCAAAAATTATGTCATCTACATAGATCTGAACGAAGATTATCTTACCCTTGGACTCCCTTAGAAATAGAGTTTTGTCTATTTTCCCTTTTGAGAATTTGTTCTCAATAAGGAAAGTAGACAGAGTTTCATACCAAGCCCTTGGGGCTTGTTTTAACCTATACAATGATTTTCTAAGTCTATAAACATAATCAGGTTTGAGAGAATCTACAAAACCTGAAGGCTGCTCAACATAGACTTCTTCTTTTAGTTCTTCATTCAGGAATGCTGATTTCACATCCATTTGGTAAACCTTGAAGCCTTGATATGCTGCATAGGCAAGGAACATCCTGATTGCTTCCAGTCTTGCTACTGGGGCAAATGTTTGATCAAAGTATATTCTCTCTTCCTGCCTGTATCCTTTTGCAACCAATCTTGCTTTGTTCTTCACAATAACTCCATTCTCATCCAATTTGTTCATAATAATCCACTTGTACCAATGATGTTGTGGTCTTTTGGTTTAGAAACTAACTCCCAGACCTTGCACCTTCTAAACTGATTAAGCTCCTCTTGCATAGCATTAATCCAGTGTGGGTCTTGGATGGCTTCTTCAAATTTCTTTGGCTCTAGTTGAGATAGAGAACTTGAGTGCAGGACTGTGTTCAGATTTCTGCTTCTGGTTTGCACTCCTTGTCTTGGACCACCTATTATCTGATTTGCTAGATGATCCTTTAGATGTCTTACAGCTGGAGGTAGACTTTCTTCAGGCTGAACACCTCCAATTTCTTCATTATGTTGCACCTCTTGGTTATCATCAGCTTCTAGAGAGTCTTGTACTCCCCCTGGACAGTAGCCATCATTTTCCAATTCTTCATCTGTAGTTGAACCTTCTGCAATGGAAAGCTTGTCTGTTCTCCTGCTTATACCTGTTGGACTGCATGAACTACAAGGCAACTCACAGTTAATCAATCTAGATTCATCAAACACAACATGTATAGATTCTTCTACAACTTGTGCAGTTAAGTTGTAGACCCTATAAGCCTTACTATTGATGATGTACTCAACAAATATCCCATCTTGATATTTGACAGCAAACTTGGTTATATAAGACTTGCCATTATTAAGTATATAACACTTGCAACCAAAGATCCTAAAATAAGATAGATTTGGTTTTCTACCCTTCATAATCTCATAGGGAGTCTTTTTGTGACTCTTGGTGATAGAAGCCCTATTGATCACATGACATGCAGTGTTTACTGCCTCAGCCCATAAATATTCTGGGAGAGAAGTGTCACTTAATAAAGTTCTCCCAGCTTCAATCAATGTTCTATTCTTTCTCTCAGCAATACCATTTTGCCGTGGTGTTCTAGGTGAGGAGAATTCTTGAAAAATCCCAAACACTTCACATAGTCTTGTCATACTTTCAGATTGAAATTCAGTACCATGGTCACTTCTGATTTTGACCACTGTACTGTTTAGTTCATTCTGAATTTGTTTGACAAAACTATGTAAAACACTTGGGGTTTCTGATTTCTGTCTCAGAAAGAACACCCAGGAATATCTAGAATAGTCATCTGCAACCACAAAAGTGTAGACCTTCCTACCTAGACTATGAACTGACATAGGACCAAATAAATCCATATGCGGTAGCTATAGACACCTGACTGAATCCTTGATTTCAAGGCTATAAAAGGAGGATTTTGTCTGCTTGCCCTTTTGACGAGCTGAACATATCTCATCCTTTATACACTTAACTTGAGGACCATTCCTCACTAACTCTTTGCTAAATAGTTGACCAATTGTTTTGTAGTTAAGATGATCCAGCCTCTTGTTCCATTTGACACAATGATATGCTCTCTCACAAACTACAAGACAAATAGGAGAATCCTTGTTCTCACACACAAAGTCAAGACAATAAACATTTCTTTTTCTATAAGCAGTCAATATGAACTTTTGATCTCTTTACCTTTTGATATTACATCCATTCTTAACAAATGAAATGTCATATCCTAGATCACTCAGCTGACTTATGCTTATGAGGTTGTGTTTCAAACCTTTCACATAGGCCACTTGAGTGATAGTAATTTGGTTTGAAGAAATGTTACCAAATCCTTTGGTGATTCCTCTTTCAGATCCACCAAAGATTACTTTAGGCCCATTCTTGATTGGTGAGTACTCCTTCAGCAGCCCTTTTATTCCAGTCATGTGCCTGAAACATCCACTGTCCAAGTACCATGTAGGGGCATGGCAACTTGGAATTTCCTGCAATACAAAATTACCTTACCTTAGAGCCCAAAAAAGTCTTGGGTCCTTGGTTCAAGTTAGCACCATTCATATCAAATCTACCAGCAGCTCTTCTAACTGGTAGACTGTTGTTCTTCCTGACACTTATGTTATGACAGCAGTCTAAGGCAAAATGTCCTATTTTGCCACAACACCAGTATTCATACTTGTTGTATCTAGGTCTAGATACATTTTTGGCAGTCTTATAGACAAAAAAAATTCTGTTCTGTACTGGTGCTGCTGTAGCTACACCCACTATTTTCCTTGGAACATGGGATTTATTGACATGGGCTGACTTATTGACATTAACACTCTTGTTATTCAGAACATCAGTCTTCTTATGACCAAGAATGTTTTCAAGATCATATCTGTTAGAAGACACTTGTACCTTTCTAAACATAACATGGACTTTAAAGTTTAGTGGCTGGACTGGAGCTTTGCCTCTTCTCTTGAATTGGGCAGCCCTGGTGTTACCTTTAAAGCCTAAGCCTGTCTTACCCTTTTGAGCCACAAACTCATCTATTAAGGGTAAGACTGATTTTGGCTTAGAGTAACTAGCCACTAAATCTTTCTCTACTTGAATTCTGACCTCCAGACTTTTAATTAGATCAGTTTTATATGTGATTGTCCCCATCTGAACAACAGTTATTATTTTCAGTTTGGCAACCTCATTAATTTTTTGATCCAATTCTTTCTTTAAAGCTGAAGCAGCCATCTTAAGATCTGCAATCTCCTGAGCCTGAGTTTTGGTCAGGTTTTTTGCTTTTCTTAAGTACCTGCAACAAGTCTCTATATTCATCTATCAATTGTTGAATATCTTCTTCAGATTCAGACTCATCCTCATCATTTGATGCAGATGTATCTGACTCTGACCCTGTACTGTAATCAGAAATTCTAGAATTACTTTGTACCTTACTAGGACAAGGCTTGATCCTAACACTTATCTTCTTTTGATTCAGCCATCAGTCTCATGCACTAATGGTCTTCTTGTTCATAGATGGAGTTCAACACTTGCATAAACTCATCTTCTTCACTAGCTGCATATAGTCCAATGTATGCTTCAGCTTCAGATTCTGACTCTGAAGAGGATTGATCTGTAAGACTCCTCTCCTTCTTAGCGACAAAGGATTTCTCCTTCTTGCTCTTTGGTTGAGTCTTCTTTCTGTCTGCTGACTCCTTCATTTTCTCTGGACACTCAGCCACCACATGTCCAGGCCTGTTGTAACAGTAGCAGATTATCTTTGATGTTGTAGACTTGCTGGGCTTAGACCTGCTCCTGTCCTTCCTTAATGACTTTCTCTTTTGATAATAGTCATCAACTGGCTGTGATGTGGAGGGCTTAGATTTCCACTGCTTCTTCTTCAAGAACCTCTGAAACTGCCTTGTAAAGGCAGCAAAATCTGCATCAAAATCACTGCTATCTGAATCTTGTTTATCTGAATTCTCTGATGTAATTTCATCAACTTTCCTAGGAGGTGATGAAGTCATCCTCCTATTCTTTCTAGTGGCTTCAACTTTTAAAGCCACTGACTTTTCTCTATGCTCCCCTTTCGCATTTCTTTCTTCCTCCTTTCTAGTCATAAGTTGCATTTCATATGACAACAACTTTCCAAATAAAGTTGGAGGAGAAATATCTGCTAGTTTGTCCACTTCCCTAATGTCACAAATCTTGGTATCCCAATCCTTTGTCAAGGATCTTAGGAATTTGTCATTCAGCTCATATGTACTGAAGACCCTTCCATAGGACATCAACTCATTTACTATCCTGTAGAATTTCTTGTAGCACTCAGATATGCTATCAAACTTCCCTTTTCTGAAACTCTCATATTCTTGATTGAGCATAGACTTTCTGTCTTGTTTAACTCCTTCAGAACCCTCCATGTAGACAATCAAGGTGTCTCACATTTTCTTGGAGGTCTTACAGTGAATCAAATTCTGGAAAGTAGAATCATCTATGACACTCACTATGATATTCTGGGCTCTTTTATTCATAGTGGTTAGTATGATTTTTTCCTTTGTCATTTCAGAAAAATCCTTGTGAATTCTCTGGTTTGCATCTAGTACAGATATCTTCATTCGGATGTATGGAACTTCTTTTACTGTGATATATATCCTTGAGTCAGAAGCCTCCATAAACAACATAGCCCTTTCTTTCCAGATTTCAAAAATTTCTTTTCTGCAGATGGGTAATTTCATAGACCCTAGTTCCTTGTGATTCTCTCCAGAACTCATTTTCTTGATTCTTGATTCTGCCTTAGGGATCTAACTCAGACTGTTAAGTCCTTCTTTGAGCAACCTCCCTCTGATACCACTTCATAGTTTTACTTTCAAGACTACCTAAACACCTAGCGGGGGGGGGGGGGGCGAATAGGTTCTAATTCTTGTTTTAAAATTAAGGCAGAAAATCACTTTAAAGATGTAATATAAAACAGAAAATTCTGCAGCAAACTCAGCACATACATTCACAGATTCTACAGCTACACAATTCACAGATTACACACAGTATTTATATAGGTTCCCCAAGGTCTGGGTACATCCACTTTCCCCCTTCGCCTATCCAGCATACTAGATTCAGCCTAACTTCTTCCATTATCTCAGATCCACAGACCCTACAACTCAGAATCCAGAAGGATTCCTACAACTCAGAATGTCTTCACACTCCTACAACTCAGGCTAACAAGCCCTACCTCAGCCTTGCCACAAGGCCTACAAGTCAGAGAACAACTTCTCCTACAATTCAGGTACAAACAACCCTACCACTCAGAGAACAAATCTCCTACACTCAGCCTTTATAAAACAGGCTTACAACTCAGATCTATGAATAGAACTTACAGAATTTGATAAGGAATTTTATAATCTCTTACCCCTGTTGAGAGAGAAGGGATAAGAACTTTCTTGATCAGCTTCTTGAAGAGGCTGATGGCTGAAATCAACTTGATCTTAGCTTTCTTCAAAGCTTCTTGAATATGAACTTAGTTGGGTTGATTTCCTTTGAATATAACTAACTGGCAGCTTCCTCCTTATATTCCAGAAATAGATCTGAATCTTCTTGACAGATTAGTTCAGTATCTGCTTCTTGAGAGACCTGTGATTGTCTCCTTCTTGACTTCAAATTGCTGGATCTCTCTCTCTCTCCAAAACTCTTGAAGATACTTCTGAATTCGTGATTGAATTCTACTTAGACAAAATATGAATAGATAACTACTTCAGAACGTCTTCTTAGATCTTCTCACGAAGATCTTCTTCTTTTTGACTTGTACTTTCTTGATCAACAGATCACTTTCAATAGTTGTGTTGTTTTGTGTTGTCTCCTAAAAAAATTATATCCTTTTGAACTGACACCATCCGTCTATTTATAGACTTTACCCATGGTAACCGGCTGATCTGTTTTCTAACGAACTTCTATCAGTATCAATTGCTTTAGTTGAACTGTTGTAACCCACAACTGTCAAGTCTTCAAACTATCCTTGAGCCTTTGCTTGTGTCAGTAAGTGTCGAGACTAACTGTCATTCTGTGTTGAGACTGACTGTCAATTTGTGTCGAGACAAACTATCATTCTGTGTCGAGACTGACTGTCAATTTGTGTCGAGACAATTGTCATTATGTGTCGATACAATTGGATTAAGTGTCGACACAGTCCTTGGTGATGTCGACATAGTTGTCTTAATGTCGACACAGCTTCTTAGCACTGCATCTTGAGAATGTGTCGACACAGAATATTCATGTCAACACAAACACTTCTCCATTCATCATCAATCAACTTGGTCTAGACTCAGCTATATGTCGACACAAGTCCTGTGTGTCGACACAGTTGATGTAGACTCAGAACATAGTGTGTGTCGACACTACCTCTAGGTGTCGACATAGTTGTTGTCGACTCTGCCTCTGTATGTCGACACGGCCTCCCGGTGTCGACACAGTCGTTTGTCGACTAGTAATTCTGTGTGTCAACACTGCCTCCCAGTGTCGACACAGTTGATGCTGACTAAGCTTCTGTGTGTCGACACTGCCTCCCGGTGTCGACAAAATTGTTGTCGACTCTTCTTCTGTGTGTCGACACAGCCTTTTTCAAGTGTCGACACAATCTTTCTGAAGTGTCGACACAACTTCCTCTGGTGTCGACACATGGACTTAAAAAATTTTCTTTGCATTTTAGCACATTCTTAACCTACACATATAAACTTAAAACAACATCAAATACACCTTGATGTATATCATTGAGCAAAGTTAGACCTCTCCAAATCGGGTACACATTTTCCAATGTACCCAACAGACTGCACATTAGAAACTAAGTGAGCACATGATCCGGTATCTATTACCCAATCAATGATAGTAGTGGTTAAGTTTAAATTTAATTCAATAACACATATACCATTGGGACGCTTACGTTCAATATTGCCTTCGTCCAAGTCACGCTTATACTTCGGGCAATTCATCTTGTAGACTCCTTTCTCATGACAATGGAAGCATTCGGTGATAGACGTCGGAGAGTTCTTCACTTTGCTTCCCTTGGAGTTGCTCACATGAGCTCCTTGTTGGGTATTGTATCCACAATTACCTGGAATTGAGGAAGCCTTCTGTCAAGCTAAGATGAATTCACAATGTATTTGATGAAATCTTTCAAGTTGTGCTTGCAGTTATTCCATGCTAAGTACACACCAATGTCAGGGTGCAGTAGGTCAATATACGCGGGTCTGCGCAACGTAATCCCTCGTTGAGCAGATCAGTGTGTTGGCTTACGTGTACTCTTTCTATTGGAGTGTACTTATTTACAAGTACAGGGCTGTGACAGATCAAGAGCAGACAAGGAGCAAGGATGGGCCAAAGACCAGCTCACGGGAGGATAGACGAAAATCGTCTAAGTAGAAATCGTCAAGAATCACTAAGTGATTCTCGCTGATCCGACGAGAATCACTAGTGATTCTCGCCGAATCGTCGAGAATCACTCGCTGATTCTCGCCGAATTTAGCCGGCTGACTCCGCGCAGTCTAGATTTCTGCTAAGGCAAAATCGTCGAGAATCACCAAGTGATTCTCGCCGAATCGTCGAGAATGACTCTGCAATCTCGCCGATTTGTCGAGAATGAATTGTCATTCTTGCCGATTCTCTCCGGATGGCAAGATCTTCAGCCAGATTTTTGCCAAGTAGAATTCGGCGAGAATCATAAGTGATTCTCGCCGATTCGTCGAGAATCACCTATGATTCTCGCCGAATTTGCCTTAGGCAAATTTCCTCGGCTCGCTGGACCGGACTATGTATTCACGCGTTGTTTGGAGCCGGAGTTAGGGTTTCTACTGGTGGGGCCCACAACGGTCATATTGGATTATCCTACTGTATAAATACATCGGTATTTTGAGTAGTAACCACAAGAAAAACAAAAAGAAAAATCGAGCCGCCGTCGGGTGACCTAGGCGCGGATTTCCTTCCGCCTCCTCCGTCGTCTCTTGTGAAGGTTGTCGCCGCCGATTGATGGTGGATTCCTCCTGATCTCCAGGCGATAGAAGCTCTGCCACACAACGCGCCTCACGTGTCCTTCTTGAGAACCTTTGTCTCTTGGTTTGTAGATCGGGAATATCTTCCCTATCTGAATCGATCGAGATGATTGATCCAAGGAAGACCGTTGGTAGACCTTGTCGGCGTAGCTACGAAGGTTGGATCTCTAAAAGCTCAGTCGCCACACTTCTTGCCACCGCCGATCCCGAAGACCAAGCCGCCGCTCTTCTTGCCGCCGCCGGTTTTCGTGGAGATTCATTCTAAGTGAGAGTTAAGGTCGTGGACTCTTCGTCTTCATCAAGAACGCGTCATCGAACGAAGAGGGACACCTAGCACTCCATAAGTAGTTTGTATATTTTATACATTCCATTTTATTTTGTTGTAAAGGAACTTTGGTTCCGTGTTGTAAGGGTTGGGTGCAACCCGTGGTGGAGGAGTGGTGACTCCTTCGTCTGGAAGGGTTCCTTCCGTTAGCGTGAGGATTGGATTTCAATCCGGTTGGTGAAGTGACCGAGTCGTCCCTTGTTGGGAGATAGGTCGAAGGGGGAAAGTGGACGTACCCAAATCGGGGAACCACTATAACTGCTTGTGTGCAGGTAAAAATTTTAATTCTGCTAAAATCGTTGCAAGACACCTATTCCCCCCCCCCCCATAGGTGAAGTTAGTTGGCACTAGGTGGACTTTCAAGTGGTATTAGAGCGAGGTTACTCATCAAAAAGGTTCACACCTTGAGTTTAATCCTGCCACCAGTGTCAACAAGAATGGAGATGGATTATGATATCTCTCCTCTAAGACTCCCCACTTGCACAAAGGAGTATTATTCCATCTGGAAGATGAGAGTGTCGTTTCATTTGGAGGCCATCGATCCTCAAGCATCACTCATCTTGGAAGAGGGTCCATTCATTCCCATGAAGACCACCAGCTCTGGAAAGGATCTCCAAATCCCCAAGTGTATTACTGAGATGTCTGAGACTGAACTCTCTCTGTTCAACCTGGATGAGGTGATTCGTCAGATCATCATTGATGTCTGGTCTGGACCTTCCCGATCTAGACTGGAAAAATGTAGGACGACCAAGTCCATGTGCCAAACTGTCTCAGACCTCATGGAGGGATCAGAGAAAGCAGGGACCAGTTGTCAGCAAGAGGATGAAGCCTATATTGGGGTCCTCGCCTCTGAAGATGAAGTTAATGACCAATCTGTCATTATCAGGGCTCCAGTATCCCTGTCAGAGACTGAAGAAGAAATTGAGGAAAGCAGTTCTGATGAAGCTGACTCAACCGTCTCTGCAGATCTTAACAGTAACCCTGAACAGCAGAATCAGGAGCAGGTAACTTCATCATACTGCCCCTCTTCCCTTGATGTTCCTAAAGACAAGAATAGTTTTGATGGCTGTCCATCTAATGATGCACGGGATATGGAGAATTTCAATCAAAAGATTGAAAATCTTGATTCCCTGAAGAGTGCCCTTCAGAAATGTAACTTACTTGTTGAGGAGCAAGCTAATGAGATTGCTCGACTGAAGACCTTGATGGATCTCCAATTGGAATCCATCAAGGTAAAGGACTCAAAAATCTCAGATCTAGAGAGTCGTTTAGAGAATGAGAAGACGATAGTGTCTAACTTTTCCAAGGTAGATGTTATCAAGAGAAAAGTAGAAAATGGGTGGATCTCCTGAATTATTAATTCATGGAGAAATGGGGAGACTGTGTTCAGACCTCCCACCCCAAGTAGGAAGGGCATTCATCATGCTTTCAGGTATGACCACAGAAACAATCTGGGTCACTGCAAGAATGATCAGCCCTCGTGTGGAAACACCCACAGTGCAAGGGATGTCATGGCCACCCATGAGAGAATATTTAAGGCTCATCCTGAACCCTTTCTATTCTCGGCCTCTGCCTCAACTCGTCATGAATATGCCGGAACCAGCTCTCACTGCAGTACCTTTCATCCTAGGACACAGGAAAGGGGGGTCTAGAAACATGTGGTAGGTACCCATGGGGCTTCTGGAAGTGTACTGACTGAAAGGAAGGCACCACCTCCCAGGCCTCATGACACGCAACACATGCATTCTTTCCACCCTCCCTTGTGTCACGGGGGAAAGGTAAAGCTGTGAGCAGAACTGGCTCTATCCCGTGTAGACCTGAGATCATGACTACCTCAGTTAGTAGATCAGGTCTGAAACGGCGATACAATATTCACGAGTGTTGGTGATGTGACAAGGTGGGTCACTTTGCCGTAGATTGTTGGCACAATCCCTCTGTACCAAGGGCAAGGGTATATCCACGTCCTCTGAGCAGAGTTAGCCTTCCTGATAGGATTCATGCGGGAAGGCATTCAAGAGTTTACACTAACGAGAACCTAGGACCCAATACAATTTGGGTTCCTAAGGTAAGGTAATTCTATTTTGTAGGGTAGTCTAGGTTCCCGTAAACATGATGGGAATTAGACAGGAGATGTTCCAAGAATGTCTTGGAACGTGTATTTGGAGTAAGAGCTATGCTATCTACAATGACATACTCAAATTGAACACCTGATGTGCCTTAAACAGAAGATCTATATGAGAAAACTTATGATCCCAGGTACTTGATTTCAGTTTCAATATTTGAGTCCTATTATTCTGATATATATATATATATACATATATGTACATATGTACATATATATATACATATATGTACATATATGTACATATGTACATATGTACATATATGTACATATGTACATATATGTATATACATATATGTACATATGTATATATATATATGTACATATATAGATGTACATATGTACATATATGTACATATATAGATGTACATATGTACATATATGTATATATATACATGTACATATGTACATATATGTATATATATATATGTATATATACATGTACAATGTACATACATACATGTACATATGTATATATATACATGTACAATGTACATACATACATGTACATATGTATATATATACATGTACAATGTATATACATACATGTACATATGTACATATATGTATATACATACATGTACATATGTACATATATGTGTATATATATATATATATATGTATATACATATATATATGTATATACATATATATATGTATATACATATATATATATGTATATACATATATATATGTATATATGTATATACATATATATATGTATATATATATTATATATATATATATATACTTATATATCCACACAAATTTGAGAATTCCCTCTCTATAAAGATAAGTGGTTATGTGTACATATCCTCATATATGTCTACATGTATGAGGGCAGATTGAAACTGCAAAAAGATCTTAAGGTTACATTCGAAGAACTCTTTATAGTTACACACTTATACGTTTGAAAATAAATCTCAATAGGCATAAGTCAGCCCATTTGAAATTAAGGAAGGTATGCAAACGGGTGGAACGATAGATTACAATTTCTCAACTAGAAGTACCCTGGAATTAGGTATAGGGATTATATTGTGTTCAACTCAAACGAGGTTACTTAATCAAGAAATGATTTAGAGGCAAAATGCTTGTATTCCTTAGTTATTGACTCAACTGTAACAAAATCAACACGCCTCTCGGAGTTGCTTAGAAAATCCTGTCAAACTCTCCTAAATCATTGTACCGTTGAACTTTCGTCAAAATCCCACTGTAATAGTCAAAACCAGCCAAATTAGAATGCATATCCCGCCGAACCCTGTCGAAATCTCGTCAAACCCGCGCGGTTCACCATAAGTATATATAGAGTATATCCCGCCGACTCTTCACATTCCTTCTATCCGCTTCCATCCCTTATCCCGTCGACTTCCCGCAATCGCAAGAGTCCCGACGTCGTGTTCCGTCCAGGGTTCCGTCGACCGGGTCTAGGGCTCTCGCTGATCAACACCCATCGACTCCTTCCCGAGCGCCTCGCCCACAGTCGCAAGAAGATCGCAGGAGTGGAAGTGTAATCCCTCTTCCACTTCGACAATTGTCCTACGGATGCAAGAGGCCCAGACAATCCAGTCGATCCCGCCAATCCCGCCACCGATCCCGGCAATCCTCGTCATTAGGGTAATGACTTATTCCTCCTTGCAGTGACTTGTTGTTAGTATAGCTTCCTACTAGAGTTACTGACAAGGCTTGGACTTGGGCATTCCCTCCTTAGGTTTAAAATGGCTCCAAGAACCGCCGCTGGACTTGTCATTGGATGTGAACTAGTTCGAACCGGCTTTTCTCATGCCTCAGATGAGTTCAGGAACATCATTCTCATGCTTGAAGAGGCTGGACTCACATTCATCCTGGAGCACCCCTGCAAAATACTAGATAAGGAGGTGATGGAATTCTTTGCAACTGTCAAACTTCGGCATGAAAATACTGTCATCAAGTGTAAGATTGACGGTGCAAGGATCAAAATGTCTGCAAGGAAACTGACTCAACACCTGTAGCTCTCCAGCTCTGATCAAGAGGATTATCTGGAAGAACAGGATCGAGCCAGGACTCTTCTGTTCTGTGGTCTACCCAGAGGAATCAAATCCATCAAGAGGAAGGAGATGAACGAGGAAGGGAAGCTTCTGTCTGACATCGTCGGGAAAGTCCTGATCTGTAAACCAGGCTCCCACGATCATATCTCAGGTGAGATGTTCAAGATCTTAGTGGTGATAGTCTGTCGGAAGAGATTCAACTGGGGGCCATGCTGTTTGAAAGAATAAAGAATACTCTGCGAACCCCCAGCTTTGGACGGATTATCAGTCTCTATTTTAACCAACTGGATGGAGACACGTTTGATATGAGCAAAGGAGTTCCCATCCACTATCTGAAGAAGATGGACTCCAGTGTCTTTGATAGATGGGAGAGACGGATAGGGCATGCTGCTATGGGAGAAGAACGAGATGAATCCCCGGTTGTGTCCCATGGGGCTGAGGACAATAGAACTCCAGCAGATTCCGTGGCTGTCCCCGGTGAAGTTCCTAATCTGCTGACTGTAAGAACTGAGGGGGAGTCTCTATCCGCTCCTGCTGATGTCAAATCTGACATCTCTCAGATAGCTAGGGATACAGTTGAGAACCTGCAAGAAGAAAGTGAGGATGTGGTGGAAGATGAGGCGGCCCTGGACGATACTGATATGGGAGATGGAGGTGCTAACGAGGAGGATGACGAGGAAAATATAGACAATGCTGCAGTTGAGAATGAGAACATGGATGATGAGGAGGAGGAAGAAGGAAATGAGAGGATGGAAGTGTTGGATCCTCGGGATGATGCTGAAGTTCCATCTGAGGAACGAGCTCCTGAGGAATCTGGTGCACGAATGGAGGGGGAGCTCTCCCAGCAACTTTTGGTAAGCATTCCTGCAAAACCTACCGAGGCTGTCAATATTCCCCCTGTGGAAACAGTACTTGTGTTCAGCTCACCAAGTGCATCTGCTGAAGAGCCGGACCAAGGCTTGCCTGAGGATCATCCACTGCAAGCCAATCTAGCAAATCATACTGTCAATATAATTCAAGGAATTCTGGATGAGCTAAAGGCCTCGTTTGAGAAAGCACAAGACAACGTGCTCAAAAGGGTTAAGGAATCTGAGGATCTAATGCTAAAGAACATTGTGGAAGTCAATCACAAGTTGGACATCATGGAAAATAAATTCGAGGAAAAGTATACTGCAGCCGGCACAGCTGTCTCTCTGCTGATGCAAGGTCTTAAAAAGAACACGGATGATCTGGCTATCGTAAATCAGAACGCTCTTGTCGTGGCCACTGACATTCAGAAATTAGATGCCAACATGGTCACTCTGAATACGAATCAATAGACCTTACTGAATGAATTTACAAAAACGGTGAAGCACATCGATGAGTCCATACACGCTTACGCAAACTCCATTACTGAAGAGGCCAAAAAGGGGGAGGAAGATTATAAAGCTAAGATGACAGGGCTTCAACAACTAATAATCGAAAACTTCAATCAGTCTAATAGGTATGCTTTTAAAATCTAACAAATCATAATTGATACCTTCAATCAATCTAATAGATAATAATTGACAAATTCAATCAATCGAATAGGTATGTATTTGAAATGGCCCACTGGTTAGTACAACAGGCATCTGGCATACACGTCCTTGTTGCCCCGCCGGAGGATGAGGTATATGCTGGTGCTGCTGAGGAAGAAGTAAGGGTTGAAGAAGTTCCACTAAGTGAGGCTGAATCTAAGAAGGCTGTTGCAAGGGCTGAACGCAGTGGCTGGTTTGATCAAGAAGCCTTAGCAAAAACAAAAGGCAAAAGAAAAATTCAAGAAGGGACCTCCAAGGAAACACAAACTGAAAAGAAAATCAGATTGAAGGAGGATGAGGTGAGGAACGAAAGGTGGAGCCCGGTGTCAAGAAGTATCATTTTGGATACATTTACACTACAACAGAGGGGGGAGATAAGTCGGAATGACGTCTACAATCAGTACGAGTGGGAGCTGCACAAGACCTTTGAAACCAAAAGAAACATCTTCTTCAGGTCCAATACTGTGGCAAATAAAGCTCCTCCTCCCAGATACTACCCTAAGCCAAAGGAATACTTCGAACGACAAAGCAGGAAGCACTTGGCGCAGCAGCTAAAAGACGAAATAGCTAAGGAGAAAGAGATCTAGGATTTTAGGTAGTGTACTCCTTATTTTTTTTTTCATCATATAAACATATGAACAATTATTGTGGATATCTATATATATATATGAATTGATTATTGACTCTCATATTGCTCTGTTTGTTTTTATTGTTCTTCTCTTGATTCAATGTATGTATTATCTGGATTTGTGAAATTCATCTTAGCTAGTAGGATTTTGGCTTCTTCAATTAGGGGGAGATTATTGGATATTGTATCCACAATTACCTAGAATTGAGGAAGTCTTCTGTCAAGCTAAGATGAATTCACAATGTATTTGATGAAATCTTTCAAGTTGTGCTTGTAGTTATTCCACGCTAAGTACACACCAATGTCAGGGTGTAGTAGGTCAATATACGCGGGTCTGTGCAACGTAATCCCTCGTTGAGCAGATCAGTGTGTTGGCTTACGTGTACTCTCTCTATTGGAATGTACTTATTTATAAGTATAGGGCTGTGATAGATCAAGAGCAGACAAGGAGCAAGGATGGGCCAAAGACCAGCTCACGGGAGGATAGACGAAAATCGTCTAAGTAGAAATCGTCGAGAATCACTAAGTGATTCTTGCCGATTCGACGAGAATCACTAGCCGATTCTCGCCGAATTTATCCGGCTGACTCCGCGCAGTCTAGATTTCTGCTAAGGCAAAATCATCGAGAATCACCAAGTGATTCTCACCGAATCATCGAGAATGACTATGCAATCTCGCCGATTTGTCGAGAATGATTTGTGATTCTCGCCGATTCTCTCCGAATGGCAAGATCTTCAACCAGATTTCTGCCAAGTAGAATTCGGATTCTCGCCGATTCGTCGAGAATCACCTATGATTCTCGTCGAATTTGCCTTGGGCAAATTTCCTCGGCTCGCTGGACCGAACCATGTATTCACGCGCGGTTTGGAGCCGAACTTAGGGTTTCTACTGGTGGGGCCCACAACGGTCATATTGATTATCCTACTGTATAAATACATCGGTATTTTGAACAGTAACCACAAGAAAAACAAAAAGAAAAATCGAGCTGCCATCGGGTGACCTAGGCGTGGATTTCCTTCCGCCTCTGCCTCCGTCGTCGTCTCTCGTGAAGGTTGTCGCCGCCGATTGATCGTGGATTCCTCCTGATCTCCAGGCAACAGAAGCTCTGCCACGCAACGCGTCTCACGTGTCCTTCTTGAGAACCTTTGTCTCTTGGTTTGTAGATCGGGAATACCTTCCCTATCCGAATCGATCGAGACGATTGATCCAAGGAAGATCGTTGGTAGACCTTGCCGGCATAGCTACGAAGGTTGGATCTCTAAAAGCTCAGCCGCCGCACTTCTTGCCGCCGTCGATCCCAAAGACCAAGCTGCCTCTCTTCTTGCCGCCGCCGGTTTTCGTGGAGATTAATTCTAAGTGAGAGTTAAGGTCGTAGACTCTTCGTCTTCGTCAAGAACGCATCATCGAACGAAGAGGGACACCTAGCACTCCATAAGTAGTTTGTATATTTTATACATTCCATTTTATTTTGTTGTAAAGGAACTTTGGTTCCGTGTTGTAAGGGTTGGGTGCAACCCGTGGTGGAGGAGTGGTGACTCCTTCATCTGGAAGGGTTCCTTCCGTTAGTGTGAGGATTGGATTTCAATCCGGTTGGTGAAGTGACCGAGTCATCCCTTGTTGAGAGATAGGTCGAAGGGGGAAAGTGGACGTACCCAAATCGGGGAATCACTATAACTGCTTGTGTCTGTTTGTGCTGTGCTGTTTTGTTTACTTATGCAGGTAGAAATTTTAATTCCGCTAAAATCGCTGCAAGACACCTATTCCCCCCCATAGGTGAAGGTAGTTTGCACTAGGTGGACTTTCACTCCTCCCATATTGTCTTTGAACGAGGGATTTATACTTGCAGTCTTGATTGCAGCTTTGCCTCTATTCTTAAAGGGCTTCTTGCTACTTGACGCAATGACCAAGACAGGATTTGCCTTTGTCTTTCCCATGTCCACCTCAGCTGTTTTGAGGGCATTATGGAGCTCATTTATGGTCATCTTTCTTTCACGCATATGATAATGCATTATGAAATCTTTAAAGGAGTAAGGACGAGACCCCAAAATGATATCCTCAGCAATGTCTTCAGGAATCAGAGAATTCAATTTCTCCAGTTTCTCCAAGTAGCTGCACCTTAAGAAAGTGCACGAGACAGATTCACCCTCCATCATTTTGCACCTTGTGAGTGTTATGGTGGTCTTATAACGCTCTTTTCGAGAACTATAGGTGAACATTTCTCCAGCTGTGTCACTATTTCTTTTGTGTCACTTATCAAGGAGTTGGCTTTATCAAGGAATTTCCTTTGCAACTGATCGCTAATGCTGGCCAAGATCAGTGTTTGAACAACATTTTTGTTGTTGGTCATTCCATTTCTTTTGTTCCTCCTTTTCAACATCAGTTGGTTTGCCTTTCTCCTTCTCTTCTGGGCAACTGTCATCCAGAATTTGTTGGAGTGTTATATTCCAAACGCAACACGATGTTCAACTTGAGAATCCAATCAGAATAGTTTGACCTGTCGTTAGCAAGCAGGCTCTTATCAATCATGGAACGCGAGAAATTGATTGGAAGGGTAGACATAGCTCTCTAAATAAAATTAAGAAAGGAGTAAAGAAAGACAAGACCATAAAAAATTGCAAAATATATAAAATTGCAATTTCACACAAGATCCTATCCAAACAAAGGACT